>OZ030016.1:95380555-95980555 GCA_964023405.1 Apodemus agrarius
GAGGGTGTCTGATCTCATTAGGAATGGTTGTGAGCCAACATGTGGGTACTGGGATTTGAACTCAGGACCTTCAGAAGAACAGTTGGTGCTCTTAATTGCTGAGCCATCTCTCCAGCCCCGATGCAAACAAAAGTTTGCTTCCCAGTGTTCAGTTGCTCACGGGTCAGCCTAGCTGTCACATTTGATATGTATTTTTATGGATCAATCTGATTTTATAACAAAGATAAATAAAAATAAACTTAAAGGTAATTAACTTTTTTTTTTTTTTTTTTTTTGGTTTTTTCGAGACAGGGTTTCCCTGTGTAGCCTTAGCTGTCCTGGAACTCACTCTGTAGACCAGGCTGGCCTCGAACTCAGGAATCCACCTGCCTCTGCCTCCCAAGTGCTGGGGGTAATTAACTTCTTAACCACAAAAAAAACTTTTTAACAGTTGAGTCTTGGCAATACTTTACTTACCATGACCCAAGTCTATTCATATTGTCTTTGGACTACTTCGGTGGTAGAAGTTTCTAGATGTAGAAACTTGCAGAGAGCATGGGAAGTATTTCCTGAGGTATTTGTAAAACTTGGTATTAATCCTTCTTTAAATGTCTGGTAGAATTCAGTGGCGAAACCATCTGGCCTACTGTTTCCTCAGAGGGAGGTTCCTGTTTTTGCATCACGCATTCAGTCTACAGTGGTTGTGTGTGGTTGTGTGTGGTTGTGTGTGTAGTTTTTAAGAGCTTGTCAAGCTGTTTTTCAGGGTGAATAATCTACTTTGCGCGCCACCATATGGGATTTGTCTATCAGCATTTGGTAGTGTTGCTAGCTTTTATTTTAGCCATACTGATATATAGAAATATCTCACTGTAGTTCTAGAAAACGTTTATTTATCATCATCGTCATCATGACTGCGTCTTTGTTTGTATGTGTGTAGATGCAGCTGTATGTCAGCACACATGTGGAGGTCAGGGCTCAGCATGAAGGGATGGGTTCTCCCTTCCACCACCTAGGTCTGTGGACTACACTCAGGTCAGCGGACGTGGCGGCAGCAGGCGCCTTTACCCGCTGAACCGTGGCCCCTCACTCTCTGTAGTTTTAACTTACATTTCCCTAGTTATGGTAAGGCTGAAATCTTTTTTGTTTTGTTTTGTTTTTTTCAAGATAGGGTTTCTCTGTGTAGCCCTGGCTGTCCTGGAACTCACTTTGTAGACCAGGCTGGCCTCAAACTCAGACCGCCTGCCTCTGCCTCCCAAGTGCTGGGATTAAAGGCGTGTGCCACCACCGCCCGGCTGAAATCTTTTTAATATTTGCTGTGTGTGTGTATCCTTTTGGTTTGTCTTTTATTCATATTCTGATTGGGCCTGCTTTTGTATTGTTGAGTTTTGAGCATTCTTGATACAGTCTAGATAGATTCTCTTATTTAATATGTAAATTATAAATATTTGTCCCAATCTGTAACTTGTTTTTCTAACTTCAGAACATTTTCTAAAGCATTATCAGCTTTGATGAAGTACAGTTTCTATATCTTTCCCTTAATGAATCAGCCTTAGAAGTCTTTGTCTCACGTTAGCACTAAAACGTTTTTCTCTCATTTTATTCTTTGATGTTCAAAATGTCGTATTCAGACCCAGGACGCAGTCTGAGTTGTGCAGGAGGTCCGAGGTGGGATGTCAGTGCTCTTATCCACTGGCCTGCAAGGCTCGCTCCCCACCCTGAACGACTTTTGCATTCTTGTCAAAATCCAGCTGGGAGACGACGGGATGCCTCCGTGGCTAAGGGTTCTTGCCTAAAAGGGTGGAGACCTAAGGTCATTCCCTCAGTCCCACACAAGGAAAGAACTGACTGCTGAACCTTGCCCTCTCACATGCATGCCATGACATACGTGTCCCCGTATCTATCTTCCACATACACAAAGTAATAACAACTAAGTAATAAACATTTAAAAATTCAGTTTGACATGTTTCTGTGCCCCTATTTTTGGGCTCTCGATTCTCTACTGGTCTGTCTTTCCATGCAGTCCACCTGGTTCTGATGCTGTAGCCACACAATTCAATTTGAAGTTAGTAGAGTTGTAGCGGTGTCAGGAACTGCGCCCCCAGCCTTAGGGCTAGCTACTATCTAGGCCTTTGAGGGTCTCCTAAGAGCCTGCGACTTCCCGTGAATACCTGAGAGCCCACTAGCTAACACCTGGGCTAGCCTGGGGCGGAGCGCTGGGATCAAGGTGAAGTCTTGATCTGCCAGACCTACAGTTTCCTGAATCAAGCAGGCTACCCGCCGAGCAGCGTGGAACAGTGGCGCCAACCCACGCGGGGCAGTCTCTCGAACTGTGGGAAGGAGAGTCCCGACCCAAAAGCTTAAATAGGCAGATCACAAAATAAAGTTTTAGCCTAGAGCAAGAAATCAAGTCTCAATTCCATGTGTTTCCCTTGTCACCCTGTTTCCTATCCACAGCTCTTCCAGAAAACCCGGTAAACCCGGTATGTAGCCGCGAGCAGTTACAGAGAGAGTGTGTGTGGGGGGAGAGGGCTCAGAGGGTAGGAGCACTGGCTGCTCTTCCAGAGGACCAGGTTCGGTTCCCAGCACCCACAAGCATCTATAACTTCAGCTTCAGGGAAACCAATGCCTTCTTCTGGCCTCATGGCCACTAGAAACACATGTAGTGCATATATGAATATGCAGACAAAACACTCATACACCTAAAGTAAATCTAAACATTTTTTAAAAATATTTCATTAGCAAACTCAGTTCACCCATTTTATTTTTCTTTGCAAAAATTATTTTCCGGGTCATGGTGGTGCACACCTTTAATCTCAGCACTGGAAGACAGAGGGTGGAAGATCTCCGAGTTTGAGGCCAGCCTGGTCTACAGTGTGGGTTTAGGGCAGCCAGGGTTAGATGGAGAAATCCTAGCTCGAAAAAACAATAACAAAGCAAAGTAAAACACACACACCCAACTGCCAAAAAAGGCACCCACAAAGATCGCTGTAGTAAATCTTTGCGTTTTCATACAAATTTATTTTTAAATTTTTGGTCACCAGCTGAGTCTGTTGCCACCACACCTCTCTGTCCGCTCTGAGTTCTACCTGTGCTTTATCTCCCTGCCCCCTTGACAGTCCTGCACTTTCACAGCATACATACATATTTCGTGTCGCTACATAAATTCCGGAAACCACAAGTGAGAGAAAATACTGAAATTGGTTTAATGTGTTTATACCCAGTTACATCCATTGTCCTTTAGACAACATAAGGTTATTCTTTATGGGTGTAAAGAAATCCACTGTGTACGCTACACTCATTGTCCGTACCTGGTCCTCTGTGACTGGAGCTGTGTGTGGAGCTGTGCGAGTGTCTCTGTGTCGAGTGGAGTCCTGTGGGTAAGTGACTGCAAAAGCCGTGGCCAGATGGGGTGGGAGGTTCTCCTGAGGTTTGCTTGGGGAAGCCTCCGTACTCGCCGGACTAGAGTGCTTTCCTGCTGACAGTGTCTGGAGCTTCCCTTTTGTCCCGCATTTGTTATTCATTTTCTTAAGGACTGACATTTTGATTTGGGTGAGAAGGAATCTCAATTTAGCTCTGACGCAGACTACTTGGATGGCCTGTAAAGTTGAACATTCTTTCATGTCTAATGGCCATTAGTATTTCCCTATATGTTTTAAATGTTTGATTTGAGTCAAGGTCTTGCTATGTCTCCCAGGCTGGCCTCAGACTTCTGCTTCGGCTAGGACTAAAGGCATGCACACTCCACATGGCCATTCCATGTACGTGTTTAAGTTTCCTAGCAACTACAAAACGTTACTGCTGGGGGATGCTGGGAGATGGCTCTGTGGTTAAGAGCACAGGCTCCTCTCCCAGAAGACCGACATCTGATTCCCAGCACCCATGTGGCTGCTCATGGCCATCTATAACTCAGGGAGTTACAGGTACCCTCTTCTGGCCTCCTCCAGCACCAGGCACACAAGTGGCATGAAGATATATGCAGGCCAGTCATACAACATAAAATAATTTAAAAGATAGTATTCTTAGGACTTTGGTAGGACTTAACATTAAACTTTTATATCAACTTGGAGAAGTAACAATTTAATTTTGCTTGATGCTTCATTTGTTTTTAGAGATTTATTTTTATTATTTCATATGTGGCTGTGTGTGTCTTCATGTGAGTAGGTGCTCATGTGTGCAGAGGCTAGAGGTGTTGAATCCCTTGGAGTTGGGCTTCTAGATGGTTGTGAGTAACGATGTAGATGCTGGGAACCAAGCTTGGGTCCTCTGGAAGAGTAGCGAGTGCCCTTTCCACTGAGACAGCTCCCAAACACATCTGGAGTGCCTGTATGTTTTGAGACAGGAGCTTACTATGTAGTCTGGCTTGGATTGACTGTGTGGAACAGGTTGGCCTTGACTCTCAGCAATCCTCCTGCCTCTGCTGTGATTGTAAGCATACACTACCATGGACAGCAACTTTTACTTTACTGAGACTTCCAGCCCATAATAAACACAGTGCCGCCCCACTTATCAGTTGATTTATGAGTTTGTCTTACATCCTGTGACACCACCCAATTCTTTAGGTCAAATACTTGAAGCCTTGTTTTCTGGCTTCACCTCATCTCACATCCCAACCCCAGGAGGCCAGTTTATTCAGCTCAAACCAATAAAGTATTTAATTTTACTTCCTAAGTGCATGTTTCTGATCTGAGTAGTTTCTCTCAGATCATAGTAATATTCTCCCTGCCTTCCTTTCTTCTTTCTAAGGATGATTCTTTAAACAGCACGTAGAGGGATCCTTTTAAAGTTTTACATCAACTCTGGTGGGTTCCCAGGTCCTTTACTGTACACAGAAGGCTCTTGTGACCGATTTTCTGCTCTCCTCAGCCCAGCCAGACTCCTACAACAAATGTACCACCACAGCCAGCAACCCTTCCTCTTCACTGATACTGCCAACCCATGATAAACACACCTCCCTACTTGTAAGGTCTTCTTGGCTTCTTTCAGTAGCATTTTGACTTCTTAGCATGAATATCATTTACACCAGACCAGGCTATTTAGAACATGAGAAATCAGGGCTCCAGAGGGATGGGTTAGCAGTTAAGAGCATACACACTCTTCCAAAGGACTGAGTTTGATTTCCAATACCCATGTGGCAACTCACAGCCTCCTGTGACTCCAGTTTCAAGGACTCCAACACCCTCGTCTGGCCTCCATAGGCTTCTGTGTGCATGCACACCAAGGAAAAAACAAATTTCTTTCTCACAGTGCAGGCCATGGCACTGACAGATGCAGGGTCTGGTGGGAGCCTGATCCACAGATTCATGGAATGCACATTCTCAGTGCATCTCACATAACAAGGGACAGATCTCTCATTGGTTTGCTGTGCTGGGAATTGAACTCGGGATCTTGAAAATGCTAGAGCACTCCACCACAAAGCTACATCTCAGCTTATTAGAAGCCATGCCCTTTACCCTCTGAACCATCTTGCAAGTTGAGTCATTCACACTAAAGCCCATTCATACTAAGTTCCCATCTTTCCTCCCTGACCCCGCCCACCAGAGATTCTTTAAGCATAAAGGAAGAAACAAGAATGTGGAGGAAAAGTCGCCTACGGGATGCCTGCACCTGAACAGCCCTGTGGCATCTGCAGACTGCCTAGAAGTAACAGGGAATGTACTTATGGTCACATTGCAATAAATAATTTTGTGGAATAAAAATTAAGTCTTGGGAGAATGCCCAGTGGAAACTTACTTGTGTAATATTAAGACAATATTGGGTGATAGTTCTGGCTATTGGTTGAGGTGAACTTCACTCACATTTTTCTAAGTAGTTCTGATCTTTACTAAGGATTATGAAAGCAATCCTTAGTCAAAGTGAAGGAGCCCTGTTTTCTGATTCCTCTTTCTTATCAGTATAATATACCTTAGAGCTAATTTCTACACAGATAGATGGTTTAAAGTTCCTTTTGCTGGAGATTTGGTAAGTTAAAATATTTACAACTTATACCCATTTCTGCTCAGAAGTATTATATTACATGCCTATAATTCCAACTACTCAGGAGGCTGAGGCAGGAGGATCACAAGTAAGGCCAACCTCATCAATAAAGAGTGTGCCTCAAAATGAAGCAGAAAAGGGCTAGAGAACAGGAAGAACTGATCCCAAGAGCTGGACGCGGGGCAGGAGGAGGACCGCAAGTTTAACACCATCCTGGTCTACACAGCGAGGGGACAAGGGACAAAGAAAAAGAAAAGGGAGGAGATGAGGAAGATGGCAGAGAAAGGAGAGGAGAGCAGGCAGGGGCAGGGGGACGAGGGAGAATGCTTGCCTAGCAAGCTCGAGGCTCTACATTTAGTCAATACCACACACACACACACACACACACACACACACACACACACGCGCACACACACACACACACATACACACACACACACACACACGCACACGCGCGCGCGCGCACACACACACACACACACACACACACACACACGTACACGCGCGCTAAAGCCAATGTCTAATCAGACAAGATCATAGAACCTATGTCCAACAAATCCAGACCTAACCTCAATTTAGTGCACTCCAGGACTGCAGTGATCCCAATGGTCAGCAAAACCTCTCCTTACACAAGGAATTCAGACTCTCCCAGCCATATCCTCCCCTAACGTCCGCAGTCCGTTACTGACCCAGCCATCTTGAATTTCTTAGCCATTAGGTTGGATATTACCTAATTGTAACTTTGTTAACTCAAACCAGAAAGCCCTCTAGGTCCAGACTTCTCTCTTTTCTGTTTCTTAAAAAAAGAAAGAAAAGAAAAGAAAAAAAAGTGTGCCTGGCGTTGGTGGTACACGCTTTTAATCCTGGCACTTGGGAGGCAGAGGCAGATGGATTTCTGAGTTTGAGGCCAGCCTGGTCTACAGAGTGAGTTCCAGGACAGCCGGGGCTACACAGAGAAACCCTGTCTCGAAAAACCAAAAAAAAAAAAAAAAAAAAAAAAGTGTGTGTATATAGGTGTTTTGCATGCATGTATACCTATGTGTCATGGCATGCCTCATGCCCATGTAGGTCAAAGATGGAATTGGACTCCTGGGGATGGAGTTAGAGTTGGTTGTGAGCCACCACGTGCATGCTGGGACTTGAACTAGGGTACAAAGAGCAGCCAATACTCTCAATTAATGAACCATCTCTCCGACCCCCAGGCTTTTGTTTATAAATAGTTTTCTTTTTAATATATGTGTATTGTGTGTAAAATATATATTATATTATTGTGTGTAAAATATATATAAATATTTATAAATATATAATGTATATATTCATGTATATATTCAGACTATATCTATTCTGGTTGTCTTCTGTAACTTTGGTAGTTTGTGTCTTTTCAGGAATCCTATCTGATTTACTGATGTCATTTCTCCTCATTCCTTATCACACAACCAAACCAATATTCCTAATACCATTCACACTTTCCTACCCAATTAGCCTTGTACTATTAATCCTTCAGCTTAATCTCTACCTCTTAAAATGTATCCAATACCTCCAGGACCAAACGATCTTTCAGAGTTCTCTAGGGAACACATGAACAAAGAGATATGATAAGGTCTAGACTCTCAGCGAGCTCTTTGTCTAGTGTAATGTTTCCTGAAGTGTGTTTTCAGAGCAGAAATCCTTCAAAATACAAAGTAACTCTGTTCTATACCAGTTGTGGGCAGAGAGCTGTCAGGGAGTGGGGCGATCCCTGCCTATTGGCCCCTGACAGGTTCTAGATGTTACAGAAAGTTTCAAAAGGTTTTGTGACCACATACTTTGGAAATGGGTAAACACCAGGCTTGTCTCTTCTATGTCAGAACAGTTTAGAGAAACATACCTTGGAAGAAATGATACACATCATGGAAGGTAGGCTGTGCCCTGCTCTAAGCTGTGCGAGTACAGTACAAATTACAGTTCCATAGCTAGGAGCTAGTCTCTGAGTAGGAAGGACTGGAAATGATGAAGGGGAGGAAGGGAAGTGTAAGTAATACCTTTCAGGCAATAAAGGGAAAAACAAGGGCAGACATGTTCACAGTAAAGAAAGCTAAGGAAAGAAGAGACAGTTAGGTCAAGATCATTGAGGTGAAGGACACCAAGTAAGGACTTGAAGTTGACATTGTTGGAACCAGTGTCAATCTCTTGAAGGGAAATTATGAGCATGGATTATTGACAGAAGAAATACAAGCTGGGCTTTGAGGAAGCGAGGATTTTGTTTTTCTTATTTGCTTAATTTTTTTTCAGCTCCTAGAATTGTTCCTGATATGTTGAAAGCTCTGAATAAACATTAAATAAGTGAATGAATTAACCAAGTGATGAACGATTGTTAAAAAATAAAATGTGGAATAAACCAGGTATGGTGGTTCAGTATTGCAGAGAGTGGCAAGGAGGATCCATGTTCCACACTGGGCTTTCTCTGCTCACATAAGCCTGTCATAGCAGAGGGGCGGGGTAAGACAAGCAGAGGTCACATAAGCCTGTCATAGCAGAGGGGCGGGGGTAAGAAGAGCAGAGGTTGTACAGGAGAGTCAGGTACCTGGAGAGCTCTTGGTGCCACTTATAGAAATTTGGCAAGTGCTTGTGACTGGGCTCAAGGAAGTAGGCCCAGATAAGAATATTCACAATTGAGCTAATAGAAAGCTCAAAGTAAACTCAGCCAAGGAATGTTTGGCATTCCTTTTGTCTTGGTCATTCTGATTAGCCCCTAAAAAGAGTGACCAAGGGGCTCTGTTTATTGCCTTGTTTGATCTCTTTGTTTATTACCTCATTTAATTACTTTGGTTTTGATCTAAGAACTGACCCTATTCTCTGCATGTACCTAGAATGGTATGAAAGCTGACTGGGAAAAAATAAACCTGCTTCAGCCTCAGCACTGGCTAGAGACATGTTATACTGCTGTCTAATTTTCTTTTCAATCCTCACTCCCTTGAGACCCTGTTGACCAACTGAGCTGGCTTGGTCAGATGGCGCTCAAAGTGGGGCTCCAGTAAGCAGGATACAGTGAAAGACACCTCAGGAGGAAGCTCGCGAAGGAAAGTAAAGAAGATTTGGGCCTGTGGTGAATAAACCTTGTAAAAAGAGAAAATGGTAAATGTTTTTTGTCTATCTGTTTAGAATTATGCTAAAATCTAGAGAAGCAAAGCTAATTCTCATAGATGCTTTTTGTCTTTGTACCCTGATTAGAGATAGTTTAGACCCTGGATATGAGAGAGAGTGTGTGTTTGAGAAAAGGAGTTCTCTCCGTCTATCTGGTCATGCTTTGGCCAAAGAGAAGGAAAATGAACTTAAACTGTTCCAGAGTGCTCCTAGCAACAGGTCAGGAGACATCTGCCTCCTCTCTGGCTCCTAGTGGAAGAATGCTTAGTTCTAGATCTGGGCCCCTAGGGTAGAATATCTGGGTCCCTTTAGCACATCTGGTTCTCTTCCCTGTCTATTGTCTGTCCTTGGTGAGTCCATCTGTCCATGTTTGTCAGTTTATGTCTGTGTTTTCATTTCTTTGCTTGATTGTTGCTCTGTGTTTCATGTTGAAAAAAAAAATGGTTAAAACTTTATATGCTGGTCGGGCGGTGGTGGCACATGCCTGTAATCCCAGCACTCTGGGAGGTAGAGGCAGGTGGATTTCTGAGTTCGAGGCCAGCCTGGTCTACAGAGTTCCAGGACATCCAGGGCTATACAGAGAAACCCTGTCTCGAAAAAAAAACAAAATCCAAAAAACAAAACAAACAAACAAACAAACAAAAAACAAACAAAAGCAACAACAACAAAAAACTTTATACAAACAAAAACCCACAGTTACATTTTGCACAACAAAAATTGATAAGTTGCCCAGCACCTGTAGCTCGGAGTCAGCACAGCCAGAGAAGCCCTATGAGGGGCTGGTTGTCTGCACAAGCCACTCTGAAAGGGGCCAGCAGCTTCTCAGCATCTATGATAAGGGAGCTGATGGCCGTTTTCCCTAGAAAAATCTTTGTGTTTATTGAATTTATCAGGTGAAAGGTGCTTCTTTCTTTAAATTACAGCTAGAAAAAAGTAAGAAAATTTTGTCTAGTCTGAATATATAATATGTGTGGCCACTCATTTCATGTTTGTTTCTGACTGGTCTTAAATGTATAAATATGTTCTGCATGTCTTAGTTATAGATTATTGGCTTATAAGTTATTGAATATGACTATAAATTTGTAACATTGGTAACAGAAAGTTGGCCTAAAACTGGTTACTCAGGGTTGGAGTCATTCTAGACAACAACACGTGGCATGGGCCCTACCCTGGGAAGCAGCTCTCTAAAGGGGATATCAAATGCTGGAGAGGATGTGGAGAAAGAAGAACAATCCTCCATTGTTGGTGGGATTGCAAGCTGGTAAAACCATTCTGTAAATTAGTTTGGCCGTTCCTCAGAAAACCGGACATAGTACTACCTGAGGACCCAGCTATACCACTCCTGGGCATATACCCAGAAGATGCTCCAACATGTAATAAGGACACATGTTCCACTATGTTCACAGCTGCCTTATTTATAGTAGCCAGAAGCTGGAAAGAACTCAAATGTCCTTCAACGGAGGAATGGATACAGAAAATGTGGTACATTTACACAACGGAGTACTACTCAGCCATTAGAAACAATGAATTCATGAAATCCTTAGGCAAGTGGATGGAGCTAGAAAATATCATCCTAAGTGAGGTAACCAAATCACAAAAGAATACACATGGTATCCACTCACTGATAAATGGATATTAGCCCAAAAGCTCAGAACACCCAAGCTACAACTCACAGACCACATGAAACTCAAGAAGAAGGAAGACCAAAGTGTGAATACTTTGATCCTTTTTGGAAAGTGAATCAAAATACCCATGGCTCACAGCCAACCAATAGACTGAGCATAGGGTCCCCAATGGAGCAGCTAGGGAAAGGACCCAAGGAGCTGAAGAGGTTTGCAGCCCTGCAAGAGGAACAATAATATGTACCAACCTGTACCCCCAGAGCTCCCAGGGACTAAACCACCAACCAAAGAGTACACATGGAGGGACCCATGGCTCCAACTACATATGTAGCAGAAGATGATCATTTCAGACATCAGTGAGAGGAGAGGCCATGGGTGTTGTGAAGGCTCGATACCCCAGAATAGGGAAATGCAAGTCAGGAAATTTGTGGGGGCAGGGAATGTAAGCAGGAGGGAATGGGATAGGGGATTTTCAGAAGGGTAACACAGAAAGGGGATACCATTTGAAATGTAAATAAAGCAAATATCTAATAAAAAATAAATTTTAAAAAAAAACGATACCTCTAAATTGGGTAATATTTTATGTAACTCTTGTCCTAGAAACCAGACTTATAAAAGATAGGATTTAGGGCAGTGTCTCGGGTGAGGTGTTGGAGGCTGCACCATCAAGCGTTTGTGCTCAGGAGCTAGCAGCCAAACTTTGTAGCGCGGGGGTGATGCACTTGGTTCTGGTTTTGGAGAGACGGGCTTGTTGGAGGTTGAGTTTTGCTTTCCAAAGTTGTGGCTGTGCTCTGGTGCTGCGAGGGAAACTCGAAGGCTGTGGCGGGACGGCCAGTGTCCCACTGGCTGCCGTTTGCAGTTCCGTCACAGGATGCACTCACTGGTTTGTAGCAGGTGGGCATTGTAGCAGCATTTGCAAAGGTCGGTGAGGCCATGGAGCTTGGGGCATGGCAGCCTGGCTTGCCCACTCTAGCTGCCATTCCAAAAAATACAAATAAAATTATTATAGATTTAAAAGATTGTTTTTATACTATTCCTTTGCATCCTGATGATGTAAAAGGTTTGCATTTAGCGTGCCTGCCTGTAATTTTAAAGAACCCATGAAGTGATATCATTGGAAACTTTTGCCTCAAGGAATGGCTAATAGCCCTACATTATGTTAAAAAAGAAAAAGAAAAAAGAAAAGAAAAGAAAAAATGTCACTACAATATAAGAAGTTAGGACTTTGACTATGTCGGTGTATATTATTCATTATGTGGATATTTTATTAGCTGATCTCTCTGAAGGGGTTTTACTACAAACCTTTGCTCTTATACAACAAGCTTTAAAGTTTGGGGAAGTAGTCGTTGCTCCAAAGATTCAAAGACAATATCCTTTTCAGTATTTGGGACATCAAGTATATTCCTAAACATATTATGGCACAGAAAATTCAAATAAGAAAAGATAGTTTATTTTAAAATATTTTCAAATGCTTCTAGGAGATGTTAATTGGCTAACCTTGCCTTAAGCTCACTACAGGAGGACTTAAGCCTCTGTTTTATATTCTCAAGGGGGAGGCAAATCCTCCTTCCTCTCAACAATTAACTGATGAGGGACAAATAGCTTTGCAGAAAATAGAGAAAGTTATTAGTTAACAACAGATACATTATATAGACTACTATCAATTGTTGGCTGTTTGCACCCACCGCAGTGCTTTGTCAAAAGGGACCATTAATGTGGATTCATCTTTCTTTGACTTTCGTTAAAGAAAGTTTTAACACCCTATCATGAAGCTGTTGTTATGTTAATACAGAATCATAAGATCGAATCAAGAAAGTATTTTGAGAAAGAACTTGATGAAATATTTATTCCCTATTCCAAACAGCAATTAATTGCAGAATGCTAATACCTGGCCTATTGCATGTGCAAAATTTTCAGGCAAAATTGATACTCATTATCCAAAAGACAAGTTACAATTTGCCTCTATACTTGCTTTTGTATTTCCTATAAATTTACACATTCAGCACATAGAAAATATGCTTACTGTATTTACAGATGGTTCATCTAATGAGAAGGCAGTATATGTAATTGAATCACATGTTTATTCTCGAGTTTCCCCCTGCTTCGGCACTGATTATTGAATTATATACTGTAGCCACTGTTTTTGAAATGTTGAAAAATCAAGTTTTTAGTTTGTATACTGAGCCAATATGTAGCTAATGGTTTACAACTGCTTAAAACTGGTCCCTTTTTAAAATTTTGGAATTAGTTATGCAAATACAACTTAATTTAAGAGAATGTACTGTTCCTTAGTTTATAGGACATTTAAGCGCTCATATTGGATTGCCTGGACCCCTTAGTGAGGGCAATGCCACAGCAGATTTGTATACAGGAATATTATAGACCTCACACAGGAACAATTGGCCATGCAATCTCATTCTTTACATCATCAAAATAGTATTGGCTTGAGACCACAGTTTGGCTTTTCTAGAGAATATGCACATCAAATTGTAAAGACTTGTTCTCAGTGTCCTCAATTTCTACTTTTACCACATAATGGTGTTAATTCTAGAGGACTTAATTACAAATGAATGGTACTCATATTTATGATTTTACAAAATTAAAATATGTACATGTGACTAATCAGGCTTTCTAGTTGCAACTGCTTTAACAGGAGAAGCAACTAACAAGTAATTAGTCCTTGCCTATGTTGTTTTTCTATGCTGGGTGTTCTAAGTCAGATTAAAACAGATAATGGGGGGCTGGAGAGATGGCTCAGCGGTTAAGAGCACTGACTGCTCTTCCGAAGGTCCTGAGTTCAAATCCCAGCAACCACATGGTGGCTCACAACCATCTGCAATGGAATCTGATACCCTCTTCTGGGGTGTCTGAAGACAGCTACAATGTACTTACATATAATAATAAATAAATCTTAAAAAAAAAACAGATAATGGAACTGGCTATTGCAGTCAAGACTCTGAGATGCTTTGTTGACAATTTAATATCATCCATATTACTGGGATTCCTTATAATCCTCAAGGATAAGTATTGAGAAACAGGTACTGTGGAACTTTAAAACAATATCTTCATAAAACAAAAAGGGGGGATTATATCACTGTATACCACACAATTATTTAAATCCCGCTTTTTATTTTAAAAATTTAAAATTTGGATGCCAAGGAACTCTCTGTTGAGTGTCTATGGCACCCTACAACTAGGTATACCCATGTCTATGTGAAATGAAATATGGTATGCTTACTGGATACTTACTAGCATATGGCATGATCCTGATCGGGTATTAATATGGAGAAGAGGGCATGTTTGTGTTTTTCCTCAGGATGCTCTAGGAGTGTGCTAGCTGCCAGAGCAATTGGTGAGACATGCTGATACTGGCACAAAGAACGATGCTGACCTGTGAACTTGCTGGGTGTCCTGACAATGGTGACAGGAAAGCTGTTCAGACATATGCTCCTGACCCACCTATATCCCAGACTGAACCAGCTGCCTTGCTTCAAGCACTTAGACCTTGTGGCACAGAGAACATGGAGACTGGTATTTGCCTTCAAATAATTAATCAAATAGAGAAGTTATAATGACCCTTCTCTTTCCCTTAATGTGACCAGTTATTCTGACTTAGTCATGGACTGGCCTAGAAATCAATTCAATATTGGAAAAAAGAAAATGACAGTCTTCATTTGGAAGGCTGATTCTGGACATTTTCAGAGACATATTTGAAAATTGATCACTGCCTTGTATGAAGTTACATTAACAGTAGATAAAATTGGGATAAGATCTGGATTTTGAACAAATGTTAGTGCGTGTGTTAAGGCTCCTAATCTTTTATTAATTGTTCATGTTAAAATAACTTTTGTTTCTTCTATGATATTTAATGTAAGTTGTATTGATTGTATACTTTCTAATTGTGTTAATGTGTTGAAACCTGGTATGTCTGTTATGGTGGTCTATCAACCAGCTTCTATTTTATTGCCTGTGAATTTTACAAGATCATGGTATTCCAAAAAAAAGCTTGCAAATATTAGAAGAAATGAGTCAGGCTTTAAGCAGAAGCAAGAGGGTAGTGGGCTTGATTGTTGCTGGTATAGCAGCTTTAATTACATTAATAGTAAGCACCACTGCCTCTGCAATTGCTCTGACACAAGAAGTTGTCAGCTACTTTTTGTTAATCATTTAGAAAAAAAAAAGTTACTAATGCTCTCAGTATTTAAGAGGATTTAGATAGGCATTTGGAACAATGGATTGATGCTCTTCTTGATACTATTCAAATTATTGGCGAGGAGGTCCAGAGTTTAAGAGTAAGGTTCCATCTCAAGTGTCATGCTAAATACCAATGGATTTCTGTTACTTCTAGAATTTACAATGATAGTCTCTGTAAGTGGGAAAAAGTTCAAAGACACTTGCAGGGTATTTGGCATAATTCTAACACCTCTCTGGATGTTTTAACTTTATGTACCAAGATTATGACTGTAAAGAATGCTGCTCCACTTTGATGCTGCAGATATTGCTGATAAAATTATTCATTGCTTAAGGTCTGTATTTCCTTTTTTAAAGAATTATTTATTTTATGTATATGAGTACACTGTAGCTATCTTCAGACCCACCTGAAGAGGGCATTGGATCCCATTACAGATGGTTGTGAGTTACCATGTGGTTGCTGGGAATTGAACTCAGGACCTCTGAAAGAGCAGTCAGTGCTCTTAACCACTGAGTCACCTCTCCAGCCCAAGGTCAGTATTTCCATCTTGGTCAAACTTCAAGAATGGCTTGTATACCTTGATCATGTAAGCCCTTCTTGTCCTGGGAATACTTCTCTTCCTGACCATTGTAATAAAACTTGCCTTTAACAACATCAATATGTTGGTGGCCAAAATACATGGCTTGAAACTAAAAATGGACCCCAGAGTTTTTAATTTAACAGGCTGGTAGTCAACGACGGGTAAGTTTCTGTACAGTGACTTACCAACCTAAAATAGAATAGTATTGCTTTTGAAAATGTGTATTCCAAGATGGATAAGGAAGGCATTTTGTCAGAACAACCTAAGACAGACACAGTCTTGTTTATGAAATAAAAAAAGGGGGAGATGTAGAGAACTTTTGGTGCTGCTTATAGAAATTTGCCAAGTACCTGTCATTGGGCTCAAAAAAAGTAGGCTCAGATAAGAATTTTCACATTTGGGCTAATACAAAGCTCAAGGTAAACTCAGCCTAGGAATGTGTGGCATTCCTTTTGTCTTGGACATCCTGATTTGCCCCTAGAAACAGTGACTGGGGGCTCTGTTTATTGCTTTGTTTGATTTCTTTGTTTATTACCTTGTTTGATTACTTTGTTTTTTGATCTAAGAATTGACCCTATTCTCTGCAAGTACTTAGAATGGTATAAAAGCTGACTGGGAAAACATAAATCCACCTCAGCCTCAGCACTGGCTGGAGTCATGCTATACTGCTGTCTAGTTATCTTTTTCTCTTCAGTCCTCACCTGAGACGCTGTTGACTGACTGAGCCTGCTTGGTCACAGATGTGGTGACTGAGCAAAGAGCTGAAGGTGATGCCAGTGAGAAACTAAAGCCAAACACATAAGTCAGCAACCCTGGGGCCTCTGAGGTAACTCCGAGGGAAAGGCCTAGCCTGACCGTCTGAACTTGTTCTTAGGGCACACATAGTGGAAGAAGAGAACCAAGTCCCTTAGGTTGCCCTCTGACTTCTACACATGCCCTTACACACACACACATACACACACACACACACACACACCACATACATATTCACACACACACTACATACACATACACACCATACACACACATACACATACCACACACACGTACACACACAAACATACACATATCACACACATACACACCACACACACATACACACACCATACCACATATACACACATACATATAACACACACACCACACATACATACATACATACATACATACATACGCATATACCACACACATGCACACCCATGCACCACCATGCACCACATAAACACACACACACACACACACACACACACACACACACACACTCACATGGAAAGACAAAACACCAGAAAGCTGATGAGCAGCCACAGTCCAGTCTTCACTGTTTCCTTGCCTTTCCCCTTGGAAACAAGTGTCTCACTTCCACAGCTGGGCTGCTCCGCATGCACTCCTATCTGTGCATACACACCCAGCACTAAGTCAGGCATCTCCACTTCCTGCCTATGATAATGGTTTTCTAGCAATATGATGAACTCAGTAGTTGCTCTCTTAGCCGTCTCTCTACACTGCTATCAGAATATGGTCCTACAACACAGACCATATTTACAGGTGTGTGCCATCACGCCCGGCGACATTTAGAGTTTTACTGTGTAGCCCAGACTATCCTAGAGCTCAGAGATCTGCCTGCCTCTGCCTCCTGTGGATTAAACAGATTGACACATTTTCAATTAATTCTCAAAAATCCCAAGTGATGGTGCACACCTTTAATCCCAGCACTTGGGCGGCAGAGGCAGGCAGATTTCTGAGTTCCAGGCCAGCGTGGTCTACAGAGTGAGTTCCAGGACAGCCAGAGCTACACAGAGAAACTCTGTCTTGGAGGGAGGGTGGGGAATATTCAAAATCCCAACCGCCCCTTAGCCAATCCCACCCATGCCTTCCAGGCAACGCTTTTCACAGCCCTAGCTCTGCTATTTCTTTAACAGGACTGTTTCCCTCAACACCTTTAGTCAGAACGCTGCCGATCTTCCCAGGGAGCCTGGGCTCCCTGCGGCTTGTCTCCATCTGGATTGAGGAGTCGCCCTCCCTGTATCCCGTGGTGGCGCACAGTGGGCTCCTACTGTTATCTGTGTCTCTCTTGCCAGGATTTATTCTGAATCTAGTCTTTTCTGTAAAACAAAGTGTTTATTTCCAAATATGTATCCTGTCTCACAGGTTCTATATGAAATCCTCGCTGAAATCGGCTGGCTGAAGCTCTGCCCTCAGCCATCTGGACAACCTCCTTTGAGTCACAGGCATGCTGCTCAGTGCTAATTTGTATTTGAGGAGAGTGCAGGAATCAATTAGACTCGTCTGTACTGCCTGGCGTTTGTTCCTAACAATGAGCCGGAATGATTACGTCACTTTAAGCTTTTCTCTGGAGATTTGTTCAGGGAGCTACGCTAAGTAGCGAGGTGTTGTCATGACCCTTTGCCTAGATCCTTCAAAACAGTCATTAGATTTGTGTTTTCCATAACACACACACTAAATCTCATAATCAGGAGAAACAATTCTTAGAATTTTAAACTGGCTCAGGTTGAGCTTAGGTTTGGAATAATAGCGTAGCTGGGGTTTTGCAACAGTAAAATATGGGATACAGTTACAAAAATAAACTGTAGCAGTGTGTAGAATTAACTATTAACTTTAAACAAGATTGATCAATAGAGCTCTTTCCAGAAAGGTGAAGAGCTAAGCACTGTTTCTCTACAAGAGTTACATCACAGTTTGAAGTCCCGAAGAAGGAGCAGCTTTTAAAGTGACAGTGCACCTTTTCTCATTTGTAAATTTCCACTATTGCAGCCAGCGGGGCTGTGTCTGTTGGCAGCAAGGGCTGTGACCTTTCTCACAGCACAGTATTGTCCTTGAGATGTGTATGAGTCTCTATACATGCCATAGTTCTGGAGGGACAAGTTCAGGAAAAGAAAACTGAAACCGTGAAAGAACTCGAAAGGGAAGAGCAGGGAGGACTCCAGAGGCCTTGAAAGACATCTAGGATGTCTGGCACACAGTGCTTGGTTTACATACAGAGCAGGGCGGATACAGGGAAACTGAGCACTTGAAGGCAGACTCTAGCTAAGGTCCAGGGGGTCGTACTGTCCCCAGCAGTTGCTAAGGGCGCCTTAGACTAATTTCAGGGCATCTGCAACTGCCTGTCACTTCCCTTCTCAGGGGTTCTGCAAATAAAAGAGCTTAACAATGCTGTGAGAGCCTTCCCAGTCATTCAGCTGAAGGACCACAAGACTTAAGTCCACGGAGTCTGAACCTCCCGAGCCTCTGTATGAGCCCTGGGGTGAAGGCATTAGCCAGCTCTTCACCTTCAACACCGTGTTTGCCATTTGTCGATGCTAAATGCGCTTCCTGAGACGCAGCGTGGACTAGCCCAGCCGGGAGCATATTCCAATTTTTTCCTCCAGTCCTCTTGCCCTTCAGCAAGCAGCTCCTGGGGCTTAGAAAGTTCCTGATACCCAGAGCGCTTGGGAGCAAACGTGGAATTAAAAGCCAAGATCTCAGCTAATCCAGATTCCTAACCTGGAAGCTTTTTGTATACAGAGCGGCTAAAAGCCTGAGTAACTTCTCCCTTGTACAGTCAGAGAAAGCCTTGGTGAGTTCATTAATCTCTTTGCTTGGATGTATTGCCGTGTGCAAAAGAAAAAAAAAAGCCTCTACGTAAAGCCTTTATGTCAGCACTGAGGAAACGCACTCGGGTTTTCCCAAGAAGTATTTCAGAGCTGTCTTCTAAAGCAGGGCTTGGTTTTGGTTGAGCAGGGTCTCTCTAGATCGTCAAGGCTGACCTTGAATTCTTGAGCCTCCTGTCTCAGCATCCTGAGGGCTGATATGCCAGGTGTGTCACCTCACTCTGTTTGTAAAGCCATCTGAAACTGTTCAGCAAAGCACAAATGTTCAAGAAAACACAGAGGGACTATAAAATCTCCACCTCTTGTGGGTGGTGGTGACGTATGCCTTGAATCCCAGTACTAGAGAGGCAGAGGCCTCTGTGAGTTCAAGGCCAGCCTGGTCTACAGGGTGACTTCCAGGCTGTTAGGCTAATCAACAGGATTCCCTGTTGTCAAACTAGTGAGTTCCGCTCCACCATTCCAGCAGTAGCTTCAGCTCCTCAGCCAGTGCTGACGGGACTTAGCGAAACACACAGGATTGCAACATCTCTCCAGACTACATGGACTTGATGCTTCTCAAGTGTGTCCCTTTGAACGTTTACATGATTCAGAAAGGGTGTTCTATCATGGAGTAAACTGAGGCACACAAGCCAGGGCTCTTTAGAGAGGGCTTATCAAGGAAAGATAGTTGAGTTTGATCCTCAAAGTTGTTCTCAGGACTTATATGCACATCATAGCACATAGACACCCAACCCCCCCCCTCTCTCTCTCTCTCACACACACACACACACACACACACATATGCGCGCGCGCACACACACACAGACGACGACAACGATGATGATGATGATGATGATGATGATAATTGTCAGGCATGGTAGTGTATACTTGTGACCCCAACACTCACGGGGCAGGAGAATCTTTAGTTCAAGGCCAGCCTGAATAATATAGAGAGAGGACACTACTTTTAAAAAGTAAAGAAGAAACGCAATTAACATAATTGTTTTTGCAGTGTTATTTCATGTGGTTATTCACTCAACGTATACTTGTTTTGTAGTCTATGTGCTGGGTTCTATTTTGGAAGCTCTTATACAGAATTAACAGAAAGGACACATACCTCTGCCAGAGAGCTCATAGACAGTCTAATGAACATAGGTTTCTCCTATTGAAATAGTGCCTGTGTGTGCGTGTGTTCTTCTGTGTGTGTGTGTGTGTGTGTGCCCCTGTGTGTGCCTATGTGTGTGTGCTTCTGTGTGTGTGTGCCTCTGTGTGTGTGTGTGTGTGTGTGTGTGTGAACTTTTGAGCCCCTTCTTACTACTTATCGGGGAAAGGTTGCGCCCCTGCCGTTTCTTGCCCAGCATGTAGGCAGTTCCACCGAAGGCTCTCCGCCAGCTCTGCGCTTTGCTTGTGTAGCATAGGGCTTGGAATGTAACTAGCTTCCTGGAGCTGTAAGTTTCCTGAGTTTTTTTTTTTTTTTCTTTTTTTTTTTTTTCTTTTTTTTTTGTTTTTCAAGACAGGGTTTCTCTGTGTAGCCCCGGCTGTCCTGGAACTCTCTGTAGTCCAGGCTGGCCTCGAACTCAGAAATCCGCCTGCCTCTGCCTCCCAAGTGCTGGGATTACAGGTGTGCGCCACCACGCCCGGCAGTTTCCTGAGTTTTAAGAGCTGTCTCCCACCCCACTATTTCACTTCAAGGAAATGGCTATACAATCACATGAAGTTTTGAACTGTGTCATTTTGCTATCATTACTTTGTATTTCCCACAGGTGACACAATGACTGTATTTAATAACCTTAAAGTACTAATGTACCACAATCTACTTAACTGTTTCCAACTACAAAGGACTTCGTTTGATTTTTTTTTTCTCAATAGTATTGAATTTAACATCATTGACCAGTTGAGAGCAGATAGTTTTGATTGTATCTTAATTAACTCCTAATTTAGGTTCCTTAGAGTAGGAACTTGAGTTAAACCGGAACTCTTCATAATTTGTTTTAAACAAAACTGAAATAGTTTTTACATTTTAGAAAACAGTTTTCTTAGGTGTAAAATTTGGAGGAGCTGCCCATCTTTACTGGTGAGAGGGTGCAAGCCTTGAGTCACTCCATCCTGCCCTGCTTCTGTCCTAAGGTAATCTTACTAACACTCACTCTCTTGGGGCTCATCCAGAACACATGGAGGTGGGAAGCCGGGAAGCGGGAAGCGGGATTTGCTGGGATGCTTTTGTTGTTAATGGCTGTGGTGTGGGGTTCTCACAAAGGAAAGGGGCGCTGGCAAAGCAGCCAGAGCCAGGAGAGACTCAGAAGGCACCAGTCTTCCAGGCACACTGGTGTCTCCTAAAGGTGAGTCCAACTACCAGAGTCTGCTAAGAGCCCTTAGGACCTTGGGTTTGGTTAGCATTGAGATTCTTATTCTTATTCTTATTCTTATTCTTATTCTTGTTCTTGTTCTTGTTCTTGTTCTTGTTCTTGTTCTTGTTCTTGTTCTTGTTCTTGTTCTTGTTCTTGTTCTTGTTCTTGTTCTTGTTCTTGTTCTTGTTCTTGTTCTTGTTCTTGTTCTTGTTCTTGTTCTTGTTCTTGTTCTTGTTCTTGTTCTTATTTATTCTTATTCTTTTCCTCCTCCTTCTTCTACTTCCTTCTTCCTTTCTTCTTTTCCTCTTCTTTTCTTCATTGTCTTCTTCCTCTTCTTCTTCCTCCTTCCTTTCTTCTTCTTCCTCTTTTTCTCCTCCTCCTTCTTCTTCCCTCTCTCTCTCCTTTTAACTGTGAAGCCTAAGCTGGCTGGAACTTGCTATATAGCCCAGGCTGGGTTTGAACTCATGACTCAGATTCCTGTGTGTTAGTACTTCATGTATGTACCACGATGCCAGGCAGAATTATAATTTATTAATTATTCAACTCATTGTTCCACTTCTGGTATTAAGTTCATTCTTAAAAGAGCATTTATTTAGGAAATCTTTCAGCAGGGCCAAGCCTCAGTGGCAGTACGCCTCCCACCCCACCTAGCACTCTCCAAAGCCTCCACTTGATCCCCAGCACCACAAAACAAACAAAACAGGACAAAATGCATTGGCTCAAATAGCCAGGCCTTCAATAGGGCAGAGGTGGTGCTGGCTTTGGGGTGTCTCAAAAGAGAGACACAAGCTGCCATCCTGATTTCCTGTCCCCTCTGCCTTCCGGTCCCTGCAGGGGTCTCCCAGCCTCACCCCCCAAAGCTAACACTCACTCTCTGAACTCATTTGCTTCCAACCAGGATGAGGGTGCCCTCCAGCTTCAGCTCAAGAGCAAGTCTAGAGAGAAGGGCATAGTAGCTCCCTGGAACAGGACTATCCTGAATGCAAGGCCAACACGGGCTACAGATTAAGAGTGTGGTGGTTTGAATAAGAATACCCCCCCCACACACACACAGCCACATATGTTTGGATGCTCAGTTACTAGTTAAATGTGGAGGCAGTCACCTGTAGCCCCAGCACTAAGGATCCTGAGACAAGAGAGCTGCCAGGACGTTGCGGCCAGACTGTGCTATATAGTAAGACCCTGTCTCAAAACAAAAACAAACAAAATAACAAAAATAAAATGCCAGAGACTGGGAAGCCAGGCCAGCAATGAAGAGCACTTAGCACTCTCACAGAAGATGTTAGTTCCATTCCCAGCACCCACTTCAGGTCTGTAATTTGGCCCCAGGGGATTTGATGCCCCTTTCTAGCCTTTAAGGGCACCCGCAGTCAATGTGCACATACCCACACAGAGACACATACATCTGCACAGAATCAAAATAGGATCAGCCTTTCAAGAAGCAGCTATAAGAATGGAAAGATGGCTCAGTGGTTAAGAGCACTTGCCTTGGAGGACCTGGGTTCCTTTCCCAGAACCCACCTGTCAGCTCACATCCATCCCTAACTCCAGTTCCAGGAGATCTGACCTATATGGGTACCAGGCATGCATGCAGTATACATACAGAAATGCAGACCAAAACAAACAAAGAAAGAAGCACACACATAAAATACTAT
This sequence comes from Apodemus agrarius, assembly GCA_964023405.1. Taxonomy (NCBI): domain Eukaryota; kingdom Metazoa; phylum Chordata; class Mammalia; order Rodentia; family Muridae; genus Apodemus; species Apodemus agrarius. The sequence continues at coordinate 95,403,615 of OZ030016.1, forward strand.
AAATAAATCTAAAAGAAAAAACTTTCAAAAAAAAATCTCCTGGGCCAGGTGTCTTTAACCCTACTACGCGGGCAGATGCTGAAGGATCTCTATGAGTTTGAGGCCAGCCTGGTGCACATGATGGGTTCCAGGTCAGCTAGGACTGCATAGGGCCCTGCCTTAAAATAAATCAAGCAGCAACAACAAAAGTTTAAAAATAAAGGAAAGGAGCTGTAAAACGCAGCTGCTTTTGCCAGTTGGAAGCAGAGGCTCGCACAGGCTCTATTTGCTGCATGTGTGGTGATGGCCTTGGACTCGGGACCCTCTACCTCCACCTCTGAACACCAGGGTTACCGGCACTCCATCCCTTAATCACGGTGACGTTTCAGTAACTGTACGGGGTCGCTGTCTGCCGCGTCAAGCCTGGACGCACAGCTCGCTCTTCCATCGCTGCAGAGAGCTCCGCTGCAGAGCAACTGCTCTACCCTGATAACTGCATTCTTTACCTCCGTTCAATAGAAGTCTAATTGCTCTCTGGAAGTCTGCTACTCAAGGTTTGACACTGCTGGAACTGGAGCCAAAGACTCTGATTCCAAAATTCTTTGGAAATCAGGTTGTGCAGGAGCTTTCGACAATAGACGAAGCCTGTTGTTTTTAGCCCATTTCTAGGTCCGGGACATCTGGAGGGAGCAGGACAAGGCCTGGACTCCTCGCATACTGCAACTCCCTCACGGCTCCTCTCACAAGCTTCTGACTGTTGAGATTCAGACACTGAAAGTCAGATTCATTTTCTTGTAAACATACCTCTTGGAATTTAGGTATTAACTTTGGGTCTGATATATTGAAGACCAAGACACATGCTCCACTATGTTCATAGCTGCCTTATTTATAATAGCCAGAAGCTGGAAAGAACCTAAATGTCCCTCAACAGAGGAATGGATACAGAAACTATGGTACATATACACAGTGGAGTACTATTCAGTTATTTAAAACAATGAATTCATGAAATTCTTCGGCAAATGGATGGAACTAGAAAGTGTCATCCTGAGCGAGGTAACCCAATCACAAAAGATCACACATGGTCTGCACTCACTGATAAGTGGATGTTAGTCCAAAAGCACAAAATAAACAAGTTATAATTCACCCAGCACAGGAAGCTCAAGAAGGAGAACTTAAGTGAGGGTGCTTTGGTTCCTCTGAGAAAGGGAACAAAATACTCACAGGAACAATAAGGGAGACAATGTGTGGAGCAGAGACTAAAGTAAAGGCCACCCAGAGACTGCCCTACCTGGGGATTCATCCTATAAACAGTCACCAAACCCCAACACTACAACAAGAAGCGTATACCAAAAGGAGCATGCCATGGTTGTCTCCGGAGGGGTCCTGCCAGAGCCTTACAAATACAGAGATAGCAACTAGCAACCAACTATTGGACTGGGTGTGGGGTCCCCAATAGAGGAGCTGGAGGGTGGTCTGGAGGAGCTGAAGGGGTTTACAGCCCATGGGAAGAACAATGACTTCAGCCACCCAGACGCCCCAAGACTCCCAGGGACTGAACCATCAACCAAGGGGTACACATGGTTCCAGCCAAAAATGTGGCAGAGGAAGGCCTTGTTGGGCATCAGTGGGAAGAGTGGTCCTTGGTCAGGTAAAGGCTCATCAGAGGCCCCAACAAAGGGAAACCGAGGTGGGAGAGGTGGGAGTGGATCGGGTGGAGGGGCATATACGTGGAGGCAGGGGGTGGAAGGAGGGGTTGGGGATCTTTGGGGAGGGGGTAAATCGGGAAAGGTTTTACCATTGGCATGGTAAATGAAGACAATTTTCAATTTAAAAAAAGAAAGTAAAATGAAAATGACATGGAAAAAATATTGAAGACCAAGAAAACTACTGTCCCCTCCCCCTTTTCTATTAATGTTTTCATTCTGAACTATTACTGAAAACTTATAGCACAGAAAATAAGCACCTGTACAATGAGTTTCTTCTATGCGCACACCAGTCTTTACCAAGGTTGGCCTCATTTCAATCTCTACTGGGATCAACCTGGAGTAAATTCCAGATATTATGTTAGTTCATTTGTAAAGATTTTTCTGTATCTCTTTAAAAAATAAAGATATGCTGGTGTGGTGGTGCACACCTTTAATCTCAGCTCTTGGGAGGCACAGCCAGTTGGATCTCTGGATTTCTGGTCTATAGAGTGAGCTCCAGAATGTTGGCCATCCTGGCTTTTGTGTTTTGGTTGTTCTTTTTGTTTTAAATTTTTTTTAAATTTTCTATATTCTTTGTTTACATTCCAAAGGCTTTCCCCTTTCCCAGTTCCCCCCTTACCATATGTCCCATAAGTCCTCTTCCCTCCACCCATTCCCCAATCACCCCCCACACACACACACACCATTTCTCTGTTCTTGTACTCTCCTACAAAACTGGACCCAGTCTTTTCAGGACCAGGGTCCTCTCCTTCCTTCTTCTTGGGAATCATTTGATTTGCTAATTGTGCCTTGAGTATTCAGAGCTTCTGGGCTCATTAATATCCACTTATCAGTGATTGCATTTCATGTGTATTCTTTTGTGACTGGGTAACTCACTTAGGATGATATTTTCCAGATCCGACCATTTGCCTACAAATTGCATGAATTCATTATTTTTAATTGCTGAGTAGTAGTCCATTGTATAAATATACCACATTTTCTGTATCCATTCCTCCTTTGAGGGAGGGACATCTGGGCTCCTTCCAGCTTCTGGCTATTATAAATAAGGCTGCTATAAACATAGTGGAGCATGTGTCTTTATTGCATGCAGGGGAATCCTCTGGGTATATGCCCAGGAGTGGTATTACAGGGTCCTCTGGAAGTGTCATGCCCAATTTTCTGTGGAACCACCAGACTGATTTCCAAAGTGGTTGTACCAGCTTGCAATCCCATCAACAGTGGAGAAGTGTTCCTCTTTCTCTACATCCTCGCCAGCACCTGTTATCTCTTGAGTTTTTAATCTTAGCCATTCTGACTGGTGTGAGGTAGAATCTCAGGGTTGTTTTGATTTGCATTTCCCTGATGACTAATGATGTTGAACATCTCTTAAGGTGCTTCTCAGCCATCCAAATTTCTTCTGGTGAAAATTATTTATTTAGCTCTATACCCCATTTTTTGATAGGGTTATTTGGTTCTTTGGGGTCTAACTTCTTGAGTTCTTTGTATATATTGGATATTAGCCTCTGTTGGATGTGGGGTTGGTGAAGACCTTTTCCCAATTTGTTGGTTGCCGCTTTGTCCTTCTGACAGTGTCCTTTGCCTTACAGAAACTTTGTAATTTTATGAGGTCCCATTTGTCAATTCTTGATCTTAGAGCATAAGCTATTGGTGTTCTGCTCAGAAACTTTCCTCCTGTGCCCATGTCCTCCAGGGTCTTCCCCAGTTTCTTTTCTATTAGTTTCAGTGTTTCTGGTTTTATGTGGAGGTCCTTGATCCATTTGGAGTTGATCTTAGTACAAGGAGATAAGAGTGGGTCAATTCCCATTCTTCTGCATGTTGACCTCCAGTTGAAGCAGCACCATTTGTTGAAAAGACTATCTTTTTTCCACTGGATGGTTGTAGCTCTTTTATCAAAGATCAAGTGACCATAACTCTGTGGGTTCATTTCTGGGTCTTCAATTCTTTTCCGTTGATCTACTTGCCTGTCGCTGTACCAATACCATGCAGTTTTTAACACAATTGCTCTGTAGTACTGCTTGAGGTCAGGGATATTGATTGAACTACAGCTGATAAACAACTTCAGCAAAGTGGCTGGTTATAAAATCAACTCAAGCAAATCAGTAGCCTTCCTGTACTCAAAGGACAAGCAGGCTGAGAAAGAAGTTAGGGAAATAACACCCTTCACAATAGCCACAAACAATATAAAGTATCTTGGCGTGACTCTAACCAAACAAGTGAAAGATCTGTATGACAGGAACTTCAAGTCCTTGAAGAAAGAAATTGAAGAAGACCTCAGAAATGGAAAAATATTCCATGCTCTTGGATTGGCAGGATCAATATAGTAAAAATGGCCATCTTGCCAAAAGCAATCTACAGATTCAATGCAATCCCTATCAAAATCCCAAATCAATTCTTCATAGATCTAGAACGAGCAATTCTCAAATTCATTTGGAGTAGCAAAAAACCCAGGATAGCTAAAACTATTCTCAACAATAAAAGGACTTGGGGGGGATCAATATCCCTGACCTCAAGCAGTACTACAGAGCAATTGTAGCCGGGCAGTGGTTGCACATGCCTTTATTCCCAGCACTTGTGAGGCCGAGGCAGGTGGATTTCTGAGTTCAAGGCCAGCCTGGTCTACAGAGTGAGTTCCAGGACAGCCAGGGCTACATAGAGAAACCCTGTCTCAAAACAAAACAAAACAAAACAAAACAAAACAAAACAAAAAACAAAAAACAAAAAACAAAAAACAAAACAAAACAAAAAAAAAGCAAAAAACAAAAACAAAAACTACAGAGCAATTGTGTTAAAAACTGCATGGTATTGGTACAGCAACAGGCAAGTAGATCAATGGAATAGAATTGAAGACCCAGAAATGAACCCACAGAGATATAGTCACTTGATCTTTGATAAAGGAGCTACAACCATGGGCACAGGGGAAAGTTTCTGAACAGAACACCAATAGTTTATGCTCTAAGATCAAGAATTGACAAATGGGACCTGATAAAATTACAAAGTTTCTGTAAGGCAAAAGATACTGTCAGAAGGACAAAATGGCAACCAACAAATTGGGAAAAGATCTTCACCAACCCCACATCTGACAGAGGGCTAATATCCAATATATACAAAGAACTCAAGAAGATGTTTTGGTTGTTCTAAGCTGTTTCTCCAGCATCTTCTGTAAGGCTAACTGAGTTTTCCTGGCCAGGTCCCATTACAAGACCAACACCCACGGGGTTCTTCAAGCTGCTGCTGTCATTTCTCTTCTGAATTGTTTCCATTCGGCCCTTATGGGCATGTTTGGCTTGGCCTCATCGATTAGAAGTCCCAGCCCTGTGCACCTCACTAATAATATCTCATTTCCAGTTCCTGAGAAGGGGAGGCCCTGGGCAGGCATCTTGACGTCCATTTCTGGAACCCAGGCAGCAGCAAGCCTGCTTCTCCAGCTGAGCTGCCAAGAGGAACAATCGGACTCTGTTTAGGAAGGCGGAGCCAGAGTGGCTGTGCTTCAGAGAAGGGCCGTCTGTGGCAGGGAAGCGGTTTTCACTCAGCTCATCCACAAGGATCGATGGAGTGCTTACCTCACTGCAGGTCTGATTCAACAAACCAACAGGGAAACACCCGTCCGCAGGAAGTCCACATTCCAGGAGCTGGAGACGCAGTAAATAGAGCAGGTTTTTGTTTTGTTTTAGTTTTGTTTTGTTTTTGTTTTGTTTGTTCTTGAAACAGGGTCTTCCTGGGTATCCATGGCTGGCCTAGAACTCTCAATTTAGACCAAGCTGACCTCAACTCACAGAGATCCACTGCCTCTTCCTTCCGAGTGCTGTTTAGATGTACGGAAAGGAAGGCTCAAGGATCAGGAGACGCAAAATCAAACACACAACACCCCCTTCATTTCGCCCAAGGAGGGAGATCTGGAACACAAGGCTGGGAAGCAGGCCTGCTGAGATAAGGAAGAGTGTGTCTACACTGACGGTGTGTCTACAGCTCCACGGTCTCTTGTGCCATGATGCTGCCACACACCGGGTAACTCAGCAACTGCAGCTCAGCACACAACACACATGTAAGTCTTGGGTGGTGCTAGTAATTAGCGGTCCTAACTCCCCAAGGAGCCGCTGGGATTGGGGCTGTCGACTTTCGTGATAAATATCTTTTAACAAAGTTCCTTACCTGCTTCCCGAGCCACACACAGCAGCTTATAAGCAGGAGGTTCAGAGGCAAGCCCTTCCTTCAGCTGACATTTTCATCCAGTGAGTCAACTTCCTACATGACAGACCTCCTCCACACCACAAGCTCAGGTCACCCAGACACCCTCACATTTGTGTTTACTGTCCCACAGTGCATGGGAAGAACATGGACACATCTTATTGATTTTCATAAAAAAAAACAAAAAACAAGAAACCTGATTCCACCTTTCATAATCCGGTACTGTTAATCCGGCATTAATTTAAGAACAGGTGTTTTGAATTTATCCATCCCCCAGTCCCTTCTTGAAGCTTAGGGTAATACTAGTTGTGTAATAATGCTGGATAATTGGATTTTGAGTAAATAAATAAATATATAATTGTGGACTAATTAACCTGCTCTAATCCTCCGTGGTCTTGTGCATGGAAACAGCATCATCGCCTAGGGGACTTTTTCAGAATATTAGGTAACATGATGTAGACGGCACAATGGGTTACAACTCATTTCAACGATGGGTATTTTGATACAAGGAGCTGAACCAACAAATGTCTTTTCAACAGATGTTCCCACAGATATCTTTTCAAAGGTCAAGAGAACCCGTTAGGTCCTTGTGTCTATGACTTGAGGAGTCACCACTAGGTGGCAATGTTTTCTTAAGGCAGATATGCCCTTTTCTTTATCCCAGTGGTCTCCAAATTGGGGACCACCCCTGTGAGGACAAGGTTTCCAAGAGCCTCAGTTACAGAGAGCTTTGGGGAAGTCACCTGTGTGTCCTCTTTCTTCATATAACCAAAGAGTGATGTGCCCATTTTCCATCCCAGATTACTACTACTAGTAGTAGTAGTAGTAGTAGTAGTAGTAGTACTACTACTACAGTAGTAGTAGTAGTAGTAATACTACTACTACTACTACTACTAGTACTAGTACTACTACTATTATTATTATTCCTCTTTTAAAGACAGAGTCTCACCGTGGCTGTCCTGGCATTCTCTCAATAGACCAGGCTGGCCTGAAACTCAGAGATCAGCCTGCCTCTGCCTCTGCCTCCTGAGTGCTAGGAGTAAGGGTACGCACCACCAAACTCACTGTTTTGGCAACATCATTCTCAGAGGCATCAAACACAAGTGTAAAAGCATCTAAGTGATCCCCAGGGAGTCCTCCTTAGCAGCAAGAGCACAGCGCACAGAGCCACACCTCCAGGCCTTGCATTGAGCATTTTTCAGAACAGAGTTTCTCCACGTTGGGTTTCCTTCAGATCTGAGTTTTCAGGATAGTTCCTGCTGTTTTTCAGTCTGTGTCACTATGAGCCAAACGACACCATTGCTGAAGCTAATCCCCCCACACACAGATTTTTTTTTTTATTTACAGCTGCTTATTATGTCTTTGATGTGCTTGTGTGTTGGAGGGTGCATGTGGACAGGTCACGGTAGCTTGTGGGAGTCAGTTGGGTACTCTGGCTTGGGGCAGGTGTCTACACAGCAAGCCATCACTTTGCATTCCTTCCTTTATTTTTCACTCACACGTGTGTATGAGGGAGTGCTGAGTATATTTGTTTGTGCACCATTTGTGTGCAGTGCCCACAGAGGCCAGAAGGAGACAGTGCTGCCTAGAATCAACCCAATAGCCCAATAATGCTCTTAACTGCTGAGCCATCTCTCTAGCCCAAGTTTTACACAGACACACTCTCTCTCTTTCTTTCTCTCTCCATTCATATATATTAATATGTGTATGAGAACATAATTTTTTAAAACTATATATTTACACATATATACATTCAGCCCCCCCCCACATATGCATAAGCTTAAATAAAATTTCAAAATACCTATGTCACTGGATGACACAGCCCTTAATCCAGCACTCAAGAGGCAGAGGCAGAGGCAGGTGGATCTTTGCTACATAGAGAATTACAGGAGAACAGAGCTACAAAGAGACTGCATCTCAAAATAAGTGAATAAAATTTTAAATATATAAATATAAATAGATAAGTTTGGGATACACACAGACACACACACACACACACACACACACACACGCAAGAGAGATAGCTCAGCAAGTAAAGATGCAGAGCAAGGCTGGAGATCTGTGGTCAGGGGGACAGCCAGTGTCCACAGGCCAGTCGCTGAGCCTCGCAAAAGTGCTGCGGTGGCTAACAACAACAACAACCACAATAACAACAACAATAATAATAGTAGTAATAATAGTAGTAATCTATTAAAAGTTAAATAACAATTTAAAAAAAATCACTTCTGCCGGGCGGTGGTGGCACATGCCTTTAATCCCAGCCCGTGGGAGGCAGAGGCAGGCAGATTTCTGAGTTCGAGGCCAGCCTGGTCTACAGAGTGAGTCCCAGGACAGCCAGGGCTACACAGATAAACCCTGTCTCAAGAAAACAAAAACAAAAACAAAAACAAAAACAAAATCACTTTGACCTTCAGTGTTGCTTGTTAAAAGCAGATGATGACAACCCTGTGTGAAAGATTCCCTCTCCATCCTAGAAAACAACAGCATCCACACCCTCCCCATCTGGAGAACAGCATCCCCACGCTCCCCATCTAGAGAACAGCATCCTCGCGCTGAAGAAAGAATTCTGCGTATCCAAGCCTTGTTAAGCTGCCCTGGCCTCCCACCTGCCCAGCCCCCCGTGCCTCACCACATTTTACAGCTCGTTTGTCTTTGATCCATTCAGTACATAGTGACCTACAATAACTATTTCTTTCAGTCTTCGGGGGTTTTGGGGGGGTTGTTGTTTGTTTGTTTTGGGCTCCCATGTCACATAAAATTTGTATTATACTTTTCTCCTGTTAATCTGTGTCATCTCCATTTAATCTTAGACCCAGCAGGGACACTAGAAAGGGCAGAAATGGAATTTTCCACCTTGAAGTCTCTGGCAACAAAGAAAAGCTGAGACACCCCTTGCTGCCTAAACTTTTCCTGGGAGTGATAGAGAATTGTCTGCTCACCTCAGATAGGGCAGCACCAGCAGACCAAAGGGATTCGTTCTAGCTTCCTGAGACCGTTTGTTTATCTCACTGAGTGGGGGTGTCTCCAGGTGGCTGCATCACTGAAATCGCATGCTAGCATGGACTGCAGCATCCCCACCAGCTGCATGGGGTCTCTTCAGCTAACTTTCCACTCTGTGTACTCCATCAGCTTCCCAGGTCACACGTGCTAGAGCAGATTCACATACATCTGTGAAAGAGGCACGGAGGAGATGACTGGACTCTGGGTAAGCATCTGATGACGCCACCCCCTCATGTGTGGGAAAGGTAACAGATCTGGTGTGGGATCCTTGGGAGCCAATCTCAGCTTCTCTAGGACAGCAATGGCTGCTATCCTGGGAGAACAGCCACCCACATCTTACTTACTCCACAGTTTCAGATGGGGTTCTGAGGAACCGCACAAAATCCAAGAGATGGAACAGGACATGGTGACTCATACCTGTAATCCCAATATTTGGAAGCTTGAGGCAGGAGGATTACTACAAGTTTGGCCCCAGGAAGGACTACAATGAGAGTCCTGCATCTACAGAATGAGACTCTGCTCACAACAAAAACAAAAGTCCAGCGTGGTAGGAATTCTCACAAATAGTAGCTTTTCCAGATCTCTGTGTGCTTCCCCCCATTGAAAAGGAAAGGAGTCATGGTGATTTTCAGCTGCCAACCTGACCCCTGAGAAGAGGGAACTCCATAGAGACCGGCCTGTGGGCAAGTCTGTGGGGCATTTTCTTTTGTTGTTAATTGATGTAGGAGGCCACGCCACTGTCATCGCAGGGCCAGTGGCCTCGGTCATATAAGAAGAGTAACTGAAGAACCTGAAAGCAAGCCAGTAAGCAGCAGTCCTCTGGTTGCTGCTTCATCCTCCTGCTTTGAACGCCTTTGAACAGTGATGAATCGCTGTTACCTGCCAGCCAAACAAACCCTTTCTTTACCCAGATTGCCTCTGGTCACATTATTTTATCCCAGAACAGCGAGGACAGAACCACAAGGTTTTCTGGTTTATTGCTCTCTAATTCTGGATTGTCAGGAGAGATATTTGTTAGAACTGACTCTTGGCCATGTGGCTCTCGGCAATGGTGTTATGTATGAGGACCGGGTGCCCGGGGGAAGGTCTTATCCCTTGTTTTTGTCGTTTGTGTGACTCATCATAAAAAGGAAATAAGAAAGTTTTCATTTCACCTTCTTCGGAGTCTTTAAAGATGATGCTGTGGCCATAATAAGAACACCTCTGAGCTTCTCCCGCTGGCCAGCAGTCCTCACAGCCATCCCTGTCCTCTCTCAGGAAGTTCATCTTTACTGTCCCACCTTCTCTGCCCTGTTGACACCACAGGCTTTGCATTCTTGGACTACCTTTGAGATTTTGAGGAGGATTGCATGGTTTCTAATTACTTTTAGTGACATTTCTTGTGTCCACGACCAAACCATACAAAGGCTTATCAGTAATAAGCCATAAAAAGACTCACTGGGTTTTAGACACAACCAAAGTTAGCTTTGCCCTTGAAGACTAAGTGCATTTCAAGTTCAGCTCAAGAATACTTTTGATAAATATAAAAGTTATATTTAGTCTGGTATGGTGGTTTGAATGAGTGGCCTCATAGGCTCATATATTTGAATACTTGGGCCACTGTTGGTGGAAATGTTTGATAAGGATTAGGAGGTGTGGCCTTTAGGAGGAGGTGTATCACTAGGGATGGGCTTTGAGGTGTCTCTCCCCACTCCCTCTGTTTCTCTCCCCCTTCCACCACCATGCCCTCGCCTCGCTTGTGGATCAGGATGTAAGCTCTCAGCTACTGATCTAGCGCCATGCCTGCCTGCTGTCCTGTAACCCACCATGATGGTCATAGACTCAGCCTGAAACTGTAAGCAAGCTGACAATTACATGTTTTTTGTTTTTTGTTTTTTTAAAAAAGGTGCATTGGTTGTCATCTCTGGTCATAACAATAGAATAGTAACTAAGACTCTTGGCCTGCTGATACATGATCCCACATACCAGGGAAGCTGAGGAAGGAGGATTCCAAATGCAAGGTTAGCCTGGTCAGCTTCGAATCTGCTCAGTCTATGTAGGTCTGTGAGCATCAAATATAAAATCTCCTTTACCAGTATTCACTTCTCAAAAGCCTTGCATATGTTTAAGACTATAAAATTATAAATTCAGCTGAAAAATAAAAGGTACAATCAAGGTCAATTGCGAGCAGCTGGGTGTTACCCAGTTATAGAGCTCTTTGTTGCCTTGTGTTTTGGTTAGTCTTGATTCTCAATGCAGCAGGATCCAGAATCTCCATGGAAACAGACTTCGGCATGTCTGTGAAGTGCTTTTGAGATTAGGTTAGTGGAGGCAGGGAAGGACTGTAAACACGAGCAGCACCTTGCCTTGCCATGGGCTAGAGCTCTGCACTGAAGAAAAAGAAGTTGAGTTGGGCGCCAGCGTCCCTCTCCCTCTGCTCTCTGAGTATACTGGATACAATGTGTCCAGCTGAATGTGGGTACAATGTGACAGCTGCCTTGATCCTGCATGGTGACTCCCCCACCTAGTTATACCACTGTTCTCTTGAACTCTGAGCCAGAATGAACCCTTCCTTCCTTCCTTCTTTCCCTCCTTAAGTTGTTTCTGTCCAGGGTTTGGTCACAGCAATGATACAGTAACTATAGCAACATGCTTTGTGCTGGGGCTTTGTCCTCAGCACTGCCGAGTGGCTAATAAATATCTTAGTGAAAAATACAAAAAGAACGTCATGGCTGAACAACAAAATATTGACGTTGTGCTAAGCTGAACTAAGAGCCTGATGAACGAGGTGCGGTAGCCAGGACTGTGTCGGGGGGTGGAAGAGCGTGGGCATCAAGTGTCCTTGGCTACTCTGAGCTATCTGAGCCCTGTCCAAATGAATCAATACCTTTATGGATATTCTATGAATATCTAGGTCACTTCCAAATAAGATATACTGCTGAAACATTAGCTGCTGGACAAAAATTTAAGCTTTTCTACTGGCAGTTTCTTATTACAAAGAAGAAGACACTATTGTAATCTATTTATAGCATGGCCTATGTGGTACTGGAAAAATCTGGCTTCTGAAAAGTAACGTGTGCAGTTAAGATTATGCTAGGCAAAACAGAGAGCCTGTCTGAAAAAAAAAATTTTTTTTAGATAATGTGTGTAAATATATGTTTATGTTTGCAAGTTCATGTTGGGGGGGGCCTCTGGGCTTACAGGGGCATGGTGTCACTGTTGGTATTCTGTTCAAGCTCCACCCCACAGTTACCTGGCAATAGCCAGGTATGCCCCGCCCCACATGCCTGGCCCACTATAAGAGGGGCTGCCTGCCCCTCCTCTCTCTCTTTCCCCTCTCTTCCCCTGTCTCTTCTCATCCTCTCACCTCTCTGCCCCTCTTGGGCTCCCCTCCCCCTCTCTCCACATGGTCATGGCCGGCCTCCTCCACTCTCTCTCTATTCTCTCTCTCTCTCTCTCTCTCTCTCTCTCTCTCTCTCTCTCTACTATACCATTGACTCTCATCCTATCCTCTAAATAAACTCTATTCTATACCATGTTGGTGTGTATGTGTGGTCCTTCAGGGGGAGGTGATGCCTAGGCATGGGCCCGCTTAGGTATCCCCCTTCCCCCACGCCGCCGTGCCATACTCACTAACACCCTTTCTCTCTTTTAAATCCCATCAGTCACACCATACTTTATACATGGGTCCTAAGGAGGCCTTGAACTCAGGGCCTCATGATCTCTAACAAGTGCTATTGCCTACTAAGCTTTCTCCCCAGCACCTGAAAAAAAAATCCATTTTGCTTTTGATCCCAAATTAAATGTGGGGTTTTCCATAGGGGCCCATGGAGGATTTCAAAAGACTTACTCTTCTTCTAGAGAAAGAGTGTGAACTCAGTAGGCTTGTTTGATCTGTTAAATTAACATGGGAAGCATCATTAAATAAGGGTGACATTTAACCTTCTCTATGTTATATTTGGATACATATTAATATGAACATGCCAGAAGGCTTGTGGAATTCCTGAGCAGTTATATTTAACTAGTTATATTGATGTCAGTATATATTGACTACTTAAGACTTAACTAGCCACAATTCTAGTTACTATTTTAATCTTTTGTATACTGTAGAAGACAAGTGAAATCTCCTTTTAATTGAATTGTTGAAACTCCCAGAGATCTTTAACCAAAATGTCACATAGGATGCTGCATCATGACCTAAGTCAACCTAGGGAGGAAAGTATTTATTTTTTTGTAGTTCCAGGTCACAATTTATCATTGAGGGAAGTCAAGACAGGAACCTAGAGAGAGAAAGCGTGGAGGAACGATGCTTGCTGACGTGCTCTCTGTCTCACTCACATTCTCATGCTTAGCTTGCTGCCTTCTACAACCCATGGGCACCTGCCTAAGGATGGTGCCCTCTGAGGTAGGCTGGGACCTCCTACATTAATGAGTAATCTGGACAATCCCCATAGGCCATCTGATCCAGACAATGCTTGAGGCTTCTCTTCTCAAAAGACTGTGGTGGTTTGAATAAGAATGGCTCTGTGGGCTCTTTGCTTAGGGCATGCCATGGAGGCGTGGCCTTGATGGAAGAAGTGCATCACTGGGGGTGGGCTTTGAAGTTTCAAAAGTCCAAGCGAGCCGGGTGGTGGTGGCACATGCCTGTAATCCCAGCACTCTGGGAGGCAGAGGCAGGCAGATTTCTGAGTTCGTAGCCAACCTGGTCTACAGAGTGAGTTCCAGGACAGCCAGGGCTACACAGAGAAACCCTGTCTCGAAAAAAAAAAAAAAAAAGTTCAAGCCAGGCCCAGTGTCTCTCTTTTCCTGTTGCCCATGGATCTGTATATAGTATTTTTAGCCCCTTCTCCAGCACCATGTCTGCCTGTATGTCACCATGCTGGAATAAACCTCTGAACCTGTAAGCAAGCCCCAATTAAATGCTTTCTTTATAAGAGTTACTGTGATCATGGTGTTACTTCACAGCAATAGAACACTGACTTGTCTTAGTTGGTACCAGGAGTGGGATAATGCTGTGATAGGTCTGACCAAGGCTTGTTGGTTGAGTGTGATTTGGGAATTTTGAATTAGGAAAGTAGTTAAACCCTTTAAGGGAGGCTGAATGGGTCATACCAATAAGAGCAGGGAAGACAGAGATGCTGACAGCGTAGCAGATTATGATGGCCTAACAGCAGAGTTTTCAGAGGGGAATACTAATATGTGCCCTGAAGAACGGTCTTGTGATATTGGCAAAGGATACCCAAAAAGAACTTTTTTCCCCAAGACCCAAAAAAATCTGCCTGAGGCTAGATTGAAGAGGTTTAGATTAATGGTATTGGCAGAGGATCTTTCAAGACAGCCTAGTGTTGACTGTGTCATGTGCTTATTAGCAGTCACTCTTATGCAGATCTATAATGAAAAGGAGCAAGTTGAGCAAGGAAAAACACGAAATGTACACTGTGAAGAGAAAAGAGGCACCAGGAAGTGTAATGGAGCCAAGTCCTGTGCTCAAGCAGATAAAAAGTGTAAAGAAAAGCCTGATGCTGCCGCCTTTAATCCCAGCATTTGGGAGGCAGAGGCAGGCGGATTTCTGAGTTCGAGGCCAGCCTGGTCTACAGAGTGAGTTCCAGGACAGCCAGGGCTATACAGAGAAACCCTGTCTTGAAAAAACAAACAAAAAGAAGAGAAGAGAAGAGAAGAGAAGAGAAGAGAAGAGAAGAGAAGAGAAGAGAAGAGAAGGGAAGAGAAGGGAAGAGAAGAGAAAAGCCTGATGCTAAAAGATATAGAGAATGATGACCTAGGGCAAGGCCCCACCCAGCTAAGTTTCCAACTCGGGCAAGAGAATTAAAGCATCGAAAGAAACCATTAAAGCAGAAAGCTGGTGCAGATGTAATTGAACAAGGGGCCATTCCAGCCCCAGCAGGCAGCAGAGCTTGGCATCTCCAGGCGCATGGCTTTGGCTTTAGAGTCAAGGATACAAGGGTTATGGAATGGCCCGCCACAGCCAAGAAGAGGTGCTGAGGCCTGGCTTGTGTCAGGGGTGTCTCTGCATGGAGGCCTAGAGAGGCCATTTCATGAAGCTGTGAAGAGGAAGCCTGGATTTCACTGGAGACCCCAAGATGTTGGAGATGCCATGGGATACCTGCTGAGGAGAGCTGCTAACAGGGAGAAGAACCAACTCAAGAAAAATAATTGTGTTGAAGACAACAAAGATGAAAGGAGTTGGAGATCTGAAGGTTACTTTGACATCAGACATGGAGATTCGGAATTTGGAGTGTGTCCAGCTGGTTTTCAGTTTTGCTCAGGCTCAGCACTTCCTTACTATGCTCCCTTCTGGAATGGTAGTGTATGTCCTGTGCCATTATATGTTGGAAGTATGTGATCTGCTTTCTTATTTTGACTTTACAGGGGATCACAGTTAAGAAACTGGCATGAGTCTCGGAAAAGCCTTTCAACTTTGAACTATTAAACAGTGCAGATACTTATAGACCATAGGGACTTTTGAAGTTAAACTGAATGCACTTTTGCATCATGATATGGCTACGAGCCTAGGGTAGCCAGGGAGTGGAATGTGGTGGTTTGAATAGAAGCTGTGACCCCCACAGATTTGTTCTTGATTTGAATTCTTAAGAAGTGACACTGGCCGGGCATGGTGGCACACGCCTATAATCCCAGCATTTGGGAGGCAGAGGCAGGCGGATTTCTGAGTTCAAGGCCAGCCTGGTCTACAGAGTGAGTTCCATGACAGCCAGGGCTACACAGAGAAACCCTGTCAGAGAAACCCTGTCTCAAAAAAACAAAAAACAAAAAACAAACAAACAAACAAAAAACCAAAAGAAGTGACACTCTGAAAAGACTAGGAGATGTGGCCTTCTTGGATGACTGGCATTCCTGGGGTTTCAATCGTTCAAGCCAAACCTAACATCTCTCTCTCTCTCTCTCTCTCTCTCTCTCTCTCTCTCTCTCTCTCTCTCTCTCTCTCCCTGCCCCTGATGTCTTTAGATCTAGATGTAGAACTCTCAGCTCCTTTTCCAGCACCATGTCTGCCTGCATTCTGCCATGCTTCCCACCATGCTGATACTAGAAACTGTAAGCCAGCCCCAATTAAATGCTTTTCTTTATAAGAGTTGATGTAGTCACTATGTCTCTTCACAGCAAGAGACAATGACCGCAGTCTGTCTTGTTGACAATACTGACACAGAATGAGGGCCATCTTAGGTCCTTGTCGCCCACAATCAGCCACTCTTTCTGTTTTCTCTCCTGGAAGCATCTACAATCAATTACAGTTCCGAATTGTTTCACTTTCATTGAAGAGCCTGTGAGAAATGCTTTGACATGTAGTTTTCTAGTACTTAAAGAACACATCTTTCAGGTGGCAGCCTAGACCTCTAATCCCAGCACTAAAGAGGCTTGGACAGAGTCCCTATCGGGCTATGCAGAGAGACCTCTCTCAAAAAATCAGAAACAAAAAAACATTGTATTAAGAATGTCTGGAATGTGGCCAGGCGGTGGTGGCACATGCCTGTAATCCCAGCACTTGGGAGGCAGAGGCAGGCAGATTTCTGAGTTTGAGGCCAGCCTGGTCTACAGAGTGAGTTCCAGGACAGCCTGAGCTACACAGAGAAACCTTGTCTCGAAAAAAACAAAACAACAACAACAACAAAGAATTAATGAAATGGGATTTAGTTGACTTTGTAAATTAACCATTACAGATCATTGGTTTTTTTGTTAATTAAGTTTTTTTAGATTTACTTTATGTATATTCGTGTTTGCTCACATGTATGTCTATGTACAATGTGAATGTCTGGTTCCTGCTGAGACCAGAAAAGAGCATCAGATCCCCTGAAAATGGAGTTATAGTTGGTTATGAGCTGCCATGTTGGTCCTGGGAATTGAACTCATTCTCTGCACAAGCAGCCAATTACTCCTAATTTCTGATCTATCTCTCCAGCCTCTTGATTCAATAATAATAATAATAATAATAATAATAATAATAATAATAAACCAGGCAGTGGTGGTGCACACCTTTAATCCCAGCACTTGGGAGGCAGAGGCAGGTGGATTTCTGAGTTCATTTCTCAGCATGGTGGCTCACAACCATCTGTAATGATATCAGATACCCTTTTCTGGACTGTCTGAAGATGGCTACAGTGTACTTATATAATAAATAAATAAATCTTTAAAAAACAAAACAAAACCCACTACTTCTCAATGCTTTGTTTAAAACATGGCTAATTGTATCCTCTTGTTTTCCAGGTTTAAGGACACACACACACACACACACACACACACACACACACACACACACGGTCTTACTTACAGACCAGGTAGACCTCAACAACAGGCAATCCTACTGCCTCAGCCTCCCAAGTGCTTTGAGGACCGGGGCAAGCTACCACACCAGACTTGATCAGCATTGGGTTTGGCAAGGGATACAGTTTTCCTGAGCACTGGTAGCAGCCTGGAAGAGTCCCCTCAGAGATCTCAGACTCTGGGCCTCTGGAACCAGCATGAAACCAACATTTATTCAGAAAGACATTTAAAACAGGTGTAACCACTGTAGACTTTAGAAAGAGAGCCACTCAGAGAAAGGATAAGACATGCCCAAGGGTAGATGTGTCAAAAATCCACGACTTTGATGAGTTCTGAAATTACCTTCTGTGCTGGATCATTTTATTACATACCCTGGCTAGCTCTGAACTTACTATGTAGCCTAGGCTGGCCTCAAACTCAAAACTATCCTCCTGCCTCAGCCTCCCAAGTACTGAGACTACAGGTGTGTGCCACAACTCCTGGCCTTGGATTTGTTGTTTGCCTTATTCCAATTTGCGTTTTTCTTTCCCCCGTGGCTGTCTTCCCATCCAGCCCAATACTTTTTAATATTCTACTTCCAGCGTGTGGAGTGTCAAGCTTACAATACAATCTTCAACTCCTATTCAGTTCACACAGTGAAACAGGATTTAGTGGCTGCTCTCCAGGCTCACAGTCGCACGGAAGGAGAGAATCAACACGGAGAAGAAGCGCCGACTGACACCAGGAGACAACAACAACCTAATCACGTGGGAGAAACACAAAGCCTGACAGAAGCAATCCCCAAGCTGGGGAAGCACGAGACCTGGAGCCAGCCTGGGCTACGTCATAAACCCTGTCTCAGAAATAACAATAAAGCAGTCCTCTAGATAAAGAACTTGAACTACTGTAGTGAAAGTACTAAAAATTCTGTGGGACATGGTCTCCTTGCTGTTGTTTAGTTGGCTAAGTTTTTTGTGTGCCTTGTTGGTTTTATAAGGTTCTGACTCATGCAACCCAGACAGGCTCCGAGTCCCTGTGTCGGGAGGCTGACCTTGGATTCCTGATCTTCCCTCCGCTCCTAAAATTCTAGAGTTACAGACATGAGTCTCTATAGCCAGCTCAGTTTTTTAAACTTCATTATTATCTTTGTATGCATGAGTTTGTTTGGTATCTGTGTGAGTGTGCATGCGCTCACTTCTTTCTATGACTAAATAATGTCTTATGGTATGTATATGGCCACATCCATTTTTTGTGTGCTTCCAATGACCTAACGGGCACCTGTGCACGCTAGGCAAGCTCTCGAGCAACACTGAGCTACACTCCGAACCTTCTTTATTTTAGTTTCAGACAGGGTCTCCCTGAGGTACCAGGCTGGCTTTGAACTCACATGAGGATACCACCCTGCCAAGCCTCTGTAAATGTTTTTACTGATCACACAATGTACATTTAAGTAAACTGGACAACTCAATGTCATTCCTGGCAGTAATGATCGCCTCCCTGTCTTCACGTTCTGGCTTTCTAGGTGCCACTAGTGGGTTTGTTCTTTTAAAAAAAGAAAAAAGAGGCCGGGCGATGGTGGCGCACGCCTGTAATCCCAGCACTTGGGAGGCAGAGGCAGGTGGATTTCTGAGTTCGAGGCCAGCCTGGTCTACAGAGTGAGTTCCAGGACAGCCAGGGCTACATAGACAAACCCTGTCTCGAAAAACCAAAAAAAAAAAGAAAAAAAGAAAAAAAAAGAAAAAAGTCACTGTAGTTAGCTTCTGGTAACATTACCTCATCCCCTAGGATACTCTTCTCTCACTGTTTACTCAGCTTCTCCAGTCTAGACAGCTTCTCCAGTGCCACTTCTCCTGTCCCAGGGATGACGTTCATGTCATCAAGCTTGCATAGAAATCACATTTACCTACAGCCAGCCTGCTCGCCCTTCCTGCCTCATTCTTGATTTTGTGTTTGTTTGTTTGTTGTTTTTGGAAGGGAAGGTGGCTGGAAATGGGACCTCACTTCGTCAGATGCCCTAAGCTGGTCTTTGAGATCTTCCTGTCTCCATCTCCCCATTCTGGGATTGCACATAAAGACTTCTCCCTTACTAATGGCTACAAAGGCGCATGGTCATCAAAACCCCTGCGATTTCTCAGTTGCCAGTGGCACCCAAAGGTTTTTGATGTTTTTAAAAATAACAAAATCCCAACAGTTTGTTGTACCAAATGAAGACTCGGGAGCCAGACACTGTGGTGAAAGCCCGCTAGCTCAGAGAGGCAGAGAAAGCCCCAGCTGCCCGTCCTCCTCAGTCAGCCCCCCAGGAAGAGGAAAGCCCATGCTCCATCACCGCACTATCTTAAAAACTTTCCAAGCTAATGTTCCTCCTTTCTACTTCCTGTGCATCTCTCTATCTGTCCTCCTGACTTCCTCTCCCTCTCTAGGGTGTTTGGTTTGGTTTGGTTTTGGTTTGGTTGGTTGGTTGGTTTTGCTATATTCATTACCTGTCAACTGGCTGCCTGCTCCACCTCTTGACCTGTGATTGGCTTCATTTAATCTTTTTTTTTTTTAAAGTTTAAATATTTTTTAAAAATAAAATTCTAAAAACTCT
Source organism: Apodemus agrarius (assembly GCA_964023405.1). Classification (NCBI taxonomy): domain Eukaryota; kingdom Metazoa; phylum Chordata; class Mammalia; order Rodentia; family Muridae; genus Apodemus; species Apodemus agrarius. Next base: position 95,423,322 of record OZ030016.1, read on the forward strand.
ATACTGGTTTTACATTTGAAGTGGATGATGTCAAGCCAGTATCAAGAAATAGGTGGCCTCAATATTAAAAAAAAAAAAAAAACTATAGAAATAATACTAGCCAGCTGTGGGGAGGAGCCAGTGTAATGACTAGTCTTTATTAGAGAGAAGTTTTCCTTTACATTCTGAGTAGATAGCACAGGGGCTCAGTGGGCCATTTGGTGGGGCACCAGCTTATAATGGGTTCCACGGTTTGGGCATCGCTGACTCTCGCCTTTGTGCAGCCAAAACCAGATGACTGTACAGTTGTCCTCTTCACAGATGCAGCCCACTATTCTCTTGTTGCTGATGGATGGGACTAGGTTAGGGTCTTCCTTGGTGCCTGAAGCTGCCTTTGGAGGTAGCATATTGTATGGGTCCAGTCCCTTCTGTGCTGCTATCATGATCTCCCTCTCCAGCCCGGTAGCCTGCTCCTTATCAGTAGGGACACCACCTCCAGAAGCCATGGAGCGGGTCGCGGCCCCACCATGGGGCCCGTGGGCCCTCAGGGCCTGCGTGGCCAAAGCGCCCACTCTGCTTGAAGCCATCTCGCCTGAGACAAGCAGATGCACTTCCGGGAACAGGCTGAGCAAGACCTCATTTAATCTTGTTTACACTCAACAGGAAGCTTTTAGCTTAAGGGTGTGTGCTAGGCTGAGCCACACCACAGTTAGAGACAGGTTTTCCATACACAGTCTCACAGTGTGAACAAATATCCTGCCACAGGCTTTGGCACGGAGCAGCTGTGCTCTGGCGTGATGTTCAACCGAATCCCGAGAGGCTCGGGTCTAGAAACCTGACTGGGCTGTGGAGGGAATGAAGAAATGACAGATGGGCACACGGAGCAGCTGGGTCAGGTGGGGCGTCCACTCCGATGGGCTGGTGTGAACTACTGCAGTAACCTACAACCAGCAGGTTTGTTACACGCAGCCCAGGGAGGGAAGGGGGCAGTCTCTACTTGTTAACACTTTGGCGGAGGAAGCTGCAGTGGCTTGTTTTCGCTCACACTGGGAATTGTGGATAAGCACCTGGAGTCTGATCAGAGGAAGGCTTTACCATCCTGAGCCTAAGCCACAATGAGAAGGCTTTGCCAATGTGACACGGGCCTGAGGCACTGGTTCCTGCCACGGTCATGCCAGCCACACGCCTTCACTCAGGGCTTCTTCCACTCCCCACAAGGTCCTTCCATTGCTCATCAAGAATACTTTAAATTCTTGAAGGCTCTCCAGGGTATAGAGCATAATCCTTCCGTTAATTGCTCAGCCCGGCCAAGCAGTGCAGCCCGTCCTCTGCAGCAGACAGAGAAGCGGTTCTCATAGCAACTGAACAAGGCGAGCTAGGAGCAGTGCTGAGCTGGGCGTCTGGGCTCCTACTCGCCTGGGGTCTGACGATTGCCTGCCACCTTCCCCAGCAGAGGTCAGAGGGACTCTGTGAGCTGCCTCAGCCTCACAGAAATGTTACACATTTCTCACAGAAAGAGCCAGATGCGTCAGAGCTGACTCACAGTGAGCCAGACCTCAGCAACGCTATAACCAACGGGCAGGCTCCCGAGGAGCTCATGTCTCTTCCACAAAGGAAGATCTCTATATAAAGTTCCCAGAGACTGGCTTCTTTCTAGAACACGAGGGATTGCCATTTATTTTGATGTTGTAAATGTATGTGTTTAGAGACATCCTACCAAAGGAACATTTGTGAAGGTGACTCATCGTGCCCCAAGTAAGGAACAAATATTTACATCATACCCTGACACCAACAAGTAGCTACAACCAGTCCCTTGCCGCCCAGGTGTAGAACTCACAGAACCTTTGGACTCTGGTAAGGATTTTGACAAAATCCAAGGCTGGATGGCTCCTTTGCTCGTAGTCACCTGGAGCAAATTGGGCTTGGAATCTGCAGTGTCAGTTATACCATGATAGCCCCCCAGGCTTCTCGGTCCCATCCCCAGGGCACAGGTCGCTCTTGCGGTGAGTGACTGCGCCCTCTGGGAGCAGCTATGGGGCCAGGACCCTGCCCCCATCCATGGACCCTGCTCCACATCGCCATGTTCCAGGGGTTCTGACGCATACCTGCGAGACAAGCATTGCTATCTCCAGCTTTCTGGACAAGCAGCATATTAAGCTCTAAGTAATTTCTAATCTTCTACTTGATGTCTTCTTTGACCCACAATTTACATAAACCATGTTCCTTGGTTTCTAGGTGTTTGGGGTTGCGCAGAACTCTCTCTGATCTCTAACCGAGCCCTGCTTCAGTCGGAGGAAATGTATTGGCTTGTGTCCGGGTTTGCTTTTTGTTGCCCTGATAAGCGCCTCGACCAAAGCAGCCCAGGGAGGGAAGAGTTTACTTGGCCTACAGATTCTAGTCACAGTCCACCACTGAGGGAAGGGAGGCTCGGGGCAGGAGCTGAAATGGAGGCCGTGGAAGGGTGCTGCTTACTGGCTTGCTCATCCTGCTTCCATAGACTGCCCAACACTACCTGCCCAGGGGTGCAGTGGTCACAGCGGCCTTTCAATATCACCTACTCAGGAAGAAAACGCCTCCTGGGTTTGTCTACGGGCTACTCTGATGGAGGCGTTCCCTCAGTTGAAGCGTCCTCTTCATAGATGACCCTAGCTTGTGTCAAGTTGACAAAAAGTAACCTTCACAACTTGCTGTCTTGTAAATTTGTCACTCTTCCTTTGAGATAATGTCTTACTCAGTTGGCCGTTGAGCCTGAAACTCACTATGTAGTCCAGGCTAACCTCTGACCCCATCTATACTCTCAGCCTCTTGAAATGGTGCCTGTTTGCCTACCACACCTAACCCTTTAAGATGTTCGAGCCTGGGTGGATGTGTTAGTTAGTTTCCTGTTGCTGTGATAAAACACCACGACCAAAGGCAACCGAGACAAGAGTGAACTTCTTTAGGCTTACAGTTCCAGAGGGGCCCCGTCACAGTGTGTACGGCCACGGGAGAGATTACACCTCAGAACGTGAAGCAGGGGGCAGACCGGAAGTGATGGTAGGCTGGCTACAGAGCCCCACTTCCTCCAGCAAAGCCACACCTCCTAAAGTTCCATGGCAGCTCCCACAGAACACCGCCAAACTGGTGACCAAGAGTTCAAAAGCCTGAGCCTATGGGAGACATTTCTCATTTAAACCTCCACAGCTGCGGAGGTAGCTCGGTTGATAGAGTCCTTGCCTAGCATGCCTTGAAGCCTTGAGTTTGATCCCAATTCTTATGTAAGCTGGAAACAACAAAACAAAAAACCTTTTAAAATTATTGAAATTTGTTTTATAGTGCAGAAGATTGCTAGAAATAATGTTCACCTACTGGGAGAAAATGCAATGGTTATTATGCTAATGGAAGGCCTTAGGGTTGGGAAAGATTTGTTTCTCACTGTGAACCCATGCACTGGAGTTTGGATTGTACACAGCAGCCCCATGAGTTCAGCAAATGTGAGTTCCCTCCCGAGAGAGCCGGCTGCCTTTCTCAATGGTCTCCACACAAAATGGCAAAGATCCTAATTAGAAACTGAACATTCCGGTCTTCGGGTATTTTCAAAAACAATGGCCATATGTTTGGATCCATTTTTTTTTTATTTATTTTTTTTTTTTTTTAGTGTGAAAACATGAATAGAGATCTTAAGTCTCAAGATTAATTGTCTTTTGGAGGACTACTCTGTTTCCCATTTCAGAACTGAATATTCATAGTTTATTTACACGTAAATGTATTTTGAAGGAAAACGTAATCCATTTTACTGAGTATCACTGACAATTTAGACCAAGTGTAGTGATACATCTCACCACTTGGGAGTCAGAGGATAGAAGAACACTGCTGTCAAGGTCAGCCTGAGGGACATGGCGAGCTTCACAACCACAGAGCAAGACCGTGTCAGAAACAACAGAAATAAAGTTAGTAGCCACCCAGTAAGTCGAAGTTAACCCTAATTGGAACCAACCCCAAGGTCTGACACATGAGCAATCTGAAATGAAGTGTGTTTAGAACCATTAGGTGTTATGCAGTGCATTGCTGGCCCAGAATTATGGTTCTCTGATGCTTAGGATCAAACCAGGGGGCTCAAGCTTGCTGAGCACAGGTTCTCTCTCCCTGAACCCAGAGCTCACTGGTTGGCTAGACTTTCTAAGCAGCAAGCCCCGGGGATTCTCTTATCTCTTCCCCGAGGAGTGCTGGGTTACAGACATACACCACGCCTGGCTCATAGCAGCCTAAAGATAACTCCTTACACAGGAAGCAGTTTATCCACTGAACCATCTCTCCAGCCCAAGATACTTTTAAAGATATATTTTATTTTTAATTGTGTATATATGTCTGTGTCCAAGGGTATGTGCACATGAGGGCAGATGCCAGTGGAGACCAGAAGAGGGCATCAGATCCTTTAAAGCTGGAGTTATAGGTAGTTATCAGTTATCTGACTTGGGTACCAGGAACTAAACTCTGGTCCTTGAGAAAAGTAGAGAGGTCTTTTAGCCAATGAGCAACAACCTCAATATGCTTCTACAGGTCACAACTAAACAATATGAAGGAAATATGTAATAGTTAATATAATATATTATATTAATATATTATATATGTCATAATATATAGATTGTGTGTATATATACATACATATAATAGCTACATATAATAGTTAATATATTATATATGCCATATAATATATATTATACTATATAAATAGTAGCGTATTGAAAGAAGTTGTTAGCTGGGTGTGGTGCTGCACACCTGTAATCCCAGTACTAAGCAGGCTAATGCAGGAGAGGTAAAAGCTCACCAAAAACAAAGGAACAAACAAACAAATGAGGAGCTGGGGTGGGGCTGGAGAGGCACCTTAGCGGTTCAATGTGCTTCCTGGTCTTGTTGAGAATTTGGCTTCTCAGCACCTGCACAGAGGTTCCCAACCACCTATAACTCTAGTGCTAGGGTCTGAAGCCACCAGCTGTCCTCTGTGGGCTTCAAGCACATATGTAGAAAAATGTAGTAAAACAACTACATGGTGGCTCACAACTGTCCCCAGGTCTGACCCAGGCTGCTCAGTGCCTTCCCCTGATCTTGGGCACCAGGCACACTTCTGTGCACCAACAGACATGAGGCAGAACAGCCATGTGCAGTTTAAAAATTGTTTTCAGTTTATTAAAGCAAATGATTAGGAAGTCTCTGCCCTCTCCACTTTATGGGGGGGGGGGTGTCCTGTCCCTTCTGAGCACTGCTGCCCCTGAGGCCTGCTTCTTTTGTCATTTCGAGAGCTCCCCACTCCCAGGACCCCAGAGCCAGCTCTCCCGTTTGGTTTTGTTGAGGCAGAGTCTCATTATACAACCCTGGTGTCCTGCAACTCTCAGAGAGCCTCCTTCCTGTTTGTTTTTCTAATTGCACACCAACCAGTCCTGCTTATGACTGGAACATATTAATTATTTTCCGACTTATTCATTTTCTTTCACTTTTTCTTTTTTAAAAACTTTCTATTGGTTCTTTGTGAATTTCGCATCACCCCAGGCCCACTCATCTCCCCTTCCCTCAGAGCTCTCCTCTCCCCTCGCAACCTCCCCCTCAACAGGGAAAAAGAAAAAAATCCCATGGTGGAAGGCGTGGTGTGTCACAGTGTGTCCCACGGTATACCTTTTGTCCACACTTCTCTGCTTGCCAGGGTTTGCAGTGACGTGTTGGCCTCTCTGGCTGCTGTCCCTCTGTCTGTGCTGGAGCCTCACTGCGACTCTTCTCGGATATCTTCTCGTTGCTCTGCGCCAATGGCCCACGATGGGGTGGGTGTTGGAGTGGGCCATCTCAAAGCCCTGGAGCTGGGCTGGAGAGGAATCTGAGCTAGTCATTCTGCTGCCTCTCCCACTCACATGCCCCCAGGGCCAGCTCTCCACAATACCCAGGTGAGGGGTGGGGGCCAGTTCTGCACAGCTCTCAGACTGAACATGTTCCTGGGTGGCAGCAGCCCAGACCACGGACATCACTGGCCTTTGGTGGTAACAGACCCCTGGTGCTGCGGGGCCACAGACCCAGGTGGCAGCGCGGGCTAGGACCTACCATGGTCAGGTGACATCACCAGCTACTCACCTCCAATACTCATCACCAGGTATTCTTCACGACCATTAAGTCTCCAGTTCTGCCTCTCTTCATTGTGCACACATCCTTCTGCTTCTCTTTCTCTTCCATTTCTCCACCACTTGCTCCTCATAGTGGCGTCTGGGGTCTCTGAGTGTCTGGGGGCAGGAATCATCTGGGGCACTGTCTGCACATGCGACCCCTGCCCCCAGGCCTCCCCGGTCCCGGACTGGAGGTCATCTCAGATTACCTCCCTGTCCAGACCCCATGGCGCTGTTCTGGTGCTCATCTTTCTTTTAAGATTTATTAATTTATTTTATGTCTATGAGTATACTGTAGCTGTACAGATGGTTGTAAGCTACCATGTGGTTGCTGGGAATTGAACTCAGGACCTTCAGAAGAGCTGTCAGTGCTCTTAACCACTGAGCCATCTCTCCAGCCCTCTGGTGCCCATCTTAGGCTCTCTGTTTTCAGGGAATGTTAGGCTACTGTCTTTCTAATGTTCATAGATCAGAACACTGAATGTAAACATAGCCTCTCTCCTCTTATGTGACACAGCAGCCACACCTGCCAGGCCTTTTAATTCCTAACTATGGGAAAGGCTGTGGTGACAACGGGCCCTCAGAAAGCAGGGTTTCCCACAACGTTCTCTGGGCATGCTAGGCCATCATTTTCAATGTCTTCTTAATATGTTGGGCCAATGAGCTCTGACTCCGTGAGAGCCCTGGTGACAAACTCCCAGGCTGTTTGGATGATTACTGTCCCCCAGTCCGGGTCCCTTTCTCACCGGTTTTTCTTTCTAAATTAATCACCAGTCTGGAGGCCTAGGCTGAGGTGACATTTCCAGTCTGCTGTAGTTCTATGATGTCTCAGTCCCTTGCATTTGCTGAGTGTTTTCAGTTAAACTTTCTTGGCATACCATGACAAATTTTGTTTAAAAAAAATAAAAGTGAGACTGGGTGTGGAGCTCAGAGGTAAAATTAGTGTGTTTATGTGAGACCTTGTACTCATTAGCCAGCGCCTCTGCCCCTGATGCCCACTCTACACACAGGCCAGAGAAGGCAGGAGCATCAGGAGTTCAAGGACAGACTAGATTACATCAGAACCTTTCAAAACCCAGACAACAAAGCATTGTCGAACCCAGCAGTGTACTCAGAGCGGGGAACTGCAGCTCACAGCATCGCTTCTGCCTCAGCCTGAACCACCAGCAGACAATCTGCCCAACAAAAGGCAATTCCTGAATCACAACAGAATCTTGTCTTGTTTATTTCTAAGTTTGTTTCTTTTGAGATAGCACCAAGATTTAGCCCAGCAACCATCCTGCTTCTGCTTCCTGAATGCTAGCTAGGATTGGTGTGTGTGTGTGTGTGTGTGTGTGTGTGTGTGTGTGTGTGTGTTATGTGCTTGGTGTGTTGAGTGTAGTGTGTGTGTGTGTTCATTAATCTATAGATTACTAGTAACACCCTCACATCTGATAATGCCGCTGCAGACAGTGTGGACAGGAATGTTTTTGCAAGGCCATGGTGCTGTTCAGGTGGAAGAAAGCTTGTGTCACAGATGACACCTGGATTCAGCCTCCAGCATCGTATAAAACCAGGCGCTGTGTCACACTCCTTTGATCCCAGAGCTGGGGAGGTGGATGCAGAAAGAGCAAAAATTTCCAAAGCTCATCTTCATCTACACAGTAAGACAGTGCCTAGCCTAGGTCACATGACACCTAGTCTCAAGTTTTTCTAGGAGATAATGAAGTTAAGAACCAAATTTCCGCTGGGTGGTGGTAGCGGCACACGCCTGTAATCCCAGCACTTGGGAGGCAGAGGCAGGCGGATTTCTGAGTTCGAGGCCAGCCTGGTCTACAGAGTGAGTTCCAGGACAGCCCAAGCTACACAGAGAAACCCTGTCTCGAAAAACAAAACAAACAAACAAACAAAAAAATTGCATAGCTTCTATGGGTCAACTGCTCTGAGAGAGATTAAAAAAATAAAAAAAAAAAAAAAGACTCAGCCGGGTGTGGTGGTGCACGCCTGTAATCCCAGCACTTGGGAGGCAGAGGCAGGCAGATTTCTGAGTTCGAGGCCAGAGAAACCCTGTCTCGAAAAACCAAAAAAAAAAAAAAAAGACATTACCTGCAAAGATTCAAGAGAAAAAATAGAATCAAGAATGTTAGTGAATCAGAAAACATGAACGGATGTGGACTCTAGTCTCACTTATTGAGTGAACTGAAATTAAATCCTTTGGTCTTTCTGCCATGGGGTTTTGTCCTGTTCTGTTGTTTGCTTTTTATTTTTGAGATGGGGTATTGTAGCCCAGGCTAGCTTTCACCTCATGTGTAGCTGAGGCCTGGTAGCTCTTCTATAGCCAGCTCCTGAGAGCTGGCATCCCATGTGTGAGCCGTCAGACTGGGCCTGATTGCCTGGAATTTTTCATTTTTTATGTTACAACATTGGATTAAAAAACCCCAACCCCCTGCAGAGAACTCCCATGGCTCTCTGCTTTCCTCTTTCCTTCTTTCTGGTGACTACTTTTGTCTTGAGGTGAAACCTCACATAAACCTTGAATTCCTGGTCCTCCTGCCTCTGTCTCTGCAAGAGTCAGCCATGACTTCTCTGACAATCCTTCCTATTGTCCCCTGACTGTAGGAGTCTCCAGTGACTCCTACTGACTCCCTCTTTTGTTTAATCCTCTGTTACAATTCTAGTTATAATCTCTGAGGTAAGTGCTGGTATATCTCCCAGCTGACAGAGCTCAGCAGCTGGGAAGGGTGGAGGGTGACAATCCTCGTGTACATGCTCTCTGGGAATGGCCTTCCTGCAGATAGAGGTGCCTCCCCCAAGGACACATGCCTGAGGACAGCCTGGGAGCCTGCACCCGATGACTGTCCAGTGAAGGATAAGACGAGCAGCTGGGCAGTACCAGGCACTCCGAAATTACTCTGGTGTTGTGGTTCCATCAATGCATCCTGCAGTTGTATAGGTACTGAGTTGGAAAACATGTATTAATAATTAGCTACACAAAAATCTTTATGTCAGTTGTTTCCTGGTCAACCTAACCTAAGAAAGTTTGGTTTAAAAAAAATGGTTAGAGAAAACAGATTCTTGAGCTGAGGATGTAACTTAGATAAGGAAGTGTTTGCTGAGACAGCACAGGCCTGGGTTTGACTCCCAGCACCACATAAAGCTAGATGTGGCGGCCTACACATCTAACCGTAATGCCAGCACGAGCAATGAGTTCAGGAGCATCTGCAGTTAAAGCCTCGCCTCAGCCACATCCCAAGCCAAGTTTGAGACCAGCTTGTGCTACACAAGGCTCAGTCTCAAAACAAAACCACAACAATAACAAAAACGACCTTTCATATTAGATTTTTGGAACTGGGTCAGATATTTTCCATCTGGCGGTGAAGATCCGACTGCTGGAGCACTCCCAGCTCCCAGCTCTCAGCACTGCTGTTACATCTTTTGCTAATAAACTTGGATAGAACACTACTACACGGGAATGAACTACCCAGGAAAATAGCTAAGGGTTTTGGCAGGTTGGGGAAAGTACTAATGACAGCTGACAGAGTCAGGGGCCTCACTGTGATCAGGCGCCAAAAGACTGAAAGTCCAAGGTCAAGAATGAAACCGGGAAAATCTCTGTTAGGATTTGAAAATGAAATGTCACTAGAAGATTCGTGTATGGCAGGGTGGCTGCCGGTTGATGGGATTTTGGAAAATGACTGGCTATGGGCACTTAACCATCATTCCTGGGGAGACGTGGGTCACTTTGAGTGTGCCCCACAAGAATAAAACTTGTCCCTTAAGTGGCCCTCTTCCTGTCTTCCATGAGGGACATCCTCGTGTGGCCCTCTTTCTGCTCACTGCCCCCAACTCCTGGCCACTCTCTCCCATAATTCTTTCTCTATGCCCCCTTCCCTTCTTCTCTGAGGGGGTGCCCCCCCCCAGTATCTCCCCAGCCTGACACTTCAAGTCTCTGTGAGGCTAGGTACTTCCTCTCCTTTTGAGGCCCCACAAGGCAGCCCAGCTAGAGCATATCCCAGGTATAGGCAAGAGTTTTGGGGACAGCTCCCGCTTCACCCTGTTTACCAAGGCCAGATCTTTCCCCAACCCTGTGGATCACAGATTTATCTAGACTGGGTGGCCATTATGCTCCAGGAATCTGTGTATTCTGCATGAAAGGTGCAAGTCACAGAGCAGGACTTCTTATGTGTGCAATGATTGGTGTTCATTGTCACTTGATGACATCTAGAATCAGCTAGAAGGGGCTTGTGGGTGTGTGGGCGTGTTTGCAGGGGATTATCTACATCGTGTTAATACAGTGGAAGACCCATCCACTTTTTGAGAGACTGTTTTGGGGCAGGGACCCTGGATTGTGTAGAGTAGAGAAAGCAAGCTGAGCACTGGCCTGGACTCCTCCTTTGCTCCCCGCCCTTTTTATTTATGTGTATTGAGAAGGGGTGCATGCCGTGGCATATGTTTGCAGGTCAGAGGTCAAGTTACAGGACTCAGCGCTCTCCTACCATGTGGTCCTTGAGAAAGCAAACAGGTTGTCAGGCCTGGCAGGAAGGACCTCTAATGTCTGAGCCACCTCTTCCTGGGCTGCTTCTGCTCTTGTCTGTGGATGTAAGAGGGCTAGCTGACCAAGTTCTGCCCTCCAGGCTTCCCGCAGTGATAGTGACCTGGAATCGTGAATCAAGGAAGCACTCTCCTCTAACATATCAGGACTAAGACAGTATGAGTGCTGGGAATCAACACGGGTCATCTCAGGCCCTCGTGTTTATACAGCAAGCACTCTGCAGACTGTTTGTAAGACAGAGCGTCATGTAACCCAGACAGGTCTCTAGCTCACTATGTAGCTGAGGCTGGTCTTGAACTTTTGACCATAGGCATTGACACCACATCTGGTTTCAATGGAGTTTATATGAAGACTCACATCTCTTGTAGGCAGAAGACAGAACAGAAAAAAAAAAAAAAAAAAACTTAAATCAGGTCTCTGTACTTGGCATGTCTGATATGTCAAAATCAGTGTCCTGGGGTCTGGGGAAAGTGCTTGCTGTGGAAGCATGGGGCCCTGAATCTAGACGAGTATTCAAAGACAGATTATCAGGCAGTAGCCCTGCCCTTGAGGTACTATCAACTGGTAAACAGTAGGTTACAAAGAACATCTGTGTGGGAAAAAAATGTTGCAGAGAACATCTAGGTGAACTCTAATGTCAAATCACTATGGAGACCCTCTAGGGCACTGGAGCAAAAATGATGGAGCAAAAATGACGCTACTTTCACAGAAGAATTTCATGAGCATTTGAAAACTAGCTCCGCTGGGTGGTGGCGCACGCCTTTAATCCCAGCACTCAGGAGGCAGAGGCAGGCGGATTTCTGAGTTCGAGGCCAGCCTGGTCTACAAGAGTGAGATCCAGGACAGCCAAGGCTACACAGAGAAATCCTGTCTCGAAAAACCAAAAAAAAAAAAAAAAAGAAAAAGAAAAAGAAAAAAAAAGAAAAAAAAAAGAAAAAAGAAAAAGAAAAAGAAAGAAAGAAAAAAGAAAGAAAACTAGCTCCACCGTATAAGTGTACCATATTTTCTTCATTCACTCTTCGGTTGAGGGACATCTAGGTTGATTCTGTTTTCTGGCTATTATGAATAAAGCCACAATGAAAATAGCAAGCAAGTGTCTTGTAATAAGTTGGAGCGTCCTTTAGGTATATGCCCAGGAGTGGCATAGTTAGATCTTAAAATACATTGGTTCCCAATTTTCTGAGGAACTGCCATGTTGATTTCCATAGTGGCTGTACAAGTTTGCACTCCCACCAGCCGTGGAGGAGTGTTCCCGTAGCTGAGGCCTCGGATAGCACATGTTAACCTGCAGTGAAGGGGTGTTCCTGTAGCTGAGGCCTCGGATAGCACATGTTAACCTGCAGTGAAGGGGTGTTCCTGTAGCTGAGGCCTAGGATAGCACATGTTAACCTGCAGTGGAGGAGTGTTCCCGTAGCTGAGGCCTCGGATAGCACATGTTAACCTGCAGTGGAGGAGTGTTCCCGGAGCTGAGGCCTCGGATAGCACATGTTAACTTGCAGTGGAGGAGTGTTCCTGTAGCTGAGGCCTCAGATAGCACATGTTAGCCTACAGTTGAGGAGTGTTCCCGTAGCTGAGGCCTCGGATAGCACATGTTAACCTGCAGTGGAGGGGTGTTCCCGTAGCTGAGGCCTCGGATAGCACATGTTAGCCTACAGTTGAGGAGTGTTCCCGTAGCTGAGGCCTAGGATAGCACATGTTAGCCTACAGTGGAGGCAGGTTATGCAAAAGCAAGAGGAAACCCTGGTGGTGTTTCAGAGAAGGCTGACGAGTAAAGTGGAAACTTAAGAGTTCGTTGGAAAGTCAGCTGGATGGCGTTTTGCTGTGGGCAAACACATGGAGAGGTGTTCTCCATGACATTTTTTTCTACACGGATGGAGGACACGTGATGTTTGAAGAAAGTATAAGAAGGACTCCATGGCCAGTGACAGAGGCAGAGGCTGGCTTGCTTACAGATCTAGCTGTGCAGAGGTCGTGTATCTTGTGTCTTATCATTTCACTGAGAAAGGTCCCTCTCGGTCACCACTCAGGCCAAGGCTGAGGCCTGGCTGTCTCTGCTGGGGCCAGCACTGATTCGTGTTTGCTCTCCCTGCTCTACTGAGCTGGACTGCTGCGGTGTCCTTGAAGTCTTTGTGAGTGGATCGAGCTGCCATTGCTGGCCTGTGAGCTGAACTGCGGATTTACAGACAACACAGACGGGAGTTGCTCCAAAGAACCATTCTAAACAGGTCCACTTCCCCCCAAACCCCACATCCTTTCTTCCCCACTACCTCTGGTGGATGGTGGGCTACAAGGGAGGTTAAAACATTTAAGAACCATCATTAAAAATAGGTTTTGAGTCGGGCGGTGGTGGCGCACGCCTGTAATCCCAGCACTTGGGAGGCAGAGGCAGGCAGATTTCTGAGTTTGAGGCCAGCCTGGTCTACAGAGTGAGTTCCAGGACAGCCAGGGCTACATAGAGAAACCCTGTCTCAAAAAAACAAAACAAAACAAACAAACAAACAAACAAAAAGGTTTTGAGGGCTGGAGAGATGGCTCAGCGGTTAAGAGCACTGACTGCTCTTCTGGAGGTCCTGAGTTCAATTCCCAGCAACCACATGGTGGCTCACAACCATCTGTAATGAGATCTGATGCCCTCTTCTGGGGTGTCTGAAGACAGCTACAGTGTACTTACATATAATAAATAAAAATCTTTTAAAAAAAAATAGGTTTGGAGAGCCAGGCGTGGTGGCACACGCCTGTAACCCCAGCACTTGGGAGGCAGAGGCAGTCGGATTTCCCAGTTTGAGGCCAGCCTGGTCTACAGAGTAAGTTCCAGGACAGCCAGGACTACACAGAGAAACCCTGTCTGGGGGGGGGGGGAACAAAACACCACCACCAACAACAACAAAAAATTGGTTTTGAAAAAATTAAAGTTACAGATGGGACTCTGAGAAGACATACTGTAATTAAAAGTCTGCCCACAATGGAAAGCCCATGGCCAAATGGATTTAGTGCTGAATTCTACCAAATTTTTATGAAATTTTTGATACCAACACTTCTAAGCTGTTTTACAGAACAGAGAGAACCATTACCAAATTAGCTCTATAAAGCCATTATAACCCTGATACCAAAAGCGGATTAAGAACACAACAAAAGCCAGCAGTGGTGGCACACACCTTTAATCCGAGCACTTGGGAGGCAGAGGCAGGCGGATTTCTGAGTTCGAGGCCAGCCTGGTCTACAGAGTAAGTTACAGGACAGCCAGGGCTACACAGAAAAACCCTGTCTCGAAAAAAACAAAAACAAACAAACAAAAAAAAACCCAACAAAAAAAAGAAAACTATAAGCTAATCTTGATAATCACAGACGTAAATATTCTCAACAAAATACTTGCAAAGGTAATTCATGAGCATATTAAGAAGATACTATATCACAATGAAGTTGATTTCATTCCAGGGACAAAATAAAGTTTCAGCCTCTGCACCATATTACACACATACATACATGCTATGTATTAATATAATAGATCCATATTAATAGACTTAAAGCAGAAATCGCATGATCACCTCAATAGATTCAGGAAAGGCATTTGACAAAGTTCTAAATGCCTTGGTAATAAAAATACTTTAGAATACTGGAAATAAAAAGAACATACCTCAACATACTAAAGGCTACTTATGACACTCCTATAGCCAATATTATACTAAATGGGGGAAAACTCAAAGTTTTTCCACAAAACCAGGAATGAGACAAAGGTGCCTACATTCTACACTCGTTAAATATAGGACTGGAAGTCTTAGCTAGACAAGATAAAGACAAGAAAAGCAAATGCAAAGTATAAAAATAGAAAAGGAAAAAATCAAAGCATCCTTATTTGCATATGATATAATTATATGCATAGCCTAAAGACTCTACAAGAAACTTTTGAACTGATAGGTACTTTCAGTAAAGTGGTAAGACACCAAAATTAACATATAAAATGAATAATTTTCTTCTATACCAATAACGAACACCTGAGGAGCTGTCCTGGTAAGTTTTTATTGTCAACTTGATGTTGAAGCCGGCTGCCCCAGCAGAACTGCCGCCATTTTGTCCCATACCTGCCAGTCATTTCATGCTGTTACTGACACAGAAAAATAGCTTGACTCAGAGCGGGGCCAAGCTGACCACATGCTAGTTAGTTATGTACTGAGGTTTGTTAATCGTAAGAAATTCTACAACCATTGGTCCACTCAGGACCAATCAGGCTACAGGTCAGTGAGAACTGTTCTGTCTAGCCAGCCCAATAGCTTGACTCATAGCCGGCCAAGCAGTGCTTCCTGAGCCTGCACATGAGCACCTTATGGTTTGTGCCTGTATAAACTGGCCCCGAAAAATAGTCAAGGCCCAGTCGGCTCCAGAGCCTAGTCTGCAGCCCTGGCCGATCAGCCTTGGTGTGTGTGTTCACTAAACCAGCCCTGTTTAACTGAGATTGGTGTCTTAGTGGTTTGTACAGTGATTCCAGACTTCAGCCCTTGACACTTGACACAACCTAGAGTCACCTGAGAAGAGGCAACCTTGTATGTTTCAACCCTTGTATAGGTATTACGCCTGTGTGACTCATTTAAAAATGCAAGGTTTATTGTTAGTCCTTTAATAGCTATTATTACAAACTGTTAGGATAACTAAGTAATGCCAGTTAACAGTCAATCAATCAAGCTCGTGTTCATTTTAGATACCAGTCTGGATTATCACAGAAATAAATATCCTAGGCTGTACAGATAATAGGTAGGGGGAGACAGGCAACATTTGTTTGTTCAGATGCGCTATGAAATGGTAAGACTACCTATAGAAGACTATCTAGTCTTCAGTCCCATCAGAGACCTGAGAAGGTATAAATATTAGCTGATTGTACAGGAAGCACAAGGGTGCAGCTTCCAAAATAAATGGCCTTCAAAAACCACAGAATATGGCATTTAAACATAATTTTACTCATTTAAGATCTTTTGCACCAAGCAGTTGTGGCACACACCTTTAATCCCAGCACTTGGGGGACAGAAGCAGGTAGATTTCTGAGTTTGAGGTCAGCTTGGTCTACAGAGTGAGTTCCAGGACAGCCAGGGCTACACAGAGAAACCCTCTCAAAAAAAAAAAAAAAAACCAAGATCTTTTATGATACTGAGACATGTCACAGTACCCCATTAGACTTGGGAAAGGAGCATCAAACAGTCCATATGGAGTTGCTTCAATTGTGGCAAGCTAGCCACCTGGCAAAGAAAATGCCCTAACTTCATCTGCAGACAGAATGCTGTCCAGAAAGGACAAACAGATGCAGGGGAATTGACTGCCAAACTCTACCAAGGCAGAGTAAGCAAGTCCTCCATAATTCCTGCTTCACAAAAGGTCTGTCTAATGTGTATTATATTTTAAATATAAAAGTTGTATGTCCTTTATCTGGGAATTAAATGATCTAAGGCAGTGTAGAAACCCAGAATTAAATATTTAATACAACAGAACCTCAACTTAATTGTCTTGATCAGATTGGTCCATGGTCAGGAATGTAAGGAAATACGGTAATTCGTATGGGAGATCCAAGACCACGGTGGGTAGCACCATTCCTAGGCGGGCCCGCTCTGTCTAAGAAACAGAGAGAAAGCTCAAAAACTTATAAGTACTCAGCATTTCTGCTTGTCTACATGGCCCTGCTTCAGTCCCTGCTTGAGTTCCTTCAGTGATGGACCCGGAAGACCTGGAAGTGTAAGGTGAAATAGTGACCTGGAAGTGTAAGGTGAAATAACCTTTTCCTCTCCCAAATTGCTTTGAGTCCAGGTGTTTTATCATAGCAACAGAAAGCAAACCAGAACAGGGAGAAATGGCACACACAGAGAGAGAGAGAGAGAGAGAGAGAGAGAGAGAGAGAGAGAGAGAGAGAGAGAGAGGAGAAGAGCACTCACACTGGGACAAACCTAATGCTGCAAGCCCTGAATAACAAAAACTTTAAAAACAAGTAAGATGTTGAGAGAGACACTAGAAGATGGAGCAGCCTCCGGGTTTGCGGGTTGGAAGAGTCGATACTGTGTAAATAGCCAGCTTGCCAAAAACAATCTGCACTGTACTCTCCATTGAGAGACCAATTTTATTCTTCACAGAAATAGAAATAGCAGTCCTGGGATTGACAAAGAAATACAAAAGACAGCCAAAGAAAGGTCACAGCTATAGACAAAGACTGCAATACTGGCGCAGAGGCCACTGTGGGGACCCGTGAAGCGTGTGGAGGATGCAGGCGTAAATCCACACAGTTACAGGCACCTGATACGTGGCCAAGGCGTCAAAAACATGCAGTGGAGAAAAGATAGCATACTCAATGCATGGTGCTGACAGACTGGATACCCCCCAGAAGTTAGCATAAAAGTAGATCCATATCTCTCACTCTGCACAAAAAGAATCGACCCAAAGCCTCAATTTAAAGCACAAGAGACTGGGCTGGAGAGGCAGCTCGCAGTTAAGAGCACTGACTGCTCTCCCAGAGGTCCTGAGTTCAAATCCCATGGTGACTCACAGCCATCTGTAATAGGGTCCTATGCCCTCTTCTGGTGTGTCCAAACAAATAAATAAATCTTATAAATGCTGCCGGGCAGTAGTGGTGCACGCCTTTAATCACAGCATTCTGGAGGCAGAGGCAGGAGGGTCTCTGAGTTCAAGGCCAGCCTGGTCTACAAAGTAAGTTTCAGGACAGCCAGAAATCTACACAAAGAAACCTCTCAAAAAAAAAATAGCAAAACATACCCCCACAAAAAAATCTCATAAAATGCTTCATTACAGTACCCCGTATATGAAATTCTCAAAACAAAACAAAATAGAACAAGATTAACAATGACTTTTTTTTTTTTAATGAAATGAATTGGGCATGGTAGCGCATGCCTTTAATCCCAGGAGTTAGCTGAGACAGAGGCAGGTGGATCTTTAAGTCTGAGGCTAGCCTGGTTTACAGAGTGAGTTCAGGCCAGCCAGGGCTGCAGGAAAAAAACCACATCTTGAAAATTTGAGAGAGAGAAAGAGAGAGAGAGAATGAAAAATGAAATACTGGGGCTGGAGAGATGGCTCAGTGGTTAAGAGCATTGACTACTCTGCACTTCTGGAAGTCCTGAGTTCAAATCCCAGCAGCCACATGGTGGCTCACAACCATCTGTAACGAGATCGGATGCCCTCTTCTGTTGTGTCTGAAGACAGCTACAGTGTACTTACATATAATAATAAATAAATCTTTAGACCAGAGCAAGCACAGGTCCTGAGTTCAGTTCCCAGCTACCACATGATGGCTCACAACCATCTGTACAGCTACAGTGTACTCAGATACATAAAAATAAATAAATAAATCTTAAAAAAAAAAGAAGAAGAACTGTCACTCCATCTGAGCTGAGGAGTCCACGACGGCCTCAGCACACCGGCGGTCTCTGTCCCCAGAGCTGTACAGAGTACATCTGAAGCATTGAACCTCGGCTCAGAGGCATCTTCCGATGCGAATGAGTACCACGGGGCCAGAGGTGACGGCAGAGGAGGGGCCGAGGGTCGAAGGGCGTGCGACCGTCGCAGTGGTCAGTCAGAGACACCCGCACTTTCAGAACTGACAAACTTCATGAATCACCAGGACCATACATTTTTACAGTTTTCTTCCCCCCCCCCCTTTTTTTAAGACATGGTGTCTATGTCGCTGGCACTCCTGATTCTCCTGACTTCACCTCCTGGACGCTGACATAACATTCTGCCTCACGTGGCGCTGAGGATCTAAACCAAGGTCTTGTCCACGCAGGGCAGGCCCTCTGCCGGCTCGGGTACCTCCCCCAGCAGACCATCGCACACTTTGTCTGCTGTTCGCAGAGGCTTCGAAGTCTAACGCGCATGCTGTTTAGGAATCTTGTCTATACCAAAGAATAAGAACTCTCCCGAAAATAAGCCATAAAATTAAAATTAGAACCCGCGGGGCAGAGTTGGGAGCAGTGACTCACACCTAGAATCCCATTACTTGGGAAACTGAGTGGCTCAGGCAGAAGTTCAGGCCAGGCAACTTTGTAAGACTGTCCCACAAGGAATGAGGGTGAGGCTGGAGAGATGGCTCACTTGTTAAGAGCAGGTACTGCTTTCCCAGAGGACCCAAGTTCAATTCCCAGCACCCCTACCAGGTAACTTACAACCTGTAACTCTATTTCCAGGGGACCTGATACCTCTACCCTCTTTGGACACCTACACACACACACACACACACACACACACACACACACAGAGAGAGAGAGAGAGAGAGAGAGAGAGAGAGAGAGAGAGAGAGAGAGAGAGAGAGAGACTCACATATTCGTGATTAAAAATAGAAGAAATCAGCCAGGCGGTGGTGGCGCACGCCTGTGATCCCAGCACTCTGGGAGGGATTTCTGAGTTTGAGGCCAGCCTGGTCTATAGAGTGAGTTCCAGGACAGCCAGGACTACACAGAGAAACCTTGTCTTGGAAAAAAACCAAAACAAAACAAAAGAAGAAGAAGAAGAAGAAGAAGAAGAAGAAGAAGAAGAAGAAGAAGAAGAAGAAGAAGAAGAAGAAGAAGAAATCTTCTCTGGACTTGAACTGTACAAACAGGAGACGGAGCTGGCCAGGAACAACTGACCTGATACATGCCAAGCGGTACGCCCAGCCCTACCGCTGCCCTCAGGAACGCACAGCGACCAGGCAGGAGAGACAAGCCCATCCAGCTCTGCACCCAGCTTGCTTTGACGAGGAGGAAGGTGCCCACATCACAGTCGTCTTCAAGCTTTCTGAACCTACTCTAGTGAGTTCTGTAAGAGCAACCCAGAACCCAAAAGGCTTACCTGATCAAATACCAGTTTGGCTGCCGTGGATCTGAAGAAGAATATTTAGCCCACTCACCATGAAATACACAGATACTTAATCCACAGAGCTAGAGCACCATGAGAGCTGCATTTCCCCTTTTTATGATTCTGCTGTGTGTATCTCTGCATGCAGTGCCCACAGAGGCCAGAAAAGGGCATCATATCCCTTGGAACTGGAGTTACAGATAGTTGTGATCCATGCTGTGGGTGCTGGAAACCAAGCCCAGGTATTCTTAAACACAGAGCCCTGGCTGTTGTTGTTGTTGTTGTTGTTGTTGTTATTATTATTATTATTATTATTATTATTATTATGTGTTCACATGTGTGTGGAGACAGAGTGCCTCAGCATATGTATGAATATCACAAGACATCATCCTGGAGTCAATTCTCTCCCTCCACCTTTACATAAACTCTGAGGATTGAAACTCGGGTCACTGAGCTCATGTGGCCCCTTTACCCACTGAGCCATCTTGCCAACCCCTGACAGCTACTTTCTTATCTCATAAGATAGAAATTAGATACTTATCTCATAAGTAGAGTATTTGTCTCATGCTTGTGGTCCTGGTTTTCAATCCCCAGTACCAGCAGGAGGGAAAAGGGTCTTTTTAACCTACAAAGTAGGACCCGAATGGGGTAAGCAGGCTATCTTAGCCCAATGGTAGGGCTGGGCATACTGTTTGGCATGTATCAGCTAGTGTAGAAACCACCCTTCCCCTGGGGTGCCTGTGAAGTGTACACACAGGACTCTGGGGCAGGACTGTTCACCCCATCCACCTCAGCACAGAGCCAGGGCTCTGCTGCGGCCCCAGCTGTTAGACGGTGGAAAATTAAGACTATGAAACCGGATTCCATTTCTTTGAGCCCAAACATGATGTCCTTGTCCCCTAACTCATTCTCCACAATCGGCATTAATTTCCATGTCCTTTGTTCTGTATGAATTTTTGCAACTATGAATCCTGATCGGGAGACATTGGCTCTTTAGATCACTAACACGAAGCCTCTGCTCTGGAATGTTCTGAGGGAATGCTGCTGAAGCTCTGTTTATTTTTTCAGCTGGTAGTTACCCCCTCCAGTTATAATAGATGGGAATGCCAGTGTCTTATCTGTTTTCAGCTAAATTGCAAATTTTGTATTTCATAGCAGTCATATTTCTACTTTAAGCCTGTAAAATACAAGGAGTTTTCATATCTGTATTTCCTAAGTAAATATCATTGTGTTTACACCCCACCTCACTTACATAGAACTATTGAACAATGAAAACATATAAATAAAAAAGTTATTATATTTCAAGATTCTGGTAGGATATTAATATAAGATAGCTTTTTACTGTATTACTGTATTATTCTTTTTCTTTGCAGTTATGAGGGTCGAACCAAGGCTCTCATTTGATGCCCTGCTCTGCCATCAAGCCATAGCCTCAGTCGTGGAAAACTCTTTTTCTGTTCTTTTCTTTTCTCTTATTTTCTTTTCTTTTCTTTTTTTTAATAAACTTCCTGATATTGCTCCTTGAATTGCCTCTTACTCTCAGGAGTTTTATTTTCCCTAATAAATCATGTTTGCTATGCTTCAGTAAGCATACACACTTGTGTATGTGTCTGTGTGTATGTGTGTCTGTCTGTGTCTATGTCTGTGTGTCTGTATGTCTGTGTCTGTATGTCTGTGTCTATGTCTATGTGTCTGTGTCTATGTCTGTGTGTATGTCTGTGTGTGTCAGTGTCTCTGTATCTATGTGTCTGTGTGTATGTCTATGTGTCTATGTGTGTGTCTCTGTATCTGTGTCTGTGTGTGTATGTGACTGTGTGTGTGTGTGTCAGTGTCTCTGAATCTATGTGTCTGTGTGTGTGTCTATGTGTCTGTATGTGTCAGTGTCTCTGTATCTATGTGTCTGTGTGTGTGTCTATGTGTCTATGTGTCTGTGTGTGTCAGTGTCTCTGTATCTATGTTATCTATGTGTCTGTGTGTGTGTCTATGTGTCTGTGTGTGTCAGTGTCTCTGTATCTATATGTGTGTGTATGTCTATGTGTCTGTGTGTGTGTCAGTGTCTCTGTATCCATGTGTCTATATGTGTGTCTCTGTGTCTGTGTGTGTGTGTGTCAGTGTCTCTATACCTATATGTCTGTGTGTGTATGTCTATGTGTCTGTGTATGTGTTAGTGTCTGAATCTATGTGTCTGTGTGTGTGTTTATGTGTCTGTGTGTGTGTGTCATTGTCTCTATGTATCTGTGTATATATGTCTATGTGTCTGTCTGTGTATGTCTATGTGTCTGTGTGTGTATGTGTGTGCACATGTGTGGTGTGTCATCTGTAACCTGGATGGAAATGTGAGATGGGGTGATTTGTGCTTGTAAATCCACCACTTGGGAAGCAGAGGTGGAAAGATCAGGGGTTTATGGTGATCCTCAGTTTCATAGTGAATTCAAGGCCAGCCTAAGGTCCTGTGACCTTGTTGCCAAGATTTTTTTTAATCAAAAACAAATAAACAAAGGCAGGAGAAATGGTTCAAAAATTATAAGTGCTTTCTGTTCTTCTAGAGGACCTGAATTCAGTTCCTAGCACCCTTGTTGGGTAGTTCACAATCACCTCTAAGTCCAACCTCAAGGGATCTGACACTATCTTATGATTGTGTGAACAACTTTACATATACATTCATACACACACAAACAATCAAAGTTTCAAAATAATTTTAATTTAATTAAGTAAAATATGCTTCCTCATGTGTAAGTACTATTCTCCCTTATTCTTTATCCAACAATAACTCCTTTTAAATGTATTTATAATCATTTAGTAAATATCAATTGTCTACTGTGAGTCAAATATTGGTGACATAAATGATCAAGAGTGCTTTTGAATTTTTTTTAAGACAGGGTCTCTCTATGTAGTCCTGGCTGTCCTGGTTCTTGCTATATAGACTATTTGTGAGTGATTGATGCCCTCGAACTCACAGACATCCTCTTGCCTCTGCCTCCCAAGTGCTGGGATTAAAGGTGTGCACAGCCTGGCCAAGGGCAGTCTTTATGGTACCTACCTTAGTTTTGAGACAGAAATGAAATAGGTATGGAAATATCACACGGAGAAAAATATTTTGAAGAAAATAAGCAGGTGTGATTTCCACTAAGAGAAGCTGCTGTCGATAGGGTGGTTGGATGTGTCCTCTGGGTATAACTTACAAAACTGACTCAGTGACAGCGTGGGTGGACGTTAGAGCCACTGAAAGCCCCTACAGCTCCCGAAGAGAGGAGGGGAGATGGGCCACACCCTGTAGGATCTGGTACAGTGGTGCCAGGTTTGGTCAGAAAGCAGAAATGGAGACTGTGAGCAGGGCCCAGAACCTTCATGCATTTTCTGTGGGAAAGGCAAGGCTGGCTTGAAGATGGCTCAGTACTGAAGCAGTGGCACCAGAAGTCTGAGGGTGGGCGTGGTGGCGCACGCCTGTGATCCCAGCACTTGGGAGGCAGAGACAGGTGGATTTCTGAGTTCGAGGCCAGCCTGGTCTACAGAGTGAGTTCCAGGACAGCCAGGGCTACACAGAGAAACCCTGTATTGAAAAACAAACTAACTAACAAGAACTAAGAATGTGAGGGGGTGAGAAGTCCAAGTTCATCATCGCCTACACAGCGAGTTGAGCCAACTCTAGGCCACGTTAGACCCTCTTCTCAACAACAAAGGGACTGATAAAGACCCTGGGGCTCCAGGCTTCAGCGCTCAGGCACCTCGCCCAGTGCCATGCTACGGACTGAGAAACACCAGCTGGTGTGTGGGTGATAAAGGAAGTCGTTAGGGTTAGACATTGGGGTTAATCCAAGGCTTTGAAACACAGTTTTTGTGCACCCTTGATGATGGTCTACAGAGGAGATAAAAATAATTCTGAGTTGCTGGAGAGATGGCTCAGCAGTTAAGAGTGCTTGCAGCTCTCAGGAGAGAGGAGCTGAGGTTTTCCTAGCACTGCCTGCTACTCCAGCTCCAAGGGATCCAGCAAGTTCTTCTGGCATCACTCCTCCCAAAACACACGCACACGCATGCGCACATACAGGCACACACCCACATGCCTGCACACAAGCATGCACGCACACACGCGTGTACACACACACACACACACACACACACGAAAATAATAAAAGTCTTGTTAAAATAATAGAAATCCTGGCCTTTACTTTGGCCCTATGACTTATAGCTGTCAAGTAGATAAATATGAAACCTAAGAAACCGTGAGGCAGTACAGGAGAGCCTTACTGAGGATCAGAATGGAGCGAGACCTGGAAGCAGTGCTGGAGTCATTCAAAGTCGGGGACGACGCTCCGCCACTGCAGCAGCCCTGAGCTGGAGAGGACTGACAGTCCAGAGCTGGGAGGCAGGCAGAGGCCGGACGCCTTGCAAGGCTTTTTGGGCTCCCCGGAAGTGGGGACTCTCTAATAAGGGAGAAACATGATTGTGTTTATAATTTTTCGTTTTTATTTCATTTTGTTTGTTGTAGAAAGTTTCACGTATTCCAAGCTAGTCTTGAACTTTCTGTGTGGTGGACCTTGAGTTTATGATCCTGCTACCTCCACATCCTTGGGATGAAAGGACAAACATGTGCCGCCATGCTGGGGGTTAAATCTGGGGTGTTGTGTGTGCTGTGCTAGGCAAGCCCTCTACCTAAGCTACATCCTGACCCCATGTGTCTTCTCATGTGTGTATGTGTGCGGGTATTCATGGCACAAATGTGTGGTGCTGGTGTCTTCCCTAGGCACTCTGCTCTGCGTTTAGGTGAAGTCTCTCACTTCCAGTTTGACTAGTCTAACTAGCCAGGTTGTTGAGAGGATCCTGGATCCAATTCTTTTTGTTTGGTTGGTTGTTTTTTTTGTTTTTTGTTTTTTCAAGACAGGATTTCTCTGTGTAGTCCTGGCTGTCCTGGAACTCACTCTGTAGACCAGGCTGGCCTCCAGAAATCCGCCTGCCTCTGCCTCCCAAGTGCTGGGATTAAAGGTGTGCGCCACCACCCGCACCTGCCCAGCCCTGGATCCAATTCTTGATAGACTAGGATTACAAGTGAGTCACCACACCACCCCAGCATTATGAAGGTGCTGGGGCTGCCGGGCAGTGGTAGCGCATGCCTTTAGTCCCAGCACTTGCGAGGTAGAGGCAGGCAGATTTCTTAGTTCAAAGCCAGCCTGGTCTACAAACTGAGTTCCAGGACAGCCAGGGCTATACAGAAAAACCCTGTCTCAAAAAACAAGAAGAAGAAGAACGTTTTGGGGACCTGCGTCCTGGGCTCCACGCTGGCATGTCCTCTCAGAGCCCTGTCCTTGGCCCAGTTTGTACTTTCTAAGTATCAGGGCTACTTTGGCTGATGTAGATCTCTGGTGCATGCAGGAGGCTGAGAGGCAAACCAGAAGCTGCAATAGTCCATAAGAGAATGCTGCTTCTCCAGGGCCAGGGGCAAAATTTCTGTTTTGAATAGTTTGTGTTTTGGGTTTTAGTTTGTGAGATAAGGTCTTATTATGTAGCTCTGGCTATCCTGAAACTTGCTATGTAGACCATTCTGGTCTTGCCCCGCCTCTTCCTCCAGATGCTGAGATTAAACGTGAGCTCCTACGCCCAGCTGAGGGGTTCTGCTATGTTTGTTATTTTCAGGCAACAGCCACAGATTTGTGTGGACTTGTTAGGGTTCCGGAATCTCCCCTCAAACCAAACACTGATCTCAGTTAAGCAAGAATAGTTTATGGAACCTTAACGCTGGGTGTGCAGGACTGCAGCATTGAACGGGATTAATATCCACTGCGGCATGGTTGCTCAGTTCAGTACTCAACACATGGCTTCTTCTCTTCAGCTCCAGTGCCTCATCAGCTGTCTTTCACCATCTTCAAAACCTGAAAATGCAATACACAAAGCCCAGGGTAGTGGCCCAGCACTGGTGAGGGTGAAGCGGGAAGAAGGTTGAAAGTTCAAGGCCAGCCTGGCCTACAACTCTCCAGGTTCCAGTGAGTTCCGGGCCAGCCAGGCCTACAGGAGACAGCTCACCTTGCAGGCAAACTAACAACAAACAGTCTGTGCAGCAGATGTTTTTCCACTGCCTTATATAGCAAAATACCACTAAGACTCAAGAGTTGCAGGCCGGTACACTGGGCAGAGAGGGCTGCCCTGAGTATATGAGGCTTTTGTTTAGTTCCCAGCACTCAGAGGCAGAGGCAGGCAGATCTTTGATTTAAAGGCCAACCTAGTCTACAAACGGCCAGGGCTACACAGAGAAACTCTGTCTTGAAAAACAAAATAATACATACATACATACATACATACATACATACACACATAGGGTGGTTGGCCAGCCCATCAGCTGCTCTTCAGCAAGTCACACACATTGATCCTTTTTGGCTGAGAGCAGGGGACATTCACATTTTTGCCACAAATCTGGGGGTGAGTATAGGGAGGAAGAGCCTTCCAAGACTTCCAGAACATTCTGATTATGTCAGCTGCTCCCCCTAGTGACAACTATGAAGACCCCTGGCCAGGACAGTTCCTTAGAAAAACAAGGTACAATTGAGAAAGCAAGGAGAGAGGAGTCACTTGCCAGGCGGGTAGGAGACGGCCTTAGCATGACCTCAGGTCTCATGGGCAACGTGGAAAAGTCAGTGAAGGGGCACATTCCTGTAAACCCAGAACTTGGAGGTTGAGGCAGGAGGATTAAATTCAAGGTGAGCTCCAACCAGATAATGAGCCTCTGTCTCGAACAAACGAAGCAACTGTTTAATGGTCAAGGATTTGTCCTGATTCAGAGGCCTTCAGTACGAGGCAGCTTTAACTGTAGAAAGCTTTACTGGGCCAGGCGGAGGTGGCGCACGCCTGTAATCCCAGCACTCTGGGAGGCATAGGCAGGCAGATTTCTGAGTTCAAGGCCAGCCTGATCTACAGAGTGAGTTCCAGGACAGCCAGGGCTACACAGAGAAACCCTGTCTCAAAAAAACCAAATCCAAAAGAAAAAGAAAGCTTTACTGGGGTGCCGTGCCTAGCAGGAATCTGACTTTGGCCAAGGGCGAGGAATGGGCTTCAAGCAGGAATCTGACATTAGGCCTTTAGGCCATAATAAGGAAGTAGGTTAAGGCAGTAATTTTAATTTTAGGGTGGAACAAAGGAAGGAGGCTTAAGGCAAGATTTTGGGCTTGGCCAAGGAAGTGGGCTCAGGTATTGTCATTCTGACACACCCTGGGAAACAGCTGTCCCAGTGAAGTAATCTCGGGGCTTTGCTTATTGCCTTGACCATTTGTGTTTATTGTCTTGCTTGTTCCTCGGTGTACTACTATTGCCCTTAATACTCGCATGAAATTAAAATAGTATAAAAGCAGATTGGAAAAAATTAAACCTGCCTCAGTCTCAGAATTGACTGGGGTCATGCTACAATGTTGTCTAATCATCTTTCTTCTTTTTAATCCTCACTCCTGTGCTGGAGACCCTGTTGACTGAGAGAACTTGGTCATTTAGCTTTCTGAAACAGCATCAGGAATTAAGATAGTATCCAGTGTGTGCAGACATCACACTGGGTCATGAGCTTTGACTGCTATGGATTAATAACTATGTTAATCCAGAAGTTGTCTCTATAGTTAAAACATGATTCCCAGTAAAGGAAAAAGCAGATGCCGTTCCTGAGCAAAGCATGCTAGGATGCACACCTGTTGTCTGGCGATTCCACTGCTTGAGCAGACACCATGACCACCGCAACTCTTATAAAGGAAACCGTTTAATTGGGGCTGGCTGACAGGTAGAGCTTCAGTCCATTATCATCGCAGTGGGAAGCCCAGCAGCACCCAGGCAGACGTGCTACTGGAGAAGGAACCCAGAGTTCTACATCCTGATCTGCAGACAGGAGAAGGAGATTATGTGCCACACAGAGTAGAGCCTGAGCATAGGAGCCCTCAGAGCCCACCCCACAGTGACACACTTCCTCCCCCCAGGCCACACCTCCTGTCAGTGCCACTCTCTATGGCCAAGCATTCACACACGCGCAAGCACTAGTCTGTGAGGGCCACACCAATTCAAACCTCTTCACCTGTTATCTCAGCACTTGGAAGGTGGTAAATGGAGGTCACCCTCAGGTAAATAATGATTTGAGGCCAGCCTACGCTACACAAGACCCTCCCTCAGAAAAAGAAAACATAATTTTTTTAAGTGCGTGCATGTGTTTTACCTGCACATATGTATGTATGTGCATCACATACATGCTCAGTGCTTGAGGAGGTCAGAAGAGGGCATAGAGTCCCTGGAACCGGAGGTACAGAGATTATAAGATACCATGTGGGGTCTGAGATCTAAATGCCAGGCCTCTGGGAGAGCAGCCAGTGTTCCTAACTGCTGAGCCATCTCCAGTCCCTAATTTAAAAAAAAAAAAAAATGTAATCCCTGGAAATAAGACTCCACAATTGAATCAACACGAGTTACTGAAAGTATTAGAAAACCACCGGTGCCTGGAGCGATGTGTCAGTTTAGAACTTTGTCTAACAAAGCAGGCCTGGCGCCGTGCACCTGCATTCCCAGCTCTTGGTAAGTGAGACCAGGATGCTCAGAAGCTCAGGGCCATCCTCAGATAGCAGCAAGTTAGCGCTGTCCTGGACTACCTGAAACCCTGCATCAACAAACCTACAAAAACTTTACTATCAAGGAGAAGGAGGAAAAAAAAAACTTTTCCTAACTAAAAAATAAAAGGCAACAGAATAGCCAGGAGAGGTGGCTCACACCTTTAACCCCAGCCCTAGGAGGCAGAGGCAGGCAGGTCACTGTGAATTCGAGGCCAGCCTGGTCTATCAGTGGCTCTCAATCTATGGGCTGCAACCTCTTTGAGGTCAAATGACCCTTTCACAGGGGTTGTCCAAAAACCACCAGAAAGCACAGATATTTATTTACATTACAGTTATAAAGTAGCAACAAAAACAATGTTATATTGGGGGTCACATGACACACTATATTAAAGGGTCTCAGCATTAAGAAAACTGAGGGAGGTTGGAGAGATAGCTCAGCAGTTCAGAGCACTGGCTGCTCTTCCATAGGACCCAGGTTCGATTCCCAGCACCCTCATGGCAGCTCACCAATGGTCTATAACTCCAGTGTCTCACAGACAGACATCCAGGCAAAGCACCAAAGCACAAGAAAAGAATTTTAAAGTTAAAAAAAAAAAAAAAGCTGGGTGTGGTGGCGCACTTAATCCCAGCACTTGGGAGGCAGAGGCAGGCGGATTTCTGAGTTCGAGGCCAGCCTGGTCTACAGAGTGAGTTCCAGGACAGCCAGGACTATACAGAGAAATCCTGTCTCGAAAAACCAAAAACGAAAAGAAAGAAAGAAAGAAAGAAAGAAGGAAGGAAGGAAGGAAGGAAGGAAGGAAGGAAAGAAAGAAAGAAAGAAAGAAAGAAAGAAAGAAAGAAAGAAAGAGAAAGAAAGAAGCTAGGAATTAAGAACTTGGGGCAGGCCTAGAGAAACGGTTCAGTAGTTAAGAACACTTGCTGCTCTTCTCAGGGACCTACACAGTGGCTCACAATGCCCTGTAACTCCAGCTCTGGGGGATCCAATGTGCTCTTTCGGCTTCCTTGGGTGCCAGGTAGGCATGTGGTCCATATGCACCCTTGCAGGCAAGTACATACATAAAATAAAAACGAACATTTAAAAACCAAAATAGAATTTGTTTTTTGTTTGTTTGTTTGTTTGCACGACCACAGCCAGCTAAAATCATTTTTAAAGAGTTTGGAGTTGGCCGGGCGGTGGTGGCGCATGCCTTTAAATCCAGCACTTGGGAGGCAGAGGCAGGTGGATCTTTGAGTTCGAGGCCAGCCTGGTCTATAAAGTGAGTTCCAGGACAGCCAGAGCTATACAGAGAAACCCTGTCTCAAAAAACCAAAACCAAAAAAAAAAAAAAAAAAAAAGAGTTTGGAGCTGGCGATGGTGCTCACAGCTTTGATCCCAGCACTGGGGAGGCAGAGGCTGCCGAGGCCTGCTTTCCCAGCATAACCGTAGCCATTTTGTTTGATGCCTGCAGCTAGTCACTGCACACTGTTACAAGGAAAGCGTCTCATGTCCTAGTTGATTGCATATTCTGTTCTGTTCTGTTCTGTTCTGTTCTGTTCTGTTCTGTCCTGTGCTTTGGTGCTCTTGGCAACCAATCACAATAGAGGTCAGTAGAACTGCTTTGTATAGTCAGTCACAGTCTGCTTGGACCCGAACCAACCGCCAGGCAGCACTTGCTGCACCTGGGTATGAGCTGTGATGGTCTTTGCCTATACACGCTGCCCTGGGTGGAGCCCAGCATCAGAGACCCGCACCACCATAAGAAGCCGATTGGAGTAAGACTTGCATTTTGAGTGGGGGTCGAGTAAAGCTTAAGTTCCCAAGACCTCCTGGGGAATTGACATCCTATTGGGCAGAAAGAGATGTGTATGTGGGTATCGGTTGGTAAGTGGGACATGAATGCTGGGCAAGTCAACATGCCCCATCACAGTTGAATAACCCAACTGATGAGGACAGGGGAGTGTACCATGAAGACATGTTCCTAAGGAAGTCCCCTATCCATAAATCCTGATTGGTGGAATAACGTGGCACAGATGTTTATGGATTTCAGGCTTAAAAGATCTGTAGGAGCCGGGCATTGGTGGTGCATGCCTTTAATCCCAGCACTTGGGAGGCAGAGGCAGGCGGATTTCTGAGTTCGAGGCCAGCCTGGTCTACCGAGTGAGTTCCAGAACAGCCAGGGCTACACAGAGAAACCCTGTCTCGAAAAACCAAAAAAAAAAAAAAAAAAGATCTGTAGGATTCTGGCTCAGGGTTGCAGGTTAGCTCCTGAGTCTACACTGTGTCCTGATCCATTAATCTTGGGGTATACATTCAGTAAACCAGCCCTATTTGACTAAGATTGGTGTCTGAGTAGTTTGTGCAACAATTCCCAGACCTCAACAGAGGCAGGCAGAGCTCTGACTTTGAGGCCAGTCTGATTTACAGAGCAAATCCTAGAATAACCAGGGCTATGTAGAGAAATCCTATACTGAACACACCAGAGAAAAGCTGAAGTAGAAACGTCTGGTTTCTTTGGAAAGTTAGTTATGTCAAATGATGTTTGGCTGGGCACACAGGTGAAAGGATGTTTTGCTAAAGCAGACACAGGAGAGAATGTTTTCCTGAGGCAGACACAGGTGAGAGGATGTTTGCATATAGCAAACATGGGGAAGGGCCCGGGTGAAGGAGGATAACTAGGACCCCACAGACAGTGGGAGACGAGCCCTGACACTGGCTTGGCTTGCCCTGCCTCACTCTTCCTAAAGATGCACATGTATTGGTTGTCCCCTCCATAGCACTGTTGGGCTCAAGTTGTGCTAACTCCCCCATTGAAAGAAACTCACCAGAACCGCTTGTGAGGTTCCTGTGGCAGCTGGCCTCTTCTGCAGTTTTGCCTTAGACTGGTGGGTGAGCTTGGCAGTTTCTTTAGGATTAAACTACAGGTGCCTGGTGTCTGCTTGCTAAAAGGACTGGACTGTGGCTGCTGGTTCATGCCTGGAGTCTGCCTGCCTGGAGGACTGGTCTGCAGCTGCTGTGTTTGCTACAGGACTGAACTGTTGAGAAAGAAGATTGAGCTCACCCCCAAAGAACTATTGCTGAACAGGTCCACTTCCCCCATGTTCTATAACTTTTCTCTCCCACTACCTCTGCTGGGTGGTAGGCTAGAGGAAAGATTGAGCTCTCATTAAAAGTAGGTTGCAAAATCTTTATGCCCATCAGAGGCCCTGAGCAGCCTGCTCTCCCAGGCGACCTCCATTTTCCTGCCACCTCTCCTCCACCGTCATCAAACCTGCGGATCCTGAACCACAGGGAGAGGAGCCTGCTGTCCTCTGAGAGGCTCCACCCAGCAGCTGACTCAGACAGATGCAGACACCCACAGCCCAGCAGTGGATGGAGCTTGAGGACTCTTATGGAAGAATAGGAGGAAGAATTGCGGACCCCAACGGGGACAGGAACCCCACAGGAAGACCAACAGAATCAACTAACCTGGACCATTGGGGCTCTCGGAGAGTGAACCACCAACCAAAGAGCACACACGGGCTGGACCTGGGCATCCTGCTCATATGTGGCAGGTGTTCAGTGTGGTCCTCATGTGGGTCCTGAACAACTGGAGCGGGGCTGTCCCCAAAGCTGTTGCCTGTCTGTGGGATATGTTCTTCTAGCTGGCCTGCCTTGTCTGGTCTCAGAGGGAGAGGAAGCGCCTAGCCCTGCAGAGACTTGATGTGCCGGGGCGGGGGATATCCAGAGATCCCCCACCCACTCAAAGGAGAAGGGGAGAAAGGAGGAGGGAAGGATTGGGGGAGGGGCTGCCTTCCTCCAGACACCTCATCTGACTGAAGACCCCCAAGCCACAGGCTGAGGTCCGCAGACGACAGCTGAGACACACGGAGGACAGATGTGGGAACTTCCGGGTACACATGAACTCTCTTGCCAAAGTCAAATGGCTACTGAACTTGGGGAAAGTTACATGATAGTAAGGAAAGCATGATGTCTATCTAGATTAATCAGATGTTGTTTAAAACCAATGTTATGACCCTCACAGACTGTACAACCCATGGAACAATTAATTGTTTTAATAATTCCTTGTCTTCCCAACCCCCACCCTCACCCCTCCTTACCCTCTGGCCTAATTGTGTTACCCCTCTGGCCTGTGCTGGGTTTTATACTTCTACCCCATCCAAAATTTTCACTACAAATGACACAGTCACTCCAGTGACACCCCTCCTTTAAAAAGGTAAAAGGGGAAGATGTGGGACCACAAAAGGTAGCGTGGTCCCTGGTTGAGCTAAAACTTGAAGCCCCAGAGATCCCGGAGGGACTGTAGGAGCTTTGCCTGTTCCAGGGCACCAGGCCCCTGTCACTAGCCACAGCGTCCCATAGATTTGTGGTCATCAATCACTTAAGGGCATACCCAAGCCCCTCCACATGTAGAGAATGTGACCTGTGATCACATAGGATCGAGACAGATCTCCATTCTTGGTGAGATACCTAGAGGACTGGAGGGCTGAGCCAATAAGCTTTCCTTCCCAGACACTCCTCCCTGCAAAAAATATCCTAAGAAGTGGGACATGGTCTTACACAGTCACTTTCCTCCATGACAATAAACGCCTTAAAACTATGGACTGCCTCTTTCCGTTGAGCTCGTCCATGGGGAGCCACGAAGATGGCCTTTGCCTCCTGAGCCGCCATCTAGTCTCCCGTAGAAGGCCTCTCTGTGCTCTCAGCCACTACTGCCACCAAGCCCAAGCCAGGCCTGTCACCGTCCCGCCAAGGACTCCCCCTGGGACCAGCCAGAGCTCCCCTCTTTCCTCCCTAGCACTGGGCTAGATCCAACCCACAGGCCGAGACTCCATTCTCAGGTCTTCCGCTGCCTCCAGCAGCGCCTGGGTGGTCAAGAGCCTGAGAACCTCACGGCACCGATGTCTCCTCAGGCCTGGGGATCCCCCCACCCCCGAACTAGCTCCAGCTGTCCCATGCCTCAGACTGTGTTTTCCCTCCCCTGGAGCAGTGTCCCAGGGCTTCCCTGTGGCCCAGCACCTGCCCGGTGATGGCACGGGGTAAGCACAGTCAACTCCATTGTCCCACCTCCCCAAATGGCTATGCGCTGTGGAGGAGCAGACTCACACACACACTCACACTCACTGACACACACTCACTGATATTCACACACTGACACACATTCACACATACACACATATCAGTACACGCACTCACATACACACACACTCACTGACATACATACAATCACACACTTATATACATACATTGACACATACATAAGATAAAGAGAAATACATTTTAATAAAGAATAACAAAAGAAGTCTGAGGAGATAGCCCAGCAGGAGTAGTAGCCGGTTGAGGCAGCACAGACCATTTTCTTTCCATTTAACGTTTGTGTCTGCAGAGTAAACCCAATGGGTCTGTTGCATATAGACAAGTTCTTTACCTGAGCTACACCTCAGAGCTTTAGATTCACATGTTTACCTATTTGTAACAATAATGACAAAAACTTTTTTCTTTTGTCTATTTGTTTGATTGTTTGACTTTTGCTCTCTATTGTCTCCTGGTGAAGCCATAACACACTTTTGCAGGGAATAGAAAAATAAATCAGGAACTGGCCAGGGAACTTCCTCTCCGCTGGCTGGCTTTTATAGTGCTGGAACGCGCTGTGTGGAAGATAAAAGACATCAATGGTCGCTCAGAGAAGGGGACCCTACCTGCTGCAGTACAGCCTGCCATGGGGTGCGGACCCACAGGCACAACAGGGGCAAGCTTGTCATGGGTAGCCAACTACTTCCTGACCAGATTTGAGGTCTGCTTCACAAGCCGGGGTTCCTAGTGGATACTGTAAACCTGATCCAAAGCCCCATTGTTCTGGACCTGCGAAGTCTATGGGGAATACGCTACTGTTGCTTTGCTAAGTGGCTGTGCTACCAAACTGCCTTCCAACTACTTCGATTTGTGTGCATAAAGGAATACAGCTGTCAGCCTTGGGCCTTTGGCTTCCTTCAGGTTCCTTATGCAGTGGGTAGCAGTTAAGAGAGACCCAGTATGTGGCCACCGTGCTGAGAACAAGCACTATTGTATGCTCAGCCTTATATGGGATATCTCTTCAAAAGAATAAAAGTAGGGGATGGTGCCGGGCAGCATCTGCGCACGCCTGTAATCCCAGCACTTGGGAGGCAGAGGCAGGCAGATTTCTGAGTTCGAGGCCAGCCTGGTCTACAGAGTGAGTTCCAGGACAGCCAGGGCTACACAGAGAAACCTTGTCTCGAAAAACAAAACAAAACAAAACAAAACAAACGAACAAAAAAGAATGCCTACAGCTCTTATGGAGTGCCGGGAACCTGAACTCAGTTCCCAGCGCTCACCTCAAGCAGCTCACAGCCTCCTGAAATTCTGGCTCCAAGGGAACTAGTGCCCTCTGCTGGCTGCTGTGAGCACCAGCATTCTGTGTGCGCATACTTACACACAGACATATACATGTACATATGGTTTAGAATAATAAAAATTTTAAAATAAGTAGTTAAGACCAGCTATCTGTTAGCTCATTTTTGTTTTTTGTTTTTGTTTTTTGAGACAGGGTTTCTCTGTATAACCCTGGCTGTCCTGGAACTCACTCTGTAGACCAGGCTGGCCTCGAACTCAGAAATCCTCCTGCCTCTGCCTCCCAGAGTTCTGGGATTACAGGCATGCACCACCACCACCAGGTTTAGCTCATTTTTGTTAACAAGCACTGTACTATATGTATACTATGTAAGGTTCCAGAACTGCTGTCTTTTAAGCACAGGGACAATGAAAAATAAAATATACTTATTCCATATCTTCACAGGCTTAACAAATGTCCTTGTTGAGAGAAAGGGTTCAGTGTGTATCCCACTTGTGTGTGTGTGTGTGTGCTTGTGAGTGGATTGCTGTTCTGTGATTTTGGGACTTAGAGTTCTGCAGACGTTGACAGTGGAGAGCAGATTCTCCTTCTTTAGGGAAGAATGTGATGCATTGAATCTGGGACCTGTGGGCTAATTTCTACTAGTACAACTATCACCATAGCAAAGAGGTTTCCCTTGTCTATTTATATCAGCTATTATTATAATATATTCACCGCAGAACTTAGGAGAGTGCTATAATGGCCCTGAACCATAGGGTACTTCTCACACTTATAAATTACTGAATAAGCTTGTACTCTATTTCAAACAACAGGGAAATGCCTGGCTTGGTATTGTTGGTGAGGCTAGTTACAAAGTAAAGCCAAATGTGCCAGAATAGTGGTGCTCGGAGAAGATTCACAGCGGTATTAAGGATGGAGAATATAACTTAACTATGGCGAACTCCTGAAGATGAAGTCTATGACAGGAAGCCAGCACTAGTGTACTAGGTTAGCAAATGCTTTAGCTACTTTCCTGGGCTTATCTGCCAATCCTGAACTCCCTCCAAATTCTCAACTGTAGAGCTCTACAATAAAGGACAGAACTTTACATGGCTATTTAATCTCCTGAGTTCTCAAAAATTCAAAGTTAGCCAAGTGTGGTGGCATCCTCACTTACCCCAGGCCCGGGGAAACAGGGCTCCTTCTGCCTGTGTGTGCACTTCTGATCACAGATGTGACGTGTGGCATCTCAAACCTTTAAGCAAACACTCAGGAGGCAGAGACAAGTGGATCTCTGTGAGTTCAGGCCAGCCTGCTCTACAGAGTGAGTTCCAGAACAGCCAGTGCTATGTACAGACACTGAGACCCTATCTCAAAAAAATAAAAATAAAAAATAAAAACCATGTGCGCTCCCAAGCCTCCTGCTGGCGCCTCCACGCCTGCCCCTTGCCTCTAGGCTTCCCCATCAGCACAGGCTCTTTTTTCCTATAATTATAAGTTTTATTCCAAAGAGGACACCGGATACCCTAACCAGAGCTACAGATGCTCTACTGACAGGTGGGAGCTGGGAACTGAACCCAGGTCCTCTACGAAACCAGCACGTGTTCTTGACCATCTCTCCAGCCCACGCTGTGGCTGAGACAAGATCCCGCCTGTGTTCCTACCCAGCCTGGAACTCATTTTGTCCACAAGGCTCTGTTTCCGAGTGCTGGGATTATAGGGTATGCCACACGCTATGCTCAGGGGTGATTTCCCCCCCCCCCCCCCCCCCCGTATCTTAGAGAGATCCTGCAATTACAAACCCACAAAACTGTAGCTTAGAGATGGCTGCTAGGATACCTTCCTTTAAGAGAGCCCGAAAGTGAAAAGCTGAGAAACAAACAGAGGCCCAGGTCACGGGAGCTGATGAAATCTACAAGATTCTGTGGAATAGTTAGCCAATATGTAAGTCTGATGGACCAATTAATTATCTACAATTCATTACGAATACACGTTTAAAGCTGAATCGCTAAATGACAGCATTATCTAAGCTAGGAATTTTCCCTCCCAGTCTATGTTCTAAGAGCTCGAGATTTTAGTACACAGTGGGGGATAAAGGCAACCTGACATCAGCAGTCAATCAAGAGACACTTATCTGAGAACAAAGATGAATGAAAACCAGGGGAGGAGCTGGCTCCGATTCCAGAGTCTAGAGGCCAAAACTACCTCCAGGAGTAGCCTAGCCCTGGCACACGGGCTTGTGGTTCTATCAAGAAATTAAAACCTACGGAGAGTGAATTAATTTTCTTATCTTCAACTCATCAATCACAAGTCTATTAAATATTTATGGATCAAGCTAAAATGATCTCTGGTTCTCCAAGAGGTACCTAGGTTACATAACTCAGCTCCACCAGAAATTATAAATGGGCTGAACACATGCGCGTGTGCACACACACACACAAACACACACATACTCTGAGAGAGAGAGAGAGAGAGAGAGAGAGAGAGAGTGCAAGCTATATTGATAGACTATTTACTGTGCTCTAGTATTTAATTCTTTCTTTCTTTTATTTTTTCTGTTTTCCTTAGCACAAACTGGCCTTGAATTCTATATCCTCCTGACTTCACCACCAAGATCATATATCACTATAGTCACACCCTATTTTTCAAAATATTGCTTTGGAAAAAAACAGCTAGAGTAAATGTATATTACCTACAAGATGTGAATGACTGATTCATATGTTTAAACTCCATTGACGAACAGACAACTCATTCTGCAAAAGGGATTTTTTTTTTTTTTTTTTTTTTTTTTTTTTTTTTTTTTTTGGTTTTTCGAGACAGGGTTTCTCTGTGT
Organism: Apodemus agrarius; assembly: GCA_964023405.1. Taxonomy (NCBI): domain Eukaryota; kingdom Metazoa; phylum Chordata; class Mammalia; order Rodentia; family Muridae; genus Apodemus; species Apodemus agrarius. The sequence continues at coordinate 95,460,494 of OZ030016.1, forward strand.
AGCTCCGGCTGTCCTGGAACTCACTCTGTAGACCAGGCTGGCCTCGAACTCAGAAATCTGCCTGCCTCTGCCTCCCAAGTGCTGGGATTACAGGCGTGCGCCACCACCGCTCGGCCAAAAGGGATTTTTTTAGTCTTTAATTCAATACATCAACTTAAGAAATGTTGTACTGGTAGTGGCCGGTAATCCGGTACGGCACACTCGGAGCGCTGAGACAGAAGAAACACAGTAAGTTCTGTGCCAGCCGTGGATAGTGGAAACCCCGCCTCCACAACCGGGAGAATAGGTGGGGGTGGGGGTGGGGTGGGGAGGTGGGGGGTGTAAGGAACACTTGCTGTTGTAGTGACAATTTCAGTGTCTTTAAAAAGCACAGAAATAGTATAAGAATGTGCTTTCATTTTAATCCCTGGTGGGGGACAGTTGGCTGCTTCAGAATGTCCGTATCTGCTGACTCATTTGCCTCCTGCTTTAGCAGAGGCATGGTCTTCCCAGCTGCAGGTAATTTCTGTGACTGTGTGACCTTGGAAATTCTGGGAACTTTTCAGAGGCTATATAAAAGCTAGGACTCAGCCAGGCGGTGGTGGCACACGCCTGTAATCCCAGCACTTGAGAGGCAGAGGCAGGTGGATTTCTGAGTTCGGGGCCAGCCTGGTCTACAGAGTGAGTTCCAGGACAGCCAGGGCTACACAGAGAAACCCTGTCTTGGAAAAAAAAAAAAAAAAAAAAACTAGGACTCCCAAGAGGTAGCATAGGTCATTGTTGGTCATTCAGGGAGGTTGAGTGTGGTTTGTTAGTAGTTGAGCTCAAAGAAGAAACCAAAGGAAAGAAATTAGATTCAGGGATCCCTAGCTGTCTCCCCTAGTGATGGTTTATATGTGATTGGCCTCGGGAGTGGCACTGTTAGGAGGTGTGGCCTTGATGGGGGAAAAGTGCCACTGTGGGCGTAGGCTTTCGAGACCTCTTTCCTAGCTGCCTGGAAGCCAGTCTTCTCCAGTTTGCCTTCAGAACAAGAATTCTCAGCTCCTTCTGTGCCATGCCTGCCTGGGCACTGCCATGCTCCTGCCTTGGTGATAATGAACTGAACTCTGAACTGTCATAAGAGTTGCCTTGGTCATGGTGCCTGTTCACAGCAGTAAAGTCCTAACTAAGATACCCCTCTGTTCTCTCCTATCTATTATTAGGAGGGTGAAATTGGGGTTGGGAGTAGATAAAGGGTGAGAAAAAGAGGAACCCACAAAGTAGCAAAGACAGCTACATCAAGCCCAGGGTTTGATTCGTAGGACCCACATCACTACCACCTAGGACTCCAGTTCCAGGAAAGCTGACCTCCTCTTCTGTCAAGACAAGCAAGTGTGACTCCATGTGTGACCCTGCGTGTGGCTCCATGTGGCTCCATGTGTGACCCCTGGTGTGACTCCAGGTGTGACTCCAGGTATGACCCCAGATATGACTCCAGGTGTGGGTTCATGTGTGACTCAAGGCATGACTCCAGGTGCGACCCCCAGGTGTGGCTCCATGTGTGACTCCAGGTGTGACCCCAGGTGTGGCCCCCCAGGTGTGACTCCATTGTGGCTCCATGTATGACTCCAGGTGTGACCCCCAGGTGTGACTCTAGGTGTGACTCCAGGTGTGACCCCCAGGTGTGACTCCAGGTGTGACTTTAGCTGTGATTGGCCACCTCACCTTCCCTGCTATGATGATCTATTAGTGGGATTGTGAGCTAAGATAACCACTCTCCTTTAAAAATCAAAACAAAACAAAATGCATCAAAGAACCACAAGTGACTCACAGAATGTTCAAGACATATTCTAAGGGGAGGGCAGGAAGATGGTATCCTAGCAGCTGTCTCTGGAGTGCTGGGGTAAAAGGCATGTATCACCATGCCCAGTGCAGGTCATTTGGAAGGAGGAGGGGAGAGGAGAAAGCAGACACTTAAATCGCCTTTATTCTGTTTCTAGTTAGAAAGTTAATTTGATTCATAGATAGGTGTGGTAGCCCACTCCTTTAATCCCAGAACTCAGGAGACAGAGACAAGCAGATGTCTGTGCATTTCAGGATTTCAGGACAGCCTAGTCTACATACAGATGGAGTTCCAGGCCAGCCAGAGCTACATAAATCAGACCCCATATCAAACACTGTCCCCCACCCCTGCCCAATGGCTTGAGGTAAGTTTACAACCATGGGTGTGTACACACAGGGACTTCATGATGGCGAACACTTACTGGGGTTCTGGGTGTCCTTTGTTTCTATTGTCTCTGTAATCCTCCGAAGAACCTCCAGAAGGCCAGAGGGGGTGGTGCACACACACCTTTAACTCCAGCACTGGGGGAGGGGGGAGGAGGGAGGGGAGTGGAGGGGTGGGGGGTGGGGGAGGGGGCAAGCAGATCTTTGTGAGTTTGAGGCCAGCCTGGTCTATAGATAGAGTTCTAAGACAGCCAGGGCTACACAGAGAAACCCTGTCTCAAAAAACAAAACAAGCTGGGCGGTGGTGGCACACGCCTTTAATCCCAGCACTTGGGAGGCAGAGGCAGGTGAATTTCTGAGTTCGAGGCCAGCCTGGTCTACAGAGTGAGTTCCAGGACAGCCAGGGCTACACAGAGAAACCCTGTCTCAAAAAAACAAAAAACAAAACAAAACAAAAAAACAAAAAACAAAACAAAACAAAACCAACTCATGAGCAAAGTCTTGTCATGGAGTTCGTTGTAGGACTGAAGAAACCGAGACATATACAGAATAAGGCAAAATAAGCCCCATCTTTAAAAAGCAATAAAAGCAGGGCTGGGGAGATGGCTCGGCGGATAAACATGCTTGCTGTTTTAGCCTGTAGATGGTCTGGTCTCCAGAACTCATGTAAAACTGGGAGTGTTCTCTGTCCCTTCCCCCCACACACACATATACACACAAACATTAATAATGCTCTGTGACACAAGCCAGTCTGCACTGGCACACACATTAATAGGACACACAAAAAAATGTTAAAGAGTGAACTGGAGAGATGGCTCAGCGGTTAAGAGCGCTGACTGCTCTTCCAGAGGTCCTGAGTTCAACTCCCAGCAACCACATGGTGCTCACAACCATCTGTAATAGGACCCAATGTACGCTTCTGGTGTGTCTGAAGACAGCTACACTGTACTCATATAAATAAATAAATCTTGTTTAAAAAATGTTAAAGAGCATGTTGCACACGGCCCTCCTTTGCACTTGGACAGAGGGACAAGGTCATGGTGACACACCGCGGGGCAGGCTGAGGAAACTGCAGCTTTCCATAGTGGAGCTGGGACACTCTGGTAGCTGCCTCCTCTACAGCCTCCAGCTGTCTGCTTCCCATTTCTCTTGGTCTCCACGACCTGCCTCAGAAAACGGATGCTCCACCCTCCTCTGCCTTCTCGGTAGCCCCAAAGGGAGGTCTTTCTGCTCAGTGCCTGTCCTTCTCTCTCACTACAACCTCCATGACATGGCTGGTTTGGGGCCTGGCATCATCTGGCCTCCTCCCTGTTCATGTCCTCAAGCTGCAAGTGGACCTAGAACATCACCCAACCCTCTCTCCCTGTCCTCTGGGCCCAGAGCGAGCTGCAACAGTGCTGTGCGGGAGGAGAGCCATCTCCGCAGGACCCATCAGCAGTGCCAGACACAGCCTCTGCCTGAGGCTGCTAGCACATCCCCCTGGATTCCAGACATTCAGCGCCCTAGGAAGAGGGACTCTTGGGGCTAAGGGTGGCATTCAGTGGTGGAGAGCTTGCTAAATAGACAGGAGGTGAAGCCCTGGGCTCAATCCCACCTACACACAGGAAAAGAGGAAAAAGACAGCTTTTCGTGGGCTTGCTGCTATCAGCAAGAGGCTAAACACAGAGGGCCACCCTAGTCACATGCCTGTCTTCTCTACAGTGTTTCCACACCTGTGTCTCCTGCAATAGAAATTCTTTCTCCATTTTTGGCAGGTATTTGGCAGTGTTGAGACAGGGTCTCATGTATCCCTAGTTGACTGCACAGCTAAGAGGTTGACACCAGGCTCCTAATCTTCCTGCCTTCACCTCTCAAGTAATGAGATGGCTGGTATGACTGGCCTTTTCCTCTTTGTGTGTGTGTGTGTGTGTGTGTGTGTGTGTGTGTTGGGGGTGTCTTTCGTTTTTCTTTTTTGAGACAGTTGTACTCTATGCACCAGGCTGGCATGCATGTTGCTCTGTGGTCTGGGCATGCCTCAGACTCACAGTGATCTTCCAGGTGCTTACAGGTGTGAGCCACCACACCTGTTTCCCAACACTTTATTTATAAAGGATTTATTTATCTTATTTTATTTTTAGTGAAGGATTAAACCTGCAGGCTAATGCAAGTGAGACCAAAGGTCTGTCAGAAAGCTCTGCCCCAGGAAAAATGGAAGAGCTGTTGTTGTTGTTGTTGTTGTTGTTGTTGTTGTTTGAGTTTTCTGAGACAGAGTTCTCTGTAGGCCAGGCTGACCTCAGACCTTCCTCAGACTCCATACCTCTAGGATTATAGTCATATGTCACGCCTGGCTCCCAATAGAGTTTAATGTTTTTATTATGTATGTATATGTGTGTGTGCACATGTGCCTGAATCTGGATCTGGGTATGTATAGATAAGTACATGTGCTTTGGAGTCCAGAAGGGGCTCAGACCACCCCTGGAGCTGGAGTTGCAGGCAGCTGTGCTACTTCTCATGGTTGCCGGGGATCAGATTTGGGTCTCTGGCAAGAATAAGAACTCTTTTTTTTTTTTTTTTTTTTTGGTTTTTCGAGACAGGGTTTCTCTGTGTAGCTCCGGCTGTCCTGGAACTTACTCGTTAGACCAGGCTGGCCTCGAACTCAGAAATCCGCCTGCCTCTGCCTCCCAAGTGCTGGGATTAAAGGCGTGCACCACCACGCCCGGCAAGAATAAGAACTCTTAACCTCTGAACCATCTCTCAGTCTCTGAGTTTTTAATATTAAACCCCCCCCCAATATAGTGTATTAACACTAAAACAGAAGCACTATTAAAGTTGAAGATTAAAGTCTGCGGAGCTGGGAAGGCTCAGCTGATAGGGCGCTTGCGACTCAAGCACAGGATCTACGCTGACTCCCAGGAACCATGTCCAAGGTAGACTGATCTCCACTCAGGTGTAAACACACACACAAGCATACACACACAGAAACAGACATGTAAATGCACACACACACAAGCACACACACAGAAATAAACGTAAACACACACACAAGCACACACACAGAAACAAACATGTAAATGCACACACACACACCAAAACAAACATGTAAATGCACACACACAAGCACACACAGAGAGAGAAACAAGCATGTAAAAACACACACAAATGAATAAGCTGTGCTTTAACCCCAGCATTCAGGAGGCAGAGGCAAGTGGATCTCTGTGAGTTTGAAGCCATCCTGGTCTACAGAGCAAGTTATAGGATAGCCAGGGCTCCTTAGAGAGTTCCAGGATAGCTAAGTATCCATAGAGAGAGCCTGTCTAAAGAAAAAGGTAAGAATTTATGAAAATGTGTTGAAAGTCTTCTCCCACCCTTTTCCCTTGTCTCTGGAGTGTGTTTTCCTTACGTACACGTCAGCATATTTCCCACCACAGAAGTGAAAACATAAAACATACAACCGGGGCTGGAGAGATGGCTCAGCGGTTAAGAGCACTGACTGCTATTCTGAAGGTCCTGAGTTCAATTCCCAGAAACTACATGGTGGCTCACAACCATCTGTAATGGGATCTGATGCCCTCTTCTGGAGTGTCTGAAGACAGCTACAGTGTACTTACATATAATAAATAAATAAGTCTTTAAAAAAAAAAAAAAAGCCAGAAGCCGGGCATGGTGGCACACGCCTGTAATCCCAGCACTTGGGAGGCAGAGGCAGGCAGATTTCTGAGTTTGAGGCCAGCCTGGTCTACAGAGTGAGTTCCAGGACAGCCAGGGCTACACAGAGAAACCCTGTCTCGAAAAAAACCAAATAAAAACAAACAAACAAACAAACAAATAAATAAAGCATACAACCCTTATTTTAAAAAAACCCTTTTGAGCTAGACTTCATGGTATGTATCCATAATCTCAGCATTATAGAGGCTAAAGACTGAGGCAGGAGGATTGTTGCAAATTTGAGGTCAGCCTAGGCTACATAGTGAGTTCTAGGACACATAGACTGCATAGTAAAACCCTGACTTAAATACAAACATACGGGGGTGCGCACACAGACACACAGACACACACACACACACACACACACACACACCACACACACACAGACACACACACACACACACACACACACACACCACACACACACACACACACACACACACATGGAGACACCTCAGCTCAGTGGTTAAGAGCACTTGGCTGTGTAATCCTGAGGAACAAGGTTTAGATCCCAGTTCCCACTCACGCAGCAGGGCAGCTGTCCTATATGTGTGTCTATAACCCCAGCTCCAAGTGAGGGCAGAGAATGGAGAATCACTGGGCTCCTATTGCCGGCTCCTAGCCTCGCAGAGACCACGTAAGCCTAGGTTCAGGAAGACACCCTGCCTCAGAGGAATGGGCAAAGTGATAGAGGACACTGGATAACCACTTCGGTCTTTTGCACCGTTTAGGAAGCATTCATGAATGCAAGAACAAATACTTATTTAGGAAAACGCACAAAAGAGCTGGAAAGATGGCTCAGCAGGAACGAGCACTTGCTGCTGTTGCAGAGGACCCGAGTCCAACTCTCCGTACCCACTGGTGTCTCAGCCACCCCAACTCCACTTCCAGGGCACCTGACACCTGTTCTGACTTCTGTGGGCATCAGAAATGCACGGTACAGAGACATGCATCCAGGTAACACACACACACACATATAATGAAATAAAATAATAAAATGAAATAAATGTTTCAGAGAAAACCCACAAGAAACAAGACTAGAAACTAGTTTAAAGTTGTGTTTCCTTCCTTTCTTCCTCTCCTCCCTTTGTGTGTGTTTGAGACAGGGAATCTCAGTGTAGCCAGATTTGCCTCACACTAGCTCACCAGGTTGACTTTGAACTCGTGACCCCTACTTAACTCTCCTGAGTAGTTGGAATTACAGGATGGGGACACCAGGCCCAGCTCCGAGTTTTTATAAAATAAAATGTCCTGGGTGGTAGTGACAGCAGCACGCACCTTTAATCAAAGCACTCTGGAAGCAGAGGCAGGCAGATTCTGAGTTCGAAGCCAGCCTGGTCAACTGTGAGTTTCATGACAGCAGGGCTGCTCAGAGAAAACTGTCTCAAAAAGACAAAAACAAGAAGAAAACAAAACAAACAAAAAAACCAATCAAGTCAATAAACTGTAATTTTCTTAGGCAGGAGAATAGACAGTTTGTACATCAGAGAGATAACGGTTTCTCACTCATCAGTAAAGGAATCAGGAAAAACATGCAAGGAACCAGGCAATTTAGCAGAATTGGTCTTCAAGGTGACTTGGAATAACCTTTACTTTGTTCATTTGAGACAGAGTCTCACTGTGTAGCCTGTGTGCGTGAGCTCACAGTGACCAGGTTGGCCTTGAACGTTCAGTGATCCTCCTTGACGTGTGGGAGAATTTTCCCAGGAAAACACAACACACCTACAGAAAGGAAGCCTACAACAGACCAAAGTAATCATCACACAAAGTCCAGCTTGCGGAAGCTCTGAGTTTTTACTGGGGTTACTGACAGGGTATGGATGAGAGCTTTCTTACAGGAGCAGGAATAACTCAAAAAGAAAGAAAGAAAGAAAGAAAGAGAGAGAGAGAGAGGGAGGGAGGGAGGGAGGGAGGGAAGGAAGGAGGGAGGGAAGAAGAGAGGGAAAGAGAGACAGAGAGAGAGACAGAAAGAGAGACAGAGAGAGAGAGACAGAGAGAGAGACAGAGAGAGAGACAGAGAGAGAGGCAGCTAGAGAAATGGAGGGTTGAGCCGTTAAGAGCTCATGCTGACCTTGAAGAGGACCGGAATTCAATCTCAGCACCCACGTCCAGCTCCCTTCTGGGGATCTAATGTTCTTTTCTAATCTCTTCAGATACCCAAGCACACGACACACATTTACACACACACACACACACACACACACACACACACACAGAGAGAGAGAGAGAGAGAGAGAGAGAGAGAGAGAGAGAGAAATAAACATAAAATAAATCTTCCTTTAAAAAGCAGATACATCACCAAAGTCCACCTCAAAATAGTTGAGGCTAAGCAGCCTCAGGCCTGGAGTTCCCTGCAGGCCTCTCCTTTACTGCTCCACTGGCCAGCACCTGCTCCCTAGATAGCTGTTTATTCCATCTGCAGCTAGTGGAGGGCCTTGGACAATCTTGCCAGTTTCCACCTTCCTAGACATAAGCCTTCCTCTCCCTCCTGAAGGGAGAAATCTGCTGTGTCATATTACAACCTTTGTAGGCTTTGATTTTTCAAAACCTATTTTATTTTTTTATTATTTTATTTTATTTTATTTTGGATTTTTTGAGACAGGGTTTCTCTGTGTAGCCCTTGCTGTCCTGGAACTCAGTCTGTAGACCAGACTGGCCTCAAACTCAGAAATCCGCCTGCCTCTGCCTCCCAAGGGCTGGGATTAAAGGCATGTGTACCACCGCCAGGCTTTTTCTTTCTTTCTTTTATTTCTTTTCTTTCTTTCTTTCTTTCTTTCTTTCTTTCTTTTTCTTTCTTTTTTTGCAAAACCTATTTTAATAAGGGTTCTTAAACACTTTGAGCTCCCTTTTACCCCACCACTCAGCAAATGTAATAGGAAACAGGGCGGTGGACCTCTTTAGAAATAGTTCTTTGGGGGTAATTACAATCTCTGTCTGAAGTTCAGTCCTTTAGCAAAACACCAGCACAAATCAGCGGTAGCTGCCGTCCAGTCAACTTGACAATCACCACTCATGAGTCAGCAACAGCACTTCAGTCAGAAGAAACTGTGGGACTCAGCAGATCGGTCTGAGCCAGCAGAAGCACAAGAAGTCGCCAGAAGATCACTGGAAGCTCTTTGGTGAGTTACTCTCTATGAAGTCACGTCAAGAGAAGACCAGCAGCATGACGCAAGGCGAACCAACACAAGAGCATTGTCAGTGAGGATGAGCAAGGTGAACACACGCCAGAGCCTCCTCCACCGTCCGTGGGTCACATTTGTATTCTTTCTAAACATCTCATGTCTGCTTCAGCAAAACATCTCCTACATGTGTCTGCTTCAACACTCTAAATAGTCTTTCACCTGTCTGCCCCAGCAAAATGTCATATGACATAACTGAGTTTCCAAAGAAACCAGAAATTTCCACTTGAAACCTTCTTTTGCTTTTTTTTTAGATGATTTATTTATTTACTTATCTGTGTGCATATGAGTTTGTGTGAGTGTATGTGCACATGTGTGTACAGGTGCAGACACCTGAAGGCATCAGGTATCTTGTCTATCATTCTCGGCTTATTCCTTTTTTAATTATTATATCCTATTTTTATGCATATGGAATGTTTTTTCTTTATGTGTATCTGTTTACTGTGTCTGTACCTGATGACTGCAAAAGCCAGAGGAGGGAGTCAGACTCCGTAGACCTGGAGTTACAGATGTTTGTGAACCACCTTGTAGGTGTTGAGACCTAAGTCCTTTTGGAGAACAGCCAGTGCTCTTACACACAGGGCCATCTTGCCAGTCTCCTGTTTTCTGGGCTAGGCTGGAAGCCCACAACCCTCAGAGATCTTCCAGCAGGAGCCCCACTCACACCTGGGTGTGGGCTGAGCACACAGCTTTTTTTTTTTATGGCTGTCGGAATCAGAACTTCAGCCTTTGTGGTTGTGAATCAAGTGCTCCTAACTGATGAGCCAACCCTCGACCCTCAACTCCCAACTTCATCCTTTTTATTTTATTTTTTTAACCTTCATTTCAAAGTTTGTGCTGTAGCACTTTTCTTCAATATCATGTAACTTACTGATCAGGACTGTTTATAAATGTAACACTTAGCTGGGCGGCGGTGGCACATGCCTGTAATCCCAGTACTTGGGAGGCAGAGGCAGACAGATTTCTGAGTTCGAGGCCAGCCTGGTCTACAGAGTGAGTTCCAGGACAGCCAGGACCACACAGAGAAACCCTGTCTCAAAAAAATAAAACAAACAAAAACAAACAAAAAAAAAAGACAAAAAAAAAAAGATAAATGTAACACTTGGCCTATGTGTAAGTGTGTGTGTGCGTGTGTGCTCATGGAGTCAGGAACCATGAGTCACCTGATGTGAACACAGGGAACAAAACTCTGGTCCTCTGAGACAGGATCTCACCAAGTAACTCTGGCTGGTCTGGAACTCGCTTTGTAGACCAGACTGACCTTAGAGATCCACCTGCCTCAGCCTCCCAAATGTTGGGTTAAAGGTGTCCATCACCACCCAGTCTGTCCTCTTTTTAAAGAAAAACGAAAAACAAACAAAAAACACAGTATGTTAAGTGAAGAAACATATTATTCAACTGCATGCTCAGAAAACTGTCTACTTCTGCATGTGGGAGTCTTTTTTTTAAGATTTATTTATTTATTTATTATATGTAAGTACACTGTAGCTGTCTTCAGATACGAGGGCATCAGATCTCATTATTCAGAAGAGTTATCTCTCCAGTCCCATTCTAAGGATTTTGATCAGTGCATAATTGTAGCCCAAAACTTCACAGTGCCCCCTCGGAAGACTCAAAGTCAATACATACAATTAAGAGCTAAAATTGTATTATTACTTATATAAGAAGAACATCAGGGCTAATCACAAAGAAGTGTCTCAGCAGCTTTCATTGGGAAGTTAATCAAATCCATACAGAAAAGACTCCCCAGTGGCTGCAGAGATGGCTCAGCAGTTAAGAGCACTGACTGCTCTTCGGAAGGTCCTAGCAACAACATGGTGGTTCACAACCATCCGTAATGAGATCTGATGCCCTCTTCTGGTGTGTCTGAAGACAGCTACAATGTGCTTAGATATAATAATAAATAAATCTTTAGGCTGGAGTGAGCCAGACCGAAGCAAGCAGAGGTCCTGAGTTCAATCCCCAGGAACCACATGATGGCTCACAACCATCTGTACAGCTACAGTGTACGCACATACATTAAATAAATAAATAAATAAATAAATCTCTAAAAAAATAATCAGCTGGGCCGATGGTGGCACACGCCTTTAATCCCAGCGCTTGGGAGGCAGAGGCAGGAGGATTTCTGAGTTTGAGGCCAGCCTGGTCTACAGAGTGAGTTCCAGGACAGCCAGGGCTACACAGAGAAACCCTGTCTCAGAAGAAAACAAAACAAATCCTTAGAATGGCACAAAGTGGGCTGTGTCACATGACACCAGTGCTCCTTGCCTTCAGGAAACTGTCTTCCTTCCCCCCCCCCCCAGCGGTGTGGGGTGAGGAGGCAGCGTTCACATTTCATATGTACATCTGATATGCTGGGTTTGATTTTCAATTTTGAGGTAATAAATTACTGTGATTATTTGACAAAGTATCCCAATGGCTTGGATAGAATATATTGTAGTTAGGCTTGGTGGGACAGCCTGTAAACTCTCTGTAGGTAAAGCAGAGGCTCTCTCTCCAGCTCCAGGCCAGCCTCAGCTACAGGGTGAGACCCGGTCTCAAGACAAACAAGCCCCAATAAGTAGATCCCTCCGCTCTGCTTGAATGCCAGTGTTTATTCTTAGATGGAAAAGTCCTTGGGGACTACAGAAATGCTCTTTTTGGAGAAAAGGAAGTTTTAAAAATAGGTGTGCAACAGTGTGTGTTGTGAACTAACAAGCCAGGCAGGCAAACGCAGGCCCAGAGCAGAGGGGAGGCTGGGTGGCGAGCCAGTGGTGGGAGTGGACAAAGAAAGGAAACCAGAACAATGGCGCCCCTCCACCTCTGCTCCCGGGAGGGAGGGGCGGCCGCGTCAAGGGTGGGATTGGCTCGAACAGCGCGGCTTGGGGTTAGAAACCACCTCCGTGAATTCTCAGTGTGGCTGTGGGAAGAGCAGTCGCTCCAGGGCCAGGCGCTTCTCCAGGGCCCCCACCTTCTAACCTCGCTGCTCAGGATGGGGGCGCTGACGATGCGGCACCTCGTTTAGTCTCCTTCTTTGTTTTTATTCAGTATTTTTTCTTTTTTTCTTTCTTCCTTTTCCTTTTCTTTCTCTTTCTCTCTCTCTCTCTCTCTCTCTCTCTCTCTCTCTCTCTCTCTCTCTCTCTCTCTCTCTCTCTTTCTTTTTTCTTAGTATCTCACATAGCCCAGGCTGGGCTGAAAACCTGCTGTAGCTGAGGATGACCCTGAGTTCCTTGATGCCTTGACTTCTTCCCAAGCACTGAGATCCAGACAGTGTGCCACCACACTCCCGTGGTTGCTTGACAATTTCTATGTGGATCAAACTTATCAGTGATGTCATAAACTCTTTTCATTGAGTAAACTGCTCTTAAACCTGCACTCTGGGGCTGAAGAGATGGCCCAGTGGTTAAGAGCACTGACTGCTCTTCCAACAGTCCTGAGTTCGATTCCCAGCAACCACATAGTGGCTCACAACCATCTGTGATGGGATCTGATGCCCTCTTCTGGTGCGTGTGAAGATAGATTATATATATATATATATATATATATATGTGTGTGTGTGTGTGTGTGTGTATACATATATATATACACATACATATATGTATACTGTATATACTCACACATATATAAAACATATATATAAAACAAAACCATTCTTCTTCCTCCTCGAATATATATATATATATATATATACACACACACACAGACATATGTGTGTATATATATTTGTTTTTTATATATGTCTATATATTATTTTTGTTTTTTAAAACAGGGCTTCATATAGCCGAGGCTAGCCTCAAACCTTCTACATAGTTAAGCGTGACCTTGAGCTTTTCATCTACGGTTTAGAATTCTAGCCTGTAATCCTGGCATTTGGGAGGCATAAGCAGTGAGTCCCAGGCCAGCCTGATCTACAGAGCAAGATCCAGGCTAGCCAGGGAAGTGTCCATAATGAGATCCCATCCCCCAAACCAAAACAATTACCACACAGGACTGGAGAGTCACTCCATTAAAGTGCTATTCATGCACACAGGAGGATTAGTTTGGACCTCAGAGTGCATACAAATGCCTGGTGGCGCAGAAGCACCTGTTTTCCAGCACTGAAGGCAGAGAGAGGGAATGCCCCCCCAGAAAGCTGGTTAATGAGCTCTGGGTTCGATTGAGAGCCCCTGACTCAGTGAATGAGGTGGAGCACCGCTGACACCCACCCTGGGCTGACACCCTCCACAGGCATCCACAAACATGTGCACACTAGAAGGGAGATATACGTGCGCATGTGTACACCACACACACACACACACACACACACACACACACACACAAGGAAAAGAAGGAAGGCGTGCTCCGTGTTGTTTCTCTCCATCTGAAAAGCATTAGTGTGTTTTCCCTAAGTCAGAGTCAGGCTTTCTCTAACTTGGGCACCTTATTTAACAGGAAATGCCCGGTCTGGGGCTGCTGTTGTGCAGATGAGCATTTATGGTCTCCCGCTTGATTTTATCGTGATGTTCGTTGTCTCATCTCTTTGCAAAGGGGAAGTGTGGACTCACAGCTCTGGCCCCAAGTGCTCAGAAGCTATGATTTGAGCTCCTTTAGGTAAGGCATGGCTGTCAGTGTATCACATGCTCAGGAGAAAGTAGCAAGTTGGATCAACTGTATGGATCACTCTGGAAAGAAAGAAATTAATGAAAATAAATTGGATCACACTTAGTTATATTTCAGGCTGAATTATTTATTCAGTTTGTTTGCCTGGAGCCATTAGAACAGGATCCTCCTGATGAATGGGGAGTTCTTTTGCTCTGAGCGCCATGTGACCTCAGGGAGCCCCTTCAGAGTCTTTACCCATCCCCCAATCATTTTACTCTCTGTGCACTATCAAAGCAAACCAGTCCTTCCACCTCAGGCCTTACCAGTGTCCACACAAAGTGTCTATGTCATTGAGTAACCACTCTTGTCAACGTTTCAAATGACCATGAAGTCTCCTGGGGATCACTTAAAATACAGGATGCATGCTAGAGGCGTGCCTCAGCAGTAGAGCACACACTACTCTTGCAGAGGACCTGAATTTGGATCCCATCATCCACATCAGTTGGGTCACACCTCCCTGTAATTCCAGTCCCATGGGAATCCTATGCCTCTGGCCTCTGAAGGTATCTGCACTCAAGCACACATACCTACACACAGACACATGCACATAATCTTAAACATAATAATACATAAGTAAATCATAATAGAATACAGGATGTTCTTCCTCCCCTCATCCTTTCTTGTCTTCTTTCCTTCTTTGTCTCTTCCTGAGATGTGATCTCGTGATGCAGTCCCTAGCTGACCTGAAATGACAATACTGCTCTTGCTTCTCAAGTATAGGGATTATAGGCATGTGTCATCAAAGCCTGGATAAGCATCCTAAAATTCTGTCTTTTTTGAGAGAGAGTAGGATGGTGGGGCAAGATACATTCTCCCTATGTTACCCAGGCTGGCCTCAAACTCAAGAGATCCACCTGCTTCTGCATCCTGATTGCTGGGACTACAGGCATGTGCCACCACGCCCAGCTAAAAATTTCATTTTAACACATGCTCAATTGCTGCTTCTTTGCGCTGTATATCTAAACTAACAAGGGGATAAACTATTATATCTGTCACTGTGGTTTATAACTCCCTTTGGAAATGGATGCCATTTTTAATGAAAAACAACTAATTCTTTAATTAATAAACAAATGGTGCTTTCAGATTTCATTTGTGAAATACAACCAGAAAGAAGGTCATACAACACTTGTGCAGGATGTGAATACATAGGTTTGCTGCTGGCAGTGGGAAACAGAAATAAACTTCTCTTTAGGCCTGTGGTTCCTCTGCTACTGCCACACCCACTGCAGCCAGGTGTGGAGGCGCACACCTCTGAGACCAGTACTTGGAAGGTAGAAGCAGTCAGATCTCTGTGTTCAAGGCCAGCCTGGTCTACAGAATGAATTCCGGGACAGCCAGGGCTATGAAGAGAAACCCTGTCTTGAATTTTTTTAAAAAAAATTAAAATCAAAAAGGGGAGAAAGGGTTTCTTCATCTACCATTTCCAGTCAACGAGGGCCTCAGGGCAGGAATCTGGAGCAGGAACTAGGGAGACTGATGGCTCACCTGCCCAGGGGAGGTGTGGTGGCTACTCCAGGTTGTCAGTTTGACCACATCTGGAATGAACTACAATCCAGAATTAGAGGGCACACCTGTGATCCAGATCTTTTTTATTTTTATTTTTTTAGTTTTTTGGATTTGGTTTTTTCGAGACAGGGTTTTCCTGTGTAGCCCTGGCTGTCCTGGAACTCACTCTGTAAACCAGGCTGGCCTCGAACTCAGAAATCCGCCTGCCTCTGCCTCCCAGAGTGCTGGGATTACAGGCGTGCACCACCACCGCCCAGCCTTTTTTATTTTTTTAAGATTTATTTAAGCTGGGCAGTGATGGGTAATCCCAGCACTTGGGAGGTAGAGGTGAAAGGATGAGGGCCCCAGGCTGGGAAGGTCCCTAGCGTCCTTTCCTGCCTCGCCTCCTGCGGAGAAGCCGAGGCAAGGGCGGACACCGCTGGGTTGGCAGGGTCACTACGGCGGATGCGCCGGCCCGTACGTATGTATGTGATCTTGGCCACGCTGTGCGTGACCCCGGCCCCATAGGAGGAAATGTGTACGTGGCGGCCACGTAAGCAGAAATGACCTAACTAGTTTATCCGGCCTCTATAGGAAACTGATTGGTTCTCAGAGAGCGCGGGCTCGAATAATTTAAACTGACTGGCTTAGAAGCTATGGAGTGACTTGTGTTAGGCGGGTTCTGTTATAAGCCTATAAAAGCTGCCCGGATTCTGCACTCACACTCTTTTACCCTGCGTGGTAAGACTGTAAACCCCAGAGACTCTGGAATTAAAACCCTCCTGCTATTGCATCAAGATTGTTTCTCGTGAGTGATTGGAGTGATGTCTTCCAAGGCATGGGGTGCCCCTGTTTTTCTTTCGGGTCTTACAGAGGCAGGCAGATTTCTGAGTTCAAGGCCAGCCTGGTCTACAGAGTGAGTTCCAGGACAGCCAGGGCTACACAGAGAAATCCTGTCTCAAAAATAAATAAATAAATAAATAAATAAATAAATAAAATAAAGCCGGGTGTGGTGGCGCACAACTGTAATCCCAGCACTTGAGAGGCAGAGGCAGGCAGATTTCTGAGTTCGAGGCCAGCCTGGTCTACAGAGTGAGTTCCAGGACAGTCAGGGCTACACAGAGAAACCCTGTCTCAAAAAAACAAAACAAAATAAATAAATAAATAAATAAATAAATAATTTATTTATTTATTTATTTTATATGACTACACTGTAGCTGTCTTCAGACACACCAGAAAATGGCATCAGATCCCATTACAGATGGTTGTGAGCCACCATGTTGTTGCTGGGAATTGAACTCAGGACCTCTAGAAGAGCAGTCAGTGCTCTTAACCACTGAGCCATCTCTCCAGTCCTCTTATCCACATCTTGAGACTGGAAGACACAAGTTTCTGGCCTGGATCTTGGCATGGAGATCTTGAGGTATAGTGGCTATGAAAAGCTTAGGCCCAGGCTGGGTAGGAGATTGAGGCAAGGAGATCTCTGAGTTCAAGGTCATCCTGTGACAAAGCAAGTCCCAGATACAGGCGTGGGTGGTGCATACCGTACTCTGGGCCACACCTTCCGATGGAGGCCTGAATTGGAAGGCAGACTCACTCTTCTTTGACTGCTTGCACTTACTTGCCTGCACATCTGTTGGCACCTGACCGGCTGAAACACCCAGCCTCGTCAGACTGAGCAACTGCTAGACTCTTGGACTCCCATTCACAGCTGACCATTGTTGGGTTAGTTGGACTACAGACTGTGAGTCATTACAATCAATTCCCTTAATATAGAAAGACATTCCATGAGCTCTGTAACTGTAACTCTGAAGAACCCTGACTGATATAGGAGGTATCACCCAGACTGGTCTGCGTTCTCCCACAGCAACTATCAGTTAAGACAAAGTCTCGCAGACAAGGCCACAGTGGACCAGGCAGGTCTGAAGCTAGGCTTCCCTCTTCCCAGATGACCCGGGGTTGTGTCAAGTTGACAATAAAACCTAATCAGCATACAAGTATATTTATTTTTCTTTAAATAAATAAACAGGGGTCTGGAAACATACTTTAGAGGTAGAGTATCTCTCTAGTATGTGTGAAATCCTGATTTCAATTCATCCCCAATATCAGCTATTTAAATATTTACATATACATTTATATATACATCACCCATATACATGATATACATATTCATACATATAGAGCACTTTATACAGGAGCTAAGATTTACTAATATAAACAAATCACTTTCTCAAAGTACACAAAGCAGTAGATTGTGAGGATTAGGAGATAATCTAGTTGGAATTTTTTTGGCTGTATGCCTAGTTCTTACAAAATGCTTAGTTCAAAACATAGGACAACGTAAAGCAAAATATGTGAAGAGAAATTTCATAATATGAAATCTTTAATGGTTGATAAGCATGAGAAGGTGTGCCTCCCCAGTAAACAGAGAATGCAAATGAGGCGTGCTGGGTGCTGAGCTGGCCTGATGCAGCTCCACTCTAATCTCCTGGAGAAAGAGACAGGCAGGTCACAGGGGTGGCACACACCTTCATTTAGTCCCAGCACTCTGGAGGCAGAGGCAGGGGATCTCTGAGTTTGAGGTCAGCCTGGTCTACAAAGCAAGTTCCAAGACAGCCAGGGCCACAGAGAGAAACCGTGTCTCGAAAAACATAAGAAGAAAGAAACAAAAGAGGCAGGAAGATCAAGAGTTCAAAGCCAGGAGGGCTGCAGGATGCTTATTTCAAAAACAAATCCTAACAGTTGGGCACTGGGACTCAGAGTATGAGAAGGAGACAAGCCAGGACTTCATAGTAAGACCGTTTCAAAAACCAAAAAAACAAGCTGGACGGTGGTGGCGCACACCTTTAATCCCAGCACTTGGGAGGCAGAGGCAGGCGGATTTCTGAGTTCAAGGCCAACCTGGTCTACAGAGTGAGTTCCAGGACAGCCAGAGCTACACGAGAAACCCAGTCTTGAAAAAAACAAACAAACAAACAAACAAACAAAAGAGTAGCAGTACACGCCTATAATCTCAGCGACTGGGATTTAGAGACAGGAGGGTCAGAAATTCAAGGTGAGTGTGATGGTTTGTATATGATTGTCCCAGGAAGTGACCCTACTAGGAGGTGTGGCCTTGTTGGAGTATGTGAGTCACTGTGGGTGCGACACACCTTTACTCTGGCTGCCTGGAAGTCAGTCTTCCACTAGCAGCCTTCAGATGAAGATGTAGAATTCTCAGCTCCTCCTGCACTAGGCCTGCCAGGATGCTGCCATGTTTCTGCCTGGATGACAATGGATTGAACCTCTGAGCCTGTAAGCCAACCCCAATTAAATGTTGTCTTTTATAAAACTTGCATTGGTCATGGTGTCTGTTCACAGCAGTAAAACCCTAACTAAGACAGTGAGCCTTGTGTGTGTAATGAGTTCAAGCTCAACCCGAGATACATCTATGTTTAAAAAAAAAAAACAACCACCAAAATGGGGGCTAGGCACAGTGGCGCCCATCTTTCCTTAGTCCCAGGAATCCAGAGGCAGATCTCTTGTGAGTTCAAAACCAGCCTGATTTACAAGAATGAAAGTTCCAGGCCAGCCTGCTTTCTGTGGTGAGTTTCAGGTCTGGCTGGCTTAAACAACAAAATCGAGATCCTGGCTTAAAACAACAAAAAGCCAGCAAGATAACCCAGAGGGTAAAGGCTCTTGAAGCAACCCAAAGGCTGGTAAGTATGAGCCTCCGAATCTACAAGGTAGAGGAAGAGAATGCTCAAAAGTTGCCCCCCGACCCTCCACATATGTGCTGTGTGACACATGCACCCCAAAGGGTGTGTGTGTGTGTGTGTGTGTGTGTGTGTGAGAGAGAGAGAGAGAGAGAGAGACAGAGACAGAGACAGAGACAGAGACAGAGACAGAGACAGAGACAGACAGACAGAGACAGAGACAGAGAGAAAACGATCACCATTGGGAAGCCTGGAGGAGGGCTGTGTGCGATCCGCCCTCCGCATAGGTCGGGGAAAGCAATCTGAGAGGAAGGGTGTTACTTTAGAAGCAGGAAGTTGGGGGAGTTTCTTTTAAAGATCTCTGCTTCCGCTGAAGTGAGGTCATTCTTGCAGGCAGAAGCCGGAGGGTTCGTGGGGTTCTGAGGGAGTTCCTCGCGTGGACCCTGGGAACTGGGGCTCTCACAGGCCAGGCCTCTTGCCAGTGGCACCACGGAAGGGAAAGGCACCAGCAGTCGTCACACTGTTCAGCCAAGGGCACAGGCCAGAGAAGGAACACGGGAGGGAGCGGGAATGTGGCCTGGAGGAGACCGGGGCAGGGGGAGAGTTGCCCTCGAATTCTGTCCAGAGTCCTGTAACACTTCTTGTTATATGTATGTTCTCTCTCACTGCGTACACATAATTATAGTTATTATGTGTACAAATGACAAATGTCTGCTCATTTCCATGAATATACCATTAAACAAGAAAATGTTTAAAGATATTTCCTGCGGAGGCGGTGGTGGCGCACGCCCTTTAATCCCAGCACTCAGGAAGCAGAGACAGGCGGATCTCTGAGTTTGAAGCCAGCCTGGTCTCCAGGACAGCTGGAGCTACACACAGAGAAACCCTGTCTCAAAAAACAATAAGAACAAAAAGGTTCTCTTCCTGGGCGTGCTAGCACACACCTATAACCCCAGCACTGGGGATTTAGAAGATCAAGAGTTCAAGGTCACCCGTGGGCTGGCTGGCCGGAACTCTCATGACCCAATCTCAAAGACCAAAAGGAACAACGATAACAAAGAGTCAGGGTCATTTCTGAAGATAAACGGGAAGGTATGTAAAGGCAGGGGTGGGGGAAGGGCTAGGAAATGGCGTCCTCCGGGCGAGACACAGCCATCCAGTCTCCGCTTACAGAACTAGGTTCTTCACCAGCTCCGCAGAACAGTCAGGTGCGGGCGGAGGAGGGACCCCGGGGCGTGGCGCCTCTGCGCCCAGCCACAGATTCCGGAAGTCATTGCCTGCAGCTGTGGGTCCCCTGGTGATTCCACCAGGCTTCAGCGACCAAATATATGGCTCTAGTTAAACTAAATAGGTCCCAACAAAGCCAAAGTCATGACTGGGAAAGGGGCTGCGGTGGTAAGGGCTCAAAGGGAGGGGAAGAGAGGAGGAAGGAAGAAAAAAAATGAGGATGGGGGAGAGCAATGGGACTACATCACACAGGCGCTGAGGATCCGCCGGAGAGAGCCGAAGGACTAAGCACGTGCGTGCGCCTCAGGTGCTGGGGCATCAGGATAAGGAGATTGAAGGGGAGGCTTTAAGGAAGAACCGAGAAGGACGCTGGAGAGAGGTCAAGGCTCAGAACACTCACTCGCTGTTCTTGCAGAGGACCTGGGACAGGCAGGCAGACACACACACCATTACATATAAAAAGGTGACTGGAAGTTGAGATGTAGGTTAGTGATCGAGTATTTGCCCGTCAAGGCCCCAGTGTGGGGTGGTGGCACGTACTTTCATCCTAGCACCCCCAGGCGGGAGGCAGGGGCCAAGACACCTATCGAGGGCCTTCATTGTAATGGTTTGTTAGGTGTATAATGCTTGATCCAAGGGCTGGAGAGATGGCGCAGAGGTTCAGAGCACTGACTGCTCTTCTAGAGGTCCTGAGTTCAATTCCCGGCAACCACTCAGTGACTTACCAACATCTGTAATGGGATCTGATACCCTCGTATGGTAGGTCTGAAGACATTTTAGAACTCATATGCATAAAATAAATAAATCTTAAAAAAAAAGAAAAAACAAGTTGACCCAAGTTAATCAAATACTGATATCTCTGGACTCAGGATTAAGAAAGTTTGTCGGGGTTTATACTTGGTTGGTTGGTTGGTTGGGGTGTCCCCCACCCTTTCCTCTCTAGATAGTCTCCCTCAAGAACAGGCTGTAGCCGGGCGTGGTGGCGCACGCCTGTAATCCCAGCACTTGGGAGGCAGAGGCAGGCGGATTTCTGAGTTCGAGGCCAGCCTGGTCTACAGAGTGAGTTCCAGGACAGCCAGGACTACACAGAGAAACCCTGTCTTGAAAAACCAAAAAAAAAAAAAAAAAAAAAGAACGGGCTGTATAGCCTAGTATGGCATCAAAGTTGTGACAAACTCTTGTCTTGATTCCTTAAGTGCTAGGATAAGTGCACGTTGTCGTCCATATTAGGCAAATGTTTTGTTTAGAAATATATTGATTAAGGATATAGCTTGGTGGTTTAGCATTCGCTTATCATGAACAGGGGCTGCGAGTCCAAACCCAGCACTGCCAAAAGAAGGAGAGGAAGAGGGAGGGAGAGAGAGAGAGTCTAAAGTAATAACTATAAATTCCCATGCAATAATCCTTTGTTTAAAAAAATTAAATTCTATTTCTTCATTCATTCCTACCCCAAACATTTATTGAGCACAATTTCTTAATCCCAAGAGAATAGTGGCTGTGGCCTTTAATTAGAACTGTAAAAGACACTACAGTAGAGTGGAGAAAACAAGAAAGAAAACAAGCAATTAAGACACTCTGGTGGGTCTTTAATCCCAACACTCAGGAGGCAGAGATAAGCAGTTCTCTGAGTCTGAGGCCAGCCTGGTCTACAGAGTGAGTTGCAAGACAGCCAGGGCCACACAGAGAAAGCCTTCCTTGGAAAACACGGCAAGAACAACAAAAAGACACTCTGGTAGATTGAACATAACTAGGGGTAGAGGGAATGTACCAGGTGAGGCCTAGCTAAGCCAGCCTGGCGGGCGGAAATGGCTACCAATGGGCACCGGTATTTAAATGGCTCTTTAGGGATGAGACAGGGCTGGCAAGTACCTCAGTGGCACAGTACTTGCCCAGCAGGCATGAGACCCTCGAGTCAGTCCTCAGTGTTTAATGAGGAAGTGGGATGTGACTGCTGGAGGGACCCTCGGGAGTCGGAGACATCCTCCTGAGTTCACTGCCCCGGTCGTCTGTGTACTAGTGTCTAGAGCGGTAACACTAAACAAGCCAGGTAAGTCGAGGAGGGGAGAGGGAAAACCGCGAAACAAGGAGAGAAGCCGGAGGAGTCCCCGAGGGCGTGGCATCCGAGTACAGAGGAGAGAGCGAACCGGAGGAGCCTCAGAAGGAGGCACCGCAAGTGCCAAAGCCCTGGGTGGGCTGCAGGGAGAGCTGTCGGCTGGAGATCACAGCTGAGGGCTGTCCGGGGAGATACCTTGGAGAGCCTGCCATGCATCCCCAGCGACTCTGGGGGATCGTCAGGGAAATGACTGTGGAGTTAAAGGAAAATCTTCAGAAGTAAGTTGGGGACCGGGCATGGTGGCGCACGCCTGTAATCCCAGCACTTGGAAGGCAGAGGCAGGCGGATTTCTGAGTTCGAGGTCAGCCTGGTCTACAGAGTGAGTTCCAGGACAGCCAGGACTACACAGAGAAACCCTGTCTTGAAAAACCAAAAAAAAAAAAAAAAAAAAAAAAAAAAAAAGAAAGAAAAGAAAAAAGAAAAAAAGAAGTGAGTTGGAACATATATACGAGAGGAGGGAGAAGCTTTAGGCTTTCTAAGCAAGCTCTTCACCAACTGAGCTGTACCCTTAGCTACCATGCTCTTTTTACTGATCTCTCTCTCTCTCTCTCTCTCTCTTTCTTTCTTTCTTTCTTCCTTCCTTCCTTCCTTCCTTCCTTCCTTCTTTCTTTCTTTCTTTCTTTCTTTCTTTCTCCCTTCCTTCCTTTCTCCCTTCCTTCCTTCCTTCCTTCCTTCCTTTCTTTTTACAAACTAGCAACTGATTATAAATATTTAACACCCCTGTTTCTGCAGCCAGATCACCCAGGTTTAAGGCTAGTCCCTTCCTAGGTCTTCGCAGGACTTGAAGAGGCCACTTAACACTGTGCTCCAGCTGAGTTGCACCTGCCTCGTGGGAGTGATGTGAGGATGAATTGGGTGTAAATAGAGGTGCATTCTGAAGCCAGGCATTGTTCCTCACACTGCAGCCCTAGCACTTGAGAGGTTGAGGCAGGAAAATGAGATTGGGGGATGGGACTCCATTAATAGAGTGGTTGTCAACAACCATGAAGATTTGAGTTCTAATACCAGCACCTCCATGAACAAGAAAGAAAAAGCGAGTGCTGTGCATGATGGCATACGCCTTTAGTCCTGACACTCAGGCGGTAGGGTGGGGTGGATCTCAGTTCCAGGCCAGTCTCGCCTACAGAGTTCCGAGCCAGGCAGCAGTACATACCGGGACCTGTCTCCAAAAGTTGGAAGTGTATATGCCAGCACTGTTTCAGGATCAGTAAAAGAGCATCCAAGGAAATAAAGTGGAGAGTCAGACAGACAGACAGACAGACAGACAGTGGAGAGAAATAGAGAAGTGAGCCTGTTATCAACCTCCTTCTCTAGGGTTGCCTGCAAAAACACACACACTAAACCAAAATGAAACTGAAGAGATGCTCAAGGCCATCTTGGCTTCCTAAGTTCAGGTCCAGCAGATCCTGCATCAGACAGAGAGCCAGGCATGGTGACTTGCACCTGGGATTCCAGGACTTGGGGGCAGAAGCAGGAGAGTCAGCAAAAGTCCAAAGCCAGTTTTGTGTTTCTATCTGGTTCTCCGTAGTTAGGAATGCTTACTTCTCTTGTGGAGGACTAGTTTGGGCCCAAATACCAATACTGGGGGACTTGCAACTGCTTGTGACCCCAGCTCTATGAGCATTTGAAGCCTTTGGCCTCCTTGGGCACAGAACTCAAGTGTACATACCCACACACAGACCCGTACATGCAGAACTAAAATCAAAAATCAAGCTGTGCCGAGTGGCACCCAGCACTGAGGAGGCAGAGGCGGGCGGGTCTCTGTGAGTTCAAAGCCAGCCTGGGCTACATGGTGAGTTCAAGACCTGCCAGGGCTACATGGTGAGATCCTGTCTCAATAATAATAGTAATAGTAATAATAATAATAATAATAATAATAATAGCAGTTCAGTGAGAGGGAAACAGACTAAGGCTATGTGTTCAGGAAAAAGAAAATAAAACCTCTTAAACTGAGGGCAAATTGCTCAACCCCCCTTACAATGAGAAAAATGTGGTGGTACCATTTTTTGTTTGTTTGTTTGTTTTTTGTTTTTTGAGACAGGGTTTTTCTGTTTAGTCCTGGCTGTCCTGGAACTCACTCTGTAGTCCAGGCTAGCCTCGAACTCAGAAATCCACCTGCCTCTGCCTCCCAAGTGCTGGGATTACAAGCGTGCGCCACCATGCCTGGCAGTACCATTTTTTAAAGATTTGTTTATTATATATAAGTACACTGTAGCTGTCTTCAGACACACCAGAAGAGAGCATCAGATCCCATTACAGATGGTTGTGAGCCACCATGTGGCTGCTGGGAATTGAACTCAGGACCCCGGAAGAGCAGCCAGTGCTCTGAACCACTAAGCCATCTATCTCTCCAGCCCTGGTGCTATTTTTTTTTTTTTTTATTCTTCAGATTGTCAAATCACCAGAAGTTTATTAACACAGCTGAGAAACTGTGGGAAACAGGTGCTCTCACCTAATGCTGGTGGAAGTGTAAATTGATTTAATCCCTGTAGAGGCCAGTTTGGCAGTATCTGTCAAAATTACAAATGCATAGACCCTTTGACTCAATAATACCTGCTAGGAATTTGTCCCTCAGATGTATTTGCACAGGTACTAATTGCTCTGTAAATGAGGAGATTCATTGCAGCTGTGTTTGAAAAAGCAAGAACCTGGGACTAATCCAAAGGCTTTAAACAAATGCTAGTTTATCCATTAGATAGAATACTATACTACCAAGAAAAAGCAATGTGCTATAAAAGAGGGAAAAGAGATTCCATGATGAAACTCTCGTAATCCTACCACTTAGAAGTCTGAGGCAAAGAGGTGACACTGTCCAGGATCACCTGGAAAACATGGTTCAAAGCCAGCTTGTGATATAGAGCAGGACCTTCTTTCAAAACTCAGACCAATGGGCAAGTGTGATACCTCAGTGAGAGAAGACCCCCTAAATCTAAAAACCTGAATTCGAACCCTGGGACCCACCTGGTCGAAGGAAAAACCCAATTCCCCAAAGCCATCCTCTGACCTTTATAAGTGAGCACACACACACACACACACACACACACACACACATAGAAATAATAAAATACATAAATAAAAAACAAACTAAAACAAAGATCTTCAGGATACTTCTGTAAGCCTGAAATGGTAACACGCACTGACAATTCCTAACTCTAGTATCCTAAAGGCTAAGGCAGAAAGATTGACATCAGTTCTAGCCTAGCCTGGCCTACATACCACTATCAAGCATCAAGTTAGTTGGGGCTATATACCAAGACCAGTTTCAATAAATATATACAAAATCACCATCTAAAGAAAAAAACAAGTAGCTGGGCAGTGGTGGCACACGCTTTTAATCCCAGCACTTGGGAGGCAGAGGCAGGTGGATTTCTGAGTTCGAGGCCAGCCTGGTCTACAGAGTGAGTTCCAGGACAGCCAAGGCTATGCAGAGAAACTCTGTCTCAGAAAAAAACAAACAAACAAACAAACAAACAAGCCGGTGGTGGTGGTGGTGTACGCCTGTAATCCCAGCACTTGGGAGGCAGAGGCAGGCAGATTTCTGAGTTCGAGGCCAGCCTGGTCTACAGAGTGAGTTCCAGGACAGCCAGGGCTATGCAGAGAAACCCTGTCTCAGAAAAAGAAGAAGAGGAAGAAGAAGAAGAAGAAGAAGAAGAAGAAGAAGAAGAAGAAGAAGAAGAAGAAGAAGAAGAAAAAACAAACAAGCTGGTGGTGGTGGCACACGCCTGTAATCCCAGCACTTGGGAGGCAGAGGCAGGTGGATTTCTGAGTTCGAGGCCAGCCTGGTTCTACAGAGTGAGTTTCAGGACAGCCAGGGCTACACAGAGAAACCCTGTCTCAAAAAACAAAAAAACAAAACAAAAAAAGAAAGAAAGAAAGAAAGAAAGAAAGAAAAGAGAAGAAGCAAAGAAACAAACAAGATTCAGAAAATGCATATATTACTTTTTGTGAGGGGAAAAAAAAAGGCCCAAAAAATACATAACACCATTTGTACATTCACAAGGCAGTTCTCGAATGATAATTCTTATATTACAAGGCCATTACAACAGGCCTACTTTTTAATCTGGGTCCAAACCTACAGGCAGATAAGAGTGGAACAGGTTTTGATTGTGTTTTGGTTTAAGGGTTGGGTTTCTTTTTGTTGTTGTTTTGTTTGTTGTTGTTGTTGTTGTTGTTGTTTTTGAAAGAAGGTCTCACTGTGTAGTCCTGGCTGTCTTGGAACTCACTATATAGACCAGGCTGGCCTTGAATTCAGAGAGATCCATCTACCTCTGCCTCCCAAGTGTTTGGATTAAAGGCATGTGCTGCCAAGACCAGCCCTTGGTTTTAGTTTTCTTGCCAGTGTTGCATTTTCCAGCTTTATCTGGAACTTGCTATATAGCCAAGGCCAGCCGTGGCTCTACCGGGTCCTTATGGCTCCACTTCTCAAGTAGATGAGAAACTTTTCAAGTACTTGAATCATGAGAATGCATGGTCTAGCTGGGCAGTAGTGGCGTACGCCTTTAATCCTAGCACTTGGGAAGCAGAGGCAGGTGGATTTCTGAGTTTGAGGCCAGCCTGGTCTACAGAGTGAATTCCAGGACAGCTAGGGCTATACAGAGAAACCCTGTCTTGAAAAAACAAAGAGAGAGAGAGAGAGAGAGAGAGAGAGAGAGAGAGAGAGAGGGAATTCGAGATCTACTCAAAATAAAAATGTGGCAAAAATATGTCTAAGTGGGTTACTGGGGCCTGGTGACGCACATACCCACAGCACTTGTGTGCCTGGTGCTGGTGTGTGTACATGTGTTATGTGCTGTTTTGGATCCAGATGGCTGTGATACACTGGATGAAAACTGGCTATGGTTTTGATTCTTTATGTGTATATGAGTGTGTGTGTGTGTGTGTGTGTGTGTGTGTGTGTGTGTGGTTTCTGGGAGTTGGTGCTTGTGCATCTCTCTTCCCAAGGCGAGGGCTTCCCCCTTCCAAGCCCGCCTTGCTTCCCTCTGCTTCTCCAGGGGCGCAGCCTTTGCCCTTCACGTTGGCCATCCTTTGATCTGCTTCTGAGACGCCTCAAATAGCTTCACCAAACCAGTAGGCAAGCATGCAGGTCTGGCAGAGGCACAAAGGATAGAAAGCGAGGACACCAGACTAGAATACGACTTCCTCCAAACCAGGGAGAGGCTTGCTCCATCCCCAGGACACTCATGGTGTAAAGAGAGAGCCAGTTTTCTCAAGTTGTCCTCTGATCTCTAAGGCATATTTCTCCATGGCACATGCGAGCACACACACACACACACACACACACACACACACACAGAAATAACTACATTTGTTTTAATTCTCTTGCATAATATAACCCAAGTTGTCCTTACTCAGTCCTTATTGGACAGCCAGCTGAGTCCCAGAGCTAAGCTATTGTGGATAATTCTGGAGCTCTGATGATCCTTCTGCTTAAACCTGCTAACTATTGGGATTTCAGACATGATCTATGTCCAGTTATGTCACCTCTCTTTTGATTGTGGGAACAATTAAGTAAAGATTGAAATATAATTCAAGGCCTTCAATAAACTATAATGGCTTCCTCCCATAAGTGATACATTTTCTTGTGGGTTGGCTTGCTCTGTAACTTCAGGAATCCACAATTTAAGATAGCAGGGCGGTGGTGGCACACTCCTGTAATCCCAGCACTCTGGGAGGCAGAGGCAGGTGGATTTCTGAGTTCGAGGCCAGCCTGGTCAAAGAGTACAGAGTGAGTTCCAGGACAGCCAGGGCTACACAGAGAAACCCTGTCTCAAGAAACAAAAAAATAAAATAAAATAAAATAAAATAAAAAAATAAAAACGGAATCCACAATTTAATACTTTATGAGTTCCAGGAATCCTGGAGCAAGTGCGACGACGGAGGCCTGTAACCCTGGCACTGTGGAGGAGCAGATAAGAGAACTGGAAGTTCACGGTCCTCTTTGTTCGCACAGTGAGGAGCCTATTGGGGTTACATGACATCTTATCATGAGCAAAACAGTGTGACAAAACTTGGAGTTACAATCTGTACCTCAAAAATACAGAGAGAGAGAGAGAGAGAGAGAGAGAGAGAGAGAGAGAGAGAGAAGAAGCCGGGCGTTGGTGGTGCACACCTTTAATCCCAGCACTTGGGAGGCAGAGGCAGGCGAATTTCTTAGTTCGAGGCCAGCCTGGTCTTCAGAGTGAGCTCCAGGACAGCCAGGACTACATAGAGAAACCCTGTCTAGAAAAACCAAAAAAATAAAAAATAAAAAAAAATAAAAAAAAAATTTAAAGAGAGAGAGAGAGAGAGAGAGAGAGAGAGATTCTATGTGCGTAGCCACCATGAACTGGGTAGCTTTTTACTATTAATTTGTCTGATTTGATTGCCTTTTCAGGGATGGACAGTAGAACTACCAAAAAATTGTCTAATTGCTTCTATGCCTTTTGGCTAAGATCAAGTGTAAAAAGTTGTCTAGTATTCACAGAGATAGATACATAGATGGATGGCTAGGTAGATAGAAGCAGCAACACAGCTAGATTTGTTAAAATAGTTGTTTATAAAGCAGGGCACGATGGTGCACACTCCTTTAATCCAGCACCTGGGAGGCAGAGACATGTAGATCTCTGTGAGTTCCAGGCAGGCAAGGCCAGCTTCAACTACATAGTGACTGGAGGAGAACCAGAGCTGAATAGTAAGACTCTTGTCTCAGAAACAAAACAAAGCAAACGAAGACCACATTTAAACCTTTAAACAATTCAATTTAAACATCAAGTTTATGAGTCAGGTACAGTGGTACGAGCTTACAATCTCAGCACTTGAGGCCAAGATAGGCAGATGTTTGTGATTTTTTTTTTTTTTTGGTTTTTCGAGACAGGGTTTCTCTGTATAGTCCTGGCTATCCTGGAACTCACTCTGTAGACCAGGCTGGCCTCGAACTCAGAAATCCGCCTACCTCTGCCTCCCAAGTGCTGGGATTACAGGCGTGCGCCACCACGCCCGGCTCGATGTTTGTGAATTTTAAGCCAGCCTAGTCTACACAGTGAGTTCTAGAATAGCCACAGCTACCTAGTAAGTCCATGGTTTGTTTTTTTGTTTGTTTGTTTGCTTGTTTGAGACAGGGTTTCTCTGTGTAGCCCTGGCTATCCTGGAACTCACTCTGTAGACCAGGCTGGCCTTGAACTCAGAAATCTGCCTGCCTCTGCCTCCCAAGTGCTGGGACTACAGGAGTGGGCTACCACTGACCGAAGTTCTTGTTTGGTTTTTGTTTGTTTGTTTGTTTGTTTTGTTTGTTTTTTGTTGTTCTTGTTGTTGGTTTTGGTTTGTTTTTTGTTTTTTTTTAAACAGAGTTGCAACTGGGCATGATGACACATGTCTATAATCCCAGTTCTCCAGAGATGAAAGCAAAGGCATTGAGAGCTAAAGAAACCCTCTACTGGGACAAAGTTTTAAAGCTGACCTGGAGCTGACTCTGTAGACCATGCTGGCTCTGAACTCACAGAGATCCATCCTTGTCTGCCTCACTGACTGCTGGACGTAAACAAACAAACACAGATAAGAGCCCTCAGCTGGCTCAGGGATGAAAGCTCTTCCTGCCTTTAAGCCTGAGAACCTGAGTTCAAGCCTTGGGACCAGATAGGAAAGAAACGACTCCAGGAGGAGTTCTCTGACCTCCACACAAGTGGGGTGACACTCACACCTAGACTTAACCTACACTGCTCTAGTCACTTAGTCACTGCTCTGTCAAGGTGACAAGACACCATGACCACAACCACCATGACACAGCAATCCTTATAAAAGAAGCCATTCGCTGGGAGCTTGCCCATAGGGGCTTAGTCTGGCGGCGCACAGGCAGCATGGGGCTAGAGAGTTCCACACCTGGATTCACAGGGAGAGGAAGAATGCACCACCCACAAGCAGACTGCTGCAGCATTTACCACGCCCACATTCTTAGGTTTTAGTTAATTCCAGATGTCATCAAGGTGACAGCCAAGAATAGACATCAATTGCAAGAATAAATAAATGTAAAAAATTTCAAGTAAAATTTTGAGGTGTTATTGTAAATTATATGAAAAGCAAACCCGGTCTGAAGAAAGCCACTTTCCTCTTCAGTGTAGCCCTGACTGTTCTGGAACTCACTGTGTAGACTAGTCTAACCCCAAAGCCACAGAGATCTGCCTGCTACTACTTCTCAAGTGCTGGGATTAAAGGTGTGCACCACCACCACCACCACCACCACCACCACCACCACCACCACACCACTCTTGGGAGCAGGGGCAAATACAATGTCTCCCTCTGTAGGCTGGTCTCAAATTCATAGATCTTCCTGTCTCAGTTTCCCAAAAAGCTGAGATTACAGGTGTGAGTCACCACTCCTAACCTAAGAAGGTGTTTTGGGAGATGATGGTTCTTGGATCAGAGATATGTGCCACCAGAGCTGCCCTGCATTGCCCTTTCAGGACGGGAGGAGAACTGAGAACCATGTCTCCCGCCCCCTCATCTAATCCAGTCCAGCTGCACAGGCGTGGAGGCAAGGGACCTAGAAGGTAGGAGTGGCAAAGGAAGCCACAGGACCAGTACCCTGGAGGCAGAGGCAGGGGGTCTAGACATTAAAGTCATCCTCAGGTACTTAGAGAATCTGAAGCCATCTTGGGTCACAGGAAACTGTAAAATAAAGTAAGCAAACAAAGAAATAAAGATAAATAAAAGATAAACAAAAGAAGGGGAAAAGGCAAACTTCTGATGACAATATCTATTTTCATTTTCTAATTTGTTTTCTTTCCTCCTCCTTCTTCCTCCTTCCTCCTCCTCCTTATTCCTCCTTCTTCCTCTTCCTTCTCCTTCTTCCTCTTCCTCCTCCTTCCTCCTCCTCCTCCTCCTTCCTCTTCCTCCTCTTCCCTCTTCTTCTTGACAGGGTTTCTTTGTGTAGTCCTGGCTATCCTGGAACTTGAACTATAGACCAGGCTAGCCTCAAACACAAACAGGCTTCTGCTTTTGGAGTGCTGGGATTAAAAACGTATGCCACCAGAACCCGGCTCTATTTTTTGTTGTTGTTGTTGTTTTGTTTTGTTTTTTTTGTTTTTTGTTTTTTTTGTTTTTTGAGACAGGATTTCTCTATGTAGTCCTGGCTGTCCTGGAACTCACTCTGTAGATCAGGCTGGCCTCGAACTCAGAAATCCAGCTGCCTCTGCCTCCCAAGTGCTGGGATTACAGGTGTGTGCCACCACCACTCAGCATTCTTTTTAACTTTTAATTTCCTATGAGTGTATGTATATGCACGCATGTACAAGTGCACACAGAGACCAGAGGCATCTGACCCCCTGCCCGGTTCCAGGCAGGCATGAGTTGGTTCTGGATGCTGAGAACTAAATTTGGCTCCTCTGGAGAAAAATGAGCCCGCCCTCAACTGCTGAGCCCTCTCTCCAGCCTCAGATCCCTGTCCTGCTTCTAGACCTTTTCACCGTCTAATTTTGTAACCTAAACTTTTGTGGTTGTTGTTCTTAGGATTGTTTTTGTTTTTGTTTGTTATGAGACAAGGTCTCATATAGCCAGAACTGGCCTGGAATTTCTGTTCCATCCTCTGCTGCGGGGATGATAGCTGTGTGCCACTGTACCTGGCTTATAACACTAAGTTTTCAAAGAATAGGCAGATACAAAGAGTTGTTTAGCCTGGGTATTTCTTGCCATATTGCAGTAGCATATTCCCTATGTGTATTCCTTTTTGTTTGTTTATTTGTTTGTTTTTTCTGGTTTTTTGAGACAGGGTTTCCCTGTGTAGCCCTGGCTGTCCTGGAACTCACTCTGTAGACCAGGCTGGCCTCGAACTCAGAAATCCGCCTGCCTCTGCCTCCCAAGTGCTGGGATTAAAGGCCTGCGCCACCACCGCTGGGCAAGATGTGTGTTCCTAAGGAAGGGTTTGCTTGTCCCCTGAGCAAACCTTGAGAGGTTGCTGTATGCCAGGAGGCCACATTGTCTCAGTTCTTAGTGTTATCCTGCACAAGACCTTGGTGGTCTTCATAGATTTGTGTGTCACTCTGTTTTTCTCTCAACATTCTAGGCAATTCAGGCAAGCCGACGTTGAAGCCCCATTTTACTGTGCTATTTCTGCCAGTTCTTTCTCTACCCCTTTATTTGTAGTACTGGCACCAAACCCAGGGCTTCCTGCATGCTCTGCCACCAAGCTATACCTCCACCCCACCCCACCCCCATAGGTCTCTTTTAACTTTGTTTTGCTTGAGATGGAATCTTGTTTTGTATCTGGAACTCACTATATAGCCCAGACTATCCTCGACCAGCTAGCCTTCCTTCCTTGACCTCTTTGAGTACTGGGGTTATAGCTGTGCCTGGAGTTCTTTTACATCAGTTTAATTATCTGGTCTCTCTCTCTCTCTCTCTCTCTCTCTCTCTCTCTCCTTTTACCCTTACCTCTAACCTTATTTTTGCTTCTGAAGAAATATTTGGTAATCTTTTGCCTCCCTAGTTAAGCTTCAATGCTTAAGAACACAGAACCAACCTATTCCATCCACAAGAGAATGGGGAGAAGCCACTCTTGTCCCAACCTCAATTTTGATTCCCTAAAGGGAGAGATCAGCAGGTGAAAGTCCTGGGGCTGCCCTGCGGGCCGTCCTGCGGGCCGTCCTGGTGCCTACAGTCCTTTGGCTTCATAGGAAAGAACTCTAGTTTGAAGTGTGAAAAGGTCGTGGTGGGCTGAGCAGGGACCCTTTTGGTCACAGCTTATACAAAAGTATTCCCACTACTGAGATTCAGCCAGAGGGTTCTCAACAGAGATGACAGGAGCCTGGAGGCCCAAAGGCTGCAGGCTCCCTGGAGCTAGAAGCAGGTAAACTTGTGGGATAGAAAGAGGTGGGGCCAATCCCAGCACTGGGAGGCAGAGGCAGGTGGATTTCTGTGTTTGAGGCCAGCCTGGTCTATAGAGTGACTTCCAGGACAGCCAGGGATACACAGAGAAACTCTGTCATGACCCCCCCTCACCTCCAAAGAAAGAAAGAAAGAAAGAAAGGAAAGAAAGAAAGAAAGAAAGAGAAAGAAAGGAAAGAAAGAAAGAAAGAAAGAAAGAAAAGAAAAGAAAGAAAGGAAGATGTGGAGCCATTAAAATGCTAAGAACGCTACTGGAGGCTTACTTCCAGTAAGGGTTACATTCGGTATTCTGTATCTCCCTATAACACTAGAGACCCTCCTACTGTGAGGTAAACCTGGGTAGATTCTGACACAGCTAAAGAGGATTCCACTGACTTGCTTCCAAACTCCTAATTGTGGCAATAGAAGCACGAGTTCTTCAGGCAACACAGGCCATTGGGACAATTTAGATTTTGCAAGTGCAGGACTAGATGAGGGGCTGGAGAGGTAGCTGACTTAAGGGTCAACGGCCACTTAGGGAAAACACACACACACACACACACACACACACACACCACACACACACACACACACACACACACACACACACATTAAATAAACCTTGAAAAATTGGTGTAGGCCTGGAAGTTCTCTGAGCCCTGTGCTAATCTGTGTAGTGTGGATTTCTTGGCCTTCAGAATCACTGTCTTCACAGCCATAGAAGTGAGACCTTTGTCATCATAAGGAGCTTTGTAGTTTGTGTCCTGGTACAATGGGGAAAAGTTGGAACTGTTTACACTGGTAAAATTCAGAAAATGTCATTTTAAAAGTTTCTGTTGTTTTTTATTTAACTATAATAGTTTTATTAATTGAGAATTCCAATTCTCAATAATTCCAATTCCAAAATACCATGTATTTTGATCATATTTACACTCTTCTCTCTCCCACTAAGAAGCCCTTTTCAAAGCTAGGGGTGCTGGCCGGCAATGCCAGCTTTTGTGAGGCTAAGGCAAAAGATGGATCAGGAATTCCCAGCCTGGGCCTCTGCAGGAGACCAGCACTGCTTTCTCTTTTGCATTCTTTTTTTTTTTTTTTTTTTTTTTTTTGGTTTTTCGAGACAGGGTTTCTCAATGTAGCCCTGGCTGTCCTGGAACTCACTCATAGACCAGGCTGGCCTCGAACTCAGAAATCTGCCTGCCTCTGCCTCCCAAGTGCTGGGATTACAGGCGTGTGCCACCACCGCCTGGCCCCAGCACTACTTTCTCATTCTTCAGTGCAGAGTTTTGCAGGCTTGGTTTGTTCCAGCGTCCTGTGTGGTACAAATCTGACTGATACATTACAAGCGCCTAGAGTGTTGATTTTGCTGGGTTACAGGGTTTGGGACCGCCGACCCCAGGAGGCGGATGGTTGGGAATGTGAGCAGGATTCCCAGCAGGAGAGTTGGGCAGCATGGGGACCATGGAGACCCTGGTGGCGGGAAACCGAGTTACCAGAACATAGCTGATGCTAGCGTGTGGTGTGGTGTGTGCAACCTTTTTATTACTTCACAAAACCTTTTTTTTTTTTTTTTTTTTTTTTTTTTAGACAGGGTTTCTCTGTGTAGCTCTGGTTCTCTTGGAGCTAGCTCTGTAGACCAGTCTGGCCTTGGATTCAGAGACCTTCCTGCACCTGCTTCCCCAGTGCTGAGATCAAAGGCGTGCAGCACCACTACTCAGTTGACATATTTTTAATTTAATTTTTTGATACTTATTCAATTTATTTTATGTGTTTTTTCAGCATGGATATCCATGGACCACATGTGTGCTTGGTGTCTGTGGAGGTCAGAAGAGGGTATTGGATTCCCCTGGAACTGGGGACAACTATGTATAGGTGACTGTGGACCATTCTATGGGCTCTGGAAACAACCCTAGGCCTTCTGCAAGAGGAACAGATGCTCCTAACCACTGAGCTCACCAGCCCCTCACTACTGTGTTTCTTTCTTTCTTCCGTACTTCCTTCCTTCCATTTATTTGTTTTGAGGCAGGGTCTCTCTACACTGGCTGTCCTGGAACTATTACACTTTTATTGCTATTTCCATTCTAACCTACATTGGCAGACAATATTTTATATATATTTTTTTCTGTTTGGTGTTTGGTACTAGGGATTAAGCGTGCTAGGCGGGTACTCTCCTGCTTAGCACAGCCTCAGTCCTTTTCAAAATTAATCAATAATTAATATATTTATTGGGGCTAGAGAGATGGCTCAGTAGTTAAGAGCACTGACTGCTCTTCCAAAGGTCCTGAGTTCAAATCCCAGCAACCACATGTAATGGGATTCTATGCCCCCTTCTGGTATGTATGAAGACAGTTAGTCTATTTATTTATTTATTTATTTATTTATTTATTTATTTATAAGTAAATAAACAAACAAACAAATAAAATCTTTATTTGGATTTGTAACTCTGTTGGCCTTTCTCTCTTTTTTTTAGCCCAAAGACGATTTTATTAGAAGAGAAAGCTCCTACGGCTGGGAACCTGTCGTGGTGGCTTCTCCAGATTGTCAGCTTGACCATATCTGGAATGAACTACAATCCAGAATTGGAAGGCTCACCTGTGATCCTGATCTTTATTTCTTTACTTACATTTCAAATATTATCCCCTTTCCAGCTCTCTCCTCTGGAGACTCCCTATCCCATCTGCCCTCCCCCTGCCTCTATGAGGGTGCTCCTCCCATCCACTCCCCCTTTACCACCCTGGCATTCCCCTATACTGGGGCCTCGGACCACCTCAGGCCCAAGGGCCACTCCTCCCACTGATGTCCAACAAGAACATCCTCTGCCACGTATGTGGCTGGAGCTATGGGTCCCTCCATATTTACTCTCTGGTTGGTGGTTCAGTCCCCAGGAGCTCCTGAGACTCTGGTCAGTTGACACTGTTGCTCCCCTCAGCTCCTTCAGTCCCTTCTCCAACTCCTCCATCGGGGACTCCTACGCTCAGTCCAATGGTTGGTTTCGAGCATTGCCCTCTGTATTTGTCAGGCTCTGGCAGAGCTTCTCAGGAAACAGCGATATCAGGCTCTCTTCAACAAGCATTTCCCTGCATCTGTAATAGCGTCCGGGTTTGGTGACTGTGATCCTGATCTTGAGGCTGAGAGATACAAGTTTCTGACCTGGATCTTAACATGAAGATCTTGAGGCATAGTGACTATGAATCCCTGGAGACTAAGGTGAGGAGATCTCTGAGTTCAAGGTCATCTGGGACAAAGCAAGTCCCAGATCCAGGTGTGGTGGCACACACCTTTAATCTATCTGGGCCACACCTTCTGCTGGAGACCTACTTAAGGACATTGGAAGAAGGAAGACTCACTCTCTCTTCTTGCCTGCTTACCTTGTGGGACTGAGCAACTGCTAGATCCTTGGACCTCCATCCATAACTGCTGCTGACCATTGTTGGGGAGTTGGACTACAGACTGTAAGTCATCGACAAATTCCCTAACCATATAGAGATGACCCATAAGTTCTGTGACTCTAGAAAGCTCTAACACACCTGTAAATCTCTCCAACTGCCGACCTCCTCCCATCTCAGGAAGAGAAAGCAGGAGAAGGTGAGAAGCTATGCTACTTAAGCTGCCTTGGAGCTCAGACACTCAGAGGACAAGCAACCTCATGCTGGGGAGGGGGCTTTATAAAAAGAGTAAGGAGCCCAGGGTAGCGAAAAAAGCATCCTTAAGTCTGGCCAGCCTGGGGGAGGGGGGAGAGGAAAGGAAAGGAAGAAAGCTAGAAAGGAGTTGTGCCTTTTTGGCTCAGGCCAAAAACCTGTCAGACCCAGGCAAACTTCATGACTTGTGACTTGGAGGGACTGTCTCTCTCTCTCTCTCTCTCTCTCTCTCTCTCTCTCTCTCTCTCTCCTTTCTCTCTCTCTCTCTAAGACAGGCTGATCTTACTAGTTTGCCCTGGCTAGTCTGAAACCCTTTTATGTAGATTAGGCTAACCTTGAATCCATGAATTCATAGAGGTCTACCTGCCTCTGCCTCCTTTTTTAAGAGTTTCACCACTGGGCCTGGCTGGCCTGAACTTTTCTCCCTGGCTGGTTTTGAACTCCTGACCTTCCTGCCTCAGTCTCCCAAGTGCTAGGATTACAGTGTCAACACAAAACTGGCTTTTTTTTAAATTAAAATTTTGTATTTTGAATTACATCTAACACCTATTCCTCCATGCCACACCTCGTTAGAGCGGATCCTCTTCTATCCTGTGGGTCTGTGGCTCCTGTGACTACCTCAGGCCATCAAACACCTTTACCCACAGAGCCACAGGTGTGAAAGTCAGAGGACAACTTATGGGTTCTTTCTTTCTACCATGCGGTTACAGGGATTGAACTCAGCCCTCAGGTTTGATGGAAGATTCCTTTACTGGCCAAGTCTCCTTGCCAGGCTTTAATTTTTCATTCTTGAAGCATGGTCTCCATATTTTTCCCAGTTGCTCTTAAACTGAAGCCTATGATAACCGGTACCTCCACATTACTAAGTTGTGTCAACATGAAAAGCTACAGCTTTCTTTTCTTTCTTTTATTTTTTTCCTTCAAGACAGGGTTTTTCTGTGTAGCCCTGGCTATCCTGGAACTCTGGAGACCAGGCTGGCCTCAGACTCAGAAATCTGCCTGCCTCTGCCTCCCAAGTGCTGAGATTAAAGGCATGTGCCACCACTGCCCGGGCATACAGCTTTCATCTTAAAGGAAATAAGAGATAGTTTGTTCTGGAGCCATTTTGAGTGACTATGCCCGGTATACAGATTTAGGTACCCCAAACTTCACACCCCAATGTAGAAGCAGTTTCAAGAGGTTTTATTGTTGTAAAGAACAAAGAAAGTCATAAAGCAAGGCAAGATTAAAATATATTACTGAGCACATCAGAGAGATAGTTACAGCTAGATGGGGGAAGATTTTCTAAAGGCCCAAGATCCTGTATGAGGACATTTTTGGCATTTTAATTGGTCTAAGCTAGTAGTCTACTATACTTAATAGATTCCACAGATGTTTTTATCTGTTAGTCACAGGATGTTGGTTTCTATGCAGAGGTAGACAAGGAATAACTGTTCTGGGGGCTAAAGGTGGCCTAGAATAAGCTAATTCCCTCTGGACCTGTAGCATTTCAGCCCCCTCCCCCAGTCCTGGCATCCTAATCAGTCTCTGCACATGAAGCTTCCTTTCAGGAGTTTTCATTCACAGTTGGGATCACAGACCTGCACCACCACTGCCTGGCTGGAAATGTTCTTTTGATTTATTTTAAGGGAAACTTTCTTTGATTTGTTTTGAGACAGAGTCTCAGGGTTGTTCAACTTCTGACTGTGTCCCATTGGGGTAGGACCATCCTGTATCTAGAAATACTGGAGAAATGAAGAGTGCTTGCTTACATCTGCACCGGCACTCAGGACAGAGGGAAGATAGTGGACCATCTAGGTCTGTGCAGCAAATTCTAGGCCAGCAAGAGTTATGATTGCATATACCTTAAATCCCAGCATTCAGGAGGCAAAGGCAGGCACATTTCTGTAAGTATAAGGCCAGCCTGGTCTACACAGCCAGTTCTACAGTTCTATGACATACTGACCTACATAGAGAGACCTTGTCTCAACACCAGCATCACCCATCACCACCACCAATAGCAACAGCAGAAAGGTGTGGGCAAGTGCCTTAGTTTGGATTTTATTGCTGAGAAGAAACACCATGACCGTGGCAACTCTTACAACATTAGATTTGACATTTAATTGGGGCTGGCTGACAGGTTCAGAAGCTTAGTCCAGTATCAGTATGGCAGGAAGCATGGCAAAGTGCCGGCAGACGCTGTCCTAGAGAAGGAACTGAGAGTTCCATGTCTGGATCCACAAGGAGACTATGTGTCACACTGAACATAGCATGAGCTTAGGAGACCTCAAAGCCTGCCTCCACAGTGACAGTTCCTCCAGCAAGGCCACTCCCACTCCAACAAGGCCTTGCCTTCTAATTGTTCCAATGGGACAAGCATTCCAACACATGAATATATAGGGGCCAT
Source organism: Apodemus agrarius (assembly GCA_964023405.1). Classification (NCBI taxonomy): domain Eukaryota; kingdom Metazoa; phylum Chordata; class Mammalia; order Rodentia; family Muridae; genus Apodemus; species Apodemus agrarius. The sequence goes on from OZ030016.1 coordinate 95,499,535, forward strand.
GCCTATTCAAACCACCACAGCAAGCCATTATCCCTTTGTTCAAACTTCTAATCTTTTATTCCCTGAGCTAAAAAGTGTATTTGCCAATCATAGTGACACATATCTGGATTCTCAATACTGGAGAGATTGAGGAAGAAGGCATAGAAATCTGAGGTCAGTTTAGTCTGGTGAGTTCTAGGCTAAGGTTTTATATGGCAAGACCTATTTCAAAGCAACAACAGCAAAACCAGAAAAGCAGCAAAAACAGCAAAAGTATGTTGTTTGAGATGTAACTCAGTGGTAGAGCACTTACATAATGTGTTTACGATTCTGGTTTGAAGTCTGGAGAGATAGTCAGTGGTCAAGAGGACTTGCTACTCTTTTAGAGGATGACAGTTTGATGCCCAGGACTCAAGTTAGGTGGCTCACAACTGCCACCTAACTTTTAGAATTAGAGTTCTAAAGGATCCGAGGGTAGCTTCAAGAGACACCAGAGACACCCTCAGTGTCTTGGAAAATTGTGATTTCAGGACTAGCCTGATCTACATAGTGAGTTCCTGAGCTACACAGTGAAATTCTGTCTTGAAAAAGAAAAAACAAACAAGAAAACAAACCCCAAACCACAATCTCCAGGACTGCAGGTGAAAATCCAGTAGGGGGTTGGAGGTGTGTCTCAGTGAACAGAGTGCTTGCCTAGCATTCAGGAGGTCCTGGGCCCCTCCCCCAAGGACACAGCCTGGGTAAGATAGTGGACACCTATAATACCAGCACATGGGTGGCAGAATCCAGAAGACTAGAAATTCAAGGTCATTCTTGGATGCATGTAGAATTGGAGGTCTATCTGGGATGGAGAGACCTTGTATCAACCAATCAAAGCTAAACAACATGGGAGCTGAAGAGGCAGCTCAGCAGTTAAGAATACCAGTAGCTCTTGGCTTCCTTCGCAATCACCAAGACGGCACCTCATAACCATCTAAGAAAATCCTAGGCCCAGGGGATCCACCTCTTTTTTTTTTTTTTTGGTTTTTTGAGACAGGGTTTATCTGTGTAGTCCTGGCTGTCCTGGAACTCACTCTGTAGACCAGGCTGGCCTCGAACTCAGAAATCCGCCTGCCTCTGCCTCCCAAGTGCTGGGATTACAGGCGTGCACCACCACGCCCGACTTTTTTTTTTTTTTTTTGACCTCTTTGGGTACTGAACATAAATATGGCACACACATATGTGCAAATTAAGATACACTTAATATTTTAAAAAATCTAAAAACACAAGTGCACATGCACCTAGTCCCACACATGCACCCAGTCCCACACATGCACAGGCATATGCCCTCATGAACATACACACACAGATAATGAACTTACCAGGTACATAGCACATCTCTAACCTTAGCATTTTGGAAGTTGAGGTTACACTGAACGCTTATGTCCATACTGGTCTACACTATGAATATATAGTGAATTCATATTCACCAGCTTGGGCTGTGGAGCGAGACTTTCAAAAAGTGTGTGTATATGTGAAAAGGTTAGTCAATTAAATTGAAGCATACTATAGCACATATACTTTAATCTCGTAATTTGTGTATTCTTCAAACAGCTCAGAGCCAAACGTTCAAATTAGAATGCTTAGGTAGGGCCTGGAGAGATGGCTCAGCTGTTAAGAGCACTGACTGCTCTCCCAGAGGTCCTGAGTTCAATTTCCAGCAACCACATGGAGGCTCACAACCATCTGTAATGGGATCTGATGCCCTCTTCTCTGGTATGTCTGAAGACAGCAACAGTGTTCTCATGTACATGAAATAAATAATTTTTTTTTTTTTAAAAAAAGAATGCTTAGGTAGCAATAACACTAGAATGCTTTTTTGCTATGGGAATGTTGATTCCCAACAACACACACAGAACTATGAGTAGCCGGGTGTAATGCTGCCTGTGACTCCAGCACTGGGGTGATGGAGGAGGAGGATTATAAATTTAAGGCTATGCGGCCTCTATAGAGTCATTGTCTCAAAAGAATCAACCAACCAAAAATGCTCATTCTACCCCAGTGTGATGGCAGACACTTTTTTTTTTTTTTTTTTTTGGTTTTTCGAGACAGGGTTTCTCTTGTGTAGTCCCGGCTGTCCTGGAACTCACTCTGTAGACCAGGCTGGCCTCGAACTCAGAAATCCGCCTGCCTCTGCCTACCAAGTGCTGGGATTATAGGCGTGCGCCAGATGGCAGACACTCTTAATCCCAGCATTCCAGAAGGAGGCAGGTGGATCTCTGTGTGAGTTTGAGGCCAGCCTGGGCTACACAGTGAAACCCTGTTTCAAAAAACAAAACAAAGTACAAGGTCATTTTCTGGCAATGGGAGATCCTGTGTCAAAATAATCTTTTAGGGGACAATTTGGCAGTATCTATCAAAACAAATATGCATGGCCTTTTGACCAAAACAGGAAATAGCTTAATTATCTACTGGAGGGAAACTTGAATCATTTATGGCATTGAAAAGGTGGAGAAACCTGGCACAGTGATCCGTATGCAAAATCCCAGCCTAGGAGGTGGAGGTAGGAAGATCAACAGTTCAACAGTAGCCTCAGTGCCATAGAGTTTTTAAGCCTATCGTAAAGATCTCCACTCGCAAACGGGCACATGAGCTCTGACATCGAGGGCGAAGTGAACTAGAAATGTAACTGCTTCTGGGTAAGGGAAGGGCAGGCGCAGGGAGCTTTCTTTTGACTGTTTCTTTTGCCAGTGTTAGAATTGTTAATAAAGACAGAATATAGTTTTCTTTTATTCATTTAAAGATTTCATTTTTTATAAATGTGAATACATTGTCACTCTCTTCAGACACACCAGAAGTGGGCATTGGATCCTGTTACAGATGGTTGTGAACCACCATGTGGTTCCTGGAAATTGAACTCAGGACTTCTGGAAGAAAAGTCACTACAGTCAATGCTCTTAACGGCAGAGCTATCTGAATATAGTTTAATTTCCTTTTTTTTTTTTTTGAGATTCACTATGCAGTCCAGGCTAGCTTCTTCCCTCAGCCTCCTGAGCCTTGGGGATATAGGCATGTACCACCACACTTGGAAAATACTATTTGTTTGTTTGTTTGTTTTGAAGACAGGGTCTGTTTGGCCTGGAACTCTCTATGTAGACCAGGCTGGCTTTCAGCTTACAGAAATCTGCCTGCCTCTTGCCTCCCCAGTGCTGCTACTAAGGGTGTGTCCTGCCATGCCCAGCCACAAAGACTATTTTTCAGAAGGGCATACATATACCTGTAATTCCAGTCAGCACGAGAGACAAACGCAGGAAATTTTTGAGTTCAAGGTCAGCCTGCAATTTATCTAGTTACAGGATACAGCAGTACTAGGGAGGCAGAGGCAGGGTGATCAGGGCCAGTTCTAAGCCTACAAGGGCTATATACCAAGTCCCTGTCTCAAAAAAGAAAAAGGAACAGACGAATTAATTCAACAAGGTGCTCTGATTTCCTCACTTGAGCTGTGCCAAGCAGCCCCTGACCCAAACAAACAAACAAACAAACTATTCTGTAAAAATAACTTCCTCATGGGGCTATAAAGAATTCAATAGACCATTGCGTATAAGGTCTTTCATACTCAATGAATTCAGGTATTCCACTTAGTTTATTTACATTTCCATATCCCTATCCTTGGGGGTAGGATTGATTTTATCTATTGAAGGTAATGAAAGTATAGAAACCGTGTTAGATCAAAGTTCCGAATATTTGTTTTTGTTTATAGGGATTGCACCTTCCGCCTCCAGATGACATTGAATTTATTCTGTATCTGAGGATGGCCTTGCATTCTTGATCTTCCTGTCACCTCCTCCCAAGTGCTGGGAGTTCAGGCCTGTGCCATTATGCCAGGTCAGCTGTGTTGACTTAACAAATGATTTATCCATCTCTTTGTGGCACAACAGACAAGTCAATTTTGGTGGACTGCTGACCGTTTTCCCCCCAGATAGGATTCTCTTTGTAGTCCAGGCTGTGTTTGAACTCTGATCTGCCTGCCTCTGCCTTCCAGTGTTGGGATTAAAGGTGTGTGTTACAACCACCCAACTGCTGGCTGTTTTAAGCCTAATCAGCAAAACTGACCTGGTATCAAAACTTGGGAGCCATCTGTTAATCTCTGGGTGTGGTAGATTAAGGGCACCAAGTTGAAAGAAGTTGGCACAAGATCTGTCTATACACATTGTTAAGTTGGTAACAGGACTTTCAGTGTTTTTAGGGCTAATTTAGAATTAACTTCTTGTTGAAGCAGTCTGGGGACAGAATTAAATTTCCAAGGAGGCTTGCCCAATAACTAACTTGACAACCGCTTCCAGGCGCCAAAACTGCGTGCCTCACAGTTAATGCCAACCTCTGCCCGTGTTATTCTCGTCCCCAACTGCGGTGCCCAAACTCAGGCCTCCACCTTGGATCCAAGGCCCAGGGCCTACCATCCGGCACCTATGTGGTCTTTTCGGCCCTTCGCCTCCGCCTATCCCCATGTAGAAACAGGGTGTGCCCTCCCTTTTCCGAGCACAGACCCCATCCTAAGGGCGGGTGCTGGGGCCCCAGGACTAGGTCCTAGAGGTTGGCGGGAGCCCGAGGGGGCGGGCCGCCAGGGAGCGGGGGAAAGCATAGAGAAGAGCGCCGCGCGCGGCGCTCAAACTCGCGCCGCCTTCAGCTCACGGGCGAACCCCACCCTCTCCGTCACCAAAGGCGCCCAGCCAATGGGAGAGCCGGAAAGGCCGGGCTTACAAGCGAGGACCCGAGAGGGGGAGCCACGCGAGGGGGAAGGGATGTAGAAGGCGGGCTGCGCTTGACTGACAGCTCACTCTAGCCAATCCTCCGTGAGGCTTCTCCGCTCTCCTCTTTGCTGGGCTCTGTTCGACGTCCCACCTTCTCTTCCTCCACCCCCCTCACTCCTTTGCGTCCCGCCCCGCCTCCCCTCCCCCACTCTGCGGGCAAATCACTGCTGGAAAGAGGCGGGGGCCTAAGCGGCAGGCTCGTGTGGAGCCTTGAGGTAGGATTGACGGGCCCTCGGACCAATAAAAGGTAGGCTGATGGCGCGGCTGTGGCCAGAGCCGACCAATGGGCGCGCAGCCTGGGGGCGGAGGCCCAGGTTCCAAACGCTCCGCGGCGCCATGGGCTGAAAACTCAACCGAGATGGAATCTCCCAGTCTGAACCGGTTTCAACCGGTTCCGAGTTTGAGGCACTAGGAGGAGGGGGAGAAGCGGCTGCAGCGGCCGCGGCAGGAGCAGCGGGAGCTTCAGCATCAGCAAGAGCAACAGTAGCTACAGCCCCGGCGGCCGAGCCTGTTCCAGCCTTTGCTGCAGCAGTCGTGCAACCATCCCGAGGGGGAGGGGGAGCCACCAGTCGCTGAGGAGCACGCGAAGGGGGGAAAGTTTAGGCTAGCCCGGGTGGGGGGGCCCGGCGCCGGAGCGGCGTGAGCGAGCGAGCGGGCGAGCGGGCGAGCGAGCCCTGTGTGGTAGGGGGAGCCGGACTGCAACTGGCGGCAGAGCGGCCCCGGCCGTACCGACTCGCGCTGCTGCTCCCGCCGCCGCCGCCTGTGGCTGGAGGGTCCTGGGCTCCGTCTCACGGACTGGCCCGCTCCCCTCCCCCTTTCTTCCCTCCCCAGCCGGGCGGGAGCATTTATTCCTCGGATTAATTCCCCTTTTTGGTGGGGCGCGTGTGAGTGCGTGCGCGCGTGTGTGTGCGTGTGTGTGTGTGTTGGGTGGAGTTGTCCCTGGAATAGTAAATATTGAGCGCTTTTTTTTTTTGCCCTTCTCTTTTAATTTCTTTTTTTTTTTTTAAGGTGGGAAAACTCTGAAACCCACCTTGATTTCCTCCCCTCTCCCTCCTCCCCACCTTCCCTCGCCCCGAGCCCGGACAAGGAAGAAGCAGTTGGTTGAATTTCTGGGTAAGTCGGTCGTGTGCTCGGGGCCGAGGGTCGGGAGGCGGCGCGGCGGGCAGGAGGCGAGGCGAGGCGGGCGGCGGGCGCGGGGCCCTCGGAGGAGCCTGAGATTGAATGGAAGCTCTTCTGTCGCTCGGTGATGGAGGCGGGGAGGCGGCCGCGGGAGGGGAGCGCTTGCTGGGTCATCGGCGTGTGCGGGTGGCGGTGGAGGAAGGCGAGGAGCGTGGTAGTGAGTCTGAGCCCCTGCGCGTGGGTGGAAGGGCTTCCCCAGTCCAAAGGGCTGGGGAGAGTTGGGGGTGATTTCAGGAACGTCTCTGTAAATTATTAGGAGTGGAAGTTTCCAGAAATATTTAGTGCAGCAGCATTGAAACGTCCGCCTGCATCACGTGGCCCCCTCGGTGGAGAGCTTGGGATGGGGGAGGGAGGGGCTACCGAGTCCCTTCTCTGAAGAAACTCGAAAGCCTTGTGGGTGATTTTTGTTGTTGTTGTTGGTTTTGTGAGTGTGTGTAACAAGAAGTGGGAAAATCGAGTTTCTTTTTTTCGGGGATCTGCAGTTGGGGTTCCGTGGTGTAGGGTTTTTTCGCCCGGGGCTTATATGTCTGGTTGGTGGAACCTTGTACTGCTTGTCGTGGACAGGGAAGGATGCCCTCCCTGATCCTCCTCCTGGTTCTTGAGTTTGGGGTGGAGGAGAGGAAGTGGTGGTAGTAGAGGATGCACTGAATACTCGCCGAGGCGGGACCTCGGATCACTCAGAGGACATGCTGCATAGAGAATAGGGCGGTGAACTTAAGGCGCCGGGTCTAAATGCCTCCTCCGAGTATGGGCGGGGTGAGTGCGTGCTCCTGTGAGCTATAGTTAGAAGTGCTGAGAGTCTTTCGGGTGGGAAGCCAGGGGAGGGCGGGCCCTTCCTAGTGAGGCGTGTGTTTCTTACTGAATGAAGCAGGCGGTTGCCCACACACTGAGTAGCAAGCAGTCTTTTGTAGCGTCTTGTTTTTTGACTTACCTTTTTAGATGGCAACGGATAGGTAGTGTTTTTGCTGCTCGCAGTGCCATTGAAGGTATATATGGGCAATCACTTGTAGAGTCACAGTATTGCTTGATGGTTCCCTACTGTTCACAGTTCAGTGAGTGAGATTTGGGATTGGGGGACAGTAACGAGAAAGGTGAACCAATGAGACCAGTGAACACTGCCTCCATAACTGCATTACTTAGTGATTCTGTTTCTTAAGCCTGTGGGTCATGGCTGAGAGTGGGAAGAAGATTTGGAAGCTGTTTGATTAGGACTGCTAAATGTTGGCATTGACCAAAGAGCCGCCATTTCTGGATTACCAGTTGAAGAATAGGTAGGTCATTTTGAAGAGAATTGCTAGTTCCAAGAAAGGCCAACAACTGTATTCAAGTGTTCTTAGCTTGCACGCCTTCCCCCACAAGTCTAGCATCTGAATTTTAGAGAAGACCAACTTGAAAATGAAACGTAGGTGTAGGGGCACTTGACTAAATATTTAATCATTTATTACTTTTTAAAAAAATTTTAAATTGTGATAGTGCCTGCGACAAGTTGGTTGCAATTTTTAACCATAAAGCCGAAAATTCTGTTTTAATCTGCAAAACACTTGAAGGTATTGGAAAGCATGCATAGGCGTTTGTTCGTGGGATTTATTTTCTCTTGTGTATTAGTGTTTGATCTGTTTTTCCTGTCTTAAGATTGGGTATCATTGTGTGTTCAACTCTGTGCTTCCATCTCCTCTGGGATTACAAATGTCTGTTATCCCATTCATCTCTCAGAAGGGGTGTTTTGAGTTTTGAACCTTACAGAAATGAGGCCGCTGCCCTTGGTGTTAATCTTCTTTCACACAGGTGCTTTCTTTCATTTTTACAGTTTATTTTTCCTTTATGTTCATCAGTGTTTTGCCTGCATATATATCTGTATAGAGGTGTCAGAAAACCTGGACCTGGAGTTACAGATTAGTGTGAGCTGCAATGTGGGTGCTGGGAATTGAATCCAGGGTCCTTTGGAAGCACAGCCAGTGCTATTAACCACTGAGCTACCTCTCCAGCCCAGTTTATCTTTACATGAGTGTAACTGTAAGCATATCTCTACGTATGACAGAACGTTTGAACTCTTTAAGAAGGCGTTTGTAGGGAGCACAGGCAGGTCTTGTTGCCTTTGTTATCAGTAGTATGCTGGGTTCAACTAGGCTTTGGTTTAACCTTGGCCTGATTATTACCTGAGATAGGGCTTCATAGCTCAGGCTGGCCCTAAACTAGGCTCACATATGTGAGATTCACTCATATAACCACTTCTGGTTTGATTTCATGCATAGTAGAGTACTGACTGAGCCAAACCTATTCTTTGATTTATTTTAACTAAGTTTATCTTGGGCATGATTAATAAAACCTTTGTGATGAAGTAGCAGCAGCAGCACCACAAAAATACAGTGGAGAAACTGCTGGCCTTAGCTGTGTTTTGAGACAGGTTTCACTACACAGTCTTGGCTGAGAGAGGAAGGCTTAAGTGACCTCCTTGTTTTTTATTCAGGATCCCTGCAGTCCAAGATGTCCTGGAATTCAAACTTCTACCTTTACCTCCTAGGTGGTTGGATATAGGACTAGGCCACCAAGCCTCACTTTGTACACCCTTTTAAGAACAGGCTGGTACAGAGTGGCTCAGCAGTTAAGAATTCTTGCTGCTCTTAATGAGGACCTAGTATCCATTCTGGGTGGCTCATAATCTCTGTAATGTTAGCTCAGTGAGATCCCACCTACTCAGGCCTATACAGGCACCTGCACACAGGCACACACAAATACAGTAATAAATAAAGTCTTAAAAACACAACTTTTAAGCCGGGCAATGGTGGCGCACGCCTGTAATCCCAGCACTTGGGAGGCAGAGGCAGGTGGATTTCTGAGTTCGAGGCTAGCCTGGTCTACAGAGTGACTTCAGGACAGCCAGGGCTACACAGAGAAACCCTGTCTCGGAAAAACAAAACAAAAAACAACACAACTTTTTTTGTACCAACCTAATTATTCAGAAACTGTGCAATCAAGCACGATATTCATTTTCCAATCCTGGAGGTTTTGTAAACACTGCTGTAAAGGTATTGTGGATATGTTTAAAGTACCCTCTTTAAATAGTATGCAAGTTTAAATTTGAGCTGCAAACCAAATGTAGTGGCTCATTGACTGGAAGATTGGGGCAGAGCGTTCTTCTGCAGCTCTAGTCAGGAGAGGGTTCCACTGTTGGGATACTAGTACAAACCCACCTGCAGTCTCCAGGCTGGATTGAGTCTGAGACAAGGATGGCAGGTTGAAGGGTTGCTAGCTAGCAAGTCAGTCCTATCTGAAAGTAAAACCAAGGGGTGGAGAAAGAGCCCAGTGACAGTGTGCTGTGCTTAGCATTTACAAAGTTCAGCCCCTCAGTACCACAAAATACGAAAAGTTGGCGGAATATTTAGATGCTTGTGTACACTTTGGAGGTAAGAGGTCAACTTGTGGGGGCCAGGTCTCTCATGCGCGTGTGTGCATGCCTGTAGGTCCCTTGGATTGAACTCTGGTTATTTGGCTGCAAGTACAGTAACCATTGGGCTATTTTGCCAGGCCCTGTTGTCCAGAACAGAATACCTTTTTTCTATTGCCTTATTTATTGATATAGTTAGTTTGGGTTGCAGCTTTATTATGTAGCCCTAGCTGTCCTGGATTTGGCAGTGTAGTTCAGGCTGGTATTACAGAGCTTTACCTGCCTGTGATCCCACCCCTAGCCCCCAGTGTTGCAGCCAAGCCCAGCCTTATTATTTATGTTTGTTTGTTTGTTTGTTTGTTTGTTTAAACATGTTCTTACTGTATAACTCAGGCTGGTCTCTAATAATGCAGGAAGTGTGATCCTCTTACCTCAATAATGCTGGGATTGAAGAAATGAGCCCCACATGTTCTCTGGTTAGTTTCTCAAAGCTAATGCTCTCAGGATTGACTAGTTGAATCAGTAGGGCTACACATTTTGAAGGTGGGGGTCAGAATGCCTTAGAATCGTGAGAGCACCTTAGTTATATTCTTCCCCTCCTCCAGTCTTTTAAGATAGGCTCTTACTGTTTAGTCCAGGCTAACTTTGGATTCATGGCTTGGTTCTTACAGTTCATTTTTTTTTTTCCAAGTTCTGGGTTACACGTATGTGATACCATGTTCTTGTTATGGATGGTATTTTAATGTTTAAACAGTTGCGAATGGAAAGTAATGTAGCTGAGCAGCTTAGATGTAGAAAATAAATTCTGTAGCGGTTAAGGGGGTACCAAGACACATTAGGCTGGTTCTTACAGCTACTGAGTACAATTAAAAAAAAAAAAAATCAGTGTTTTAATATTGTCCTGTCTGAGATGCTTAGATTAAGCTATTGAAAAGATTCACTTGGGAGTATTTTAAAAAATAAATCCTTGAAATCAAATTTAAAATTTTGGAAAAAGAACTTGTAAAGAGGGCTGGGCATAAAGGTGGTAGAGAACATGCCTAGCTCGCCATCCCTGGCACCTCATGAGCCAGGTGTCCGGTACAGGGGCTGCAGAAGTAATGCATGAGGGTCAGAAGTTCAGGGTCATTCTCAGCTACACAAGATGCAGGTAAGCCAGGCTAAAGATCATGACAGAAACGGGGAGAAAAAAATCAAACAAGAATCTGTAGGCAGCCTTGTCATGGTCATACACTTGTGTAGTCACTACACTTGGGAAGCTGGTGGCTTACATAGTGAATGAAACCTGTCCCCCTCTGCCTCACACCCTCCCGAAAGTAAAGCAACAGAGAGCTATGGAATCCTAATGGACTCAAGCTGAAAATAGATTGGTGTAGTAAGTGGAGCAGGAAAACACTAGAAAAGGGGAATGGACCTAAGTAATGCAGTTATGGAATAGCTTGGTAATGCAATTTTGTTAATTGTTTCATAATAATTAGGTAAAATTTCTGTAACCCAAGTATTTGTATGAATAATGTTGAAGTAAATTTACTTGACCAGAAAGTTTGTTAATTGCTTAAGCAACAAACTTAAGTAACATATCTTTTTTTTCTTTCAGTAATCTATGCCAGCAATTATGACAATGTTAGCAGACCATGCAGCTCGTCAGCTGCTTGATTTCAGCCAAAAACTGGATATCAACCTTTTAGACAATGTGGTGAATTGCTTATACCATGGAGAAGGAGCCCAGGTAAAGTAGATGACCAAAATCTTATAAAATTAATAGAATGTAACAAAAGTAGTTGAATATTTCTTTTTTCTTTTCTTTTTTCTTTTTATTTTCCGAGACATGGTTTCTCTGTGTAGCCCTGGCTGTCCTGGAACTCACTCTGTAGACCAGACTGGCCTCAAACTCAGAAATCCGCCTGCCTCTGCCTCCCAAGTGCTGGGATTAAAGGCAGGGAATATTTCTTTATATAAAATATATTATGGTTTACATAAATTTGGAATTATTTGCTAATGAGAATTATTGTGGGGAAAGTATTAATGTTGAATGTGGTCAAGAGGGAAAATTAGAAATGTGCTTATCTGGCCTTTTTTAATTTTATTTTCCCTTTTGAGACAGTCTTAACTGTTGACCAGGCTGATGGCATGCACCACCAATCTGGGCTCTTTTTTGGTTCCTTAGAGGCCAGATAGAGTTGTGAGCCACCAGTTGTGGATACTAGGAGCCGATTGCTGGAACTGCAGAAACATCTCTCCCCCTTCACGTGTCAATTCTTTGCAACTTATGTACTTGTTCTGGGTATAGTGATGGATACTTGTAACCCCAATACAAAAGAGGATATATATATATTTTTTTTTGGGGGGGGGATACACACACACACACACACACACACACATACACACATACACACATACACACACACGGAGTCAATAGTCTTATTTCTTTTTTAATGAATATGGGCATTTGCCTGTATGTATGTCTGTATCATTTTGTGCCCTGGGCTCATGGAGGCCAGTGGTGTCAGATCCCCTGGACTAGAGTTACAGGCATTGAACTACCATGGGGAAGAGTAGCTACTACTCTTAACAGCTGAGTGAGTTATCTCTCCTGTCCTTGTCTTGTTTTCTGAGATGGATCTCTCTGTGTAACAGCCCTGGCTGTCCTGGAACTCACTCTGTAGACCAGGCTAGCCTTGAACTCAGATCCAGGAGATGCTTCCTGGGTGCTGGGACTAAAGGTGTGTTACACCATTGTCTGACTTAAATTTTTTTTAGATATTATTATATACATTTATTTCTTTTTATTTTATGTACATTGTGTATTTCCTGCGTGTATGCTTGTGGGAGAAGGTATCAGATTGCCTGGAAATGCAGTTATAGAAAGTTGTGAGGGGCCGGGCAGTGGTGGTGCACGCCTTTAATCCCAGCACTTGGGAGGCAGAGGCAGGCGGATTTCTGAGTTCCAAGGACAGCCGGGTCTACAGAGTGAGTTCCAGGACAGCCGGGACTATACAGAGAAACCCTGTGTTTAAAAAAACAAAAAAAAAGAAGAAAGTTGTGGTTGCTGGGACTTGAACCCGGGTTCTCTTGGAAGAGCAGCCAGTGCTCAAAACCACTGAGCCATCTTACTAGCCCCCACTGCCTGGCTTTTTTTTTTTTTTTTTTTTTTTTCACTGCCTGGCTTTTAATATCCATTTTTTTAAATTGGCTTTAACATTTGTTTTTTGTGTGTGGGTGTACCGTTGTGCCACCTAGTTGCTTATGTGGAGGCCAGAGGATTACTTGGTTCTGTCCTGTGGGTTCTGGAGATGGGACTCATTGGTTATGGCTACTAAGCCATCTTTCTGACCTCTACTCCAAATTTTTTTAAACATTGAAATTGCAGAAGTCTTTCAGGTGTTTTATCTAAAAATAAATATGAGCCAGGTGTGATACGCACCTTGGTTTTTTGGCTCTAAGAGGCAGAGGCAGGAAGAAGTTGAGAGTTCAGTCTACATAGTGAGTTCCAGGCTGGGTAAGAACATTAAAAAATAGGAGTTTTTGCTTTTTGTTTGAATTTTGTGTTCTTGGAAAGATGTTCTGTTATTGCTGATAACTTCCTTTAAAAATAACCTATATTTTGTTGATTTAAGACTTACTTATAAAATAGGTTGTTTGCTTATGGTCCTAGCACTTGCGACACAGGCAAGTTTCAAGTCAACCTTAGCCCTAAAAGGAAACTGCGGAAAGAAAAGGTATAAGACAGGAGTAGATGTAGATTATTAAAACCATGTAATAAACACAACATTCTGAAACTTTGTAGTAGTTTTGAATAAAATTCTGTGCAGTTGGCTTGGTGATATGTAAACAACCTGGCTTTAGTCTGGGACCCACCTCATAGAAGGAGGACCCACTTCAGAAAGTTAGTTGTCTTCTGACTAAGATATACACATTCTCATACACACATAGACATGCTGAAAAATAAGAGTATAATGTTCTGAAACTGGGGCAACATCCTTCAGCAGAAGCTTGCGGTAGTAGAGAATCCTTCTCATTAGCCCAGTACTTGGGACATAGGAGGATTAGGAATTAGGACTACTCTCTATGGGCCAGGTTCAAAAGCCAGTCTCTTTTTGAGTGCTTTTTTTTTTTTGACCCTAAAGTCTTATAATCTTATAACATGACAGCATCTTAACAGTGCAACTATTGTTGCCAGAACATTATGCATTGGACAGTTATCTGCTGGAATTTAATTTTGTTATATGTGAGGGGTTTTTTTGGACTGGGGTGAAGTAGGTTGAGACAGGGTCAAGTATCTGAGTATTGAGAACTCAGTATCTAGGCTAGGCTGGCCTTGAACTCAGATCTGTGTACCCTGCCTCATAAGACATTCAGCATTCTTGTTTAACTTTGGGTGTTATCATACATTATAGAAACCTGAAAGGTGGGTATTATATAAAGTGTTAAAAATGAGTGAGAGAAGCTATGCATAGGTACTTTGATTCACTTAGGAAACTGTGATGCTGGTTTGTAGAGATGACTCTACAGTAAGAGTACTTGTTGCTTTTGCAGAAGACCCAGATTTAGTCTCGCGTACCCACAGGAAGGCTCATAACAACCTTGAACTCTAATTTTAGGGGATCCTCAGGCCTTCTGACCTCTGAGGGCACAAAGCATGAATATGGTACCCATATATAAGCAGGCAAAACAGTAATACGTATAAAACTAAAAAAAATGGAAGAGTTAAATAAAAACAAATGAGCGGAGAATAAAAATTTCCATGGACATTTTTTCCCTTAAAGATTTATTTCACTTTATGTGTATGAAGCTTTTGCCTGTATGCATATATGAGCATCATATTTGTGCCTGCTAGATCCCCTAAAACTAAGATTACAAATGGTAGTTAGCCACCATATGGGTGCCAGGGATGGAAACCAGGTTTTCTGCAGTAGCAACTGATGCTTTTAACTCCTGACCATCTTTCCAGATAGCTCCCCCCACACCCTCTTCCATTAGGAGACAAGATTTTGCTATGGATATTAAGATGACCTGGATCTCTGTGTAGTCCAGGCTGGTCTTACTCTCCAAAGTACTTAGTTTTTTGTTTCTGGTTTTTTGTTTTTTTAATGTAGAATAGGTAGAAGTAGAGTATTCAGCATTCAAGGCCAGCCTGAATTACATGAAAACCTAGTCTCAACAGAAATGTTTATTAGCTTTTCCAAAGTATAGGACATTATTTCCAGTAACTGACAGAATAAGGTGTAGAAACTAATCTATCAAGGTTGCTGTCTTTCGTACCCTAGGATGGCCTCAGTCAGGATGACCTTGAACTTTTGGTCCTCTGCCTCCCTGTAGCTAGTGCTAGGATTACAGGCATGTCCCTCACCGTCAGGCTCATGTGGTGCTGGGGATTAAATCCAGGGCTTCTTTCATGCTAGTTAGGCCGTCTCCCAGCTGAACAATTCTCCAGCAATTTGTTCTGTTTTTAGAGTGCAAACTTGGTGGGTAGCTAAATTGCTTTGTTCCTCTTGAATTCATGATCCTTCTACCTGCACCTACAGTAGTGGGATTATATACAAATGCTATTCCTCATTCCCAGATTTATGACATGTTGATTGCCTTATGAATGCTCCAGTTATATTAATTTCCTTATGGAGCCCTTAGTTGTTACTCTTAAAGCCCCGTGTACAAAATATTGCCTGCCTTATAATATTTAGGGTTGAAGTATGTAAAGGCTCTATAGCAGTGTGCTTTGGCAGTGAGGTAGACACTCTGGCTAATAAGATGGGTACATTTAAGCCATTTGAGTTGGTTTATAAACCTGTAATCTCAGCTCTGAATGCTGAAGCAGAGTGATGACAGGCTTGATGATGTTGGTGTAATTTGGCAAGGTTCTATCTGAAAAGTTTAGGAAAGCGCCGGACGTGGTGGCACACACCTGTAATCCCAGCACTTGGGAGGCAGAGGCAGGCAGATTTCTGAGTTCAAGGCCAGCCTGGTCTACAGAGTGAGTTCCAGGACAGCCAGGGCTACACAGAGAAACCCTGCCTTGAAAACAAACAAACAAACAAACAAACAAACAAAAAAGTTTAGGAAAGCCTAGAAATATTAACTAAGTATGCAGGAGACCTTTGATTCAAATCCCAGTGCTGGAGAAATGGAAAAAGAAGGGCGCATTTTGGTATGTATTCTCAGGAAAAAGATTAGGCCTGGTTTAATTCCATTGTTATTCTCATAATAGGTTGTTTTAATGTAAAGTGAAATCTGTGGGATGTGGGTCCTAGATCACTAGGGACAGGATTAAAAAATTACACGTCTCTTTCTCTTTGCTCTGACAGTCTCACTGTAGCTCTGGCTGGCCTGAAACTATGCAGACTGTGAACTCATAGATGAACATGTTTCTGCTTCTGAGTGCTGACATTAAAGGTGCATGCCTCTGCCCAGCTATGCTAAATACATTTTTCAAGATAAATCTTCAGAACCAAAAGTTTTTTTGAAGCATGAAATATTAGAATTTTCACTTGTAAATTATAGACAGAACTTTCTCCTGTATGGACAGTATAGCAGGACACTAAGCCTGGAGTGGTGGCCCTTTAATCCCAGCACTTCGGAGACACGGGCAGGCAGATTTTTGAGTTCTAGGTCACCTTGGTCTGCAAAGCAAATTCCAGGACAGCCAGGACTACATAGAGGAACCCTGTATTGGAACAGAAAAAGAAAAAGGGACAGGAAAAGAAAATAGTAAAACTGTAGGGGCTGGAGGCTGCAGAGATGGCCCAGCTGTCAGGAACGTGCTCTCTTCTAGAGAGGAGGTCTGAGTTTAGTTCCAAGCATCTGCTTCAGGCAGATCACAAACATGCCTGCACTCACCACTACCCCAACACGGTCTTTTTCTATTTTTTAGCCAGTTAGCCAAAAGAAAGAGTGAATGTGTTTGTTTTTAATATTTTGTATTATTGAATATTTTTACCTCTTGTATTGCTAAGCAACAGAAATGCTTTTACCTTTATTTAATAGCATGGCTATATTAGACTTTTTTCTCTCTTATTTTTTATTTCTATTTTGGTGTTTAAGTCTCTTTGAGACTGTAAGGTGAGAAAAGTGGGGAATAGAACAGAGTAAAGAAGGTACCAGGGTCAAATACTTGACCAGTAGCAAAGGACACCTGTTACTTGTGGAAAGTGTTTGAAGTGTGATGTTCAGCACAGGAAATGCTCTGACCTATCTGACCTGCTGTGACTGGGTCAGGACACTGGTGTCTGGACCAAAGAATGAATGACGGTAGCAGTTGGGTGGGCCAAGTAAGACTTAACTAGGTAAAGACTCATGATTCATACTGTTTTACCCCCACCCACCCACCACCCACCCCCAAGACTGGGTTTTTCTGTGTAGCCCTGGCTGTCCTGGAATTCACTCTGTAGACCAGGCTGGCCTCGAACTCAGAAATCCACCTGCCTCTGCCTCCCAAGTGCTGGGATTAAAGGCGTGCGACTTCACCGACCAGCTTATACTGTTTCATTTACAAGTACACAGAGCAGTTATTCTCAGGGAGAACATTAAGATAAGACATTACAGAGCTTTGGATGTGGTGGTGATCATCTGTAGTCTTAGAATGCAGAAGCCAGAGGCTTGTAGTTTCCAAGCAAACAAGTTCTTTCAAATTCCACAATAGCTTTTTACCCCCATAATATATGTTGAGTGTACTTCTGATAGGGCGGTATATGTGCAGATCCCCTTAGGCCAGAGAAGGATGTTACTTGATCTCCTGCAGCTGCAGTTACAGGCAGTTGTGAGCTACTAATATGAATACTGGAACTGAACCTGGGCCCTGGAAGAGTTCATTTCTCAACTGCTTCCAGAAAGTGAAGTGTCACTGTGCTGCTGGGATGGGTGCCATTCTCTGTACTTTGATCAGTTCTAAAGAACACACTAACTTAAATTCTTTTGGTATAACATTCTAGCAAAGAATGGCTCAAGAAGTACTGACACATTTAAAGGAACATCCTGATGCTTGGACACGCGTCGACACAATATTGGAGTTTTCGCAGAACATGAACACGAAAGTAAGCAAGTGGTGGTTTTTAAAATCTGTTATTCTTTTCTTCCAGTCGTAAACTTTGAGGAAGGTATCTCATTTTTAGTATTAGCAGTTGTTACCAAGTCATTTTATATTGCTAACTTATTTCAAAATTACTCTAAAGCTTAGAATTCTTGCAAACAGTCCTAAGAATTATGAAGTTTTTAAAATTAGGACTAGTGTGCAAGGTGGTTTTCTTTTTTCTTTTTGGGGGTGGGTGGGTATTTTTCCATTTTTAGAACATGTGCATAGGTCTTATCGTAATTTGTAAAACTTATTCAGAGATGAGACATAACATTATTTTGGGCAATTAATACAATATAGGTTAGGCACTACCAACAGCCAGTAGTATGCACAGCTTAAAATCCTCCTCCTTGGTACCAGTTTTTATAATGAGACAGCACTCAGTTCTTGTTTGCACTTGAAAATGTTATAACTCAGGGCTTTTTTTTTTTCCTTGAGTTTGAACAGAAGGGTTGATCAAAATGTGTTTTGACTGTTTAATGCTTGGTGATTCACGCTTCTCTTTAAACGCCTTAAAGTAATGAGACGCCATGGCACTCTGTTTAATACACAAAGGGTTTCTACGTGATATACATTGTGTTAAAACAGGAAGATCGCCATGTGCACATGTTTATGAGATCAGAATGTATTAGATTACAGTTTTAAAATATTAATTAGTTTTGACATCTTGTAAATTTTAAGGCAAAAATACAGCCCAGAACTTCCTCAAAGTGCTAACCATAAGTAACATAACAGTGTTTGCCTGTTTGCTTGCCTGGTAAATTTTGCTTTTTATACTGACAGACATTACTAATGTTTAAGTTGATTTATCAACAGTATTTTTAAAAACTCAAATTTGTCTTGTGAAAAATGAGATGATTAGAGGAACAGAAAGAAAGCAACAGGTAAAGAATTCTTCCATTTACATAAATTACAAATTATTTGGTGCTAAATTTATGCACTATGACATTTGGCTTTTATGCAATCATTTTTTTTTCTTTAAAGATGTTAACACTACCTGATATTAATCATAATGTTCCATTATGTTGATTGCTTGTAATAGGAAGAAAAGGGGTGTCTTCCTGTGCAACTGACACAGCTAGGCTTTGACGGCAGGCCTCCACAAGGTCTACCCTTTTGATTCCCTTTAACTGAATTCTGTTCATCAATTGTTTTTGTTTCATGGGTGGTGGGTGGGGTAGGGGGAACTCAATGCATAAATAAGTATTGCTGAGGGCTCGGATTTCTGCCATAGGGATCATTTCATGCGTTTGTTTTTCATGTAGTCTTTGCTGTTATCTGTCCCTCATCTTCATAGCTCAGCCGTGGATTATTCAAGGTTTGAGATTTAAAGAAGTAGGGTTTTTTTTGTTTGTTTTTTTTTTGGGTTTTTTGTTGTTTTTTGTTGTTGTTTGTTTTGGGTTTTTTGTGGTTTGGTTATGTTATGTAATATTTATGAAGAAAAATATTTTCCCAAAGGAACAAGAATTCTTTCCTAGTTTCATATCCAGAGTCATTAGGATATTAGTACTTAGACTGTGGTGATAGAAACACCCACACATACACCGTTGACCACATGTGTAGGATCCTTTTATTGCCTGAGTCCTCAAATTCAAGTCGTGTGTTCAGTAAGCTGATCCTACTTTTATAATTGTTGAAAGGGTTGTAGGTAGCAAATTAATATTATATAACAGTATTAATCATTATTAATAAGTAAATGAACAAATATAATAATGGAAATGGGTGTTTTCAATTGAGAAACAGTAATTAGGTCAAGTAAAATACCTTAAGAGATTTGCTTTGGTTTTTTTTGTTGTTGTTGTTTTTTGTTTTGTTTTTATATTTTGATGTATTTATGGTGTTTGTTTCTTAGTGCTCCATGGGTCTTTTTAGTTGGTTATTGGCAAGAGGACATATTCTGTAACAGTTATTCTGCTTTGATTTTTTTTTTTCTTTTGAATCTTGAGGTAGTGTGATTTGTGTTTGATAAAAATGTATAGAATAGTAAGTTTTATAATTAGAGGAACTTTTGTCTTTTATGTGCTTCTGAGCGCCAGGTCTGCAGAGCTTCTGAGCAGGGTAGTAAGCTTCACTGCTGCTGATTATGAAATGCTGCAGTGACATGTAGAAATTGTCAGTTTGTTTGTTTGTTTTGCCTCATTCTTATTTTAGATGGCTTTAAGGAATGTTCTGCTAATATAGAGTTTGAGTAGAGATAGCAAAAAAAATATTTTTATAAAGTATGGAATATTAAAATGAAAGAAAACAGCAAAAACATTTAAGCGCAATGTAGTTTGGGACAGTCTATATTGTGCTGTGGCTAAAATGGGCATTTATATGATCCCTATGGTTGAAATACTAATGCTCCTGTTATTGTGTAAATGACTAACAACGTTAAAGATGAACTCTTATTCTCAGCCAACACGTGCAATCTGAGGCTATGTCTGTGAGTGAGTTTACCTTTCAGGTATTACAGCTGGCTTTGGAATGCCAAGACTACATTTTGCTTCCCTTTTCTTTCTCCTGCCTATCCACACTAATTGGTCATAGTAATAATTTTAGGTAGTAAATCCCGGAGCATTATAAATTCTTATGTGTTGCTGACTGTTTAGAGTGCATAAGCAGTGGGAGGGATAAAATGGATTGAAAGTGGTGTCTGTTATTTAACTTTTTCACAAATGTAATTACAGCTTCCATGTTTGTAAGGAATACCTGAAAGGTAGATACAGATTGCAACATGCATTTGTATTTTGACTGTGCACAAAAGTTTATCTTTAATTAGTAGAAATAGAAACTGTATAAGGGTGGGGCTAAAATTGAAAATAAGCCCATGGGTTTGTCTTGCTGCTCCTTTAAGTAACACACCAGTGATGCTTAAACACTATATAGAACACATCTGTGACAGACAGTACTTGATATTTGGCTGAAAGCTTGTAACTCTTAGAGGGTGGTAGGAAACTTGATAGCATCCAACCTACTAAATTTTTAGGAGCCTGGTTGTATTAATGTGTGAGCCCATGATTAGTCACTTACACTATGAATTCCTATTTGGCTGTTATTTTTCCCTCTACAGATAAGCCCATTTGTCTGCTAAAGGGCTTTTTATTTGGTTCTCTTCCTGGTGTGAGCATGTATAGACAGCAGGACTCTATGTACATAGAGTAGTAAACAGTAAATGAGGAAAATGCATGAAATCTCAGCTTAGGGGTGAATAGATCCTTGTTTATTATATGTAATTAAATTTGATAGCATAATGTTTTTGAAATGTTAGCTATAAATGTGTGAGTGTCTGTCCGTTTGTTGATCCTAAAAGGTCCTAGTCCTCTGCCAAGAAATTCACATAGTTCTATTCTCCAATTTTCAGTACTATGGACTACAGATTTTGGAAAATGTGATCAAAACAAGGTGGAAGATCCTTCCAAGGAACCAGTGTGAAGGTAGGAAACAATGCAGACTTTGGCTTCTGATGCTTTTATTACAGTTGATTAATTATTGAGTTGATTAATGTTATATGGCAGGATCTGTTTGTATTGGGAGGGAGTAGGCTAATTTTGGAGGAAAGAGGCAACCATCACTGTAGTTAAACCTTGTACAAAAGAAAATAGTACCTGGTTGTGTATGATGGAGGCAGGATGATTGAGAATGCAAGTCCTGGGCTACACAGGATCCAACTCAGCTAGAAAAAGACGGTTGGTGTGATGGCTCAGCTGGTAAGACACCTGTTTTCTCAGACCTCTCCATTGGTACCATTCAGGACACAACACAAATACCACACACACTCTAATAATAATAATAATAATAATAATAATAATAATAATAATAATAATAATAAGCAAAGATAAGCAGCTCAGTGAATAGAGGTATGCTTTACCAAGGATCACCATGCGGCTTCAATCCCCAGGACCTGTCTAGAGGAGCCAGCACATGAAGTTGTGTTGTTGGCAGGCCTGTCCCCACACCTGTGTACGCACAGAACAAATAATAGTTTTTTGTTGTTGTTGTTTTTGTGGTTTGTTTGTTTGTTTGTTTGTT
This sequence comes from Apodemus agrarius, assembly GCA_964023405.1. Lineage (NCBI taxonomy): Eukaryota > Metazoa > Chordata > Mammalia > Rodentia > Muridae > Apodemus > Apodemus agrarius. The sequence continues at coordinate 95,520,944 of OZ030016.1, forward strand.
TGTTTTTGAGACAGGGTTTCTCTGTGTAGTCCTGGCTGTCCTGGAACTCACTCTGTAGACCAGGCTGGCCTCGAACTCAGAAATCCGCCTGCCTCTGCCTTCCAAGTGCTGGGATTACAGGCATGCTCCACCACGCCCAGCTACAAATAATAGTTTTAACAAAGTCCCCGATGTAGGCGTCTCTGGGATGTGATTGTGGAATTGCATTATGGGTATTTATCATCATCCCAGCTAAAATGAAAAAACATAAAATGAAAACTTTTATGAAAAAACAGTAATAGGGTAGAGAGATGGCTCAGTGGTTAAGAGCTCAAACTGCTGTTCTAGATGACTTAAATTTGGTTTCCAGATTTGGAGGCCAAATGACAAGTTTGTTTGGGGTTTCTCCATCCGCTATTAATTACATGGGGTTTCTCGAATTGATTTCAGGTCACATATCTTGTATGGCTGGTATTTTTACCCAGTGGGCCATCTTGCTAACCTCTACATAGGTCTTAATGCATTAATGTGTGTCTGCCTTCACATTTAACGTGTAGAGGTCAGAGGTTAGTAGGATCCCCTAGAACTAGAGTTACAACACCAGACAGCTTCATACTGACTGTGAGTGCTAGCAACCAAACCAGAAGAATTCTCTGAAGGAGCATTCAGTCAGTGCTTATCCCCCCCCCCTTTCTTCTTTTTCTTTTCTTTTCTTTTTTTCTTTTGAGGGACAGTAGGCAGAGAGAGTCAGTCTGTCTGTCCATCCTTCTCAATCTGTGAGGGACAGAAGGAGGTGACAGATCTTTTGGTGCTGGAGTTACAAGTAATGAAATTTAGCTGGCGCAGTGACACAGGCCTTTAATCCCAGCACTTCATAGGCAGAGCAGGCGGAACTGTGAGTTCGAAGCCAGCCTGTTCTACAGAGTAAGTTTCAGGACATCCAGGGCTGCATGGAGAAACTGTGTCTCCAAAAAGTCTGCTCTTTCAGAGGTCATGAGTTGAATTCCCAGCAAACACCTGGTGCCTCATAAGCATCTATATTGAGCTCTGGTGCCCCCTTCTGGTTTGCAGGCATAACACATTTTACATAATAAATAAATCAGATTCAAACAAAGCAAACAGATAAGTAATGAAACTTCCAAAGTTTGTGGTAGGAGCTGGGCAAAGGTTCTCTGGAAGAACAGGAAGTGCTCTTAGCCCTTCATCATCTTTCCAGCCCTATTCCTGTTTAATACAAGTTCTTGTTTATTTTTTTATTGGGTTGGTATCCTGTTGTAGTCAGGTTGTTTTATAGGTGAGGATGACTTCAGTGCCTCCACCTTAGGACTGGGAAGACAGATCTGAGCCACCATAGCTTTGGGAGTGTTGATCAAACCCAAGACTTCATAGTATACAAGCATTCTACCAACTTGAACTATGGCCTTAGCCGTAGCCTTTAAGTGTGATTGAGAGTGAAATGTTTGTTGTTATAGGTATTATTGTGTACATTCTCTGTGGATGTCCAGTGCTAGCTAGATATCTTCTAACTTGGCATTCATAATAATTAGGTTAGTAACTTCAAAGAAGCCAACCTGTTTGGTTGTAATTATGCATACCTGGAATTCTAGGGAGTGTGGAGGCAAAGGAAGTAGATTGCCATCCTTGTTACATAGCAAGAACCAGGACGCCTAGGCCTGACACTCTAAAAGCTCAGATTTGTAGTGAAGTCCTGAGCAGCTTGTCTCTTAGGCTTCTGATACAGTCTGGCCTCCTGTGTTACCCCAGTACTAGTCTAGTGTCTCTACCCTTCCAGTACAGGTGCATCTGTTTTTTGTTTGTTTCCTCTCTTTTTCTTTTATAGACAATGCTTCCTGGCACCATCCTGGCTATTCTAGAACTTATTCTGTAGACCAGGTGGCCCTAAACTCAGACACCCACCTGTCTCTGCCTCTCAAGTGCTGGGACTAAATAAAGGTGTGTGCCACCAGGTTAAACTAAGACACATTCAAGGGAGAGACTCTTGTGTTAGTTATTTCTGTGTGCTATATCTTTTACTGACCTGCAGGCAGTCCTCTTTGTACTTCTGTGTAAATCTTATTTACCTTAATTTCTGCCAGAAAGTCTCAAACCATTCTTATAACCACATTCATTGGTTCAGTTTACACATGGGTAGTCCTAGCACTTTGAGGGTTGTATAAGTGAGACTGGTTCTGAAATGGCCTTTTTACTGTAAAGATTTGCTTATATTTGTGTGTGTGTGTGTCCTTGAATGTATATATGCACACCAAGTACCTTCAGGGGCCCTGGAAAAGGGCACAGGATCTCGTGGCTCTTGAGTTAGACCTTGTGAGTAGGTGATAGGAACCAAATTTGAGTTATTTGCAAGATCAACAAGCACTCATAACAACTGCTCTCTCTCATCTTTCCTAACTATAAAAAGCCATCTTAATGAGAAAGAGGTAATGTGTAATGGGGAGAAAAAAGAACAGAACTTTGTTACAGTGTTACAATTTTGTTCTGCTTTTCCATTTAACCCTATGCCAGAAATAACATCTATATGTTTTATGGTTTTTAGTGTAGGGTTTTGTTATTTGAGAAACTACAGCCCAAGGAGACCAAGAACTCACTGTGTAACCCTGGTTAGCAGGTGTGAATCATCACACTTGTCTGAAGTTTAAGGTTGTCTTGTCTCCTATACACATACAATTTTTTTTCCTGGAACTTGCTCTGAAGGCCAGGCTGGCCTGCTCTCAGGGATCCACCTGCCCTCTGCCTCTCCCTCTCAAGTGAAGGCCTGTGCAACCCAGCTGCTTTGACACTTAAACATTTATATACACAAATTTTATTGTAGAGGGATGTGTAGTATGTGCAAGGATCTTATGGAATTACCAGAAACTTAAGTGCATAAGTGCACACCTCTAATTATCCTCTTGTAGGACTCTGGAGCATTCGTTTTTGTTTTTGTTTTCGTTTTCCGAGGCGGTTTCTCTGTGTAGCCCTGGCTGTCCTGGAACTCACTCTGTAGACCAGGCTGGCCTCGAACTCAGAAATAAGCCTGCCTCTGCCTCCCAAGTGCTGGGATTACAGGTGTGCGCCACCACTGCCTGGCTGGTCCTGGAGCATTCTGTTCTCTCCTCCCCTGTATATGGGGCCTTAGAATTAAACTTGGTGGTGAGTGACTAGAGTTGCTGAGCCAACAACCAACTCATTGATCCTTTCAGCTGTATTGTTGAAATTGGCCTTAAAACGTGTGGTCTCCTTCCTTCACCTGAGTGCTGTGACCCAGACTTGAACCACCACTGCCCACTGCCTGTGAATATATACTAAGCACTTAGCCTTAATTCTGCCTTTTTTTTTTTTTTTTTTTTTTTTTTTTTTGGGAGAAGGAAGTTGCTCATTTTCAAACACCCCCCCCCCACACACACACACACCAGGGTCTGGGATTAGTTGCAAGCCCGTGCCTCTACCCCTATATATCCCTAGCCCCTGTAGTCCTGGGGTAGAACTCAGGACCTCATGCATACTGAGTATCCTACCAACTGAGGTGCATCCATAAAGCCATTAAAGGGAAATGTTTCTTTTCTATTTTTCAAAACCAGAATATCCAGGTTTGGGTATGCTTTGCTTTGCTTTGCTTTTTTTTTTTTTTTTGGACAGGGCTCAACGTGTAGCCCTAGTGTTCTTCTGAACTTCATGCACCACCATTCACAGCCTATTATCAAGCTGTTTGGTTTGGCTTTGCTTTTGTTTTCCATAGACAGGGTTTCTCTTTGTACTGGGGGCTATAGGCGAAGCTTGCCTCAGACTCTGGGATTAAAGGTGTGTGCCACCTTCTAATTCTCTTTGCACTGTAAAGGTTTTTTTAAAGGGTTTTATTTAGAGTGATGGTGATGCTTTTTTTTTCCCCCCCAGATCAGTATTGGTATTGTTTTTAGTGCCAAGATTTGAAATCAGTTCATTGTACATGCTAGTCAAGTACATTTTCACACACAGATCTACACCTACAGACCTACCCTTCCTTTAGACTTTAAGTTTTTAAAAATTACATATGTGTGGTCTAGATGGAGTGCAGAGGTGGGAACAGTTTGGCTATAGTTGGTTCTCTCCTTCCAGTCTCGGGGATTGAGCTCTAACCCTCAAGCATGGGGGCAAGGGCCTTCTTACCTGCTGAGTGACTCCACAGCCCCACTTAATGTTTTGAGAGGTTCCATTTTGAGATCCCATTACAGATGGTTGTGAGCCACTATGTGGTTGCTGGGAATTGGACTCAGGACTTCTAGAACAACAGTTGGTGTTCTTAACCACTGAACAATCTCTCTAGCCCTGGTTTTGTTTTTTTTTTTTTCAAGAGAGGGTTCACTATATATCTAGTTCTGGCTGCCCTCAAACTCACAGAGATAAACTTGGCCCTGCCTCCTGAGCTCGCATCCCAGCTGCATCAGACCAGCCAGGGCTATACATTGAGAAAATAATCATGGTCAGCTACAGAGACAATGATCAGTCTAAATTCAAACCCTGTTTCACAGGTGAGAGGCAGACAGTGAAAAGAAGAAAGCCCTGAGTTATTCCAGCACTTGGGAAACAGATATGGGAAGATAAACTCAAACTCAAGACCTGTTGAGTGTACACAGTGTTTCAGGATAGTTACTTTTCAAAGATAGCTTTGGAGGGTGAGGAATTCAGGATCATTCTTAGGTACACAGTCCAGCTACAAGAAATAAATCCTGATTTGTTGTTCTATTATTAGGCAGATGCCAAATGATTACTGATTTTTTTTTTTTTTTTGGTTTTTCGAGACAGGGTTTCTCTGTGTAGCCCTGGCCGTCCTGGAACTCACTCTGTAGACCAGGCTGGCCTCGAACTCAGAAATCCGCCTGCCTCTGCCTCCCAAGTGCTGGGATTACAGGCGTGAGCCACCACGTCCGGCTGTGATTACTGAATTTTAAAAGTACTATCAGTAAGCTCTAAAGCAGTAAGTGATCCTTTGAGGAAAATGTACCTACAGTACATAAACTGGTATGGAATTTTTTTGCAAAAGATAGGTCAGTTGCAAAGAAGAAATTCTGGATGGGAGATGTCTTAGCAATTACAAGCCCTTGCTGCTCTTCAGGCCAACAGAAATCCTTGGTTCAGTTCAAAGTCCCCAAGTTAAACATAGCTCTTGATACCTTTAACCCTTCATCTTTTGCTCTGCGGGCTTCCACACACAGGTAAAGATTAAAACTATGTAATTTAGGCATGCTTTCATGGTCCTATAATCGCAGAACTTTGTGGAGTCAGGACCAAGAGTTCAAGTGTGCATGGTCCAAACAGGCTTCAGTATTTAGCCAGGATTGCAGGTGCTTCGAGCAATTTTCCTGCTTTAGCGTTCTAGCTACTAAACCATGGCAGATAGATTTATTTAATCGAAGAATGCATAATACTTGGTATACTTTTCTTATAAAATTGATGTGACAGAGGAAGATGGATGGCTAGGGCTATCTAAGTCCGGATTTCTTAAAGTTTAAAATCAAAATCAACATTTTTTGAACTGTTTACTCTCAAACCTTGGGAGTTTGTGTATTAGGCACATGCTTTACTAGTAAATATTGAGCTGCATCCAAAAGTCCTAATTGGCTAGCACTGGGAAAGGACTTGGAGTTTGAAACTGGCTCTGCCTTCTATCAGGTTCTGAATCTTTGTTAGCATAGAGTAAAAGTGTGATTTTCTTTCTAATTCAAATTAAAAGTCACATTCTACTCTGGGGTGTTCTGACTCTAAAGTGCTGGAGTTACAGGAATAAACTTCTTTGCCTAATTTAATTTTTCATGTTAATTTTCAAAATTAATTTTTTGTGCATTGTATATATTTTTATAGGAATAAAAAAATACGTTGTTGGTCTCATTATCAAGACATCCTCTGACCCAACTTGTGTAGAGGTAAGGAAATGTTAATTTTTAAGTTTTATTTTAATTCATTTCAGAGTTTGTGTGTGCACTTGCGTGAGAATGGAGGTCAGAAGTCAGCTTGAGAGTCCGTTCTCCCTCCTCCTTTATCCCTGTGGGTCTGGGGAGTAAATTCATGTCTACACTGTAAAGCATCGCAGATGCCCCAGAGATTTAGTAGTTTTTTAAAATTAAATTTGTTTTAATAATATTCTGTGTGTTTGTAAACAATTGAGTGCTATTTTAGGTTTCAGGGCAATTTGGGGGCTGTGGTTCGTTCCTTCCACCATGTAAGCCTAGAAAATTGAGCTCGGGTTGTCACTTACTGGCCAGCTGGCCTTCCATGCTGGGCCGCCTCCCTGTTTTAGTCTGTTTTTAATAGTCCCAGGAGCATGCATATTTCTTATAGACATAATCATTTCTTATACTTATGTTTGTATTGAATTCTTTAAGCACTTGTTTAATCTGACCCCTTTCCCCCTCCCTAGAAAGAAAAGGTGTATATTGGAAAGTTGAATATGATTCTTGTTCAGGTAAGCTTTATAGTAGCCATCTTCCTCAGAAAAATTGAATAATTGTTACACTTAACATTTGGACCTTATCTTACAGGTGAATATATTTTTAAAATTCTTTTTATTTATTTTTTTAATTTTTGTTTTGTTTTGTTTTTTCGAGACAGGGTTTTTCTGTATAGCCCTGGCAGTCCTGGAACTCACTCTGTAGACCAGGCTGACCTTGAACTCAGAAATCTGCCTGCCTCCACTCCCAGAGTGCTGGGATTACAGGCTTGCGCCTCCACCGCCTTGCTCTTTTATTTTTAATTATGTTGAGATGTGTGTGTGTCTGCCAGTGGGTATATGCCGCAAGTGAAGGTTTTCACAAAGGCCAGAAGGCATATGAAACCTTTGGCTTATTACTGACAGGGGCCTGGGGATTAAAGTCAGGGTTTTGGTTAACATTTGATAAGTCTGTTGTGATAAAGATCAACAATTATTTTAAGACTCAGTTATTTTAAGACTGGATGTAGTTGTGAATTGGATAACATATTAGTGTTTCAAACTTTTAGTGCTAGTTGGCCTGCTCCTGAGCATGTATTTCTCATTTACATGTGGCTCTTGAATCACAGATTATATATCCTTACATGTAATGTGGCCTCCTAGTTAATCTCCATACATTCTTTCCTAACTGTCCATATAGTCTTTTTAAGTTTAGAATATTTATATTGGCCTGCTTTCTACATTTTGAAACGTACTTGACTATGACACTGTCCAAATTTCATAAATCTGATTCATTTAATTGGCGTTTTAATAGATGTCTCTGTCCATGCTTGAGCTCTCTACTTCAAAGCTTAAATGGTTCAAACCAGGGCCTGGTGGAATTGAATCATGTAAGAGCCTGAATTGAGCTTCAGCACTGCACTAAATAATGTTATGATTACATTATGTACAACATAAAATGTCTGTTTGGGGATGGTGGGGATTGATCCCAGGGCTGATACACTCGGTGAACATTTAGCCTTGGCCCTAAAGCTATCTCCTTAACCAGCCCCCCTAATCAGTTAATTAGGTCTCATAGTTTGGGGAATACATACCTAGCAAGCAAATACTAATATCCGTACATATTTGGACGTATATGAATTGTCAGGGTAACGGAATGGACTCTTCAGGTACTGAAAGCACTGTTTTCTATTATGTATGGTGTATATATTAGTAGGCGGGAGTGAGTATCACAGAGGCTGTGATAATGTTTTTTCTTTGTCAAGTAAGAGTGAAATGAACATTTCATTTTTAATTTTAGATACTTAAGCAAGAGTGGCCCAAGCATTGGCCAACTTTTATCAGTGACATTGTTGGAGCAAGTAGGACCAGTGAAAGTCTGTGTCAAAATAATATGGTGATTCTCAAACTCTTGAGTGAAGAAGTGTTTGATTTCTCGAGTGGACAGATAACCCAAGTCAAAGCAAAGCATTTAAAGGACAGGCAAGTACTTGTGTTTTAAAGTATCACATGCTATGTGGAGCTCTAAGTGTAAAAGTTTTTAATGAAATCTGAACAGCAGTGTTTACGGGGGTGGGGGTGGGGTGGGGGGGGTGTCCATGAGTGCATAAGGCAATGCCCCCTGTCCTCCGTCAGGTAGGACTCCCCTGAGCCAGCATTTATCTTGTCCCTCCTTTCTAAGTCATGTTGTTGTTTCTTTTCTTAGCATGTGCAATGAGTTTTCACAAATATTTCAGCTTTGTCAGTTTGTGATGGTAAGTGTTTTTAATTTCCATCTTTTTTTAAAATAAGAGTTAGAGGAAAGTATATTTATGGTATGATGTTTGTGTTTCCAGGAAAATTCCCAAAATGCTCCCCTTGTACATGCTACATTAGAAACACTGCTGAGATTTCTGAACTGGATTCCACTGGGATACATCTTTGAGACTAAGTTAATCAGCACATTAATTTACAAGGTAAAGCCAGCACACTTTAGTTTTTCTTTACTGCTACTACATTCAGTGTCTGTTTCTGAAATGAAGGTGCTTTCTTTCTTTTTTTTTGTTTTTTTTTGGGGGGGGTTGGTTTTGTGTGTGTGTGTGTGTGTGTGTGTGTGTGTGTGTGTCTGTGTTTTGGATTTTTTTCGAGACAGGGTTTCTCTGTGTAATCCTGACTGTCCTGGAACTCACTCTGTAGACCAGGCTGGCCTCGAACTCAGAAATCTGCTTGCCTCTGCCTCCCAGAGTGCTGGAATTACAGGCATGCGCCTGGCAAGGGGCTGCTTTCAAGGTCTTTGCTAGTAATATGAATCTTCAGTCTATGTGGGGTTTGTTTGTTTTCTTTTAGCTCAGGATTAGTTGTAGACGTTAATTCTGATACTATAGAGTTAGAAGCAGAAGTGGTAAGGGCATCATGGTCCAAGTTAACCTCAAATTAGTTGATATGTAAATGGACTGCGTTCTCGTGACTATTGTCTAGTCTCCTACAAAGTATATACTGCACAGTGGTCCCTAGCTAATGTCTGTTTTCAGTGTTTTCTTCAGTACTACTTTGGAACATTTATATGTTGGTTATTTTATTTTGTAATGAATCTTATATAAACTTTGCTTATTTATATTTTTAAAGATGGGGGTCTCGAGTCATTCAGACATGCATAGTAACAATCTTGGGAATAGGATTTGACTGCATGCATGTATTTGTGTCACATGAATATCTGCTGCCCTTGATGGCAGAGTGCATAGAGGTCAGAAGAGTGTGTTGAATCTCCTGGGGCTTGCTGCTGTGGGTTTGGGGAGCAGAATCTGGGTCCTCTGCAAAGCACCCAATGCCTTTAACCACATTCCCCCTTGTTTCTTGTGTTTAACTTTTGATTTTTCTTTTCATAAAATAGTTCCTGAATGTTCCAATGTTCCGAAATGTGTCTTTAAAGTGCCTCACTGAGATTGCTGGTGTGAGTGTGAGCCAATATGAGGAACAGTTTGAAACTCTATTTACACTTACAATGATGCAGCTAAAACAGGTATATGCCGCTGTCTTTTACATTGTTTGAATCATTTTAATGCAGTAGACAGCGTTAGACTCATAACCAACAACACTGGCAAATAAACAGGGTTAGAGTTAAGTTACACTGTAGAAAGGTTACTTTTCGTTAGCTGTGGGGTGAGTGTATGTGTATTACATGCAATCTTAGGTAGAAATGAGTGTGTTTTTCTCTTAGAAATATTAAAGATTAAGAGATACCATGATATAGTTCTAGAAATTTTAAGAATGAATATTGTGAACACTGATTACAGTGGGAAACTGACCAATGCTCCCTCAGACTATGGTCTGTTGCAGGTGTAAAAGAATTGTTTGTAAGCCCCAATTTGATTCATCTGAATGCACTGTTATAATTTATTTTTGTTGTTGTCTTGAGGAAAAGTCTAATAGAAAAATTAAACTATAAAATCAGTCTGGATTGACTAAAAACAAATCATAAATAGTCCTTTGTATGTTAATTAGCAAATAGGTGTTAAAATTTTAGAGTTTTTTTGATGGTTTCATAATATGAAGATGGATGGTTTTCAATTTGCAGATGCTTCCCTTAAACACTAATATCCGACTTGCATACTCAAATGGGAAAGATGATGAACAGAACTTCATTCAAAATCTCAGTCTATTTCTCTGCACCTTCCTAAAGGAGCATGGTCAACTTCTAGAAAAACGACTGAATCTTAGGGAAGCACTCATGGAGGTAGGTCCGGTTCTTGAAATTATTTCTAAAAAAAGATGCACCTAAATATGAACCTGTTTGCATGTATGTGGATTTTGGACTGGGTCCCTGTATGCCTGGCTGTCCTTGAACTAACTGTGTAGAGTACAGTGACCTTAAACTCACAGAGATCTTCCTGCCTCTGCCTCCCAAATGCTGGGTTTGTATGCAGGTACTGGACTCTATATTGTTTTTTGAGACAGGTTCTCATAATCTTCTCTAGGTTGTTTGGAAATCAGCAGGGCATTAGTGTTAAACTAGTGGAAACTTTTTTCTTAGCTTCCGATGTGTAAGCCTGTCTTGTTTCAAAACTAGATTTCTAAAGACTGGCCCTGTATGATATTAAGGTTTTTTGTTTTGTTTTGTTTTGTTTTCGAGAAGGGTTTCTCTGTGTAGTCCTGGCTGTCCTGGAACTTACTCTGTAGACCAAGCTCACCTCAAACTCAGAAATCCACCTGCCTCTGCCTCCAAAGTGCTGGGATTACAGACATGCGCCACCACGCTCGGCTGATATTATTTTTTAATTTATTGCTCAGTGTGTTTCTATGCTAAGCATCACTTTTCTATCTGTCTTGGGATCTAAAAGTTTTCCAGTTTATTTTTTATTTTTATTTTTTTTTTATTATTATAATTATTATTATTAGTTTTTTGGTTTTTTTTTTTTTTTTTCCGAGACAGGGTTTCTCTGTGTAGCCCTGGCTATCCTGGAACTCACTCTTAACCAGGCTAGCCTCAGCCGGGCGTGGTGGCGCACGCCTGTAATCCCAGCACTTGGGAGGCAGAGGCAGGTGGATTTCTGAGTTCGAGGCCAGCCTGGTCTACAGAGTGAGTTCCAGGACAGCCAGGACCACACAGAGAAACCCTGTCTCAAAAAACCAGGCTAGCCTGGAACTCAGAAATCCGCCTGCCTCTGCCTCCCAAGTGCTGGGATTAAAGGCTTGTGCCACTACCACCCGACCAGTTTTCCAGTTTAAAAGTATAAAAATTGTCAAGCATGGTAATGCAGATCTAATTCCACCCAGCCCTGGAAAAGCAAAGACCATCTGATATCTGTGAGTTCAAGGCTAACCTGTTTTAAAAAATGAATTCTAGAACACCTGGGGCACACAGAGAAACACTGTCTGAAAAAAAAAATGGCAAAAACTGTAGTGCTCTTTTAGTATATTTCAAATGCAACTTAACTAAGAGTAATATGATTTCCAAGCATTTTTATCATCTCCACAGCAAATCATTCCTATTGTATCAGGTCTCATAAGCCCAGACCCATTGCTTTATGTCTCTGGGATTATCTGTTACTTTATATATGTTATATGATACATGATCTTTTTAATAACAGGCCCTCCTTAAAGTTGTGAGGCTCTTGTCTGCTTTACCATCACCGGCCACCATAAGACCCCTTTATGACTGACCTCAAACTTAGGATTTCCTGAGGATGGCATGGAGTTCCTACCTTGCCTTGTTGTGGGACCATAGCTGTAGGTCATGAAGCTTAAGAACTAAAGACACTGGATAAAGTACCCTGGAAACATTATAGAACATGTCAGGAAAAAGTTGCCAGCTTTCTGTCTGCTGCAGGAATAAAATTCCATATCTATTTCAAATAGAGCCTTTTGGTTTTGGTTTGTGAGACAATGCCTGGCTGGCTCTCCTAGAGCTCACGTTGTGGACCAGACTGACCTTGATGCAGGCCCGCCTGGCTCTGGGATCTCCCAAGTGCTGGGATTAAAAGCGTGTATGTGCCCGCACTGCCCAGATTCAGATGATTAGTTTTTCATTGGAGATAATGCTTTTAATTTTCTTGGCCTTAATATGTAGGCTCTTCATTATATGTTGTTGGTGTCTGAAGTGGAAGAAACTGAAATTTTCAAAATTTGTCTTGAGTACTGGAATCATTTGGCAGCTGAGCTCTACAGAGAGAGCCCGTTTTCTACATCTGCTTCTCCGTTGTTATCTGGAAGTCAGCACTTTGATATTCCTCCTAGGAGACAGCTGTACTTGACCGTGTTATCAAAGGTAATGTTACATGTTGGTCAGCTCTCTTGTTTTCTTACTATAGTTTTGGTGGCTAAAGTGTTAGAAGTAGAACATAAGGAGTGGTTTTCCAGTTTCCGTTTTTAGAAGTATGGGTTCTTAAGGTCACAACCATCTGTAATTGGATCTGATGTCCTTCTGTTGTGTCTGAAGACAGCTACAGTGTACTCATAAATAAAATTAATCTTAAAAAAATAACCAAATAGCCGGGCGTGGTGGCGCACGCCTGTAATCCCAGCACTTGGGAGGCAGAGGCAGGCGGATTCCTGAGTTCGAGGCCACCCTGGTCTACAGAGTGAGTTCCAGGACAGCCAGGACTACACAGAGAAACCCTGTCTCGAAAAACAAAAAACAAAAAACAAAAAACAAAAAAAAAAAACAAAAAACACCAAATAAATAAATTAGTAAATGAACAAAGCACAGATCAAAGCAGGGTTCGGTAATGTAGTCTTGTAGAGTTACTATTTCAGTTATTCTGTACTTTTTAGAATGTTTGATTCTTTTGGAGAGCTTAGTGTGTGTCCCTTGTTGATGTGAGTCTTAGCTGCATAGAACAGGCCTGCCTTGAACATAGCCTTCCTTCCCAATGCTGAGATTCACAGTGCCCAGCGTTTGGAATTGAATGTCTAGGTGTGCCCTTTTGGGGGTGCGGGGGGCTTCTGTTTTGGTTTTGGTTTTTTCGAGACAGGGTTTCTATGTAGCCCTGGCTGTCCTGGAACTCACTCTGTAGATTAGGCTGGCCTCGAACTCAGAAATCTGCCTGCCTCTGCCTCCCCAAGTGCTGGGATTAAAGGAGGGCACCACCACTGCCTGGTGAGTCCAGTCTTGAGTAGTCAAGGCTGACTTTGTCCTCTTGGTCTTCATGGAGCCACCCCCCAAGTTTTGGAATTACAGATGTATGACTCTGCCTCTTTTGAAAGTTTTACTAGGGAGGGATCCACTCAGTTTTAGGAGTGCTGAGTCTGTAGGAATGTGCCACTATGTGTGACTGAATATTTTCTCTAGACTCTTGGCAGAATTAGTTTGATTTTATTGTAGTATCTTAATTAGTATATACTTTTTAAGTACATGCTTATGTTTGATCTGTCTTAACGGTTTCTTTACTGGTTTGTTGATCAATAGGTCCGCTTATTGATGGTTAGTCGCATGGCTAAACCAGAGGAGGTACTGGTTGTAGAAAATGATCAGGGAGAGGTTGTAAGAGAGTTCATGAAGGATACTGATTCCATAAATTTGTATAAGAATATGAGAGAAACATTAGGTAAGTAAATAAATGACAATTCTTATAATTTTATCCTCTATTTGTGAAAATATTGTTTGGTCAAAGTTTTACACTTACCTGAATCTTTCAGGAACCATATACTTATATGCTTTTATACCCTAGCATAAAAAAATTTTTTTTTTGTTTTCACTATAAAACATCTGGATTTTTTTTTGTTTTGTTTTTGTAGTTTATCTTACTCACCTGGATTATGTAGATACGGAAATAATAATGACTAAGAAACTTCAAAATCAAGTGAATGGTACAGAATGGTCATGGAAAAATTTAAACACATTGTGTTGGGCAATAGGCTCCATCAGCGGTGCAATGCACGAGGAGGATGAGAAGCGGTTTCTTGTCACAGTTATCAAGGTATGCCGCCAGCAGGCCAAGTGGAGACTAATATTAAAGATATGCTTAGTTACTGTATATGACCAAAGTTTGTCTTATTTTATAGGACCTTTTAGGATTATGTGAGCAGAAAAGAGGCAAAGATAATAAAGCTATTATTGCATCGAATATCATGTACATAGTAGGTCAATACCCAAGATTTTTGAGAGCACATTGGAAGTTTTTGAAGACAGTAGTAAACAAGCTATTTGAATTCATGCATGGTAAATCTCACTTAATATATTCGTTGTATTTAATTTTACTTTTCATTTGTTATGTTGAACAAAAAATCAAATAAATGTTTTTTTTCTTGTTAGAGACCCATGATGGAGTCCAGGACATGGCTTGTGACACATTTATTAAAATAGCCCAAAAATGCCGTCGGCATTTTGTTCAGGTTCAAGTTGGAGAAGTAATGCCATTTATTGATGAGATTTTAAACAACATAAATACTATAATTTGTGATCTTCAGCCTCAGCAGGTATATAAGTCACTGTGCTTATTATTATTAAATATATAGGAGTTCTTACTTGCATGTGTTTGTGTGCATGCGTGTATGGTTCCTGTATATGAAGAAGCTGGGAAGAGGGCATCAGGAACCGTGGAGCTAGAGTTGCAGACATTGACCACCGAGTAGGTGAACCTGACTTCCAGGAAGTGTAGCCATTCCTTACTTCCGCATAACTATGATTCCCCTCAACAGTCCTCGAGGGTTTATAGAAGTTACATGCTTGAAGGATGGAGAGCAGCTCAGTTCAGAGTGGGCATTCCTAGAGGATTACAGTTGGGTTCCCAGCACCCACACAAATATATTTGTAATTTGTTTACATGTATTTTCCGTGATTTGGGTCCATGAGAATATGAAAATAAAAATGTTTGCATTTAAAAACAGGTTCATACATTTTATGAAGCTGTGGGGTACATGATTGGTGCACAGACAGACCAGACAGTTCAAGAACATTTGATAGAAAAATACATGCTACTCCCTAATCAAGTGTGGGACAGTATAATTCAGCAGGCAACCAAAGTAAGTTTTTATTGTTTATTATCTTTTTAGGATTTTGTTGTTTTTTGTGTTTTTTTTTCCTTTATGTGTATGTATTTTATTTTCTTGTTTTGAGTTCTATTGAGGTTTAAGGTTCAGTCTTAGCACTTTTGAAATGTATACTTTATACATTTTAAACTGTATGTATCTGAGGTGTCCACTGCACACGGAAACTAGAGAGAGGGTAGCCTTGGTGTTGGGCCTTCCCTTGAACATCCTTGAATGGCGCGATCATATCACTGCTGTGGTTACCTGTGCCTTTCTGGAAAGTGCTTGGAAGAGCAGACACAGTATCCTAAGCCCATCCTAGCATCATGTTCTGCTGGGGATCTGAGCTTCAGCTCTCAGGCTTGTTTCTGTGGAAAGCCCACTCAGCTCTTTTCCTTACTGAATAAGTGCTTTAATGTGAGTTAGAATGACTGGGTTAGAGAAGTCAGGCGTGGTTGTGCATAAGCTTAATCCTAGCACTTAGAAATAGAGGGAGAAGTTCAAAGTCATCCTTGACAATATGACCTTGGAGGTCAGCTGAGGCCTAGAATACTCTGTCTCAAAATAAAAGAAAGGCGGGAAAAGTGACAGGATTTTGTTTTGTGTGGAGTTGGGATATTTGAAACAGTTTACTGTAGGGCCCTGGAGAGGTGGATGATTTAAAATATCCTTCTGTTTGATCTTAGCGAGACTGTTTCACTACTCTTTAATGTAGGTTTCAGGTACTTGAGCTTTAGGGATGACTAGGTGATAGGTGAAGCTTTGTACAACATGCAGCACTATCTTTTGAGATTACAAATAAGATGAAGTTTTCAATAAATGAGGTTGTGTTTTATTGTGTTAATTTCAGAATGTGGATATCCTGAAAGATCCTGAAACAGTCAAGCAGTTGGGTAGCATATTAAAAACCAATGTGAGAGCCTGCAAAGCTGTCGGTCATCCCTTTGTAATTCAGCTTGGGAGAATTTACTTAGACATGCTTAATGTATATAAGTGCCTCAGTGAAAATATTTCTGCAGCTATTCAAGCTAATGGTAAGTGATTCTGGCTTCTTGGGGAAAGTAGAATGCTGGGTAAAGGTCTTTCATACCCTTTCTGCACTTCTCACATCCAAGTAAACCTGCTGTCTGGGGTGTGAGAAGGCTAAAGACCCTTTCTCAACAGTTGCTTGCTTACTCAATTAAGATTAGTCTTGCCTACAAGGATGGTTTATTGACAGAGTAACTACTTTGCAAAATGACCAAAGCTCTGTGTTGTTGGATCAAGGCTATTTGGAAGTTTACACTTTAGAATTCTTTCTTCCATCCATTAATTTTCCAGCCTTTCCCCCAATAAATTCTTTTGAAGTTAAAGTTTTTTTTAAATAGCAGGTGGAGTGATATCATTTGTAGACGTAACTTTGCATTCTATCAAGTTAGCTTATATTTGATTGTTCTTTAGGTGAAATGGTTACAAAGCAACCATTGATTAGAAGTATGCGGACTGTAAAAAGGGAAACGTTAAAGTTAATATCTGGTTGGGTGAGCCGATCCAATGATCCTCAGATGGTAAGATTTTTTTTCTTTTATTTCACATTCTCAAGTATGCCATGTCTACATGTACTGTTGTTGTTGTTGTTGTTGTTGTTGTTGTTGTTTTGAGACAGGGTTTTTCTTTGTAGTCCTGGCTGTCCTAGAACTCACTCTGTAGACCAGGCTGGCCTCGAACTCAGAAATCCGCCTGCCTCTGCCTCTGCCTCCCAAGTGCTGGAATTACAGGCATGCGCCACAACGCCCGGCACCATGTACTTGTTTAATTAAAAGTTAGTTAAATGTCTGTGTTTAGGGTTATTTGTTGGGAGTCCTTTTATAGTAAAAGAGTAATGAAGAAATTTCTTTTTGAAGAAATTTCTGTTTACTATAGGCAATAATAAATAAGAATGGGTTATTCGGGGGTATAGAGATATGTCTAAAGGCAGATTGAAGCCTTGTTAAGATAAAAACTTAGATAAAAATAATTGTCAATGGAACCCATGTTTTATATATAGGTCTCAAGGAAATCCAGGCCATATGGTTCATAAATTGTAGCCACGATGGTAACTTTGAGGTAGGAAGATAAAAGATTGCAAATTAAGGCTTTTGAATCATCTCAACAGCCCTCATCATTGATCTTGAGCTTTGATGATGGTCAAAGTAATAGAGAAAAGTCATCACTTCAGATTTAAATCTACATAAAGAATAACATAGCATATTGTTATGCCTAATCTTCATATCAGCACCAAAAATAGAGAATAGCCCTATTCACTATTAGTATGTGATTGAGCTATAATGTTGTGAGTCGGTTAAATGGAAACTGAAACAGCCAGCTCAGTGGATGATGGGATTTCTGCCAAATCTCAATGGATTCCAATACTGGAACCCACACGGAGGAAAATCAACTCCCACAGATGAACCTCTCTGACTTTTATGTGCATGTGTGTATACATGAGAAAAGTCTGATACTTACAACTAAACTATTTGTTGTCTAAGTTGTCTGGAGTAAGTAAATCAGCATCTACTTAATGGTGTGAATTCTTCCCTGTGTCCTTGTCACAATAAGAGCCATTTCATCACCTTCATTTTTAAAGTTTCAGGGTGACATTTTGCTGCTTGTGCTTGTGCACTCTGGTAGTATCTGCCACAGGAGGCAGAGGCAGCCAGAGTCAAAGAGCATGTGGAGCACGCTTTTACCTGGGAGGCAGGTTCAGGCCTGTTCTAGGTTAGATAGCCAGGGATACACAAAAACCACTGTGGGGGGTTGGTTGTTTGTCTGTTGGGTTGTTTGTTTGTTTATGAAGATTTTATGATTGGTTCGAGAAAATGCAGTCTGAAGTGGGTGAATGGTAGTGACTGGTTTCAGTTGTGTGTGTTATTGCAGTGATAGAGCTACTGCTGGTATTCCCAGGTTTGAATGCCTTCATCTTCAGGAAGTTCTTGAGCCTGCTTGTGCTTGGGGAAGCTACCAGAAACACTCTTGTCTGTTGTAATGTTAACAGATGCCTCCTGTGTTTGTCACTTTGATGTTCAATGGTTCTGGGGACTCACAGAATGCTGTTGCTATCTTTAGCCCCAACTTTGATTCTTTTTTTTTTTTTTTTTTTTTTTTTTTTTTGGTTTTTCGAGACAGGGTTTCTCTGTGTAGCTCTGGCTGTCCTGGAACTCACTCTGTAGACCAGGCTGGCCTCGAACTCAGAAATCCGCCTGCCTCTGCCTCCCAAGTGCTGGGATTAAAGGCGTGCGCCACCACGCCCGGCCCAACTTTGATTCTTATGGGATAGCACAAGTTACCAATAAATTAGTTATTAGTCAAGAAATTACTTGAAACAATTTCTTTCCCCACCATTAAGTTACAAGGACTCGTGGTCTGGAAATTGCTATGGCAATCTAGCCACCTTTTAAAACTCATTTGTGTATGTGTGGGTATGTATCTAGGTACCCTAGATGTAGAGTTAAAGATGGTGTAGGTACAGAGAATCCTGCTTGTTTCATGAGCCATTCCTTCCACATCAGCTTCTTCACAGCAGTCGTCTTCTTGGATTTATTCACCCTAGTTTTTAGAGCATACATCCAAGTTTGCTCTTGCAGGACTTTGGATATAGCCAATTTAGGACTCTTGACAGCTAAATATGTGTGAGGGTGGTATTTTGGTGCACACCTGTCTCACAGTCCCTGGGGACTGTAGGAGGATAGGTGCCATGGATTTGGGTCCAGCCTAGCTATGGACAGATCGACCCACAGGTAGAGTTCGATTAACCTGTATCTCTGACCGTTGTTCATGTTGACCTTACTGTTCCTGTTGCTAGAATATTTTAGCATCCTATCTCATCAGGTAATTGGAATTAACTTAGAGACTGGAGTGACCTATATTGCCTACTATAGTAAGAACTTCACCTCTCCCCCAACAGGTAGCTGAAAACTTTGTTCCTCCGTTGTTGGATGCCGTGCTTATTGATTACCAGAGAAATGTTCCAGCTGCTAGAGAACCAGAAGTGCTTAGTACTATGGCTATTATTGTCAACAAATTAGGGGGACATATAACAGCTGAAATACCTCAAATATTCGATGCAGTGTTTGAGTGCACATTGAATATGATAAATAAGGTAGGTGACTTGTGGTTTTATTATACAATGTTCTCCACTCATAATTACATAAATAACTTTTTTTTCAGAGTGTCAAAGTCCTAGAATTCAGTATATATTTATAGTACAAGCAGTAATTGGCATCTTAATAACAAAATCTTGACCAGAAAGAAAGGTCAAAAAGACTAAAGACTGGTCATGGACACACTCAGAGACCTAAGAGTGCTCAAAGGGCAGTGGTGGATGGACAGATCTATGACCTCTGATCTCTATAGCCATGGCTGGCCTGGAACTCACTCAAACTCTGTAGACCTAGCTGGCTCAGAACTCAGATCTGCCTGCCTCTAAGATTATATGCCCTACAAACTACAGGTTAGAATTTGTATTTTAAGGATTCAAGTACCGTGCTGTGCAAATAATCACAAACTAGCACACACGGCTAAGTTTCTGGTCTATATAAAACGTACACATATAACAGCTTGTTATACATCTGACCAGCTTGGTCTACAAAAGAAAGGGGTTGGGATTAAATCTGTACTCAACCTCAGGGTAGGATAACTTTTAAACAGGATACAGGTTTTATTGGTTTTAAGATAAAGCAGGATAGCCGAGCAGTGGTGAATTCCAGGACTACACAGAGAAACCCTGTCTCAAAAAACCAACAAAAAACAAAAAACAAACCAGCAGGATAAAATTAGGTAGTAATGGTTTTTGTTTTGTTTTTTGTTTGTTTGGGTCTCCTTCCCCCCCCCCCCCCCCCCCCCCCCCCCCCCAGACAGGGTTTCTCTGTATAGCCCTGGCTGTCCTGGAACTCACTCTATAGACCAGGCTGGCCTCGACCTCAGAAATCTGCCTGCCTCTGCCTCCCAGAGTGCTGGGATTACAGGCATGCACCACCAATGCCGGGTGGTAATAATGTTTTTAAAAGTTCTTCTTTGGCTGGAGAGGTGGCTTAGTGGTTAAGCGCACTGACTGTTTTTCTAGAGATCCCAGTTCAATTCCCAGCAACTACATGGTGGCTCACAAACATCTATAATGGGATCTGATGCTCAGTGGTGTATCTTAAGACGGAGATAGTGTGCTCACATAATTACAAATAAATGTTTTTTAAAAAAGTTTTTCCACATGGGTCTTGACACAAACACACACCAAGGTTTTTGGTGAGTGGATTTGGGGCAACAGCATCTTCTTGCAAAGCACAGACTGGCTTCAGACTTATCAGGCTTCCTGAGAGTAGATGTTTCACAAAAAACATGGCTGTGTGTTTGCTAGTTTGTCTTTAAATTCTACCCTGGAGATTGTGGGCACACTCTTAATTCCAGAAGCCAGCTAGGTCTACAAAGCGAGTTCCAGGAGAGCCACGGCTCCACAGAGAAAGCCTGCCTTAGGAAACCAGTAATAAAAAGAAAGAAAATAAATCCTAAAATTTGGGCTGTCCTTTGGGGGAAATTCTGATGGGGGATGCAAGTAGAAACTTCCTATTTCCCTCTTTAAATATGGCATTGAAATGTTTCTGTGTTCTCTCTCATTGTAGGATTTTGAAGAGTATCCAGAACACAGAACAAACTTTTTCTTACTACTTCAAGCTGTCAACTCTCACTGTTTCCCAGCATTCCTAGCTATTCCACCTGCACAGTTCAAGCTTGTTTTGGATTCTATTATTTGGGCTTTTAAACATACTATGAGGAATGTTGCAGATACAGGTAAATACAGTTAAATCATTTGATAAACCAGAAATATACACTGAGTCTCAGTAACTGTCCCACCTCGGTGGGAGGGAGGTGTAAATGCTCAGTTTGGTTTGTTTTTTTTTTTCTTTCTTTCTAATTTTAGGCTTACAGATACTTTTTACACTTTTACAAAATGTTGCACAAGAAGAAGCTGCAGCGCAGAGCTTTTATCAAACGTATTTCTGTGACATTCTTCAGCATATATTCTCTGTTGTGACAGACACCTCACACACTGCGGGTAAGAGCTGAAAAGCACTAAATTACTAAGTGTTTCAGTTGTCTTTTTTTCATTATTACTTTTTAATTAATGTTTATTCTACAGGTCTAACAATGCATGCATCAATTCTTGCATATATGTTTAATTTGGTTGAAGAAGGAAAAATAAGTACACCACTAAACCCTGGAAATCCAGTTAACAACCAGATGTTTATTCAAGACTATGTGGCTAATCTCCTTAAGTCTGCATTCCCTCACCTACAAGAGTAAATTATCGTTTTACTATTATTGTATGGGTGTGTATTGGTGGGTGTGACATGTGAGAATGTAGATTGAGGATCAGAAAGAAGCATCTGTTATACAGGCAGTTGGGAGACTGCTATAGGGGTGCTGGAGTCTGAATTTGGAATCTTGGGAAGAATATGAGCTTTTGCATACTAAGACATCTCTGCAGTATAATTTTTTTTAATATCTAGTTTATATGTGGATACTTAAGGGTATGTATGTACATGACTGTCCATGTGGACAGGTCAGAGGGAATTCGTCAGTTCTTTTCCTCTACTTTGGTTTCCAGTAATGGGTCCTAGACCACTAGGCTTTATTGCAAGTACCTTTACAGACAGAATCATCTGGTTCTATGTCATTTAAGTTTCTATTTTGATAGATGTTCTGGGGATAAGCAAATTATTTTTTAAATTTTAGATGTTTAATTTTTAAAGATTAATTTTTGTTTTGATTTGCAGTGCTCAAGTAAAGCTCTTTGTAACGGGACTTTTCAGCTTAAATCAGGATATTCCTGCTTTCAAAGAACATCTAAGGGATTTCTTAGTTCAAATAAAGGTACATATTTCAGTTTTTTATTTCTGTGTTTTGAATTTTTGAGCAAGGCTTCCCGGTTGGCTTATGCTTTGTATGTGTTCATGCATCTACACTCTGTATAGTGAAGGCCATCAAGAAAGAACCAAATCCAAAAAAAAAAAAGAAAAAGAAAAAGAATACTGCTGTGTTCTTCTGAGAGCAGGACTGACTCTACAGCTCACCCATTGCAAATAGACTGACTACTCAGCGAGGTCCAGGGCTACTCTTGTCTCTTGAGGTGTTTGTTTGTTTTATACGAGTTCTTCAGACACACCAGAAGAGGGCATCCCATCCCATTATAGATAAGTCCAAGCCACAGTGTGATTGATGGGAATTGAACTCAGTGCTTTTAACCACAAGCCCAGGGCTTTTTGGTTTGTACACAGTTTGCTAAGAAATGATGTCAGAAGATCATGCATTACAAGTCATTTGATTTCTGAGTGCAAAACTCTGAGAATGCTTTGAAGACCATGGTACTTTGTGATTGAGCTACAATTTCCATGATCATGTTCCATGTTAAGATTATTTAATATGGGATAACACTGTACTATTAAGACTAGTCCTATTTTAAAGTTTTGTTTTTAATTTAGATTATATTTCTAGTAATACATTTCAATTAAAATGAAAGTGACAAATAATTTATATTTCTATTGCAAGTGGCAAAATACCATATGTATTCTCACCAGTCCCAGAGGCAACTTGATGTTTTACTCTACTGACATTCCAATTGTCTGTGTTGACAGGAATTTGCTGGAGAAGACACATCAGATCTGTTTTTGGAAGAAAGAGAAACAGCCCTTCGACAGGCTCAGGAGGAGAAACACAAACTTCAAATGTCTGTACCTGGGATTCTCAATCCACATGAAATTCCAGAAGAAATGTGTGATTAAATCTGAAGTCATGCTAGGCTTTTCTCTCTGCAACATTTGTTCATAGAAGAAAACAGCAGATGGATTATTTGTCGACCAAAATGATGCCAATTTGTAAATTAAAATGTCACCTAGTGGCCCTTTTTCTTATGTGTTTTTTGTATAAGAAATTTTCTGTGAAATATCCTTTCATTGTTTAAGCTTTTGTTTTGGTCATCTTTATTTAGTTTGCATGAAGTTGAAAATTAAGGCATTTTAAAAAAACTTTTACTTCATGCCCATTTTGAGGCAATGCTGGGGGGAAGCAGTGAATTTGATTTGAAAATATACTTGTAAATTCTAATACAAAATTAATTACAAAATTTTTTCTTGTAAACAATACAAATTTTAATTAGGGAGCATTTTTCTAGCCGTTATCTCGTGCTAGAAGAAAAGTAATGAGTAAAAGCAATTGCGTTAAGGGGTTATAGAGCTGCATTGTCTGGAGCTGGCACCTCCCGGGCTGAATTGTCTGTCTCTGGACTACATGTATTAAAGTCTGTGTGTCAAGTCTGCAGCAAGATCATGTGCATATCATCCCATTGTAAAGCAACTTCAAAAATATGGGAACAGTTAGTTATTTTTACACAGTTCTTTTTGTTTGTGTGTGTGTGCTGTCGCTTGTCGACAACAGCTTTTTGTTTTCCTCAATGAGGAGTGTTGCTCATTTGTGAGCCTTCATTAACTCAAAGTGAAATGGTTAAAGATATTTATCCTGTTAGAATAGGCTGCATCTTTTTAACAACTCATTAAAAACAACAACAACGAAAACAAAACTCTGGCTTTTGAGATGACTTAATACTAATATACATTGTTTACCAAGCTGTAGTGCTTTAAGAACACTACTTAAAAGGCAAAATAAACTTGGTTTACATTTATTTTCCCTTCACTGGCTTAAAATTATTCCTACATATATGAAGGTAATTTTAAGGATTCTAATATTTTTATTTGATGTTTGGTTCTTGTCTTAGAAATTTCTAGCCCAGCACTATGGAGGCAGAGACTGGATCTCTTGAGTTGGAGATTACACAGCTTCCAGTACAGTTAAGGCTATGTAATAGACTCTGTCCCCAAGACAAACCAAGGGTTCTAAGGTTGTTGGTAGGTCTTAACAATCGGAGGTCTGTGCCAAAGTCTTATAATCCCATCAGAGGCAGGAGGATCTTGAGTTTTCTAAGAGACTGGTCCACATGGTAAATTCTAGGACAGCCAGGGATATGTGCACGAAGTCCTTAATTAATCTCAAAAAAAATAAAAATAAAAATAAATAAATAAGATAGCAAGTAAACATCCTGATAGCAGTTTAAATCGCCTTTTGTTTTAGGGACCTCTCCTTGTGCAGCTCTAGGTAGTAGTAAGGTCGATTAGCTTTTGAAGGAGGTATGGACATACTTTTCATCCTGGCACCTCGCATTTGACGTGTAGAATTAGAGTTTTCAAGGTTATCTTGGTCACTTGAGTCCTTATGGAAATAGTATGGAGACACTTGGAGTGGAAGTGTTTAACCAAACAGTGGCCTTAGGAAGAACGATGTATGTTTATAGCGGTGTGTGTAATGAGTTGTCTAGAGGCTATGCTTGACAGCAAAACTCTTGGGCTAATATGAGCAGGATGGCATGGAAAAACAAAAAGCTCGAGTTACAGTTGAATTGAGAGGTGGAGTCAGTGCATCCAGCGTGACTGTATCAAGGAGACAGGCTATCTGATTTGGTTGAGGTAATCTCCTTGTGGACTTAATCAGGATATCAAGGTATTCACACAAAGATCAGGTAGGCCAGGGAAGGGAAGAAAGACCCTGAATTACCTTGCCAGTCTTGGAAGAGCTGAAACTATACTTAATGATGGATATAATTTTAATAAAAATTAGAATAAAATGTTTCTAATATTTAAGCACTCATGCCTTATTAAAGTGCTTAAATTACAGTGTGTATCAACCATTGCAAATTCCCCTAAAATTGGTGTGTGTGTGTGTGTGTGTGTGTGTGAGAGAGAGAGAGAAAGAGAGAGGGAGGGAGGGAGAGAGAGACAGGAGAGTTTGTTAGTGTTGGTTCTTTCTACTCTCTCGGGTTCTGGGCATCGAATTCTGTTTGTCAAGCTTGGTTGTAAGTACCTTTCCCTGCTAAGCTATCTTGTTGGCCCCTTGCCTCTTGACTTGAATTTTTGAATACACAAAGGTGCAAGCATAGGTTTGGCCTAAAAAGGTGATTCAGTGCTTGGAGTGTTTGCTGGAGCTGGAAAATGGGTGAGGTTAAGAGCACTTGGCAGTTGGAGGGGACCTAGGTTCAATTCCCAGCATCCACTTCTGTCAATAGTTAAGTATATGAGGCAAAACTTTTAAAATAATAAAACAGAGCTGGCACACCTCTAATCTCAGAATTTGGGAGGCAGAGTCAGGTAGATTTATGCTTTTGTGGCCAGCCTTGGCTACATAGTGAATTCTAGGGCTACACACAAACCCTGTCTTGAACAACAACAAAAAAGGACTTGATCGATTTTTTTTCAAAAGATGTTTGCTACCAAGAATTAAGTTTTCCTGTGACAATACTAGTAGTTAGCTGGTTAGGTGAATTTCTGGGGCCAGCCAGAAATGTGCCCTGTAAGTCACTACATACATGCACAAACACTAAATGTTTCAGAAAAAAAATCTTTAAAATTACAGTAGCAAAACCCCATTGTAATACATAGAAAATTGAACCCATGTCCTTACGTAGTCTCTGAGACTTTAATGGGTTGGAAGTTAGCTGTTATCTAAAAGTAGATTTCCTGATCTTGTAGCTGCAACCTGATGTCCTAACCAGGGTAGCACTACGTTCTTGGAATTGAAAGTTCAGGAAAATGGTGTTACTGAATTCAACACGTAGGGTCTGTTAGTAGCTGTCCTTGTAACCAGATACCTATAGTCCCACCCTACATGCCAAGTGGGTGAAAGAGGACATGGATGAGGGAAGAAATAGCATGGTGGTACACACATGCCAGCACTGGGTGAAAGGCATGAGGATCCTTAAGATCCTTAGATCACTGGATTTCAACTTGGAGCCATACAGGAAAAGATTCTAGGATCACAGTTCAAGGTTAAACTAGAACAAAATCACCATAAAAGTTCTCTATAGCTGGGCAGTAGTGGTGCATTCCTTTAATCCCAGCACTTGGGAGGCAGAGGCAGGTGGATTTCTGAGTTTGAGGCCAGCCTGGTCTACAGAGTGAGTTCCAGGACAGCCAGAACTGCTGGCCTGAGAACTCAAATATGTGTCAGACTGACCTTGAACTCGGCTTTTCTGCCTCCCTGAATTTTATAGGTTGTTTTGAGCTGCTGTGTTGGTGTTGGGTATTGAACCTGGGTCCTCTTTAAGATCTGAGACACATTCCTGATCCCTGAGCCGTCTCCAGTCCTGTGAGACATGCTTTGACAGGAGACTGACTATTCAATATTAATTTGGCCAGAAGATATAAGTATACCTTGAAAAGGGATGGACTACATACATAGCAAGTTACTGGGTTGCTTAGCAATATTACAGTGTGTATCAACCACTGCAAATTCCCCTAAAATTGGAGTGTGTGTAAGTCAGGAGAATTTGTCAACATTGGTTCTTTCTACTCTCGCGTTCTGGGCATTAAAAAAGCCCCAAAGCACCAAGGAGGATGTTAGCCCTAGCAGGTTGAGAAGGCCGTTGAGGTCAGGAGTTGATTAGCACTTTCTGAAGTACAGGCAAAGCCCTAATGAAATGGTTTCATTTTCAGTGGTGCTGGGGTTCAAACCCAGGAATTGGCAGTGTGGGGGAGGCAAGTGTCCCCTCTTCTATATACCCCATTACAGGCTTTTTTGTTTAGGTTGGTTGGTTTTTCTAGACACGTTTTCTCTGTATAGCCCTGGCTGTCCTGGAACTCATTCTGTAGGTCAGGCTGGCCTGGGACTCGGGAATCTGCTTTCCTCTGCCCCCCAAATGCTGGGATTACAGGCGTGCGCCACCACCGCCATGCCCAAGCTTTCTTTTTATTTTAGCTCAATCTTGCCTCAACACATACAATGAAGAGTGTGATCTTGTGCTGCTTTGCAGTGCTGTAATTATGGGCTTATTTGGTGCTAGTGATGGACCCCAGGGCTCTGTACACACTAAGCACACATTCTAACAATCCACACCCCCAGCCAAAATTTCTACATTTTATATTTACTACTGTACATCTTACTGCAGTAAGGCTCCAGCAGTCCTCACTCCATGACCCTGTAGTATTACGTTTAATGGATACCTTGTGGGAAGTTGCAGAGATGGCTCATGGTTAGGAACGCTGGCTTGCTGCTCTAGAGAACATGTATGCAGCCGTAGTGCCCAGGAGGTGGCTCAAACGTATGACTCCAGTTCTACATCTGATGCCCTCTCCTATCCCCTGGGCACCAGGTACAAATGTGGTACATTTCTATGGATGCTGGTAAAGTATACACATAAATATTTGAAAGAAATACTTTGTAGACCTCATTTTAAATTGTTTCTTGTACCACGTAAGGCTGGGGTGGACGTGGTCAGCTGAACACAAGAGGCTGCTCAGTGGGTCTTGGTGAATTTGATCCTTGGCATTCCCATGTGGACGCTCCAGGTTTAACGAGTGTTTCGGACAGTGGTGGCTCATCTTCAGCCAGCACTCAGGAGACAGGTAGGTGAATCGCTGAGTTCCAGGACAGCCTGGATTATACTGACTGGAGCACTGATTGCTTTGGCAGAGGTCTGGCTCCTACCAACCCCATGGGGGCTCACAACCATCTGTAACGGAACCCGATGCCCTCTTCTAGTGTCTGGAGACAGCGGCATTGTCCTCACGTACATAATTATTTTTTTTAAGAATGTTTTCTCAGGAAAAAAAATGCTTTCTCCTGCCAGGCGGTGGTGGCACATGCCTTTAATCCCAGTGCTTGGGAGGCAGAGGCAGGTGGATTTCTGATTTCAAGGCCAGCCTGGTGAGTTCCAGGATAGCCAGGGCTACGAGAAACCCTGTCTCGAAAAAACAACAACAACAAAAAAAAAAAAAAAAAAAAATCAAAAACTGTCTTCTCTCAACAATTACAGTGCATAAATTGAGGAAGGGATGCCATTGGTGATTAAGATCTGTCTAGTATGTGCACAGAGCTCTGCTACATCTTTGAACAGCTAGAGCTTGGGAAGGGCCGGTACTGTGGAACCGTAGCCACAGAATCGTCTTGACTCTGGGCAGCAAACAGCAGGATATTCGAGAGAAGTCTCTGGAGGGTCCAGTATTAATAGTGTAGTGGAAATCAGATGCCCCAAGTCAGACCAATGATTCATTGCAATGAACATTTGCAAGGAAACCTGTTTGGGCCAAAGGGTATACTGTGTGACACTGAAGCTTCCAGTATCAGTTCAATGAATGACTGTGATGGAAAAGCAGGAAAGAGAGAAGAGTGGAACTGGAGCCAGGACAGGCAAGAGGAGGCTGAGAAAGGCTGCTGTTAATAGAGGAACAGGTCGTTACCCTGCAGAATACGGGTGCCACAGTGCGGAGTTTGCTTGGACTCAGCCCTCCAACAAGCTGCGCAGCCACATGATCATCCAGGCTCTGGTCAACTTACTGGATTGGACCTTCTTGGAAGACCACCAAGGTTCATGCTTCTCCCAGAAGCCATCCTCTAGTCAGTGGCCAGAGTATTGGCAGAGGTCCATGTTAGTCCTAAGCTATAGTGCCACCAGAGACCAGGTGGAGGTCCTTGGCACGTACTGATGCTGGAGATCAAGTGTATGTTCGGGGATCCATGCTGTTGCCAGAAACTGTGAGCCTAGGATCGGTGCTTCTGCTGACTGAAGGGCCCAGAAACTGTGCTTACAGTGTTATTAATGACTACAGACCCACATGAGAGAGCAGAACATACAAGGCTTCTGTGACAGCCCCTCCATTCATCCTCGCCCACTCCTTCCAAGCTGAGAGGGAGCCATCAAGGAGAACCTAAAGGGCAAATTGTGATGGGGTGATGAGGAGCAGCTCTCCACAGCTGATGGTTTCTGCAGGGGTTTGGGGGGTGCAGGTGGAGATCGGGGTCTACCCACTAAGAGTTTGACCTTGCTCGAGCTTGCAGGGTGGGAGAGAGGTCACGGGGAATGGTGGGAGGACTGGGAGGTGAGTGCAGTTGGGGTGCATGATGTGAGATTCTCAAATAATAAAAATATTGTTTAAGCTGCGCAGTGGTGACACACGCCTGTAATCCCAGCACTTGGGAGGCAGAGGCAGGCAGATTTCTGAGTTTGAAACCAGCCTGGTCTGCAGAGTGAGTTCCAGCATAGCCAGGGCTACACAGAGAAACCCTGTCTGGAAAAACACCAAAAAAAAAAAAAAAAAAAAAAAAAAAAGTTTAAAAAATGTAGTAGACCAGACTTGGATTGGCTGTTGTTAGCAGTCCCTTATCTATATCTGGGAGTGGGGCCTGGCCTGGCATGTGGTCTCCTACCAGAGGTCACATCATTAAAGAAAAAATATTCTACCTCTGCTAATAGCTCTCAAATGCCTATAGTTCCTCTGCTATAGAATTGGTTCAGCTTTTCTTCTGTGCTGACTTTGGCTGGCTAGGCCTGTCACAATCCTTGTGAGCTTACATGTACAGCTGCCTGGTATGTCTGGAAAACAGTCTTTACTTGATGTTATCCTTCTGGCTTTTACAATCTTTCTGTCCCCTCTTTCATAAAGACCCCGGAGAACTGGGGCAGGGAGAGTGATGTGTACATCCCATTCAGGCTGAGCAGTCCTGTCTGTCTTGTTCTCTTCGTACTGAGTAGTTGAGCCTCTGAGTTAATTGCCGTCTACTGCAAAGAAAAACCTCTCTGATGAGGCTTGAGATGCTCTGATCTATGTGAATAGCTGTAAGTCATTACGGCATTGCTTTAACAGTATGTCTATTCAGTAGAATAATAGCATTGGGTTTTTACCACATGTTTTTGGCCCTTTAACAGTGCTAAGTATGGGTTCCATCTCATGAAACAGGCCTGTGGTTTATGTCACAAGACATACTTTGTCAGCCCAGTTGTAGTTTGCAGGGTTCACTGCTGGGTGAAATTTGAAGATAACCTCGTTCTTCTTTCAATGTTCATAATACTTTCCAGGACCATGAAAAGCTTGTCAGTAGAGATGAACTTTCCAAGTGAGTACTACCTTGTTTTTTTTTTTCCATGTTCTTTTTCTGTTATTGTTTTTTTCCCCTTGAGACAGGGTTTCTCTGTGTTGGGTTGGCAGTCGTAGAATTATCTCTGTGAGCAAAGCTGGCGTTGAATTCAGAGATCCACCTGCCTCTGCCTCAGGTGTTGGAATTAAAGGTATGTATCTCCAATGCTGATTTTTCCAGGACTCCAAAACAGCAAGGGTCTTGGAGGGTGGCCAAGAGTACTGGCAATAGCTTATAGTGCTTTTGGGGATTTATGTAACTCCACAGTTTTCATTTGCTAGCATCAGGTGTCTAGTGGGGTATTCCCTCCCCCATTATAGGGAAATTGTGTGTGTGTGTGTGTGTGCCCCCAGAGATCAGAGGTGTTCAGAGGTTTTCAATTTCTTTAGAACTGGAGTTACAGGAGGTTTTAATGGGTGCTGGGAATTGACCTTGGGTCTACTGGAAGAGCGACTCTTTTTTTTTTTTTTTTTTTTTTTTTTGGTTTTTGGAGACAGGGTTTCTCTGTGTAGCCCTGGCTGTCCTGGAACTCACTCTGTAGACCAGGCTGGCCTTGAACTCAGAAATCCGCCTGCCTCTGCCTCCCAAGTGCTGGGATTACAGGTGTGTGCCACCACACCCGGCTTGGAAGAGCTGAGCCCTTCTCCAAACTTAAACCTCATGCCATATATGTATTTAATTTAGGAAGCTTCTATAATATTAGGTTACCATGTGGCCTTTTCTTTCTTTCCTCTTCTTTCTTTAGATTTATTTTATACACATGATACACTGTCATGACAGCTTCAGACACACTAGGAGAGGGCATCTGATCCCATTACAGATGGTTGTGAGCCACCTTGTGGTTGCTGGGAATTAAACTCAGGACCCCTGAAAGAGCAGTCATCTCTTAAGTCATCTCTCCAGCCCCACTCCCCAATGTGGCCTTTTCAAAAACTGTCCCACCTCTCTCCTGCCCTCACTCCAACTTAACCCTTCTTTCCTATTATTCCTGTTACCTTTATACCACTGTGTTCTATCTCCCTCTTTCGGTTTTTTTTGTTTGTTTGTTTGTTTGTTTTTTTTTTCCGAGACAGGGTTTCTCTGTGTAGTCCTGGCTGTCCTGGAACTCACTCTGTAGACCAAGCTGGCCTTGAACTCAGAAATCTGCCTGCCTCTGCCTCCCAAGTGCTGGGATTACAGGCATGCGCCATCACACTGAGCTGAGACAGGAACTCTTAATGAATCTACACCTTGCCATTTTTGACCGTTGTCTCATCAAGCACTAAACGTGAGGGGTTTTCCAGCCTCGTTCCCGGTCCTCGCCTCCCCAGGTTAGAGTTGCAGGCATCCACTGTCACACTTACCATTTATATGGGTCCTGGGGTTACAAAGCTCACCATGTTTGTGCAGCAAGCACTTCTTACTCAGGGAGCCCTCTCCCCTTGCTCTACTGAGTCATTACACCCTGCCTCCTTGATTTACAGGAGTGTAATCACTAGGGCTCCTGTTTTCTGTAGTCTAAACATTCACTATTTGCATTTACTAGACAAAGCTGTTGAGTCCTGATGTAGACATTGGAAGAACCATAATTTCCACCAATAATTCTTCAGATTCTGAGATCTTTTGTGTATCTTTATATGTGCATTTTTTGGAACTGAACTGAGAAAATATACACATTAAGCAAGCTGCCTAACACTAAACTATATTCCAGCTAACTTCTTTTTGAGGCAGGATTGTGTCAAAGAGCCTTCCTTGCTGGCCTGGAAGTCAGCATGTAAATCAGGAGGGTCAGGTGTGTGGCAATCCTGCTTCTGCTTCTCAAGCACTGTAGGCATAGGCCTTTACTACTATATTGTGTATACATTTATTTGTGTCACATAAGCGCGGGCTACCAGACTTGTCAGAAAGTCTTTATTTTTTTCACATGAGCAGTCTAAAAATAGACACTTGATCAAGTAAAGCAAGAGAGACAAAGATTTATTTATTTATTTATTTATTAGTTTCCAAGACAGGATTTTTCCATGTAGTCCTGGTTGTTCTGGAACTCATTCTCTAGGCCAGGGTGTCCTTGAACTCAGAAATCTAACTTTGGCTCCTAAGTGCTAGGATTAAAAGCGTGCACCATCTCTGCCTGGTTAGTGGCCCAGATTTTATTACCCTATATATCAATTTTTCTTTTTTTTTTTTTTGGTTTTTTTGAGACAGCGTTTCTCTAGTTCAGGCTGTCCTGGAACTCACTCTGTAGACCAGGCTGGCCTCCATCTCAGAAATCCGCCTGCCTCTGCTTCCCAAGTGCTGGATTTAAAGGCATGTGCCACCACTGCTCCGTCTTGTATATCAATTTTAAGGTCTGCTTTTATCCTATTTGTAACTTCAATGTTCAGGGCTTTGTGGATAAAGTACAGCTGTAGATTCTGGCACATGCCTGTAGGTCCGCAGATGGCAGAAGCATGAAGAATTTGAATTCTATGTCAGCATGGGCTAACACTGCAAAAATCCATCTCAAAAAAGTACTACACCAATACTAAAAAAATTTATTTTTTAAATTAATTTCCACATTTAGATTATGTTTCAAGCATAGATAATGGTTAAAATGCACGTTGGCTGAATTAATCTATGTATTAGAGAATAGTAATTCTTTCCTATGGACTCAAAGCCATGCAGATACATCAATGTCACAGGCATAAATTTAAAAGGCATGAGCAACCCTAGAGACTGTTAGTTTAAAACAACTCAGAAATATTCCTGGCTGGGCGGTGGTGGCGCACGCCTGTAACCCCAGCACTTGGGAGGCAGAGTCTGGTGGATTTCTGAATTTGAGGCCAGCCTGGTCTACAGAGTGAGTTCCAGGACAGCCAGGACTACACAGAGAAACCCTGTCTTGAAAAAACAAACAAAACAAAACAAAACAAAAACAAAAAAAAAATTCCTTTGGTAGTGGGTCTTTTCCAAATCAAGGTTCATTGATGGCATTTCCAAAAACCTGGGATCTACTGGGAGAAAAAATAAAGGGCTGTTAAGAGGGCAAAGGTTGGCTGGAAGGTGATGTCTGCTGAGTCAACAGTGACAGAAACACTTTAAGAGGGGGGAGGCTAAGCCTGGTGGTGGTGGCACACACTTGGGAGGCAGAGGCAGGCGGATTTCTGAGTTCGAGGCCAGCCTGGTCTACAGAGTGAGTTCCAGGACAGCCAGGGCTACACAGAGAAACCCTGTCTCAAGAGGGGGAGGCTGGGAGAAGGATGGAGGGAAAATAGCTGCACAGCTCCTAAAGCTCATAGGGAATAACAAAAACAGGTTGGAATGAATCTTTATTACATCAAGTTCAAGACAGAGCATGAAGAAGTTCTAGTACACAGAAAAAGTGAGCCGTACCTAGACACCTTAAGAGATTAATGTAGGGCCTTTGTTAACATACGCACGGGTTTCAGTTTGGGGTCACGCAAACACAGGGATTTGACTTTGCTGTCAAATCCCTGTGGAAATATCTTAAGAATCAGTGAGGACGTAAGGGAAAAAACCTGTCAACACTCATTTGTCCTGTAAAATTTTTTAAGAAAATGAAACATTCATTTTATATTTTGCCTGCATGTATGTGTGCCACATGCAGTGTGGGTGGGGATCACAAAAATCTGAAGGACTGGAATGCCCTGGGTAGGATGCGGATGGCTGTGAGCACCACGTGGGTCCTCCTCAATGGAACTGAATCCGGGTCCTCTGCAGGAGTTGCGAGTGCTCCTAAGTGCGGAGCCACCTCTCTGAGCGTCTAGCTCTTAATGCAACAGCAGACCTAAGCGGAGTGTCCCTTTCACCCGTTTCCCACGCCTGGCTCCCATTTCTTTTGACACTGGGGAAGTAGGGAATCTAAAATCGCTCGGGCTGCCTTCGAACCCAGAGCCACCCTCCTGCCTGCGATTAGGAAGTACTGTCGTAAAACCATCACGCCAGGCTCCGTTCCTCACGGTAACAGCCCTCGCCGTCTCTCTCGGACGAAAGAGCCTAACATCATTTCCGATGATGAATGGGCAGACGCACGTTATGCGACCTTGTGTGTAAAAACGAGGTGTCATGGTTTCTTCACCGCGCCATGTCTAGTCCTGTCAAGGTGTCTCACTGCTGAGGACACTTGAGCCTCACAGAACCCGCACGACTGAGATAAACAGGGATTCCGGTTAGGACGCGCCCCGGGCTGCTCCATTCTCACCAAGCCAGGTGGGGAGCGAGCCGCGGCGTGCGGGGAGCCGCTGCCCCGCGCCCGTCTCCACCCTCCGAGTCCCCCGGGGGGCGCGGGAGACGACGGGGCGACGCGCTGCGGCAGGAGGGCAGGGGCAGGGGCGGGCCATCCGCCCAGCTCGACCGAGCCTCTCGGAGCGCCAAGCCCGACGGGGCGGGAGAGACCGCGTAACCGCGCCGGGCCCGCAGCCTCCGCCATCTTCCACTCACCCGACTCCCCCCGCGGGCGGCGGGCGGCGGGCGGCGCGCTTCCCTTCCGGCCGCTGACAGAGATCCGGGCTGGGCGGGGTGGGCGAGCGCGCACAGGGGGTGGGCCGAGGGCGGGGAGGCCGGACGGAAGAGGAAAGGGAGGGCGGCCAGCGGCTCCGGCAGGGCGTGCGGCGTGTGTGCGGAGAGGCGGAGGGCGGGGGAGCAGGGAGGGCGGAGGCATGAGAGCGCGAGGCGCCTCTCTTCGGCTCCTTCGCCTGGGCGGAAAGAGCCGAGCGCAGCCCGAGCGCTCCAGTAAAATGGCGGCGGCGGCGGCGGCGGTGGCCGCGGCGTCTGGTCGGTGGTGAAGTGACTCTGCTGCTTCTCTCCCCACCCGCCCCTCCCTCCTCCCTCCCCCGTCCTTCCCCCTGCCCCCGCCGCCTGCGCTCGGCGCCCCGGAGGCCTGCACCGCCCTCACCCCCTCCTCGCCCCCGCCCGCTCCCGCTCCCGCTCCCGCTCCCGGGCCCGCCGGCCCCCTCCCCCACCGCGGCTCCCCGCCCAGTGCTCGCCGCCGCCGCCCGCCCTCGTCGCTTCCCCGCCCCGCCGGCAGGCCGGCCCCCTCCCCTGCCTCTGTCCCCTCCCCCCCGCCGGTCGGGATCAGTCAGCGCGATCCTAAGCGGGGGAGGGGGGGGCGGCGGCCGAACGATGTGCGAGAACTGCGCAGACCTGGTGGAGGTGTTAAATGAAAGTGAGTAGCCGGGGAGGGGAGCGGTCGGGGTGCATGGTTTGGGGGCCCCGGGCTGCTCTCCCGCCCGGCCTGCCTGCCGCGGCCTGCGGGCTGCGGCGCCCCGGCCGGCCGGGCGGACGGGCCTGTGTGCCCGGGAAGGTGCGTGGTGGCCCGGCCGTCGCGGCGCCTCGGGCCCAGGCCGCCGGCTTACCTGGGCGCCCGAGAGGCCGCGGCGCAGCCCCGGCCGCGGCAGGCCCGGGCGGTCTCGGAAAGTTTCCTCATTACAGGTGTCAATTAACGAAGGCACTAATGAGCCCTTCCGCCCCGTCCCCTGCGAAGGCGGTGCGGGGAGGTGGGGTCGCAGGACTGGGCTTTGCTCTGCAGTCCGAGCCGAGCCTCAGGGCCGCCCTCTTTGATTTCCAGCGTGCTGGGGAGGCCTCGCTTACCTGCTAATTTTCATTAAAGTCCCTGGGAGAAGGGTGGTGATTTTTCCTTTCCTTGAGGGTGTGTGGGTGTATTCAATCCATCTGCCAGCCCTTAAATAGCAGAAAATGAACTGCAATAGTGATGATTGGAAGCGTCTTACCTTAATTAAAAATAAAGGCGATAGTATTTCCTCGGTGCCACTCGTCGTTTAAGTAGTAAAATCTATTATAAGGAGATCTCTCTACCGACGACAACCACCCCGAGTAGTCATGGTCTGTCTCTGGAAATGAGAGGCCGTACTCTTTATTCTTTATTATATTACCTATTTTATTTTTGGCCTTGCAAGATTGCATTTCTGCTTAAAGAAACAAGGGATGTTGCACGTCAGCTACTTATGGGCCCAGAGGTGGTTTAGATGAAAAGATAATTTACACAAACGATTTGTGAGAAACGTTCCTTTGATATTGGAATTTATATTCAGTGTGATATTTTGACAGATTTCCAAACTACTTATCTCTTTTAACTCATTCATTTAAATAGTCGATTTGTAGACTAGAATTCCCTTTTGGTTTCTTAATTTTTATTATGTGCTTGAGTTTCACTTTAATGGCTAAAAGGTTTGTAATTTATTTTCAGCTGTGTATATACTTTCTGACTGATTAAAGTAGGTGTTTGTATATATTCAAATTACATTTTCCTATATTTGTGTCATACTAAATTTTCCTAATATTTTAAGGTTATTCCTGTTTTGACATAAATTTCATTCTTGGTACAAGTGATATGGTAAACAGTTCCTTAGTACTTAGTAAAACATTTTGTATCTTAGAAATACATTGATGATTCTGACTTTTTACTCCAACCTGGAAGTACTTTATTGTTTAGTTAGTACACATTAGAAAAGGTAATTTGGGAGAAGTAATTTAAGATTATGTAGGTATTTGTGTGTCTATTTACAGATATATTCCTGTGAGTGCTGCTGCCCAAGTAGGCATCAGATCCCCTGGAGCTGGAGTTACAGTTTTGAACTGCCTATGTAGGTGCTGAGAACTGAACCCAGGTCTTCAGGAAGAGCATCAAGTGCCCCTAACCACACTGAGCCATCTCTCCAGCCCCGTTAGGATGTGATTTAAACATTATTTTAAGCTTAACTCAGAATGTTGTAAACAGAGCTGGAGAGATGGCTCAGTGTGGTTAAGGGCACTTGATGCTCTTCCTGAGGACGTGGGTTCAAATTCCAGCAACCACATGGTTGTTCACAACCATCCGTAAAAGAAATCTGACTCCCTCTTCTGGTGTGTCTGAAGACAGCCACAGTGTACTTACATATAATAATAAATAAATCTTAAAAAAAAAGAATGTTGTAAACATAGTATCTAAAGAAAATTTGAGAACAGATGACATTTGGGTGATAAAGATACTCTTTTTAAGGGCTGGTGAGATAGCTTAGGGGTAAAGGTGTTTTACTCTGTAGGCCAGTGGGTTGGAGTGAGTTTATTCCAGGGTCCACACATACTTACACACATGAGCGGAGGTTAAGGTTCTCTTGACACTGTGTAGGCCAGTGGTTCCCAAAGGTACTTATTCCAGCAGTGTTTTCTTTAAGGTTTATTGGAAAAATAAGCCTTCAGTCATCTCAGGAGATAATTTTTTTTTAAACCACTGTAGTTGTCTTAAATGTTTTCATATGTAGTGAGACCTTGTTTCAAAACAATATTTTCTTGGTGGTGTTTTTGTACCCCACGTATGATGCTGACCTCTGAGAACAAGACAGATTACCCTTACTGTGGTCAGGTTTGCACAAGATGGAGGAGCTTCATGATGAGCGGGAAGGTTGAACTTGGACAAACACTTGTTGAGTTAGCTTGGCTGGTGGTCCAGGCTTGTTTGTAATCCCAGCTACCCAGGAAGCTGAGGCAGGGGGATCACAAGGTCAAGGATCTTTCTGGGCTACAAGATGAGTTCAAGGCCAGCCTGGGCTAGTGAGACACCATCTCAAAATAAAAGTAAGAGCTCAGTGGTAGTGTTTGCTTAGTGTGGGTGAAGCACTGGCTTCAACTCCCAAGAATGGCACACCCTGTCCCACAAAAACAAAAAACAAACAACAAAACCCACAAAATCAGGTTTTTTTTTGTTTTTGTTTTTTTTTGAGACAGGGTTTCTCTGTGTAGCCCTGGCTGTCCTGGAACTCACTCTGTAGACCAGGCTGGCCTCAAACTCAGAAATCGGCCTGCCTCTGCCTCCCAAGTGCTGGGATTACAGGCATGTGCCGCCCCCACCCCCCACCATCAGGTTTTTTTTTTTTAATTTTAGATTTTAAAATTTAATTTTATGTGCATGAGTGTACCAGATGCATGCCTTGTGCCCTCAGAGGTCAGAAGGAGCCTCAGATCCTTTGAGTTTGAGTTCTAGAAAAATCAGCGTTAGCCGTGCGTGGTGGTGCACGCCTGTAATCCCAGCACTTGGGAGGCAGAGGCAGGTGGATTTCTGAATTCGAGGCCAGCCTGGTCTGCAGAGTGAGTTCCAGGACAGCCAGGACTATACAGAGAAACCCTGTCTCAAAAACCAAAAAAAAAAAAAAAAAAAGAAAGAAAGAAAAATCAGCTTTAAAAAAAGGATTTATTTATTATATGTAAGTACACTGTAGCTGTCTTGATATACCCCAGAAGAGGGCATCAGATCTCATTACGGATAGTTGTGAGCCACCATGTGGTTGCTGGGATTTGAACTCAGTATCTTCTTAAGGGCAGTCAGTGCTCTTAACTGCTGAGCCATGTCTTCAGCTGGAAAATCAGCTTTTTTTTTTTTTTTTGGATTTGGTTTTTTCGAGATCTGCCTGCCTCTGCCTCCCAGAGTGCTGGGATTACAGGCGTGCGCAACCACTGCCCGGCTAAAAATCAGCTTTTTAAGTTGAAGTTTATATGTCATCTTCTTGTAATTTCACATCGTAGTTATGTATTGGCTATCCTTTTCTTCCCCATTGGTTGTGGAAAGATGAATATTCAACCTTGATTCAAACTTCAGAATTAAATTCGTCAAACCATGTGCTTTTTTTGTTTTGTTTTGTTTTTTGTTTTTATTTTATTTTTATTTATTTTTTTTTTTTCGAGACAGGGTAGTCTCTGTGTAGTCCTGGCTGTCCTGGAACTCACTCTGTAGACCTGGCCTCAGACTCAGAAATCCACCTGCCTCTGCCTCCCAAGTGCTGGGATTACAGACGTGCGCCACCACCGCCTGGTTTCTGTTTATTTTTTGAGACAGAGTCTTTGTCTCTCTGGCCCTGACTCCCTGGACTCACTATGCAGATCAGGCTGACTCAGTTCATAGAGATACACCTGCCTCTGTTTTTTTGAGTGCTGCTGTTAAAGGTGTGTTGTGGCAATTTATTTATTATTAAGGGGCTCAAATGCAAATTTACTAAGGAAAAGAGAACTCTTGAGATTGGAAAAGGTAGGGTAGCTCACAGCTTGAGGGGATCAGAGGGTCAGACACACTCTTCTGGCCTTAAGGGTATGTGAACATACTACACAGACATATACAATTCATAGTAAAAATAACAAAATTGGCAGACAGCAGAACATTATGGGGCATACACGTCTGTGTTTGGAAGGCTGAGACCCGATCCTGAGTTTGAGATTAGACAGGTCACAGTGAAACCTTGTCTTGAAACCAAGCAAACAAATCTGTCAGAATGCGATATACCTAATGAGGAAAAAAAAAAAAAAAAAAAACAATCAGTAATAGTTTCTAAACACATTGTCATCAGTGTTTAGGTACAGTATTGTTATCAGTTGTACCTGTAGTCTTGTAGAAGTTCTCAAGGTGTAAATTCTCACAATGGAAACATACATTATGTAACTATGTATTAAATTTACCTACAGGTGAAAGGCCTATTAATGTCTAGAATCAGGCTAAGGATTCTAAAATAAGGACTAAACTCTTAGGTATCTACCCCAATCTGTTTTTGACAGTTTAAAGGAACTCCTTCCTGGTCTTCTTGCCTTGGGCTCTCAAGAGTTAATCTTACATTTCATGAACCACTGTGGCTTTTATACTGGAGGAGGCTAGGGTGTGGGAATGACAGTATGTATCTTGCTTTTTAGAATAGGCTGACCTGGAGCTTGTAATATTCCTGTCTCATACTACCAAGTGCTACTATTATATATGGCTCTCAGTCTTGATTATGGATTTTTTAACTTATCAAATCTTTAAAACTTCCTTGGGGCTGGAGAGATGGCTCAGTGGTTAAGAGTAGTGACTGCTCTTCCAGAGGTCCTGAGTTCAATTCCCAGCAACCACATGGTGGCTCACAACCATCTGTAATGGGATCTGATGCCCTCTTCTGATGTGTCTGAAGACAGCTATGTATGTTGTATTCATATAAATAAAATAAATAAATCTTTAAAAAAACCACAAAAAGCTTTCTTAACCAAGTAATATTTGAAACACTGGCTAACAGATAAAAATATTAACAGTTTCCAGCCAGATACTGTTTATTGGTATTTTGCCCTTACTCATTCTGTAGCCATCCCAGGCTATCCTCAAACACAGCCTCCCAAGGGATAGGTTACAGTCAGGAGCTGTAATCCAAATGTCAAATGATGAAGCACTATAAAATATATTATATATGAATATAGGAAAGTATCAACATTGTCTCTGTAATGAACAGTGATTACTGCCTTTTTTTATTGTTTTTTTTGGAAACAGATTCTCACTATATAGCTCTGGCTGACCTGGAACTTGCTTTGTAGACCAGACTTTGTAGGCCACACTTACAGAGATCCACCTGCCCATGCCTCCTGGGTGCTGGGATTAAAGCTGTGTGCCATCTCATCTCACATATTGACATATTTTTGTGTATGTGGTTTTTGTTTTGTTTTATTTTTTATTTTTTATTTTTATTTTTTAATTTTTTTATTTTTTTATTTTTTTGTATTTTGTTTTCCCAAGACAGAGTTTCTCTGTGTAGCCCCAGCTGTCCTGGAACTCACTCTGTAGACCAGGCTGGCCTCGAACTCAGAACTGCCTGCCTCTGCCGCCCAAGTGCTGGGATTAAAGGCATGCGCCTCTACCACCCAGCTTGTGTATGTGTTTTAAATGATGGTATTGGAGGGACTAGAGGGATGGCTCAGTGGTTAGTAATGTTTGTTGCTATTACAGAGGACCTGGGTTTGATTTCCAGCACCTACATGAAGGTTCACAAACATCTAGTGCTAGTTATAGGGGACCTGATGTCCTCTTTGGACTTGGGGAGTCACCAGGCACACATGTGGCATATATACACCTACATGCAGACCTCATACATCTCACACATTAAAATTCTCATACATTAAAAAAAAAAACTTCAAAAAAAGCCAAACCATGTGTGTGTGCGTGTGTGTATGTATGTATGTGTGTGTATATATATATATATGTATATATATGTATATATATATGTATATATGTATATATATGTACATGTACACATATATATAAAACACATACACACACACACATATGTGGGTATTTTGTCTGAATGTACTCCTGAGCACCAGAAAAGGGCATCGTATCCCAAAGGGCTACAGTTATGGGAAGTTGTGAGCTGTCTATATTATGTGGGTGCTGGGAATTGAACTCAGGATCTCCTGAAGAACACACAGTGCTCTTAATAGCTCAGCCATCTCCCAAGCTCCCAAAGATGACCTGTCTGTCTGTCTACCTATTTATATTGAGACCTGGTTCTCAGTGTAGCCTTAGCTCTTCTGGAACTGGCACTGTAGATCAAGCTAGCCTCAAATCTGGTTGTCTCTGTCTCCTGAATGCTGGTGTTAAAGGTGTTTGCCCTCACCTCATCTTGCTGGGGCTCAGGCAGAAAAGTTTGCTGCCATGCCTGTCTTTCTGAATCTGATTTGTGAAACCTACTTGGTAGATAGAGAAAACAAGCTCCTGTAGATTGTCCTCTGACTTTGACAGAGTTGTCACATACATCAGATAATGTAAACAAAATGGTAGGAGGAGATAGCTCAGTGGTTAAGGATGATTGGTTGCTGCTCTCAGGGAACTGGAGTTTAATTACCAGCATCTACATTGTGCCACTCACAAACATTCATAGTTGCAGTTCTAGGGGATTCAGTGCATACACATACACATGAATACAAATGTACATTGTTTTAAAAAGGGTAGTATTGAGTCTGACTGTAGCTCAGTTGGTTGAATGCAAGCCTGACACATGTGAAGCCCTGAGTTTGGTCCCGAGTACCACAGAAATTGGGCTTTATCATGAACTTCTGTAATCCCAGCACTTGGTAGGTGGAAGCAGGAAATTCAAGGCTACATAGTGAGTTGAGACCAGCCGTGGCTCCATGAGATCCTGTAATAATGATAATATCAGCTAACCCGCGTTTACAGAGGTAAGATCTGATATCCCCAGTTTGGAAATGCACATGTAGAACTGATTTGAAGCCACCTTGCACATTAGGAGATCTCAAACAAATGTTTGGTAAAGCTTTTCTTTTTTCTTTTCTTTCTTCTTCTTCTTCTTCTTTTTTTTTTTTTTTTTTTTTGGTTTTTCGAGACAGGGTTTCTCTGTGTAGTCCTGGCTGTCCTGGAACCCACTCTGTTGACCAGGCTGGCCTCGAACTCAGAAATCTACCTGCCTCTGCCTCCCAAGTGCTGGGATTACAGATATGCGCCACCACACCCGGCTTGGTAAAGCTTTTCTCACTTATCCAGGTACCAGGTAACTTGTCTCTGAACTTTGTATCTGAATATGGAACCAGTCTTGCGCCCCCTTGCAGATGGAAAGAAAGTTACAGCCACAAAAGTGCTGTAACCAGTGGCTCGCTACTCAGGAACCAGGAGCAGTATGTGCTCTTTCAGAATCCCTATTTCTTTACTTAAAAAAAAAAAAAAATCAGAACTTCTATGTTGCATTTTCATTCAGCAAAGGAACAGAGAGAGAAGAACATCCTCTCCAAGGAAGCAAGTAGTGAGGGAATGGGAGCACTTCGAGGGATGTGGTGTCTTTTTTGCAAAGTGATATCACAGTTATCAAAGAAGAAATGGAAGAACTATTCTGTGTCATTGAGAGTGCTGTGTTAGAAATTAGGAACAATTTTTATTTTAGGTGAATTTGAAGAATACCTGCGTTTGATGAAATGGTAGACTGTTGCTATGCCAAGACTGCAATTCTTTTTTTTTTTTTTCTTGTTTTTTGTTTTTTGTTTTTTGTTTTTGGTTTTTTGTTTTTGGTTTTTTTGAGACAGGGTTTCTCTGTGTAGTCCTGGCTGTCCTGGAACTCACTCTGTAGACCAGGCTGGCCTTGAACTCAGAAATCCGCCTGCCTCTGCTTCCCAAATGCTGGGATTACAGGCATGCACCACCACGCCCAGCGGCTAAGACTGCAATTCTTATATTTTAGTTTGAAACTATTTCTAATAAAAATTGTCAGACTCTTCCTCCAGCTCTTAGGTTAGCCAGAAAATGATAACCCTAACCAATCAAGAAAATGGCCTGGGTTCTTCTTGACATCCAGCACTTTGTGTTCTGGTTGAAACAGTGGCTGTCAGTTGTTCACTGGGAAGCTAGATCGTGTTTGGAGTCTTAGAGGAGCCTATGTCAAAACTTCTTTCACTAAGCAGCAGTGATGTCTCTCTGGACCATGGTCTCTTAGTAGGTCACAGACTGTTTCTTGCTTTGCTGTATTTGCTTCAAGAGGTCCAGTCTTTGTTTACTATCTTTATTTATATTTTTAAAGATTTATTTATTTATTTATTTTATTTATTTATTTAATGCATATGGGTATGCTGTTCTCATGCACACCAGAAGAGGGCATCGGACCCCATTACTGATGGTTGTGGGCTACCATCTGGTTGCTGGGAATTGAACTCAGGACCTCTGGAAGAGCACTTAACCACAGAGCCATCTTTCCAGCCCACTTTCTTGATTTATAAAAACTCATGGCCTTCAAGGAAGTTATGTGAAGGCAGTATATTCAGTAGTATATTCAGTTTTCTCTGGGTGTGTTTGTGGATGCCAGGTATACGGCCCTAAAGTGTTAAAATGATTCTCAAACAAACCTGCTACAGCAGCATGACTTAACTGTTAAGCAATGGGATTTGTGGCAGCATCCCCTCCTGATGCGAGGTCCTAGTGTAGGTAGGCATGGAAACTTTGGGTATAGTTGCTCTTGCCAACATGATTGCTGGGTTGTCTTTTGGGCCATGGGGGGGGGGGCATGAGTGAAGCATGAAGTCTTCAAAAACTGTTCTTCTATGCTGGGCGGTGGTGGCGCACGCCTTAATCCCAGCACTTGGGAGGCAGAGTCAGGTGGATTTTTGAAAAAAAACAAAAAACAAAAAACTGTTCTTTTGGTAGGCAGTGGTGGTGCACACCCTTAACCCAAGCACTCAGGAGGCAGAAGCAGGAATATCTATCTCTGAGTTTGCAGTCAACCTGGCCGATAGAGCAAGTTCTGGGACAGCCAGCCAAGGTTACAAAGAAAACCCTGTCTCAAAAAACAACAACAAAAGCGTAAGAAAGAAGATTGTCATGATAGCATGCTAAACTTGTGTTTGATCCCAGTATCCCATAAAGCCAAATTTAGTGGTCCACACCTGTGTTCCTAGGATCATTACTGCAAGGCCATCCTCAAGTTACACAAGGAATTTGAGGTGAGCCAGGGCTACATGAGGCCTTGTCTCTGCCAAATAAGAAAAAGGAATAGTCATTGGATATGGGACTACAGACAGAAACCGTTCTGCTGTTTTATTGTATGTGGAGGAAATGTTTTCAAGATGGTAAAGGACTGTGCCATACTATATTGTTTATAGAGCTTGGTTCTGGGGGAACAAGAAGAGGTGGAGGGCTGGGCAGTGGTAGTGCACACCTTTTTTTTTTTTTTTCCAAGACAGGTTTCTCTGTGTAGCCCTGGCTGTCCTGGAACTCACTCTGTAGACCAGGCTGGCCTTGAACTCAGAAATCCGCCTGCCTCTGCCTGCCGCCACCGCTGCCGCCGCCGCCACTGCCACTACCACCACCACCACCACCACTGCCGGATTTTTGCAATTTTCAATGAATCAATATATACTTGATATATAAAGTATACTGATTATTTCTATATGCAAGTAAATATAGTTAGGGCTCCTAGAACATTGGTGTTTTTGTGCGTGCATGCCACAGCTGCATGTGGAGGTCAGGGTACAGTCAGTTTTGAGTCTCCTCTGGGTACCAGGCATGGCATTGCAGTTGCCAGGCGTGGTGGTAATCAGCTTTCCTTGTTGAGCCATCGTGCTGGCTTGGGGATTGCTCTGTATGTTCCCTTGGCTAGTTGGATCTGTTTATGTTGCCCAGACTGGCCCCCAAAAGAGCTTTTCTTTCCTCTGCCTCCCAAGTAGTTTAGTATGCATGGCTAGGTTGCTGATTTTTAAACTATAGTTCTAGAGCTATGAACACAAAGTTTTATGT
Organism: Apodemus agrarius; assembly: GCA_964023405.1. Taxonomy (NCBI): domain Eukaryota; kingdom Metazoa; phylum Chordata; class Mammalia; order Rodentia; family Muridae; genus Apodemus; species Apodemus agrarius. Next base: position 95,565,721 of record OZ030016.1, read on the forward strand.
ATTTCTATATGTTATTTGAAGAGTTTTAAATTTTTATTTTAATTTTTGAAGCCTTTATTTATTTGAATCAAGGTCTCCTGTAACCCAGGTTAGTCTCAAACTTGATATGTACCTGAGGAGGACCTTGAACTTCCTTGAAGCTAGTTAAAGGTTTATAGTAAATTAAACACCTTTACTGTGGAAAGAATGGTTTCAGCAGTCTTAGGTAAATACTGAGTTTTTCTCATTGGAAGTAAATAAAAGTTTATCATCTTTCAAAGAAGTTACATATGTGTATGTTTTTGAAAATGTGGAATGACTATAAGCTACTGTGTGTTTTATATTATTTTTGTTTACAGACTGGTATTAGCTACCTTAGGCAGCTTCACATTCCCATGGCAGCCTCCCTGATTCTGTGTGCTGGGACTTACAGGCATGAATTGCTAGGTCTGGTTTTTTTTGGGGGGGGGGGTTCAAGACAGGGTTTCTCTGTATAACCCTGGCTGTCCTGGAACTCAATCTGTAGACCAGGCTGGCCTCGAACTCAGAGATCCGCCTGCTTCTGCCTCCCAAGTGCTGGGATTATAGGCATACGCTACCATGTCCAGATTTTTTGGTTTTTCGAGACAGGGTTTCTCTCTGTAGCTCTGGCTGTCCTGGAACTCACTCTGTAGACCAGGCTGGCCTCAAACTCAGAAATCCGCCTGCCTCTGCCTCCCAAGTGCTGGGATTAAAGGCGTGCGCCACCACCGCCCGGCTCTAGGTCTGGTTTTATTATCACTTGTTCAGAAAGAGAAAGCTAGGTGTGGTGGTGTGGTGGTGGTGGTGGTGGTGGTGGTGGTGGTGGTGGTGTAGGTGGTGTAGGTGTGTGAGACGGGGTTTCTCTGTGTAGCCTGGCTGTCTTGGACCTTAACTCTGTAGCCTCAAACTCAGAGATCTGCCTGCCTGTGCTGGAATAAAAGGTGTGTGACACCACCTCCTGCTTATATCCTAAATTTATTAAGCATTTCAAGATGTGTGGTTACCTAGATTTATGAGTACTGTGTTGAAAAAATATACTTTTAGGGCTGGAAAGATGACTCAGAAGTTATGAACATTGGTTTCCTTCAGGGGTCCTGAGTTCAAATTCTAGCACACACATGGTGATTAAAATCATCTATAATAGCATCCAATTGCCTCTTGGGGTGTGTAGATATATGTGAGAACATATATACATATAAATATAAAAGTGAGTCAGTAAAAATTACATTTTCTAGTCTTTTTTTTTCTTTTGCAGAATAAAACTTGGCCTTGTATATGTCAGCTAAGAACTCTGCTAGTGATATATATGCTTTTTTGAAAGGATACAGATTGTTTTTTTTTCTTTATTGTGATACTTTGACATCTTCTCCTATACTGAATATTATCAAAATGTTATTTTGGCAAAAAAAAAAAAAAAAGCTAATTTATACTTTTAACTACTTTTAAAATACTGGATATTTACAGTTTTGTTTTTAAAAATTTATTACATCTACTTTGTGTGTGTGTGTGTGTGTGCGCGCGTGTGCATATGGGTGAGCCGTGGCACAAGTGAGCAGTCAGGGTTTTTTTTTTCTCTTTTTACCAAGCGTGACCTGGGAAATGAACTGATTGTCAGGCTTAGCTACAGGCACCTTTATCCACAAAGCTATCTCATCAGCCCTGCATTTTTATATTGAATTTTCTGATTTACCCCTCTTAGGCAGTTTTTATGTTTTGTGCTACTAACCAAATAAGGCCAAGAATTACATTATTTTTAATTTGTTTTTGGTAAGGCAAAACAATAAAATTAAAAACCATGGGAGGGGGCTGCAGAGATGGCTCAATGGTTAAGAGCACTGATTGTTCTTCCCAAGGTCCTGAGTTCAAATCCCAGCAACCACATGGTGGCTCAGAGCCATCCATAACAAGATCTGACTCCCTTTTCTGGAGTATCTGAAGACAGCTACAGTGTCTTACATATAATAAATAAATAAATAAATAAATAAATAAATCTTAAAACAAAACAAAACCATGGGAGGTAGGGGAAATACCCAAGCCAAAAATATTTGGTATTGCTGACTTTTTTTAAAAAGAAATATTTATTTTCTGTATATAAGTACACTGTAGCTGTATTCAGATAACACCAGAAGAGGGCATCAGATCCCATTACAGATGGTTGTTTGAGTCACCATGCAGTTGCTGGGAATTGAACTCAGGACCTCTGGAAGAGCAGTTAGTGCTAACCGCTGAGCCATCTCTCCAGCCCTACTGCTGACTCTTGATGTGACTCTAAAATATTTTTTCTTTTACAAGGACAGTTGTATTGAGAGCAGAGTTTCTGCAGTGTACGATGTAGCTAGTTTCATCTAAATTTGACAGTTGCTTCTTTGGCTTTACCTTTTTAAAATTTTTACTTATGTGTAATGGGTATTTTGTCTGCATTTATGTCTATACCATGTGTATGTGCAGTACCCAAGGTACAAAGAAGGTATGGATCCTTTGGAACTGGAGTTATAGATAGATGATTGTAAGCTGGGATTGTAAGTCATGTATGTGCCGGCTTGAACTTGGCTTTTAATATGGTATATTCAGCCCTCAAAACTTTCCACCATTATTTTAAAATCTGAAATTCTCATTTCAGATACAGAATACTGAGTCTTGTTATCGAACTGAGAGAATGTTAATGATATTTAAATTTAAATCTTTGAGTCTTGGGGAGTAATGAAGAATACTGAGTTGCTACTTAAGTGTGTGAAACTTTTAAAACATTTTATTTTATTGTTATGAATGGGTATTTTTGCCTGCGTGTATGAGCACAGCTTACATGCTATGTCTCTGGGGGTTGAAATAGTGCATTGGATCACCTGAAACTGGAATTAGTGACACTTGTGAGCTATTGTGTGTACTGGGAATTGAATCCTGGTTTTTGGGAGGAGCAGCCGGGGCTCTCAACCTCCTAGCCATCTCTCTAGCTCAGTGGTTCTCAATCTGTGTGTTTCAACTCCTTGGGGGCTGCATTTCACATATCCTGCATAGCAGATATTTATATTACGATTCACAACGGTAACAAATTTACAATTATAAAGCAGCAGTGAAATAATTGTATGGTTGGGACTGTGTGTCTGCGACATTAGGGTGATTGGGACCATCACTTTAGCTCCTCTGATTTTGAAGCTTTGTTTGATGATGTTTCTGGAATAGTATGAATTGGCAAATAAAGTTTTAGGTTGCTGTTCTCTCCCATTTTAAGAGAACTTTGTATTGCACAATCGTTTAAAAAAGAAATGTTTGGGCTGGAGAGATGGCTTAGAGGTTAAGAGCACTGACTGGTCTTCCAGAGGTCCTGAGTTCAATTCCCAGCAACCACATGGTGGCTCACAACCATCTGTGATGGGATCTGATTCGCTCTTATCGTGTGTCTGAAGACAGCTACAATGTACTCATATACATAAAATAAATAAATCTTTGAACAAAAAAAGAAATGTTAAGGCTCAGCTGGATAAGGTACTTGATGTTGAATCTGATAACTTGCTTTTGATTTCTGGAACCCACGTGATAGATGAAGAGAAGAAATTTCCCCAAGTTGTTTTCTAACAACTTAAAACACACCCACCCCCACACAAAATAAATATACCCTCCCCTGCACAGAAAAACCCCCACCACCAAATAAACAAACAACCACTCAACCCCATAAAAACTCAGTTGGGCATGGTAGTACATGGCATGCCTTTAATCCTAGCACCAGAAGGCAGAGGTAGGAGGATCTTTTTGCTGTTAGTTCATGGCCAGCCTGGCCTATAAATCAGGTTCCAGTCAGGGCTGTTATACAGAGAAACCTGGACTGGAAAAGGTAAACAAAAACTCAACAACAAAATATACAGCAAATTGGAAATGTAAATGAAAAATGCATTGATTAAACATAACCCGTCAGAAAGTTTATTAGCCATGCACTGTTACTGACCCTCATGAATGTATGGCTTGCTGGTTGCTGTGACTTTCTTAGATCATAGCTAGAGTCTGGGAAAAGGGTAAAATCAGAAGTATGGGATGATAAAGTGAAAAAATGTCAAGGTATCTGTACTTGTATAGCCTTTTTTTTTTTTTTTTTGGTTTTTTCGAGACAGGGTTTCTCTGTGTAGTTCGGGCTGTCCTGGAACTCACTCTGTAGACCAGGGTGGCCTTGAACTCAGAAATCCGCCTGCCTCTGCCTCCCAAGTGCTGGGATTAAAGCAAGGGCTTTAATTAAAGCACTTGGATTAAAGCACTTTAAAGTTGGATTAAAGTGCTTTAATCCAAGTGCTTTAATTAAAGCCCTTGCTTTAATCCCAGCACTTGGGAGGCAGCCACCATCGCCCCAGTTTGTATAGCTTTTTTTTTTTTTCTTTCTTTCTTTCTTCCTTTTTTTTTTCTTTTTTTTTTTTTTTCTTTTTCGAGACAGGGTTTCTTTGTGTAGCCCTGGCTGTCCTGGAACCCACTCTGCAGACCAGGTTGGCCTCGAACTCAGAAATCCACCTGCCTCTGCCTCCCAAGTACTGGGATTAAAGGTGTGCACCACCACCGCCCAGCTTCGAGACAGGGTTTCTCTGTGTAGCCCTGGCTGTCCTGGAACCCACCCTGCAGACCAGGCTGGCCTGAACTCAGAAATCCACCTGCCTCTGCCTCCCAAGTACTGGGATTAAAGGTGTGCGCCACCACGCCCAGCTTGTATAGCTTTTTTTAACACTGTAATGACACATGATTCACAGAAGTGAGGGGGGATGATTTGGCCTAGACAGGCAATTCATAGGCAGTAGGAGTAGGACTAGAACTTAGTTGTTTTTTTCAAATGATTTGTTTTTTGTAAGATTAATTTATTATATGTAAGTACACTGTAGCTGTCTTCAGATACTCCAGAAGGCATCAGATTTTATTATGGATGGTTGTGAGCCACCATGTGGTTGCTGGGAATTGAACTCAGGACCTTTGGAAGAGCAGTCAGTGCTCTTAACCGCTGAGCCATCTCTCCAGCCCCCCTGGGTTCAGTTCTCAACACCTACAAGATGGTTCACAGCCAGCCACATGTAACTCCAGTTCCAGGGATCCTGCTTGCATGTGGATAAGCATATACTCATACAGGTCACACACAAACACATAATTATAAAATCTCTAGTAAATTATAAAAATGCTTTTGTTAAAGCTAAGCCTTTCTTTACTTTTTTAATAGGATCTCATAATGTAGCTCTGGCTGGCCTAGAACGGAGAAAAGACCCTATCTTCAATGCTCCTGCACCCCCCCCAAGAAGAAAACCAAAACCCAAAACCCCCCAAAATTGAAAACAAACCAAAACAAGTAACCTAAACCAAACAAAACCCAAGAAATCAGGTTGAGCAGGCAGTGAGGAGCAGGCAGTAAGAAGCACTGATCTATGGACCGCCTCATTTTTTTTTTTTTTTTTTTTTTTTTGCCATTTTCCTCCAATGATAGACTGTAACCTTTAAGCAGATATATCCTTTCCTAAGTTACTTTTGGTCATGGTCTATATCACAGAAATAACTGATACAGTCAGAAATCAAAGATTTTATCGCAGTAGTGAAAATAAAAGAATCAATGTTTGCATTTGTGTATCTAAGCTTTATTTTTAAGTAGTATTGGCTTTAATATTCGTTTAACATTTTTTCATACTTTTATGCTTTTATTTCAGTATCAGATATAGAAGGTGGTGATGGACTGCAGCTCCGAAAGGAACATACTCTCAAAATATTTGCTTATATCAATTCCTGGACTCAGAGGTATGCAGTTGTAGGTATTTTAAAGACTAACTTGATGGATTGTATAAACTGCCATTACTTGTTATTAGATTCTTTTAGGCTGTTTTATTACATGCTTTTTTTGTATTAAATGATAAGTTTATCAATATTCAATCATTTCACCTTTTTTTTTAAATCATGGGATTGATTTTGACATTGTTTTTAAAACAACATAAAAATTTCTTTCTTTTACCTTTCCGTCATTCTTAAAAGAATGAGTCACTAAAATTTTGAGAAGGAATTATTTTGAGAGATAAGAGAATTTTTGTGAGACAGCGTTTCTCTGTGTAGCCCTGGCTGTCATGGAACTCACTCTGTAGCTCAAGCTGGGATTAAAGGTGAGAACCACTACTGTTCAGCAATGTAAGAGAATTTTTATGGAATAGCTAGAAGCTTATAACAAACTTATTTTTTTTAAAAAAAAAACTTAATTGTCATAATAGATATTTTGAAATCATTTGATAATTTCCAATCTATTATGCACATTAGAACAGCTTTTATATAATATCTAGATTTAGAATATACAGATTAAAACTCAAGGATCATAGTTGTTAATATAGCCACTATGAAAAATAATGTAAACTTATATCTCTGTGTGATTTTTATTTGGTAGTGGCAAATAGTGCTTTTTACAGTGTTGATGTACAAACCCAGCAGCTTCTCGGATGTACCACTGAGCTATAGGTGAAATTTGAACTTTAAGGCCTTGTATATACTACAGAAATGTTCGTACACTTATGTGTATCTTCAGCACTCACTAAATATCTTTTCACTTGTGTGCTTGCCCAATTTGAACTACTCTTCATAAAATTTTTATGAGTTTGGAAAATGCTTAAAGCGGGGCAGAGAGATGGCTCAGTGGGTAAAGACTCCTGCTATCAAGCACCTGAGTTCAACCCAGGGACATGGATGGCAGGAGAAAACTGGCTTCCACATGTGTCATGGCATCAGTTCATGCATGCACACATGTGTGTGAGGGCACATACAGTATATCTGTTTAATTTTTTTTTTTCTGAGACAGGGTCTTCTTATGTAGCCCTGACTAACCTGGAACGCACTGTGTAGACCCAGCTGGCCTCAAACCTGAAGAAATTTGCCTGCCTCTGCCTCCTTACGACTAGGATTAAAGGTGTGCACCACCACATCTGGCAGTGAATACAAAAGTTAATAAAGTACTTGAAATATTTTAGTTAGTGATTAATGAACATCTGCCTGCCTGCTTAACCTACCTACCTATCTGTGTTTTGGGGTTTTTGAGACAGGGTTTTCTCTGTGTAGCCCTGGGTGTTCTGGAACTAAAGAGACCCTCCTGCCTCTGCCTTCTAAGTGCTGGGATGAAAGGCATGTGTCACCACTGCCCTGCTACAATGATTTGATTTTTTTTTTTTTTGGCTGAGATTTATTTATTTTATGTACATGAGCACACTGTTGCTGTCCTCAGACACACCAGAAGAGGGCATTGGATCCCATTACAAATGGTTGTGAGCCACCCTGTGGTTGCTGAGAATTGGACTCAGGACCTCTCGAAGAGCACTCAGTGCTCTTAACCGCTGAGCCGTAATTCCAACTCCGTTGCCCCTGTCCGTCCACCCTTCCTTCCTTCCTTCCTTCCTTCCTTCCTTCCTTCCTTCCTTCCTTCCTTTCCTTTCCTTTCCTTTCCTTTTTTCTTTTCTTTTTCTTTTTTTAAAGATAGAGTCTTTCTACATGACCCTTGCTGTCTTGGAACTCACTATGTAGACTAGGTTGGCCTCAAACTCCAAAAGATCCCACTGCTTCTAATCATCTGAGTGCTGGGATTAAAGGGGTGTGCCCCCACACCAGGCCTCTGACACATTATCTAAGTAAAGATCGTCTTTCACCTGTCCTGGTTAATACATTATAATGGCAAATCCTGACAACTGATAATATTACTTCTGGCATGTGTGAAGACAGTGGCAGTGTACTCACATGCATAAAAAAGAAACAATAGAAATAATATGTTTATTGGAAGAGATGGTGGTTAAAAGTACTTAATGCTTTTGCGGAGGACTCCAGTGTGCTTCTCTGCGTCCACATGGTAGGAGTTCTCTGCAACTCTACTTCCTGGGGAGTCAATGTCTCTTCATCTGTGAAGGCGTCTGCACACATGTGGTGTATATGATTGCACTCACACAAAATAAAAAATAATTGTTGACTTGGACATGGAGGAACATTCATTTAATCCCAGTTATAGGAGACATAGATAGGTAGGTCTTTGTGAGTTCCAAACTAACCTGGTCTGTATGAGTTCCAGTCCAACCGGAGCTACATGGTAAAGACCCTACCTTTAAAAAAGAAAAAAGAGAGAAAAGAAAAAGGTTATTAGTGGTGAAAGCCTTTAATTCCATCCAGTTTTTTGTTTTGTTTTGTTTTGTTTTGTTTTGTTTTGTTTTGTTTTGTTTGTTTGTTTTTTGAGACAGGGTTTCTCTGTATAGCCCTGGCAGTCCTGGAACTCACTCTGTAGACCAGGCTGGCCTTGAACTCAGAAATCCACCTGCCTCTGCCTCCCAAGTGCTGGGATTAAAGGCGTGTGCCACCACCGTCAGGCTCAGTATTTTTTTTTAAAGATTTATTTATTATTATATGTGTAAGTACATTGTAACTGTCTTTAGATACACCAGAAGAGAGTATCAGATCTCATTACAGATGGTTGTGAGCCACTGTGTGGTTGCTGGGAATTGAACTCAGGACCTTCGGGAGAGCAGTCAGTGCTCTTAACTGCTGAGCCATCTCTCCAGGCCTCCATCTAGTATTTGAACGCAGAGGCAGGCTGATGTCTGTGATTTCTAGGCCAGCCTGTTCTACAGAATGAGTTCTAGGCTAGCTGATGCAGCACAGAGAAACCCTGGCTCAAAAAAAAAAAAAAAAGAAAAGAAAAAAGATATTCATACTACCATTTAAAGTATTTTTCTCCAGAATTTAGTGCATATAAAACAATTTTTTGAGATTTAAGATGAAAGCCTTAGTTGGATCAACTTGACTTGTGCTTGTAATCCCAGAAGGCAAAGGCAGGGATTTCCCAAGTTCCTGGCCATTCTTGGCTACATAGTTAGATCTTGTTTCAACAAACAAACAAAATCCAGGGCTATCTGTTGTGCAGATAGATAGCCAATAGCCGATAGCCCTGGCTGTCCTGGGACTCACTAGAGTCCATAGCAGGCTGGCCGCTAGCTCACAGATTTACCTGCCACTGCTTCCCAATGGCTGGGATCAAAGTCTTTTGCCACCACACCCAGCCAGTATTATTGTTTCGGAAAGCCTTCCTTATGATAAGAACTCCAGAACATTTGGAATTAATTTTTCAGTAGAATATCTATGTAAGCTACTAATGATCACATATAAAATCAACATAATTGATAAATAAATGCTGGGAACTAGGATCCCTTAACCAAGGGTTTAACCAAGTAACCTAGTTCTTTTTAGTACTGCTGAAAGTCTAAAGTCTGAGCATCTGCTGTGGGCTGATCTAGCTGAACCTTGATGTCTGCTAGACACCAATGTGGTGTCACCACATTCAACAGGTTTGTCCTGCTGAGAGCAGGCAGCCTATAAGAAAGGATTACTAGTTTCAGATACTCGGGGAACATTTGTTTTTCCGATGTTGAATACTGTGTTGTGATAGTTCTTTAGTTTTTTTTTTTCTTCTAATTTTATGTGTAATAATGCTTTGCCTCTGTATGTCTGTGTAACACAAGTGTGCCTGGTGCCCTAGAAAGTGAGGAGAGAGGTTTGGACCCCCTGAACTGGAAGCTACTGATGGCTGTGAGCCCCTGTATGGGTTCTGGGTCCTCTGGAAGCCAGTGGCCTTAACCACTGGGCCATCTATTCCCAGCCTCGTGAAGTAGATCTTTAATGCTTTCAACAGTAGCAGGATAAGGAAAATGATAGCTTTGTGTTGTCAAATGAAATTCTAGAATTTGTCCTAAGAAATGTACTTGTTTTAACGGTTCTTCATGAGTATTTATTTACTATTGAAATTTATTGATTATTGATGTGACATGTTTAGAGCTGTCATTGCATTTAAAAAGCTTATCAGCATGTGTATATAAGATGTCCATATATGAGTGCACAAGTCTTGTATATTCTCCCTTCTACTTTACAGATTGAGCTCAGGTTGTTAGTCTTGCATAGTGAGTCCTCTTTTTAACCCACCAAGCCATTTTCTTTCTAGTCCTCATTACATGGGTTTCATTATAAATTTGAATTTAGATGTGAAGCATATTATTTTACTTGGGTAATAAGTTCATAATCAGGCTAGAAAAAAGCTGTAGAATGAGCCGGGCGGTGGTGGCGCACGCCTGTAATCCCAGCAATTGGGAGGCAGAGGCAGGTGGATCTCTGAGTTCGAGGCCAGCCTGGTCTACAAAGTGAGTTCCAGGATAGCCAGAGCTACAAAGAGAAACCCTGTCTCAAAAAAAAAAAAAAGAGCTGTAGAATGGAGACAAAGGTAGGATTGGCAGATGGTAGGAAAGGTGTGAGTGATACAGAACAATATGAGGAGAGTTAAAAGTGATGGAGGCATGTGGCACATTTCCATCAGCAGAAGTAGATCCTAGGTCTCTTGTTTGAAGCCAGCTTGGTCTGTCAATGGAGCTACACAGTGAGAGTGTCTTTCCCTACCTCAAAATGTGATTGAAAGAAAAAGCATATAGTATTTTTTAAATCCTCTTTCTCAATCCTATTTTTATTTTCAACTTAATGGTTTAATATTCTGTTTTCTGAAATCATGTTGTTATATATCTGTTGCTTCATCTGTCAATTTTAACCTTGACATTCCTTTTATGATATATAGAGTTTTACTTTGTCACATCTTTACAATATGGTTGCTGTCAGTTCTTAGCATACTTGTAAAAATAAAAATGCTGTTCAAAGATTTTCCAACATGTTAGGTGTTTGCATTATTTGTTTCCTAGGGTCTCTGCTGACTTGTTTCTCATTTGAATAATTTTCTATATATGAATCACAAATTCTAAACTCTTAAAACCTTTTTAATAGTGATGTGTTATTTTTTACTATCTGCCCAGTCTCATCTGAATTTAACCTTGAGTTTCAGTTTGTATTGTTTGCTCGTAAGCTAGCTTCCCTTCAGAGTTCATCCTTGAGTTGTTACTATTTTTTTTACCCATACTATCCAGAATTGTGTTTTTCGGTGCTGATTGGTTTATTACTGCATTTTCTTAGAAAAGCTATATAGAAAACATGATTTTTAGAGTTGGCATATCTGAAGCGTCTGTCCTTTATGTGTACTGTTACTGTATGCTTCTTTTGAACACAGGATTCTGGGTGGAAAGTCACTCCTTTGAGAACAGTCAAAGCCGTGCCTCATTGTATTTCAGGGATCCAGGGTTGTGTTTCTGAAGTATTAGCTTTTCTCTCTTTTGGAAATACTGTATGTGTGGCTCCATTTGGCCCAGAGTTGTCCTGAAATGTGGGATTCTCCTACCTCAGCTTTCTGCGTGTAGAACTCTAGATGTGTGTTCTGATACTCAGCAATTCTAGCAGTTTTTATTCTTTTTTTTGTTTTTTGTTTTTTTGAGACAGGGTTTCTCTGTGTAGCCCTGGCTGTCCTGGAACTCACTCTGTAGACCAGGCTGGCCTCGAACTCAGAAATCCGCCTGCCTCTGCCTCCCAAGTGCTGGGATTACAGGCGTGTGCCACCACTGCCCAGTTTTTATTCTTCAGTTTTCTCTAATACCCTCTTTGAAAGCTTTAGAATTTTTCCCCCCTGTATTTCAAGAATTACAGTTATCAAACACTTGGATAAGCCTTTTGTTTTTGAAAATGAATATCATAAAACAAGTGATGACAAAGGCTGGAGACTAATGTCTAATGGGAATGCACGCTGAACAGCCATTATGAAAACCAGTGTGGAGGCTTCCATTCTGTGTGCAGCCCTGGCTGTCCTGGACTAGCTCTGTTGACAAGGCTGGCCTTGAACTCTGAGATCCACCAGCCTCTGCCTCCAAAGTACTGGGAATAAAGGTATTCAGTACTAGGCCTCACAAGCTAGAACTTTTATATGATCCATTTATATCACTCTGGACCTCTATCTGAAAGACTGCATCGTATTACAGATACTTATCTATGTTGATTGCTGCTGTTTTCATAATAGCATGAGAATATAATAAATGTAGATATCCGTCATAGAAGAATAGATAATGGAAATGTGATACATATATAAGGGAATTTCATTCATATGTAAGGAAAAATAGAATTGTGCTATTTTTAGGAAGTATATTGAACTTGGAAATATTTTAAGTGAGGTGACCCAGACTCATAAAGTCATACAACAGATCTTCTCTTATGTGTATCTTACAACTTTTTGTATATACATATCTACGTGGGTGGGAGAGCAAATGCCAGGAAACTAGAAAGGGGCTTATGAGAAGGGAAACTATTACTTCCAGCAGAAAATTACTCTCTAAGTCTTAGTAAGTGATACCCAAGCTATATTTAGGAACCCCTAAACGCTGTGGTTGATTGGATTAGCATACCACTCATGAAAAATCTTAAATTTCTCTTTATGCTCTGTTAGAACTAGTGTTTAAGTGTGCTTCTGATCTTTTGATTAGTAATTTTATTTTTGTGCATTTTACATATTGAAGTATTTTCATTGCGTTTCCCTTTCATTTTAATCTTGTCGCCTTTCATCATTCATTAGTTTTTTAAAATATAAATTAAATCTTCCAATAAGTTGAAATAAAAATACTAGAACTCGCCAGGCGGTGGTGGCGCACGCCTGTAATCCCAGCACTTGGGAGGCAGAGGCAGGCGGATTTCTGAGTTAGAGGCCAGCCTGGTCTACAGAGTGAGTTCCAGGACAGCCAGAGCTATAGAGCTACACAGAGAAACCCTGTCTCGGAAAAACCAAAAAAAAAAAAAAACAAAAACAAACAAAAACAAAAACTAGAACTCCTCGAGAGGTTTCATTTCATTATTCCTCATGTTCATCTGTCTCTTAGACCCTGCTAGTCATGATTGGTCATATACTTTTCTTTTTCTCCCCAATATCATCAGTCTTTTGTCGTCCCTTTTGAGATTGCTTTAGTTTCCATGTTTAGATCTTTTGTAATGTATTTTAGGTTGCTAAAATTTTAATTGGGCTTAAAATGATAAATTATATATTTATTTTAAAGGCATACCCACAGCCTACGTACTATTAAAGAGCTTTTTACTTTTAAGGGTGCTTCGGATGGAACCCACCGCCTCACGCAGAGGCAACTGACCCGACATTGAGTTCTGTGCTCAGCTTCAAAGGGCTCAGTTTTATAAACCTCATTTAGGTTTTTATAAGACTGATTCTTTCAGTAACTTAATATCTGTTAGATTCTTTAAGTATTATAAAGTATAGATATTTTTTTCTTTCTTGTAATTGTGCAGGTTTTTATTTTTTAATTTAATATTTTTTTATCTGCTTGAAACAGTCTGTAGTCATCTTGGGAAAGAACCCCAACTAACTTAGAAATTGTTTCCATTGGATCATAAAGCATTTAATGATTATGTGGTAGGGCACAGACCATGGTAGGCGGGGCTGCCCTGTGAGGGCCGCGGGAGAGCAAGCCCTCCCTGAGGGATTGGCAGTGAGCTGCCTCCCTCCACGGTGTGTTCAGCTCCTGCCTCCGGATTCCTGCCGTGGTTGAGTTTTATGTCTTGACTTCTCTCAGTGATGTACTGTAGATCAGGGAGTCAGGAAGTGTAAGCTAAATAAAATCCCTTTCACCTTCCCCCACTTTAGTCACTTTTGGCCAGTTTTTGGTTTTTGTTTTTTTTTAATCATAGCAGCGTACCCGCAAACTAAGAAAAAAAGTTGGGCTGGGCGGTGGTGGCGCACGCCTTTAATTCCAGCACTTGGGAGGCAGAGGCAGGCGGATTTCTGAGTTTGAGGCCAGCCTGGTCTACAGAGTGAGTTCCAGGACAGCCAGGGCTACACAGAGAAACCCTGTCTCGTAAAACCAAAAAAAAAAAAAAAAAAAAAAAAAAAGAAAAAAAAAAAAAAAGAAAAAAAGTTGGTACCAGAAAACTGTTCCAGTGACAGATATGACCATGTTGTTTGAGAGGATTGTGGAAGTGTTAGGAACCTAAGGCTGGAAAAGTTATTAGTGTTCAAAACTTAGTGGCCTGTTCTGTGGGAACTTGGAAGACAGTGTTGAGAACAGGGCAGATGAAGACCTGTCTTGTGGAGTGGGAAGCAGAAACTTGGTTAGGGCATTGTGGTGATTTATTTGAATTAATAATCTGTGGTTCTGGTCAGCTGCAGCTAAGGCATTTGCTCTGAGTGGACGGATAGTATTGTACCATTGAAATGAAACCTTTATATTACTGAGACTATTGCTATTGTTTGTTGGGGCTGAAAAGGCAGCTCTAATTAAGAAGACACTGGTGTCATTGAGGTACAATCTTGTGGGGAGTATTTATTATTTCTTCATTGTCAGCACACAGAAACTGCTTTAGAGGAGCCAAGGCTCAAGTTGGGAGTTGAACTTGATAATATCTAAGTTGTAAATGAAAATTTTTTTTTCTTTTTTTGGTTTTTTCGAGACAGGGTTTCTCTGTATAGTACTGGCTGTCCTGGAACTCACTCTGTAGACCAGGCTGGCCTCGAACTCAGAAATCCGCTTGCTTCTGCCTCCCAAGTGCTGGGATTAAAGGCATGTGCCACCACCGCCTGGCATGAATTATTTTTAATATAAATGTGTATACTAAATCCAGTGGCTCTATTTCTTTACTTTATGCTAGTTCCCAATAACTACACAGAGAAACCAAGTTTTGTTTAAAACTGCACCTCAATAGCTGAACAGTAAAAGATGTACCTTAACTTTCTGTACCGATCTGGCTACTTCCCAGCCCCATCCCATAATATGATACTTGCATATTATTGATTTTCAGTCTCCTCTTCCATGGCTCCAATTTCTCTATCCTGCCAGCTCATCTGAATCTCCCTCTCTCCTTCCTAGGCGAATGTCACACCCTAGTCTCTATTCTGCCTAGCCAGTGGATGAGCAGCATTTATTGACAAGACAGAGAATAATTGATAAGAATTGTTTACACAAACTTGAGACTAGAGATTCTTGGTGTAAAAGTTACCTTGCTGGTCCTGATAGAAACAGATATGAGGCTGGGGGTTGGTGGCGCACACCTTTAATCCCAGCACTTGGAGGCAGAGGTAGGCGGATTTCTGAGTTCGAGGCCAGCCTGGTCTACAGAGTGAGTTCAGGACAGCCAGGGCTACACAGAGAAACCCTGTCTCGAAAAACCAAAAAAAAAAAAAAAAAAAAAAAGAAACATATGAGGGCAGAGAAACCAGCATTTGATAACCTAACGGTAAACTTTATACAGTGCACAAAACATTATACCTACAAAGAATCTTCCACATGGTGCTGGCTTTCACTATATGAATGTTACATTTCTTTGTTTTGTTTTTCTGAGACAGAGCCTCTCACTGTAGTCCTGCCTGTTTGTGGATCAGACTGGCCTGCAAATCACAGAGAGCTCTTCCTGATTCTGCCTTTTGAGTGCTGGCCCATGAAAGCTACCTTAAAAGGGATTATGGGAAGCAGTGGATGCTTGACATTGTGAAAGGCTGTTAGTTAAGTGTAGCTTCAGTTGCAGTGGAAACCCCAGGACTGAAGGGGTCATGAAGAGAAGCTGAGGCTTGGCACTGTGGTATATATATATATGCTTGGTGGCCATGAAGAGAGCCCAATAGAGGCCTTTGGTGAAGGTGCAACTTCAGCTGCAGAGGATGGAGACCCAGTATATCTGAGAAGCCAGGAATATGGGCATTTTATTGATTGATTGATTGATTGATTGATTTAGGAGTATCCAGACCACTGTGCCAGGTAGCCTTGAGTTTTATCCTAAAGCAAACAGCAAGCCTTGGGAATATGCTAATAAGCATCACTTTTTCATGGTCTCTACTTCAGTTCCTGCTTCAGGTTTTTGCCTTGAGCTCCTGCCTTGTCTTTCCTCAAGTGAGGGATTTTAACCCCCAGGGTTACAAGATGAGTAAAACCTGTCCTTTCTTGAGTTATTTTTGGGCACTGTTTATCAATAGTATCCAATAGAAAGGAAACTAGAGCATTTCTGTGTTTTATTTATGAGGGGTTACACACACACACACACACACACACACACACACACACACCCCAGCTAAGAGTCTTGCTCTGTATATCAGGCCTGCCTTGAATTTAGGGATTAGAGGTGTGTACCACCAAGCTAGGCTGAGTCTTTTTTTTTTTTTTTTTTTACTGTTTCTGTTTTCTTTGATGACACAGCTTTTGTTTTTTTGGGGGGGGGTATTTATTTATTTATTTATTTTTATTTTTCCGAGACAGGGTTTCTCTGTGTAGCCCTGGCTGTCCTGTAGTCCAGGCTGGCCTCGAACTCAGAAATCCGCCTGCCTCTGCCTCCCAAGTGCTGGGATTAAAGGCGTGGGCCACCACGCCAGGCGACACAATTTTTTTTTAATTTATTGTTTATTTTGAGCCTTTTCTTTCCTCTTAGAAAGACTTATTCTTGGCTGTCCCTCATGGTTAAGACAAGAGCATAGCAAAGTGAGTTGGATATTCTCTGTGGATGGTGCATCTTAAAGTCATGATAGGTACTGTATGTAAATAGGTAGGTGTAAATAAAATGATGTGCATGCTTTTTTTTTTTTTTTTTTTTTTTTTTTGGACAAGGGTTTGACCATGTAACTTGGATGGCCTAGACTTTGTATACTAGATTGGCCTTAACACCAATATGTCCTTTGGACTCTTGATATTTTCTTATATATATATATGTATATATATATATCCATCCTTATTCTTTGGCTATGATGGTTTAGCGGTTGGGCAGGAGGTTACTTGATCCCTTTCATTGAACCTCTATTCTGTCCCTAACTTCATCCTTGGCTAGGGCTCCTCAGTTCTGAGTCTTCCAGTGGTGTTTTTTTTTTTTTTTTTTTTTTTTGTTTGGTTTTCGTGACAGGGTTTCTCTGTACAGCCCTGGCTGTCCTGGAACTCACTCTGTAGACCAGGCTGGCCTCGAACTCAGAAATCCGCTGCCTCTGCCTCCCAAGTGCTGGGATTACAGGCATGCGCCACCTTGCCCGGCTCCCAGTGTTTTTTTGTTTCTGTTTGTTTTTGAGACAGGGTCTCTGGTGAGTCTGGAACCCACAGATGCAGCCGCCTCTGCCTTCCTGGTTCTAGATTTTTTTGTTTGTTTGTTTTTTGGTTTTTTTTTTTTTTTTTTTTCCCTCGAGATAGGGTTTCTGTGTAGCTCTGGCTGTCCTGGAACTCACTCTGTAGACCAGGCTGGCCTCGAACTCAGAAATCCGCTTGCCTCTGCCTCCCAAGTGCTGGGATTAAAGGCGTGCGCCACCACCGCCCTGCTGTGGTTCTAGATTTAAAGGCATACACTGCCATCTATCTTAATTCCCATTTTCTTTTTATTTATTTTATGTGTGTGGATGTTTTGCCCGTATGTATTTTTTCTGCTTCATAGGCAGTGCAGTGCCTGCAGGTGCCAGAAGAGGAATATGTTGGATCCCTCTGGAACTGGATTAGAGACAATTGTGACCCATCATTTGGATGATGGAAACAACCCAGGTCCTCTGGAAGAGCAGCCAGTATTTTTGACCACTAAGCCGTCTCTTTCCAGCATCAATTTCCATTTTCTGACAGCTAATTTTAGAAGTAAAAATTTAGAAGTAACTTTGTCTTTCCTATTCTAAGCCTTAGCTAAGATCTTGTTGTTGTTGTTGTTGTTGTTGTTGTTGTTGTTGTTGTTTCACCCCCCCCCCCAGACAG
This sequence comes from Apodemus agrarius, assembly GCA_964023405.1. NCBI lineage: Eukaryota > Metazoa > Chordata > Mammalia > Rodentia > Muridae > Apodemus > Apodemus agrarius. The sequence continues at coordinate 95,583,294 of OZ030016.1, forward strand.
GGTTTCTCTGTCTCTGTAGCACTGGATGTCCTAGAACTCACTCTGTAGACCAGGCTGATCTATAGAAATCTGCCTGCCTCTGCCTCCCAAGTGCTGGGATTAAAGGCATGCGCCACCACCGCCCAGCTAGGCAAGATCTTTTAAGAACTCAGTTTCTAGCTTTACTAAGAAAACCGTCTAAGTCTACAACTTCTCGCTTTAAAGATAATTTTGCATTAGCATTATAGAAAGAAGCTGAGTTGGAGTGGTGGTGCCTGTAGTGCTCAAATTTTGGAGTCAAAGGCAAGAGGATCCTGGCCAGCCTCAGCTCGCTCTCTCTCTCTCTCTCTCTCTCTCTCTCTCTCTCTCTCTCTCTCTCCCTCCCTCCCTCCCTCCCTCCCTCCCTCCCTCCCCCCTCCCTCCCTCTCTCTTTCTTTCTTTTCTTTTTTTTTTTCCGAGACAGGGTTTCTCTGTGTAGCCCTGGCTGTCCTGGAACTCACTCTGTAGACGATGCTGGCCTCAAACTCAGAAATCCGCCTGCCTCTGCCTCCCAAATGCTGGGATTAAAGGTGTGCGCCACCACCGCCCGGCTCAGCCTCAATTTAAAAAGGAGACCCTGTCAGTGCAAAAATGGGCAGGGATGTGGCTCAGCAGTTAAGGGGGCTTTCTGGGATATGTGAAGTCTTGGACTTGTCCCAAGTACTGGAAAAGAGAAAAAAATAGGTAGGAGATAAGAGGTGGGCAGGCTGCTCATCCGAAAGAACTCTGAGGAACTTTGTTTAAGATTGGGGCATGGTGTCTCACTTTAGTCCTGGCTGACTTGGAACCACTCCAGCCTCAAGTCAGAAGTCAGCCTGCCTTTTGGTGCTAGATGAAAGACAGTATATTTGTTTTCCTCATCCAAATTACAATATTGGTTGTGGGTTGGGGTTAGAGAGAAGCTTCTAATATCTCTATCTGGTGGCTCACAACTGTTTGCAACTGCAGATCCAGGAGACTTGATACACTCTTGTGGCCTTCATAGGAAGGTACACTTACAAACACACACAAGTAGATGTATGGGTGTTGTGACACACACCTTTAATCTTAATATTTTCATGCCAGAGGCAGTTGGATATCTGAGTTTGAGGGTATCCTGGTCTACATAGTGAGTTCTAGGCCATCCAGAGCCACATAGCGAGCAAAAACATGGTAATATAGTATTTTATAGCTAGAAGGGACATTTTTTTGTTTTGTTTTGTATTTTGTATTTGGTTTTTTCGAGACAAGGGTTTCTCTGTATAGCCCTGGCTGTCCTGGAACTCACTCTGTAGACCAGGCTGGCCTCAAACTCAGAAATCTGCCTGCCTCTGCCTCCCAAGTGCTGGGATTACAGGTACACGCCACCACCGCCCCCTTAGAAGGGACTTTTGAAGTTAAAATCCCTTTGTTTAATGAATGTAACAATTTTTTCCAAAATAGTATTTAATTAATTAGAAATAGTATTACAGTGGAATAGGAATTTTGGAATTCTGTGTTAGGTTTATTATAAGGTTTGTTTTTTTCAGATTTATTTATTATATTTATATGGGTACACTGTAGCTGTTTTTAGACACATCAGAAGAGGGCAACAGATCCTATTACAAATGGTTGTGAACCACCATGGGTTGCTGGGAACTGAAATCAGGACTGAGCCATTTCTCCAGCCCCTATCATAAGGCCTTTCCCCCCCCCCCCATAGATTTATTTATTTAATATATGTAAGTACACTGTAGTACACATCAGAAGAGGGCATCAGATCTCTTTACTGATGGTTGTGAGCCACTAAGTGGTTGCTGGAATTTGAATTCAAGACCTACAGAAGAGCAGTCAGTGCTCTTAAACGCTGAGCCAGCTCTCCAGCCCCTATCATAAGGTTTTAATCAATGTATTATTCATGATACAATTATGTGGAGGCTTACAGGGGCATAGAGAATCTGTTGTTTGGGGAAACCAGAGTTGTAGGCAGCTTGAATGTTACTAATTATACCATGGTCACAGTGTCCTTTATGACCTAATCTTATAATTACTACCACAGCTTACTCAATAGGAAGGAAGTTCGGGTTTGCTTTCTAAATGAATATGTGCCAAGCATTTTGTCGTCATACTTCTAAATTTATCATGCCTATAAAAATGAGATTATTTCCCTTTGTGATCTTACAGTGTGTTGGTGATCTATTTAAACGATGTAGAGACATTTTGCTAATACTTCAAGGAATAAGTTTTTTAAGTAATGGCTGATTATCTGTCATCAATGTTTGGATACTAATATAATTTGAATTAGGTACTTGTGTGTGTATCATTTATTGAGTCACACAAGATTTTTTTTTTTTTTTTTTTTTTTTTTTGGTTTTTCGAGACAGGGTTTCTCTGTATAGCTCTGGCTGTCCTGGAACTCACTTGGTAGACCAGGCTGGCCTCGAACTCAGAAGTCTGCCTGCCTCTGCCTCCCAAGTGCTGGGATTAAAGTTGTGCGCCACCACTGCCCAGCTCAAGATTTTTAATTACCAAAAATATGCCAGGCATTGTGCTATTAATTGAACTTGTCTAAAAGAACTAGATTTGTATGTAATACTTACCTGACATTTCCTATTTTTTATTTGTTTTTGTTTTTGTTTTTTTACTGATGTTGAAGAGAGAACCTTTGTGTTTCTGAGTGTGTTTGGTTTTCCAGATAGAGTCAGAATACCCATCCTATGTAGGCTTCAAGAATTCATTTAAAAATGTGGGTAAATAAATTTTGTTAGATGATAAAACACCTTGTATTAAGTCACCTATAGTTTGGTTAATGAAGTCATTACTACTACTATTGCTGCTGCTGCTGTTTTTGGTTTCTGAGACAGGGTTTCTACATGACTCTGGCTGTCCTTAAACTTTGCAGTGATCCACCTGCCTTCCTGCTTCTGAAAGCTGGGATTGTGTGCATGCACCGCCACACCCAGCTTGTTATTCTGTTAAAAATGATTACAGAGCTGACCTAGTAGAGGGGGGAAATTGATGTTTCAGAAAAGTATTTTAGTACTTGCTTCTTTTGTTACTTATTGAAATGTATATTGTTCCCTCTTTAGGAAGCATTTACTTACTGCATTTTATTTTCTCTTATAGGCAATGTCTATGCTGCTTCAAGGAATATAAGCATTTGGAGATTTTTAACCAAGTAGTATGTGCACTTATTAACTTAGTGATTGCCCAAGTTCAAGTGCTCCGGGACCAGCTCTGTAAACATTGTACTACCATTAACGTAGATTCCACGTGGCAAGATGAGAGGAACCAAGCGGAAGAGCCACTGAGCATAGACAGAGAATGTAATGAAGGAAACACAGAAAGACGAAAATCAATAGAAAACTCTACAAGAATTTGTAATCTGACTGAGGAGGAATCTTCAAAGAGTTCTGATCCTTTTAGTTTATGGAATACAGATGAGAAGGAAAAGCTATTACTATGTGTAGCAAAAATTTTTCAAATTCAGTTTCCCTTATATACTGCTTACAAGCATAATACTCATCCTACTATAGAGGTATGTAAAAATAGGTACGATCATTCTAGTATTATCAAGACCTACTAAGCTTGCTAGTCCCCTCCTTATCTGTGAGTGACTGAAACTGGCTTTTTTTTTTTTTTTATGGAAACTTTTCTTTCTGCCTCCCCTGTCTGTCTTCCATTCCCTTCTTTCTTCTGTTGGAGACAGGGTCTCACTGTATCGTCTTGCAGTGTGGTGTTGAACTTCTGTGTATCCTACGACTGGCCTTGAAATTTAATCCACTTCCTCAGCCTGAAGTGCTTGGATTACAGATGTACAGTCATATTCCCACTTGATGGGAAATTACTGGGATTGCCAAAATATATTTATAATTGAACTCAGAAGAATTTACATTTAAGTGATTTAAACATTTTTTTTTTTTTAAATTTTGCTCTATTTGTTATGGCTTTAAAAGAAAACAAAACAATGGCCAGGTGTATTTAGTTCAGTGATGGAGGCTTGCCCAGCCTTTGTAGGAGGCCCTGAGTTCAGGTCCCAGCATTGTCAAAAGTCACAGTGACAGCTGCAGAGGGCCCGGTCATGCTCCAGCACCCTGCAGTAATGTACACCGGTAGTGTGAATTCCAGGGGATCTGACCCCACTTCTCATATCTTTTGGCTCTTTCATACATGTGATGGGAAAACATACACTTAAGCACAAATGTATTCATAAAATTAAAAAAAATAGTTGTGTCAAAAAAAGAACCACAAAGTTTTTAATTTCATTCTTAGAAACATGTCAGATTAGAGTTTTTCATTTATAAGCAGAGCTTAACAAATTATATATATATATTTTAAATAGTATTTTTTTGTAAGTCAAACTGCTTAATTCTACTTGTGTTATTTTTATGAGCATTTCAGAAATTTAATAACAATTTGTAGCCGGGCGGTGGTGGCACACACCTGTAATCCCAGCACTCTGGGAGGCAGAGGCAGGCGGATTTCTGAGTTCGAGGCCAGCCTGGTCTACAGAGTGAGTTCCAGGACTGCCAGGGCTATACAGAGAAACCCTGTCTCAAAAAACAAACAAACAAAACAAAACAAAACAAAACAAACCAATTTGTGAAGATAGTTATATTTATAGAAATCAGAAACTGAGAATATATGGTAATGTATTTGCCTACATGTAATAATTTATAACTTGACGTTCTATGAGAACAGGAGTGCTTACTAAGTTTGTGTGGCTCATATATGTACTGCATTTATTTTGGGTTTGGGTGGGTGATGGTCAGAGTCTCTGCAGTCTGGCCGCTCTGTGCACAGCTCCTTGTGTTTTCTTCCATGGCTACTGCTCCTCCTCAGGTGGGCAAGCTTCTGCACATTGTGGTTTTAGGAGTGCTGGAGATAGACGAAAGTAGATCTCTAAGGCATCTTGGGTGCCACTGACGTGGCATAGAGTGAGTTTTGTTACATTTTGGTGACACAGTTTGTAAGGGCATTCAACATTCAAAGGGATGATGAAGAGAATTATAAATTCCATCTCTAGATGGGGAGGAAAGGCAAAGTGTTGTAGTTTTTATCATCATTATAAACTGGGTTCAGTTTCGCCTCAGACTTGTTATGTAGTATATGACCTTAAACTCCATTTCTGTCTTGGTTGTTGGAATTATAAGCATAAATTGCCATATCTGCTTATGGGTTGCTGGAGATCAGACACAGGTTTTTGTGCCTGCTAGGCAAGTACCTTGTCAACTAAGCTCTGTCCCTAGTCCTGCTTTGTGTCTTGGATAATCTGTTTCTGACTCTACTGAGATGTGAATCTGCCAAATGCTCCCATTCATCCATCTACATAGTGCTGGCTGGTCTGGGGTGTGCGGTGTAAGCCACGCTGGCTTCAGACTCAGATCTGCCTGTTTTTGCCTCCTGGGTACTGGAATGTTTTGTTGTCTGTCTCCTCCCCTACCCCCTTCCCCTCTCCTCTCTCCTCTCCCCTCCCCCTCCTCTCCTCTCCCTTCCCCCTCCCCCTCTCCCCTCTCTCCTCTCCACTCTCTCCCTCTTTCCCCTCTACTGTCTTCCCCCCTCCCCCTCTCCCCTTTTCCCCTCTTACCCCCTCCCCTTTTCTCCACTTTCCCCTCTTACCCCCTCCCCTTTTCCCCTCTTTCCCCTCTTACCCCCTCCCCTCTCCCCTCTCTCCCTCTTTCCCCTCTCCCATCTGTCCCCCCTTTTCCCTCTTTCCCGTCTTACCCCCCTCCCCTCTCTCCCCTCTCTCCCCTCTCTTCCCTCTTTTCCCTCTTTCCCCTCTCTTCCCTCTCTCCCCTCTCTTCCCTCTTTCCCCTCTCTCCCCTCTCTCCCCTCTCGCCTCTCCCCTCCTGTTTTGAGACAGGGTTCCTTGTGTAACCCTAGCAGATGTTCTGGCACTTGCTCTGTACATCACTCAGGCCTTGAACTCAGAGATACATGGCCTACTTCTGTCTCCCTAACCTTGAGTGCTGGGATTAAAGATGTTCACCAGAATCATCTAGTTTTATTGTTTTTTTGTTTGTTTGTTTGTTTTGGTTTTGGTTTTGGTTTTTTTTCAAATGTTCTGTAATCTTCATACTTATCAACTTTTCTTTACCTGAAAAATAAGCCCTTTATTAGAATATTTTCAAACTGTATTGAGAAAACATAGCCCATTAAATGGTTATTACCCCTATTAGAAATATTGATTAGAACATTTTGAAGTAGATTGTGTTTTCTTCTAGAATTTAATGTGTTTATTCTGTGTAGAATATATAATAAAATACATTAACATACCAAAAAATGTCAGATTTTTAAAAAAAGCAAATTACTAACCTTTAATCTTTAGGGACTGGAGAGATTGTTCTGTACTTAAGAGTACTGGCTGCTCTTCCAGAAGACTCAAGTTGGATTCTCAGCACCCAGCTATTCCAGGGATTCCGTGCCCTCTTCTGGCCTATGAAGGCACTGTTTGCACATGGTGCACAGAATCACATGTAGGCAAAATACCCAGACATGAAATGAAAATCAATCTAAAATTTAATTAAATTTTAAAAATTTAATCTGTAGAATACAGTATAAATTTTGTTTTCACCCTTAAATTGATGTAAAAAGATACTAGAATGTAGATACATGAAGTTCATTTAGAAATTAATTTTATTCAATTAATTAGTTTTTTTGGGCAGAACCTTATTTTTGTAGCTATGTGGCTGGCCTGGAGCTTGCATTGTAGACATGTCAGCCTGGAAGTCAGAGAGATTGCCTGGCTTTGCCTCCATACCCTGTGAGTTGATTTTTTTATCCCAGTTCTCAGGAGACTGAGGCATGATAATGAAAGTTTGAGGCCAGCGTAGGCTAACTGTAGTAAGTCTAGAGCAACTGAGGCTTCAGGGTGTAAGACCTTGGCTCAAGACACAGACCAAAAAGAAATCCTTTTAAGCGTACTGTAAGTAATGCTAAATCTGATATTTTGTTCTTAAAGTTAGTTTAATCAGTGATTTTATTTCTTTTTAGAAATAATAATCTGTAAATGTTATTATAGTCAGTGCTTATACATTTTGTTTGTAGTAAAACATCTTGTTATTGCTAGTTTTCAAGATAATTCCATGTGGTTACTTGTTCAAAGTAATGGCTTCATAAAATGTTTTAGGTTAAATTACTCTCTTGAAATTTTATTAAAATTTTTATTAAAATTTTATAAAAACTTTAATAAAATTATTTTTCTGAAAAATAACTGTAAAGGAGTTTTGTATTGAATTTTATATAGGAATATGCTTTTAAAATGTTCTATTATTCATTGTTAAAATACCTAAAATGTGTGATTTCTAGCCTGAGTGATCATGTAATTAACTGTTAATTATCAGTTTCAGAATGTACAGAATCAGTGTATTTTACATATATTGTAGAATTAGGCTATATATATTTATAAATGTGTTTATATATATACTGACAATTGTTTTAAGGCCAGTGCTTAATAAGCAGTGCAGTGGCACTTAATTCCTAGTCTACCTTTTTGCTGTTTGAGACAGTGTCACTATGTAGACTACATTGGCCTGCAGCTCACAAATTTTCTTGTCTCCACTTTTTAGGCTTTGGCATTGCAGGGGTGTGCTGCCATGGCCAGCCTTCTTTCCTTTGAATTTGTAGACCTTCTCACTTTACCTTTTATTCTTGTGTAGTTTTTTTTTTTTCCAAATAAGCCTTTTACTTGAAATTTTTTTAAAGATTTATTATTATATCTAAGTACACTGTAGACGTCTTCAGACACCAGAAGAGTGTGTCAGATCTCCTTATGGATGATTGTGAGCCACCATGTGGGTGCTGGGATTTGAACTTAGGACCTTTGGAAGAGCAGTCGGTGCTCTTCCTGCTGAGCCATCTCTCCAGCCCTGAATTTTTATTTTTAAAAGACCCAGCTTGTTGAAATCTTTTATAAGGAAAAGGTTCAAAACTCTTGTTGTTCATATTTTGACACCGTGACTAGAAGCCTGGTCAGTGCCCTTACTAAATGGAGAAAGCATTCACTGGGCTTTCAGACATTGGAAGATTTTTCCAGATTTCTGCTGTATTGCTGTGAAGTTCTAGAATCAGGGCTTATAATATACAACACAATTTCTTGATACTTTGAACTGATTATTCACAACAAATGTTTTATTGGATGGAAACTTAAGAGACCCTTTGCACTCCCCCCCCTTGTTAGCATCCCTCTTGAAGTTGAGTAGTGTATGCACGTTTATCTGTGTACACACACATTTGCACATGTACAGATGGATGGTGGGATGAATAGGGTTTGAACCTAAGGCTTCATGTGTGATAAGCCAGTGCTCTCACTCAAACACAACTCCCGTTCCTGAGTTGTTAATTATTTTTGTGTCTTCCTATGTAATTCACAGCTGGTCTTGAACTGGTGAGGCACAGGTGGCCTGCCTTGTATGTCATCATGCTTTGGTAAAAGTTAAAAATCTTTAGAAATACTTAGTGACTGGAAATAGGTAATATTGTTGGGCAGACCCCGACAATTCTTGGAATGGTTAACTGCCATAAATGGTTACAAAAATTGTAGAAGCAAAATGCAGTGACATGACTGTTATTAGAGCTGCATTACTATACTCAGCCAGAAGGGACAGCACAATATGACCTGATAAAGGATATGGCTGTTTAAAGCCGGGCGTGGTGGTACACGCCTGTAGTCCCAGCACTTGGGAGGCAGAGGCAGGTGGATTTCTGAGTTCGAGGCCAGCCTGGTCTACAGAGTGAGTTCCAGGGCTACACAGAGAAACCCTGTCTCCAAAAAAAAAAAAAAAAAAAGATATGGCTGTTTGATATTTCATGTGCATGCACATATAATAAATAGTATATATTAAATTTGGGTAGTTTACACATGTATTATGACATATTATATATACAATGTGTGCATCCTTGGTGTCTGGAGTCCAGAAGAGTGCCCTAGATTCCCTGGAATTGGAGTTACAGCTGGTGTTAGGTACCACCACGTGGGTGCTGGGAACCAAATCTTGGCCATCACAGCAGGCCCTTTTTATAATTTTTTTTCAAGACAGGGTTTCTCTATAGTCCTGGTTGACCTGGAACTTGGTCTGTAGTTCAGAATGGTCTTGAACTCAAAGATCCTCCTGCTTCTGCCTCAGTGTTGGTGTACACCATCACCTGGCAATAGCAAGTTGTTTGTTTGTTTTTTTGTTTGTTTTTGGTTTTTTGAGACAGGGTTTCTCTATGTAGCCCTGGCTGTCCTGGAACTCACTCTGTAGACCAGGCTGGCCTCGAACTCAGAAATCCACCTGCCTCTGCCCCCCAAGTGCTGGGATTACAGGCGTGCGCCACCACCGCTTGGCTGTTTGTTTTTTAATGCAGGTGTTTTGCCTGCATGTATGTCTGTGTGAGGATGTGAGATCTTGGAGTTACAGACAGTAGTGAGCTGCTATGTGGTTGCTGGGAATTAAACCCTGATCCTCTGGAAGAACAGTTAATGCTCTTAATTGTTGAGCCATCTCTCCAGTTCCAACAGCAAGTACTCTTAATAGCTGAGCTGTCTTTTCAGTCCCCCAACCCTTGGGGACTGGATGCTCTGCTCCATACCTTTAATCTCAGCACTTGGGAAGCAGAGGGCTGCCTGGTCTACACAGTGAGTTCCAGAACAGCTAGGACTCTAATTTAAGCAAAAGAAAATTTGTAGAGAGGGGAGAGGGGGCAATACTTTTGTTTAGTGTATGTATACATGATACAGTGAGATGCAGCTTGACAATTTGAAGTCTTGGTGTGTCCTCTACCTCTTTTAAGTAGACTTATGTAGCCCAGGCTATCTTTGAACTCATTATGTGGCAAAGATAACCTTGAACTCAAGTTTTTGTTATGTTTTTACTAACTGCTATTTTTGGGGCAGAGGGGTTCCTTTTTTTAAGAATTGCTTTTTTAGGAGAGAGGTTATTATTGTTTAGCCTTTGGTAGTTTGGAACTAAAGTAGCTCAGCAAGCTTCAGTTTATGGCAACGCTTCTACCCCTGAAGATCACTGACATATTCAGCCATGAGCCTTTTTAAATCTAAAGAAACACACACACACACACACACACACACACACACACCATGCACAAAGTCCTGATTTTGATTCCCTCTATTTCGTAACCTGGGCGTGGTGTTTTATGCTTCTAGTTTTGGGAAGGCTCGTGCACATAATCCTAGTTTTGCGGAGATGGAGGATCAGGAATTTAAGGTTATACTTGATTATGTTGTGAGCTTGAGCCTTTATAGAGACTTCATATGAGACTGTTTCTCAAAAAACAAATTACCTCTTCAAAATTGGATATGCGGGCACATTGTGAGGCTGTCTAAGGACTCTGAAGATTGGACTTCAGTTGCCATTCTTGGCAGCAAGCACCTGAGAGACCTTAGAAGGTGTGCCTCTTGTTTTTATTGTTGTCCCAGAATTATATAACTAATATGAATTCAAGTACTGCTGACTTTAAGCACACCTTTAATTCTGGATAACTTCCAGTTCCCTATGGCTCAGTTACTAGCGGTATTTGCTATTAGATAGAGAATTACCTCAGTCTTTAATTACGCACTTTAAAAAAAAAAAAAAGCTTTGTGTGCTTCTAAAATGTACTATAATTTTATTTGATAAACATAGGGCCTTCAGTGTAGTCCTGCTCTGGACTTGACTGTATGTACCTACGCACTGGGAAGGAGCAGGGAGAATTATAACCAGGACTCGGAAGACAGTCCTGGTTACAGAAGAGTGCTCTGCTCTCTGTGGAACTAGGTCATAAGGAGCCTGTTGTTCATCAGGATAGAAAGCTTTTCAGAGTTTCTGTGTTTGTGTTCTGCACTAGTATTCCACACTAGTATTTCAGCATGGTTCTTAGTGACTTGGTACTGTAATTGTGCCACAGGAGTTCTTAAACTCTGGAAGTTTTCCTGTTTTTGCTGAGACTGGAACCCACAGCTTTAAATATGCTGGACAAGTGCTCTGTCCTTACCTATAAACATTTTGTTGAGAGTAACTTGAGGCTCTGGTATTAGAAAGTTTAAATACACTTTGTTTTAGGATATCTGTTTGGGAAATGCTTTTCCTTCTTAGGTACTATTAGTCCAGCTGCAGTGTTCTGAGTGCTGACTGGCCAGTCCTTTAACAGGCCGTCTCTATGTGAAGTAGGGGATGGCACACAGTGAATGCCTTCTATTGCTGTTGCTTTCAGAAGAGTGCGTGTGCAGTGCAGCAAATTAAAAAACGATATGCAAAATAAAAACTTTAAAAGATTTGAACCGTATATATTTTTTCCATGCTTCCACAGTGACAAAACATGGCTTTTTACCTAATCAGTTTATATTGTTACATACTTTCCAAAAAGAAATATACATATTGGTCCACAGGTATTACCTCAGATCTCAGCTCTTGGCATATGAGAATAGGATTAGAAGAAGTTCAAGGTCATTCTTGGCTGCTTTGGGAATTCAAAGCCATCCTAGGCTATGTGAGACCCTGTCTAAAATCACACTCTAATCTCCCCCTAAACTGTGATCAACCAGGCATGCATGGTACTGCACACTTGAAATCCTACCTTTAGGAAACAAAGCCAGAAGAATTGAAATTATAGCCAGCCTGTGCTATCCAATAGCATGATCCTGTTGTGTTTTTGTTTTTTAATTTATTTACCTTTTAATTTATGTGTACTGGTGTTTTGCTTGCACATATGTCTCTGTGAGAGTGTCAGATCTTGGAGTTACAGACAGTTGTGAGCTGCCATGTGGGTGCTGGGATTTGAACCTGGGTCTTCTGGAAACACAATCAATGCCCTTAACCACTAAGCCATCTCTCTCACTCTGCATTATCCTGTTTTTAAATAATTTTGATAATTAGGTCCTGGTGGTAATTTTTGTTATTAAATATAATAGACTATTATTACTTACTCTCCCCCCCACCCCACAGGGTTTCTCTATGTAGCCTTGGCTATTCTAGAAGTCATTCTGCAGACCAGGCTGGCCTCCAACTCAAAGAGCTGTCTGCCTCTGGCACCAGATTTCTGGGATTGAAGGTGTGAGCCACCACCACCACCACCACCACCACCACCACTACCACCACCACCACCACCACCACCACCACCACCACCACCACCACCACCTCCACCACTACCACCACCACCTCCACCACCTGGGTGCTTTCTGTTCTTGGGCATATTTAATTTTTTTTCTAAAGATTTTCAACAGGTCTTTTTTGTTATTCCGAGACAGGGTTTCTTTGTGTAGCCCTGGCTGTCCTGGAACTCCTTCTGTGTGTAGACCAGGTTGACTTCACATTCAGAGATCCACCTGCCTCTGCCTCCAGAGTTCTGGGATTGAAGGTGTGTGCCACCACCTACCAGCTCTGAGTAGTTTCTTAAAGGTCTAACCTATATGTCATATGCTTACAGTTTAGTCAAACTTTTACCACATCTCAGTTTTTAGAGTGTTTTTTTTCTGATGGGTTCTCTAAAATTAGATGTTTATGCTACCATTTACTTATGAGTATTAGTTGAATTTAGTTTTGTTACCAATTTCGGTGAGCATGATTATACATAAAATTTCCAGCATTTCTCTTGATATTTCTTTAGGCTAAAATATTCAAAAAATGATCTGCAGGTCTAAAGCAGTTCATATTTTAAGTATTGATAAGTACTGTTAGCCTTCCATAAACATATTTGCTTATATTGAGTATGCTTTGGGCAGTCAATCTTATATATGGAACATACATTCTCTGGAGTACTCTCGAGAATTCTAGAGTGTAGTTTGAAAATCACCTAATTTGAATTTGTATTTATAAGAATCAACCTGGCTCTTTTGAAGTGTGGCCCCAAATGGTAATGATGCAACCCAGGGCCTTTTACATGCTAAGCAGATGCTATACCACTAAACAGAATATTTTACCCAGCACAGATTTACCCTGATTTTAAAGGAAAGCTTACATTGTTTAAATTGTTTTTAATTTGACAAAAACAAGCCCAGTGTTGCTATGCAGAACTATAATGAAGATGGAGAGAGCAAACTTAAGAATTCAAGGCCATTTTGGGCTTCCACAGTGAGATCCGATCTCCAACAAAAGGAAATGAGAAAAGGGGTGTGGTTCAATTGTAGAACTTGCCTGACGTTTGTCAAGTGCTGGGCAGGAAGCGGAGGCAGTACAGTGTGTGGTATTGTAGGGAAGGGTCTGCAGCAGGTTGCAGGAGCACTTTAGAACTGTTACTGTAACTTCAGTCGCTGATGTTGCTGTTGCTGGCTGTAAAACATACTTCTTGAGATTTTAGAAGATCACTTTTAGAAAATTTTGTATTTTAGATCATCATTTGATAATGGTCTAATATTTACTTTTTTTTTTTTAAATTAGGATATATCAACCCAAGAAAGTAACATATTAGGGGCATTCTGTGATATGAATGTAAGTATCTCTTATATTCTAAGGTTTATGGAATATGTTTTATTTTCTCTTGTCTTTTCAGTTTTTACATCTGCTAGTGATTTAGTGTTGCTCATAAACTGAAAATGATTTCTAATAAGTTTAATAAGGATACACTTTTGTTTTTATAGGATGTAGAAGTACCCTTGCATTTGCTTCGTTATGTCTGTCTGTTTTGTGGGAAAAACGGCCTTTCTCTCATGAAGGATTGCTTTGAATATGGGACTCCTGAAACCTTACCATTTCTTATAGCACATGCATTTATTACAGTTGTTTCTAATGTAAGTATTGTTTGGAATTATTCTTGAACTTTTTTAGTATAATATATTCTGCATTTCAGTGTCATGAAACTTTTTGTTCAGAAATGGTTTTGTAGGTTTTGATTAATTTGCATGTATAATTTTTGCATAATTAAAAACTAAAATGCAAGTCTAATTTTAAAAGGTAATAAAATTATAATGTGAATAAAATTAGTCAATTTATTTTTATTTTTATTTATTTTTATTTTTATTTTTTTGGTTTTTTGAGACAGGGTTTCTCTGTGTAGTTCTGCTGTCCTGAAACTCACTCTGTAGACCAGACTGGCCTCGAACTCAGAAATCCGCCTGCCTCTGCCTCCTAAGTGCTGGGATTACAGGTGTGTGCCACCACGCCCGGCAAATTAGTCAATTTTTAAATTTAAAATAGATAAAGGTTGCCCTTACCTCTATTATATAAAAGTCAAAGAGAGGTGAGGTGGCTTATGTTGAAATTAACCTTTGTCTAGGATTTTGTCCTTGGAAAACTTTGTGCTTCATAGTGTTTTGTGTTATTTAAATGATTATCTACTTCACTATTGAAATATGTCTGGCTTTCCTGTGCACATATGATGATATAATGCTGCTTTTTCCCTTCATACTGTCAGAACTCTGAGACCCAGTGAAAATTTTATTAGAGAAGTAATTTTATATCTGTATATTCAGCCTTTAATAACTTACTGTGGTTATTTTAGAAAGAATATAGATAAAGTTAAATGTAACTTAACTAAAACCTAAAGTTTTGTATTATTTAAATAAAATGTATATAAAATAGAAACATTATATGGAAAGTCCTTGGCCAGTATTGTGTTGCATTGTTTGCAGTGGTAACCTTATAGTGCCATTGTGCACAGGAAGGGAGAGCACCTGTTGCCAGATTTATTGTATATGTGTACCTGCATGTGTCTATAATTTAAAAAAATGATTTTTGCTGAGATCATTTTTATAGCCATAATTCCATGTTTTTTTATTTTTTTATTTTTTGAGACAGGGTTTCTCTGTAGAGCCCTGACTGTCCTGGAACTCACTCTGTAGACCAGGCTGGCCTTGAACTCAGAAATCCGCCTGCCTCTGCCTTCCAAGTGCTGGGATTACAGGCGTGTGTCACCACCACCCGGCCCTCCATGTTTTTTTATATGCTGAAAAAGTTTTAATATAGAAAAAAATGAATGTAACATGTTTCTTGTATGTACCATTTCGATTTCTTGTGCATGTTAGGCAAGATCTACTGATGCAGTATTATTCAAGTTGATTTTATACTATTGTATGTAAATTAGAGTAATTGATGGAATGAAATTTTTATAGCTTATCTTGTTTACAATTTATAAATAAAATGTGATGTTTTAGCAGCAGCCAAATATTAATTGTTTTTTGTTTTAAATTAATTGGAAGACTCTGAAATGTCTTCCATTTTCATTATACATTGTTTTCTTTATATTTACTTATAGATTAGGATATGGCTACATATCCCTGCTGTCATGCAGCACATTATTCCTTTTAGAACATATGTTATCAGGTAAGTGTTCTAAATTTCTTTAATTAAGTAAATTTATAATAATACAATTAAGCAATTTATAACAGTTTTGTTGCTTTTGAAATTGCTGTTTGAAATTGAATTGCAGATATATTCTCTAGGGAAGATTTCAGTTTATAAATCAGTTTATAGCAATTTTTATGCATGTGTATGTATTTATATTTGATATTTATATTTTGGAAAATTACTTTAGTCTTGTTATTTACATGTAAGTTTAGGAAGAACTAAACAGATTTATTATGGTTTTACAGAGTTCATTCAGTAAGTGGTTTTAAATATTATGTTATGGAACAGCTTATTTAGAAAATAACTTGTCAAAGTATATAAGGAATCACAAGTACATAGGATAAATATCAGGAAAGAAATAGGATCAGTAAGAATAGTGGATTGTGGGGCTGGAGAGATGGCTCAGCAGTTAAGAGCATTGACTGTTCTTCCAGAGGTCCTGAGTTTAATTCCCAGCAACCGCATAGTGGCTCACAACCATCTGTAATGGGATCCGATGCTTTCTGCTGGTGTGTCTGAACACTGCCACAGTGTACTCATATATATATATATATATATATATATATATATATATATATATATGATAAATAAATCTTAAAAAAATGGAATAGTGGATGGTAACTTTAAGTACTGGGTGGAGCAAGGCATGCAGAGATGAGTCAGTTTGAAAAGCACTTGGACAAGTGTGAGGACCTGAGGCCAAATCAAAACAGGCGTGACAGCCAGTGCTGTAGGCTGGATGGCGACTGAGACTGGTAGGCAGGAGTTCGCCCCCGCTGCCCCATTCCCCCCCCCCAACCCTCAGCTTATTTGATGAAGTGCCAGTCAATGAGAGACCTCGTTTCAGACAGACTATGAGAAAGTGTTAGGCTCTATAAGAATGATGTTGCCAACCTCTGTAAACACACGTTTGTACATATGAACACACATAAGTTAAATTTTGGGAATGAGAAAGGTCTTTTTGAGGTGGAAGTGAATTTGAACTCCACCTAAGAAGGAAACCTAAGATGATAGGAATTGTGAGAGTTCTAAGAATTAATCTTTTAAAATTAAAAATCAGGAGTTCTTTGCAATTTTTCCTCATTCATTCATTTGTAAAGTTTTTGAGTGTTTATATTTTGCCTGATATTGTTAGTGGTGTTTCAGAATATCGGAGTATAACTGCCATTTAAGTAAAGTAATTTGATAGAGAGGAAATATGAAAACGTAAAGGGGCTGACTAATCATGTATCAGGGAGATGTTCTAGGAAAAAAACCTGTAGGGACCAAGACTTAGAAATGGTCTGACAGAGGAGACGTACAAGTGGGTGGTGTGAGCCTGCTGTGTAAGAGAGGGTGCGTGCTCATGACACAGGGTCGTAGTGCTTAGCAAGGGCAGCTTTTTCAGATCCTGGTAGGTTCCTGCCTATATTTGGGTTTACCAATGGGGCAGATGAGTCATAATTTTTTTAAAAGATTTATTTCGTGTATGCGAGTACACTGTAGCTGTCTTCAGACACACCAGAAAAGGGAGCCACCATGTGGTTGCTGGGAATTGAATTCAGAACCTCTGGAAGAGCAGTTGGTGCTCCCAAACGTTGAACCATCCCCAGCCCATCATAATGGTTTTTAAAAGACCATTTTGGCCATTAATAGAGTTCTCATTTTAAGTTCTATAGAGAATTGATTAGAAACTAAGGGACTAGCTTAAAAGTTCAGTGCCGGGACTGAAGAGGTGGCTCAGCGGTTAAGAGCACTGACTGCTCTTCTGAAGGTCCTGAGTTCAAATCCCAGCAACCACATGTGGCTCACAGCCATCTATAATGAGATCTGATGCCTTCTTCTTGGGTGTCTGAAGACAGCTACAGCAAGAGGGTCTAGAGCAAGAGCTGGAGAGTTGGCTCAGTGGTTAAGAGCACTGACTGCTCTTCCAGAGGTCCTGAGTTCAAATCCAAGCAGCCACACGGTGGCTCAAAACCATTTGTAATGAGATTGGATGCCCTTTTTGGGAGTGTCTGAAAACAGCTACTGTGTACTTACATACAATAAATAAATAAATTTAAAAAAAAGTTCGGTGCCAGTTGTAGATAGAAACTATATTAGTTATACCCAGATTATCGATGGCTATATTAAAAATTGATATATTAAGTAAAAATAAAATCATTAAGACTAGCAATGATGGGGCTATACAGAAAAAGGTACCAGTGCAGGGGCTGGAGAGATAGCTCAGTGATTAAGAGCATTGGCTGCTCTTGTAAAAGGACTTGGCTTCAATTTCTAGCACCTACATGGTGGTTCATAGCCATCTGACATTCCAGTTTCAAGGGTTCCAGTGCATTCTTCTGACATCTGTTGGTGCCAGGCATAGCCATGTTACCTATACATACGCGTGGGTAACACACACATAAAATGAATAAGTCTAATTTAAAACAAAGAAGAGAAAAAAAGCAACATAGATGACACAAATTCCCACCCCTTCTCAGATTTTTCTTTTGCTGGATATCATTAACAGTGACACAAAAGCTTAGGTAAGACTTTGTACTCCTTTTGAGTCATTAATGTGATGTTGGCAAATTGAAAGCATGAGCTTCTAATTCAGACAGAAGTCATTTAGGAGGACTGGGGATTTGACATAGGTATGCAGGCTTGAGTTCAGATGCTCCGTTCAGATATAAGAAAGAAGTAGAAATGAATTCCTAGGTCTCATTGACCAGCCAGCCATTCAGGGAGCTAGATTTAATTTCCATATCTGTGTACAACTTGAGGCCCAGGGGAACTGGTGAGATCCTCCTCTGGCCTCTCAGGCACCAGGCATGCAAATGGGACTTAGACATACAAATAGGCAAAAGATATGTAAGATAAATATTTAATGAAGTAAGTAGATAGATAAATAAGCTTAAGTAATACAGAGAGCAGTTGAAGATATCTCACATTGACTTCTGCCCTCTATACACATGTATGGATGTGTACACATGAGTGCATAATACAGACAGCACACTGATGCACATGAAAACCTCTCCCAGTCCCATTGTCAGTATGAGACCAGTATGCAGAAGCTAGTAGAACAAATGAAGTCACTTAAGGGGAAAAGAAAGAAAATACAGCCGAGTCTAGGGTTAAGCCCTGTACCAGTTGCTTTTGCTATGTGAGTAAACGGCCTCTGCCTCAGACTTAGTGTTTTAAAGTAGAGGAGTGTTTATTATTTCTCTACTGGCTTGGCTGAAACTGGGTGTGTGAGGATAACTTGGTTCTGTGAGGATAACCTGGTTCTGTGGTTAGCAGCCTGACTGGGTAGTCCTTCATGTTTGATAGTTGCTCGATGTTACTTGGTTAGTCAGAGTTGTTCTTTCATGACGTAGTCTAATTTGTGTCTCTTCTTTTAGTGGTGGAAGAGTTTGTGACAGTAGAGCACAAGCTCAGTAGCTCTAAGCTTCTTAGATCAGTTGTGTTTGTTATTACCTCTTTGGCAAAAGCAAATTCTCAGGCAAAGTCCAGGTTCAGTAGGGTAAAAAATAGATACCTTTTGATGGGAACAGTATTGGAGTCACATTGTAAACACGTGTACATGTAGCAATGAGAGGCATATGTGACCTTTTTACAGATCCCAAGGTATTGAAAGGCTGGATAGCAGAGAATTAACACCCACAGATGTGAGCAAGGTCTTGACAGTTTGTTTTTTGTTTTTAAATCATATGTTTATTGTTTTTTAGAAGAAAAACCAAAATCCCCAGTGCTTTGAATGCATGCCTTAACAATGTTTGCTAGTGTTTAGGAAAGAAATATGCTGTGTCTTATACAGTCAGCTGGTAATCACTAAAACCAGAACTATAACTATGACAGGTTTTAGAGAGTGACAAAGCATTACTTCGTTCTTTGCGATTGTGAGGTCAAGTTGGAATCTAAGCAATGATACGTTTTCACAATTAAGAGGTTTTTTTTTTTTTTTTAAGTATTAAGTAAAAACAGTTTAAATTGCAGCCTGCTAAATGGATTAGGGGATTGAAGTGCATTGAAGTGGGATGAAGCCTGCTGTCCATGTGGCCCATGTAAGAGGCAGCAAGAACCAGCTCTGTAAGCTGTCTCTTGACCTCAGCACCCATGTTGGGGCACACCCCTACATGCCTACACACACAATAAATAAGTGTAAAAATTTTAAGTTAAAAATAAATGTAAAGATTCCAGCAATCTCCTACATGAACTGGAGATTTGGAGCATAGGAATGTTGGCGAATTTCTGTTGGGATTTCAGAAGTGTCTGGTGAGTTTGTGTGCTTTCTGTTTTTGAATCATTAGGTATTTATGCAAGCTCTCTGATCAGGAGTTACGTCAGAGTGCGGCTCGTAATATGGCTGACCTAATGTGGAGCACAGTGAAAGAGCCGTTGGACACCACACTGTGCTTTGATAAGGAAAGTCTAGACCTGGCATTTAAGTACTTTATGTCACCAACTCTGACCATGAGGTTGGCTGGATTGAGTCAGATAACAGTAAGCAATGCTTCCTTTGTTTTTGGTAACTCTTTTGTTTGCTCGCTAGACAAATGTAATAATGATACTAGAGAGGGACTTTATTATGTATGCTAGGCTTAGTGCATGAATTATTTTGTATTGCCTTCACAAATAATTTCTGTATTTTCCTTATGTTAAAAATGAGACCAGCGAGGACTAAAGCAGTGGCACAGTGGCTAAGAGCATTTGCTGCCCTCGAGAGAGCCTGGTTTGATTCTCATCTCCCATATGTAGGCTGACAACTCTGATGCCTTTTTTATGGTGGTGCGTTTACATAAATGCAGGCAAACACTCGTAAAATGAAAGTGAAACTGAGAGTGAAGCTTTGATTTGTGCTTTAGATCTGTTTGATCTAAAAAAGGGTCTCATCACCATTACACAGTTTATGTTGTTTGTATTGTTCATTTAGCCAGTGTCTTACTGTATTGTCAAAGCTAGTCTTGAATTCCTGCACTCAGGCACTAGTTATCTGCTTCACCCTGGATTACACAAGTGTACCAGCACACCTATTTCTACTTTTTTTCTTTTTGTGTCTGTGTAAATATGCAGTATGTATGTATGTATGTGAGTGTTCGTTCGTTCATTCATTCATTCATTCATTCATTCATTCATTCATGTGTGTGAAGGGCAGAGGTTGATATCTGCTTCCTCAGTTGCTTTCTCTCTTTGAAACTGATTATCGTAACGAATCTGAAATGCATGGGCTAATTTAACTAGCATGGGTTGGCCACTAAATCCTGGGCATTTTCTTCGACCACTTCTACAGCACTGTGATGATAAATGTGCTGTTGTATACAGCTTTTTAATGCTGGAGATACAAATTAAGGTCCTTGTACTATTGAGCCATATCCCTGGACACTTTTTTTTTTAAGTTCTTCCTTCCTTCCTTCCTTCCTTCCTTCCTTCCTTCCTTCCTTCCTTCCTCCCTCCCTCCCTCCCTCCCTCCCTCTCTATCTCTATCTCTCTCTTTTGAATATCATCTTCATTTACATTGCCATGGTAAAACCTTTCCCAATTTCCCCCCTCCCCAAAGATCCCCAACCCCTCCTCCCTCCCCCTGCCTCCACGTATATGCCCCTCTACCCGACACACTCCCACCTTCCCCCCCCTCGGTTTCCCTTTCTTGGGGCCTTTGTTGAGCCTTTACCTGACCAAGGACCACTCCTCCCACTGATGCCCAACAAGGCCTTCCTCTGCCACATATTTGGCTGGAACCATGTGTGCCCCTTGGTTGATGATTAAGTTCCTGGGAGTCTTGGGGCATCTGGGTGGCCAAAATCATTGTTCTTCCTATGGGGCTGTAAGCCCATTCAGCTCTTCTGGACCTCCCTCCAGCTCCTCCATTGGGGACCCCATGCCCAGTCCAATAGTTGGTTGCTAGCATCTGCCTCTGTAATTTGTAAGGCTCTGGCAGGGCCCTCTGAGACAACCATTACATGCTCCTTTTGGTATACACTTCTTGTCGTCCTTAGTAGTGTTGGGGTTTGTTGACTGTTTATAGGATGAATCCCCAGGTAGAGCAGTCTCTGGGTGGCCTTTACTTCAGCCCCTGTTCCATACATTGTCTCCCTTACTGCTCCTGTGAGTATTTTGTTCCCTTTCTTAGAGGAACCAAAGCATACTTACTTAAGTTCTCCTTCTTGAGCTCCCTGTGCTGGGTGAATTGTAACTTGTTTATTTTGAGCTTTTGGGCTAACTTCCGCTTATTAGTGAGTGCAGACCATGTAAGACTGTGTTATGTGGTGGTCCCAGACCAATCTGAACTTATCATGTTGCCATGGCTGGCTTTGAACACCTGATCCTTATCTTGGCTGTTAGGATCGCAGGAGTGTACTACCAGATCTGACTGTTTTTAAATTATTATATTAGTTCTGTTTATATAAAAAAACATCATGAATTTGATCTAAGTTTTGGCCATATAGTCCAGGATGGTTTTAAACTTAGGATTTCCTGCTTCTGCCTCTTGAGTACTTGAATCACAGCTGTACATGGCATGACCTGTTTAATGTTTCTCATCTCATCTGCATTTAAGACAGTGATTTAAGAAAGAGAAATAATTGGCAGTGATTATCTTGGCAGTGATTATCAGGAGTTAGTTTTCAGGCAGAAGCCACAGTTCATTGGGTAGTAGGAACATTTAACTACCATTACCAAGTGTTTGAATCTTTAGAGGTGGAGGATAGGTGAGAACCGAGTGTGTGTAAACAGTCTGCTGAGAACAAGTGGGCTCCTTTAGACGGGCGTGCTCTCAGGTCGCTGTGCTCCTCGCTGGCTCCACCTCTTTCCATTTCCCATGTAGCTTCTGTAATATGAGAACATGAAAATCTAGCTTTCTTAGTTATTGGGTTTGTAAATACAGAAAGTGCTTCTGGCATTTTTCTCAGATAAATTTGACTGCACTGAGGCCCAGGAAAGAAGCCTTTCCTGAGACTTGCCTCTGATGACAGGTGGTGTTCTGGCTAGATTGGATTGCCTTCTTTCTTTACTCAGCTTCATTTTCTTGAATGTGTTTAATGAAATAAAGCATAAATGTTTCTATTGCAAATAATTTTAGTGTTTAACATGATAAAATAGTATACTCATGGTTTTATGTCTTCTATTTTATAATTGCAATCTTATCTGTTGTGTTTTTATATATGTACCTGGTTTATTTTGTTACTTGCAACTTGCTAACAGTTTTGTTAAGAGGACAAACCTTAATTTCCTTTCTTTAATCTTAGAATCAGCTTCATACTTTCAATGATGTGTGCAATAACGAATCATTGGTATCAGACACAGAAACGTAAGTAGGAGCATGAGTTTTAATACAGAGTTATACATTGAAAAATGATAAGACTATACCCTTGGCTGTCCTGGAACTCACTGTGTAGACCAGGTTAGCCTCAGATCTTCCTACCTTATTAGGATTAAAGGTGTGTGCCACCATGCCTTGGGTGAAATATAACAGTTTGTTATTGTTTAAATACAAATATAGTTGTGGCTTTATTTGAAGTGTTTATTGGAAATCTTTACCCGTGGCTTCAATTTGTATAAAACAATATGTTCAAACTTGTTTTTTTTTTTAAAACATATACTCAAGTGTTGGAGAGATGGTTTAGTGGTTAGGAGCAGGTGCTTTTCTTTCAGAGTCCCATGTCAGTTGACTGGAGCCACCTGTAACTGCAACTCAAGGGCTCTCATGCACTGCTGGCCTCTGAGCAGCAATATGCATGTGTGCACTCACACACATGCAGAATCCCCAGATGGATATAGGTTAACAGTTCTTTAAGGGAGAAAAAACATACACTGGAGGTGGAGAGATGGTTCTGTGGTTAAGAGGACTTGCTTCTGCTTCCGGAGCTCTGTGTTCATTTCTCAGTACCCTTCTTGGGTGCTTCCAACTATCTGTAACTTCATTTCCAGGGAGTCAACACTCTTTGGATCTCCACAGACATGCACACACAAATATATTAACCTGACAAGAAGCTCAGACACATGAAGCAGAAGTGGGTGTGGTAGTACATGCCTGTAATTCTAACATCTGGTTGGTGACAAAGGAGGATCCTTGATTTCCCAACAGAAGGGTGAAAAAAGGAGTTGGGTGCAAAACATATTTAAGCCATACTTTAATATGTTAATTTACCATGTGAAATATTACTTGGTCACTACATAGCTATAATAAAAAATGTAGTAACAATTAGACAACTTCTCTTAAGCGAAACATAAGTGAGTATAATGGCCTTCAATCTTACTACTCATTATCTATCATAAAATATGTGAACATATGTTCCAAAGTCCAGCACGAGAACGAAACTAGTAATTTAAAAGTAGAAAATATCCAGATACCAATTAAAGTTAAGTAGAGAAATAGAAAGATAAACAACTTAATGGTATTAAACAGTAAAAAGAATGTAGTATTAATACATACTACAAGATAAACTTAAGAAATGGATAGACATTGTAGTATATTGATTGGCAAGATATAATATTGTTAGGAAATAAAAAATACATGCTACCACTTAATGAGCCTAGTAAATGTATAGAAAATTTGATTTATTGGTTCTAGAGAAATGGTCATAAGTCAAGAGTACTTATGTCTTTCTAGAGGACCTGAATTTGGTTTAAAGACCCACATTGGATGGTTCATAGCCATTTATAACTCCAGCTTGAAAGAATCTATTGCTCTCTGTGGTCTCCACAGGCATGAGCAGGCACACATCATTTATCTACACAGACACACCCACATATCCATAATAAAAAAAAGGTTTGGTTAATTTAATACTATTGAGCAATAAAAGAGAATGAAACTCAGTGATAGAGGTCTTGACCCACATGAACGAGGTCCTGTGTTTAATTTACACTATAAAAAAGCAAAAAGGAGGCCGGGCGTGGTGGCGCACGCCTGTAATCCCAGCACTTGGGAGGCAGAGGCAGAGGCAGGTGGATTTCTGAGTTCGAGGCCAGCCTGGTCTACAGAGTGAGTTCCAGCACAGCCAGGACTACACAGAGAAACCCTGCCTCGACAAACCAAAAAAAAAAAAAAAAAAAAAAAAGCAAAAAGGAAAGGATTCTAATATAAAAGAGCCTGGGAAATAGGCAAAGTATGGTATGTATTATGACATAAATAGAAACAAGGAAAGAATTGTAGGGCTGGGAGGATGACTCTGTGTGTTCAGGGCTGGGCATGTAAACATAAGGATTGGAGTTTGGATCTCCAGTCCAATTAGCCAAACCAGTCTTGCTGGAATCCCAGTACTTGGAAGACAAAGACAGGGAGGGCATCCTTGGAACAAACTGGATGGCTAGAATAACTGAATTGGTGAACTCTTGATTCAATATATTAGATAGAGAGCAATTAGGTAAGACACTCAGCATAAACCTCTAATCTCCACACGTGTTCACCCATATATGTGCATAACATATATCCTCATAACACCTGCTTAAATACAAATGCAGTGCTGCACAGCACAGCACAGCACAGTGTAGGTGTAGAGGATGCTGAATGAAAGCTTTGGATATAGCATGCACAGAGGCCATAGTTCTCAGAGCTTTCATCTGCTTGAATTCCTCAAAGCACAACGAAAATCCTATAATCATGTAATCCTGTTTATCTTAGATGTCTATAAATTGATAAATTATGGAGACAGATGTAGACTAATAAGATTGGAAGAGAGAATAAGGATTGACTTATTGCAAGTGGGCCAACAAATAGGATCTTTCTGAAGTGATGTAAATGTTTTTTAAATTCATTGAGAACAGGCCAATTTGATATGTGTAATATGTATATCTTAAAGTTATAAAGAATACTCAATTTGGTCTTGAACAGAAGTCACACATTGTATTTTTATTTGCTCTAATTTTCTCACACTATTTATATTATTTCTTACCAGTATGAACTATCTTTATCTTCTAGTCCTTAAAAGTAAAGATGAAGTTCATTCTAAAAATGATTTACCTTGGCCACAAACAAACAAATGGTTTTGTTTTTCTTTTATTGAGACAAGAGTCACTATGTAGCTCTGGGTTACCCAGTCTTGATTGCTATAGAAAATGATGGCCTCATGTAAGGTGATTTCCTGTTTTTCTAAGTGCTAGAGCTGAGATTAAAACTAATCTTATAGGTCATATCTATAGTAGATCTACACAGAAATAGTTAAAATATATTGGCAGTAATTTGATTTTTTTCTTTCCACTTTACAATTATATGCAGATGACTTACTTTTTTTGTTTTTGTTTTGTTTTTTTTGTTTTGTTTTGTTTTGTTTTTTCAAGACAGGGTTTCTCTGTGTAGTCCTGGCTGTCCTGGAGTTCACCACCACTGCCCAGACAACTTACTCCCCACCCCCCCCAACCCCCCCGACAGGATTTCTCTGTATAGCCCTGGCTGTCCTGGAACTCATTCTGTAGACCAGGCTGGACTCGAACTCAGAAATCCGCCTGCCTCTGCCTCCCAGAGTGCTGGGATTACAGGCGTGCACTACCACCGCCCGGCTCGATGACTTACCTTTTAATGGACGAATTCTTCATTAGTGTTAGGAAGGAGACCTGCAGGTTGTTTTTTGGTACTATTCTGTATGTGTTCATCTCTCTTTTTTATTTTGGGTTTTTCGAGACAGGGTTTCTCTGTGTAGCTCTGGCTGCCCTGAAACTCACTTTGTAGACCAGGCTCGCCTCGAACTCAGAGATCC
The DNA here is from genome assembly GCA_964023405.1 of Apodemus agrarius. Lineage (NCBI taxonomy): Eukaryota > Metazoa > Chordata > Mammalia > Rodentia > Muridae > Apodemus > Apodemus agrarius. Next base: position 95,609,179 of record OZ030016.1, read on the forward strand.
ACCTGCTCCTGCCTCCCAAATGCTGGGATTAAAGACGTGCGCCACCACCGCCCGGCCTACGTGTTCATCTCTTAGGTAGCTACTTCCTACTTCACTTAAATCATTGTAGAAGTGGTATTGGGAAATCTTTTCTAAATGCTAAAGTGCTACTGTGGAAATTAATTCATGAACACAAAGTTCTCATTTCAGGAGCTGGTGTTTTTCCCTTTACTTTTCAAATGTTAATTGTTTATAAATTCAAGGAATATGATGTTTGTTATGTTTCAGTGTAGTTAGGATTTGTAGTATTGTAATTTTTTTTTAAACAATTCTTTATACTGTATGGAAGTTTTAAGTGGTGTCTCTATGGAGATATACTTACATATTATATTTTTCACTTATTTGGCTCTAGGTCCATTGCAAAAGAACTTGCAGACTGGCTTATTAGCAACAATGTAGTAGAGCATATATTTGGACCAAATTTACACATTGAGGTTTGTAGACAATTGTTTTTTTTTTCCCCTTAATTATATAGAGAGGCTTTTAAAAAAGTAATAACTATACCAAATTTCCCTCTTGTAGATTATTAAACAGTGCCAAGTGATTTTGAATTTCTTGGCAGCAGAAGGACGACTGAGTACTCAGCATATTGATTGCATTTGGGCTGCAGCACAGGTAACACCAACATTCTTATTTACTTAATGTTTTTTAATAACGCTTCAAATGCTAATTTTTTTTTTTTAAAGGAGACCAAGTTATGGGGAAGATGTGGCAGGAACTCTTGAGTTTTCAGTTGAGTCTGTGTTCTGATGTTACTGATAGAATTAGGGTCTTAGAATTACTAGGACTGAAGCTCACGGTTTTAACAAAGAGGTATTTTTCTATTATTCCCATTTATAAAAAGTCAGTCAACCCTTATGTCATGATACCATGGTTGTTAGGTTTTTTCCTGTGGTAGCCTGCCTGCCTTTCCTCCCCTGCCCTTCCCCCCCCCCCTTCCCTACCGGGGTCTTACTATGTAACCCTGGTGGCCGTCCCCTGCCTCTCTTGCTTCCTGTGGGATTACTTTCACCAGCATGCCTAGATGTGTGCTTTTCTCTTTTTCATTACTTTTTGAGTAACTCTGTATCCATCTGCATGTTTCACAAATTTATAATGTAAAAGTGTATGTTAAGTATGGCTGGAGAGATGGCTCTGAAGAAGACCTCAGGAGATGGAAAAATATTTCTTGCTCTTGGATTGGCAGGATCAATATAGTAAAAATGGCCATCTTGCCAAAAGCAATCTACAGATTCAATGCAATCCCCATCAAAATCCCAACTCAATTCTTCATAGATCTAGAAGGAGCAGTTCTCAAATTCATCTGGAACAACAAAAAAACCCAGGATAGCTAAATCTATTCTCAACAATAGAAGGACTTCTGGGGGAATCAATATCCCTGACCTCAAGCAGTACTACAGAGCAATTGTGTTAAAAACTGCATGGTATTGGTACAGTGACAGGCAATTAGATCAATGAAATAGGATTGAAGATCTAGAAATGAACCCACAGACTTATGGTCACTTGATCTTTGATAAAGGAGCTACAACCATCCAGTGGAAAAAAGATAGCCTTTTCAACAAATGGTGCTGCTTCAACTGGAGGCTCCCGAGGTTATGAACACTTGCCTCTATAGGCCTGCTGTGTTGGTTCTCCAACCATCAGGTGGCTCACAGATGTTTGTAACCTGTGTTTCAGAGGATCTGACATCGTTCTGGCTTCTGAAAGCACTCACACATAGGTGGCATCTACTCAACAGAAACACACACACACACACACACACACACACACACACACACACCCATAAAAAAACAAAAGCAAACAAAAACCAAAACCCAATAGCCATTCCCTTAGTTCCACATATTGGCCCTAAATCCCCTTTCCTTGCACCCTAGTCTCTGCGGTAGCTTTTCTTATCCTTAATGGTACCAGATATATGTACACAGCGCGCTCTCTCTTTATCTATCTATCTATCTATTCTCTTGTTTTTCTAAATAACCCATGCCAACAGACAGTGTTTTATTTCTTATTTTGCTTTGTTTCATTTTCTGAAAATGTTGCTGTGTGGATTAGGCTACTCTGGAACTAAACATTCCTTAACTGAACGCTGGGATTATAGGCATAAGCTAACAGCTTAAAACCAGGGATCTGTTTAGTCAGCCTGTCTCGTCTGTCTCTGACTATCTAATCTATCCTTGTATATTTTTCAAGATTTATTTTTAATTCATATGTGTGAGACTGTATGAATATATATGTACTATGTGTGTTCAGAAACCTGTGGAGGCAAAAAAAAAAAAAAAAAAAAAAAAAGAAATAGTGTCAGATCTCCTGGAACCAGAGTCATATGCAGTTGTGAGCTTCTGTGTTGGTGCTGAGAGCTGAACTTAGAGACTCTGCAAGAGAAGAATGTGCTATTAATCAGGGAGCCATCTCTCTAGCCAGTTAATATTCTTTTTAAGACTATGTGACTCATTATTTAGGTGGAAAATAATCAGTTTCCATTTATGGACTATTTTTTCTTCTAGTCATTCTGTTATAAATTAGAATAAGAAAGTATCTGATAGTTATTCCTTACTTGTACAAAACTTTTGTATAGGACCAATTCCTATTGAAGTAGAATTGTTACACTAAAGCAGATGTGCTTTTCTTGTGAGTACTAATAGGTCAGTGCCACTTTTTCCTTACTTTGTGTATTGTCATTAAGTTTGATTTTTATTTTTTTTGCAAATTTGATGGATAAGAAGGCATTAGTATTTTATTTTGCATTTATTGTATTATGAATGAGGTTGATAGTTTTTATTTTCTAGGAATGTCTGTTTATATTCTTTGTTTATTAGTAGCCTTGTTTGATTATATTTTTGAAACATTTATTTGATGGGGGAGCACATATGTGGTGGCACACACATGCAGTCAAAGGACAGCTTGTAGGAGTTGGTTCTTACCACCTACCATGTACCAGTGAACAAATTAGGTGGCAGATGTCTTTACCTACTGAGTTCATCTTAGTGGCCCGCTCTTGTGTATGTGTTTCATATTCAAACCTAGTGTCTCCTGTATCTAGGGTTTTCAAAAGTGATGGTCATTTTTTTAAAAAACTTTAAAATAATAATTCATTTTTATTATTTTAGTTGTGTATATGTGTGTCTTATGTGTGGGTTACTGCCACATGATTGATGGTGTTCCAGGTGGCCTCAGGCTTTGGATTGCCTGAAACTGGAGTTCTAAGAAGTCATGAGCTGTCTGAAGTGGGTGCTAGGAATAGATCTCCAGTTCTCTGGAAGAATAAGTCCTCTTGACCCGTTAGCCATCTCTCCAACCCCTGTGTGAACATTGTATTCATCATCACATGCATAACAATAGCATTCATTTTAAAGTTTGTGATTTCAAGTTTGTGATTGAATGTTTTTCTGGCCTGTGACATTTGTGTCATAAAATCCTTTTATTAGCTGGGCAGTATTTGCATATACCTGTAATCCCAGCATCCAGAGCCAGAGGCTGGCAGAGTTCAAGGCCAGCTGGGTATACAGAGTGGTTACACAGAGTGGTCACACAGAGACATCCAGTCTCAAAAACCCCTCAAAATAAAGGACAAACTGCTTTTATTCCTCTAAGATTATAAAACAATTAAATTACCCATTAGAATTAAATTGCCCTTAGATTTTTTCCTGTGTATTTCTTGTTAGCATTTTATATTTTCTTCTTGGCTACAACTGAATTTTATATTGGTTTAAGGAATCATACATAATCCATTTTTTTCGTTATTTTATGTATTTTTCCCAGATTCATTTGTTCAATAATTCATCCTTTTCTCAGTGACCTGAGGTACCTATTTACCTTTGGTTATTTATATAGTTGTGGTATATACCAGGGGTTGCTAACGTTTGGTTTCTTCATTCTCTTGCTTTCACGTTCTTACCTAACCCACATCTCCCCTTAGGGCAGTGGTTCTCACCCTTCCTAGTGCTTCAGCCCTTTGATACAGTTCCTTATTTGTGGTGACCCATAACCATAAAGTTATTTTTGTTGCTACTTCATGACTGTAATTTTGCTACTGTTATGAATTGTAATATAAATATGTTTTCTGATGGCCTTATGCTACCCTTGTAAAAGGGTAACTTGACCTCCAAAGGGGACTTGACTCAGGTTGAGAAACATTGCTTTAGGTTCTTGTATATTTAACATCATTTTCTCTCTATGTTGACCTGGTTGCCCAGGAACTGAACATGTAGATCAGGCTGCCCTCAGACCTTAGGAATCTGCAGCCTTCTACCTTCAAGTTCTGGGCTTAAGGCCATCTGCCATAACACTCAGCTGGAGCAACCTTCTTTATCTTATTTCATCAGTTTGCTATGAAGTCTATTGTGTCAAATCTTAGAATATTGATTTATATCTTTAACATTGTCTGTCTTTGATGGTGAGTTGTTTTTCTTGGAGACACAAATACTTAGAGCCTGGCTTTTCATCTAATCTGCTAGTCTTTTTTTTTTTTTTTTTTAATTTAAAAAGTTGTGTGTAAGCCAGGTGGTGGTGGCGCACGCCTGTAATCCCAGCACTTGGGAGGCAGAGGCAGGCGGATTTCTGAGTTCAAGGCCAGCCTGGTCTACAGAGTGAGTTCCAGGACAGCCAGGACTACACAGAGAAACCCTGTCTCGAAAAAACAACAAAAAAAAAGTTGTGTGTATGATTGTTTTACCAGCATGTATATCTGTGCACCAGATGCACCCAGTACCAGTGCAAGCCAGAATTGAGTATTGATTCCTAGGACTGGAGTTACAGGCAGTTGTGAGAGGCCATGTGAGTTCTAAGAATCAACCCCAGGTCCCCTGGAAGAGCATCTAGTGCTCTTAACCGCTAAGCCATCTCTCAAGTTCTAACCTATGTTTTTGTTTTTTAAATTGGGGAATTAAAACTATTAATATGTATAGTTGCTTGTGGAAGGTCTTCAGTAACACTTCATCTTTTGTTGATTTTTATAGTTTTTAGCACCTTACTAATCTTCATTTAACTATAGTTGCAACATTTTTTTTTTTTATTTTTAAATTCACCTTTTAGCTTTGAGGATGTTTATTCTCTTTAATTAGTTCTTTGGGGTATCCACTTTAGAGGTGTTGTATGGTCATAAATATCTTTTGATTTTGACTGCTTTTATCCTGGAATATTTTTATTTCCCCATCAGTTATGACCATTTTCCTGCATATAGTAGCCTGAGTTGATAGTTGTGGTCATTCAGAACCTGAAATTTGTATTTCTGTGCCTTTCTGTGTTTTAAGATTTCTGTTACTGTGATAGGGCTGCATTTGTATGTGTCTTGGAGATTTCCATATTTTTTATAAAAATTTTTTATATTTAATATTTTAATCATGTGATTTGTTCTGTTCATTTTCGGTGTTGTGTATTTGCTGCTGTTCTGTATATCTCTTGTACATGAATGGATCTTGTCTAACATCTATCATTTGGGAATTTTTCCTTTGCTTTTATTGAAAATATTTTCTATATTTTGTGTTCTTTTTTTAGTTTAAATCTTTTGTTTCCCACACATTCCAGTATGCATCCTTCCCCTTTTCTTCTATGTTCTATAACCATAGATTTGTTTGTTTGTTTGTTTGGTCATTGTATTTGACAGTATTTACTGTTCATAGTTTAAAAAGCTTTTTGATTTTCTTACCTGAGTGCAGCTCTTACTCAAATTCTTCTTTTTTTTGTTGTTGTTGTTGTTTTGTTTAGTTTTTTTTGTTTGTTTTTGTTTTTTCAAGTCAGGGTTTCTCTGTGTAGTCCTGGCTGTCCTGGAACTCACTCTGTAGACCAGGCTGGCCTTGAACTCAGAAATCCGCCTGCCTCTGCCTCCCAAGTGCTGGGATTACAGGCGTGCGCCACCATGCCCAGCTTTGTTTTTGGTATTTTTATCTGAGCCTACTTCCTTGTCCAAGCTCAGTGACAAAGGCCAAGTTCTTAGAAGCACCAAAAGCTCTCTACAGATAGGTAAGGCCCCACCCATAGCCCCTGTGTGTAGCCCTGCCTGGCCTTGAAATTGATCTGTATACCTGACTTGTCTGGAAATCACAGAGATTCATTTCCCTTTGCCTCTCTAGTGTTGGGATTAAGGGTGTGTGCCACCCATGTGCTTTTGAAAGGTTTTATGATGTAGGTCTTGAAAAGTCTATGTCCAGTTGCTCTAATGATGTTAAGCCTTCTGAAATATGAATACGCCCCTCGCCTCCCCTCGCCTCCCCTCGCCTCCCCTCGCCTCATCTCCCCCTTTCTGTCTTCCTTTTTCCCCTTTCTTTTTGAGGCAGTAGTATTTCATGTAGCCCAAGCTGGTCTCAAAGTCAGCAAACTTACAACTGATCTTACTCTTCTGTTTCTTCCTCAAGATAGGCCTGTGCCCTAACTTCTACTAACTCTTTAAAGTAGTGAATCTTAGTGCTTCTTTGTGTGACTATAACTTTTATTGTCATTGATTACTAGAATGTTTGGTATTCTGTACTTATAAAATTGGATTTCATAATATGCTTATCTAAAATGGGGCCTAGAATGCTTTTTTTTTGCCTCTTATGAAATTTTGTAATTTTTTTCTTTTGGATCTTTTCATCTGAAGATAAGATATTTAATTACCAAAATTAAGTTCGATATGTAAATTATGTAAAATATTAACCATGACATTCACGGCTAATATTACATTTTCGTTGTGTATTTTAGATTTCTAATTTTTATTAAACATTTTTTTCTATTATTTGGTTTAGTTTTGAATTATTTTGATAAGAATGTCTAGTGTGTACTTTAGAAATTCTTATATATTTCTAAAACTTTAATAATCAGAATATAATCTACCTGAAAACATTTGGTTTGTTATTTTTTTGTTGGTGTTCTTAAATAATTTTTGTAAACATTTTATTTATTATTTTTATGTTTATGGCTGTTTTGCCTGCATGTGTGTCTGTGCACTACATGTGTGCAATGCTTAGCAGAGGACAGAAGGGGGCTTCTCACTCCCATGGGACTGGAGATACACTGCCAAGTGGAATTCGGGACTGCAGAGCCATTTCTCTAGCCCCTGTTCTTGGTTTTAATTGCCTATATTATAGCCTTTTTTTTTTTTTTTTTTTAAAGTATTGGGGATCAAACGCAGGTTTTACACTCTAGGCATGTAGATTCCCAATCCCTTCTAGGTTTTTTTTAATGTAATGACATTGATATTAGGATTTTTGAAAACTTATTACTTGTTTTCCTTTTCTGACTAAAAGCTTGTAGTTTGTTTGGTTTAGATAACTCAGTTAAATTTTGCTTTTTTTTTTTTTAATAGTATTTATGCTATTCAGTAATTATTCTTTTTTCCAATGTATGAAACCCTTGTTGACTTTATAAGCTGGCTTTTTTTGTCATTTAATTAGTTTACTTGCGCAATTTGTTAAACGTTTGTCTCTTTCTTTTAGCTGAAACACTGTAGTCGATATATTCATGACTTATTCCCTTCACTCATCAAGAATCTGGATCCTGTGCCACTTCGACATTTACTTAACCTGGTCTCTGCTCTGGAGCCCAGTGCTCATACTGAACAGGTAATACATTGAGGCGAGAATGGTATGTTTTGTTTTCTGCACAATGAGAATTTTGCTTAGTTGTTAAGATAACTTCACTTATAATTATTGTCCTGTTTTAATGTCATTTAGATTTTTAAAAAGATGTTAAATTTTTTGTATGTCTGCTCCAGAGCCTCTAACCTTAATCTCTCTCTTTTAGACACTGTACTTGGCATCCATGTTAATTAAAGCTTTGTGGAATAATGCACTTGCAGCTAAGGCTCAACTATCTAAACAGAGTTCTTTTGCATCTTTATTAAACACTAATATGCCCATTGGAAATAAGAAAGGTTAGTCAAGCATATAATACCACAATAAGTTGTACCATATTTTGAATTTATTACTAAGGTGTCAAGTATTTTCTGCTAGTAAATTTTGTACATTCCTAATCTGAATATTCAAAATGTCGTAAACCCCACAACTCTGTTAAATAAAGACTTTCTCTTACACATAGAAAACCCTACATCTTTACTCATGTAACTGGTTACTGTTCTAGTCATAAGTGCACTACAAATAAAATGTAAAGTAACTTTAGGGTGTGTTTGCAAGCCTGAAAATGGAAGTTTGTGAAAAAAGTTTATGAATCAAAACCTAATTTGTGTTTAGACTTGTAAAGTTCTGGAATGGCCACAGTCTGAGTCACATTAGAATTATGTGTATTTCTGATAGAGCTGCTCAGTTTGCACACACTAGCTCAGCGTCATTCAGAGTGAGGTGGCTTAGGGATCCTGTTTGGAATGGGAAGACGCTGTGTATTAGGTGATTAATAAAGTCTTTCTGGGTGCTGGGTTTGCTGAACCTTTAAACAGTGTACATATTTTCAAAAGTTAGAATATGGTTTTCATCTTTAATTTTTCTTTCCTTTGGAAAAAGAACAAAATGTTTTGTTAAGTAATTTTAAGATCAGAACACAATTCTCTCTTTGGATTTTTTCATATCATAGTTTTTCTAACTTGATGGCTGCATGTATAGGTAATTTTGAAGGAGTTTCTAAAACTATATACTTAAACCTAGAGTTTTCTTTTGACATATAGTACTGTTCTAGAATTTTCTGTGCAGGCACCCACAATAACCAACAGGCTTCCTTATCTGTATCTTACTTACACAAACGTCCGTGCTGTCCCAGAGAAGCGCTGTCACTTAGCATGTTTCCCTCCTGTTTTTCCTTTTCCTTCAGAGGAAGAAGAGCTTAGAAGAGCAGCTCCTTCACCTTGTAAGTTGAGCCTTAGAAATGCATGACAGTGGGACTTGGAGTTCTGGTGATCTTTGAGCTTGTTCATTTTATGTAGTGTATATATGTTTTTCCAGTTTATGCTACAGTCACAGTTATATTTTGAGAAAAAGATAGATTTTTAAACTATAAACTATTCATCTCACTTAAAAAAAAACCTCTCTCTTGTGGAAGTCCTAAGCCCACTAGACAGCAAACAGCTATCCATGTGGGCTGGAGCCCCACCTCTCCTCTTCCAGTTGTATTTATTACAAAGTCATTAGTATTTAGATTTGAATGTTTATCTATTTTAGAAATAACAAATTTAGAGTTTTTTCTTTTTTTTTTTTTTGGCTGGTTAGCATAAGGTTTGATCAATAATTCAAAGAATCAAAGCATGGTATCCTATCAGATGTAAGCTAATTCAAATCAGAAACAAAAATGTAAACATTTATTTTTAGGGTCCCCTGCAGCGAGTCCTCAAAGTAGTGACAACAGTGACACACAGCAGAGTGGAGCCAGCGACATTGAGATGGAGGAGCAGCTCGTTAGCAGAGACAAACGTGCACAGCAGCGCCTGTCCGACACTGAGGAGTCCATGCCGGGAAGTTCCGATGAGACCGCCAACAGTGCTGAGGAGGGGAGCAGTGGCCCGGGGAGCAGTAGTGGGCACAGTGATGGGTCTAGCAATGAAGTCAATTCAAGCCATGCAAGCCAGTCTGCTGGGAGCCCTGGGAGTGAGGTGCAATCAGAAGACATTGCAGATATCGAGGCCCTTAAAGAGGAGGAGGAGGAAGAGGAGGAAGAAGAAGAGGAAGAGGAAGAAGATGAAGAAGAAGAAGATGATGATGAAGAAGAAGAAGAAGAAGATGATGATGATGATGATCATGGTCACAATCCTGCCAAAAATACTTGTGGTTCAGAACTTCGAAACAGAAAGTTAGAGAACCCAGCAGGCGTATGCTTGGGGGAATCCCAAGGCACATCTGAAAGGAATGGGACACACACTGGAACAGGAAAGGACCTGGTTTTTAACACTGAGCCATTGCCGTCTGCAGATAACCGAATACGAATGCTAGATGCCTGTGCTCACTCTGAAGACCCAGAACATGCTATTTCCGGGGAAGTGAGTTCTGCTCACGTAGCACAAGGTTCTCAGGAATCTTGTATCACACGAAGTGGGGACTTCCTTGGGGAGACTATTGGGAATGAGTTGTTTAATTGTCGGCAGTTTATTGGTCCACAGCATCACCACCACCACCACCACCACCACCACCACCATCATCATCACCACCACCACCACCACCACCACGATGGGTAAGCATGCTTAAGAATAAATGCTTAGTTTGTATTTTTTGTAGTAAAATATTGCTAGTATTTCTTCAATTGTTAATTATTTTAGTTAAATATTATTTAGGAGTAGAATATAATGCAAAATTTATGCAAAATATAAATGCAATTTTCAAATAAGTACTATTAAATTTTATTGTTGTCGACTTAAAAGATGCAAAATAAAGGCTAAGACTCTGATTGCTGCTAGTGTATCTCAAGGCCTTGGTTCACTCGGCAGCACCGAGGAAAGGAAGGCTCATTTTGTTTACATACTTTATTTAAGTAATGCTTAAAATTAGTCTCCCATAGCCTTGCTAATAGGGGCTAACTTGTCACACATTATATAATAATCCGAAGCAGGCATTTTGGGATGATCACCTGCTAGTATATTTGCTTGTCCCATTATGGTTCCTGACAATTAGGCAGCATAAGTTTGGACTCAAATTCAGAAGCATAAATTGTTTCAATTCTTTGTAGCAATTCTCTGAAAGCACATGTAAGATCACTTGTAGAAATTTGGATTAAATGGTGATGAAAAAAATGACCTTTTAATTTTAGGTTATTGGTAAGGATGGTTGCAGTGAAAGGTTCTATTTGTGAAGTATATCTATTGTATTTAACAGTAAGTAATTCTGTTATTTGTAGAATTAAATAGGACTAAGTTCTTATTCCTTTTTAGTTTTTCTATTCTTCCTCTTTTTTTTTTTTTTTTTTTTTTTTTGAGATAAAAGTGTGTAGACCAGGTTGTCCTCCACCTGCTTCTGCTTGGGATTACAGGTATATGCCACCATGCCTGGAAACCCTTTGTTTACAAAAGCAAAACAACAACAATAACAAAAGCTGTTATAGATTTATTGGGAAAATTTTATGGGCCACTGTGTTTTCCACAAATGTGTAATTAACTTGTAACCTGTGATTTATTGTCAATATAAGTAGATATCTTTTGGAACTCTTTTTTTTTGTTGTTGTTGTTGTTGCTTTTTTTTTTTGTTTGTTTGTTTGTTTTTTCGAGACAGGGTTTCTCTGTGTAGCCCTGGCTGTCCTGGAACTCACTTTGTAGACCAGGCTGGCTTCGAACTCAGAAATCCACCTTTTGCTGGGATTACAGGTGTGCGCCCCCACCGCTAGGCTATTTTACTTTATTTTAATCATAAAGGTATTCAAGTTTTTCAGGCTCTTTTTAAATTTTTTTTTAAGTAATTTATTTATGTTTAGTTTATGTGCACTGGTGCTCTTCCTGCATGTATGTCCCCTGGAACAGTTTTTTAGCTACCTAGGTTCTTTGGAAGAATAGGCAGTACTCTTAACTGCTGAGCTGTCAGATCAAGGCAGTGTTTCTTACTCTTGGCACTGTGGACCTTTGAACCAGATGATTTTTTTGTTTTGAATTCACAACTGTCTGAATGCTTCTTGGATATTGTTTGTGGTTTTGCAACACCCCCCAGTTCCTGTCTGAGGATGTCAGTATCCCTCATTTGTAGCAATAACAAGATAAAAATGTATTTAGACATTGTTAAATATCTCTGTGGGCTAATTGAGCACTGATAAGTATATTTGGTTATTGTCTCATCTAGATGTACACATTACCAACTGTCCCTAGCAGTGCTGATGATGACCCGACAGGTGGTGCGTGGTCAAGCCACGGTGCAGGGAGGACGTCGGGTCTCAGCTGTTGCATGTTGTTCCCAGGGCCCATCCACTCCCATTAATAATTAGATCTTCAGTGTCTACCTCGCAAGTTTAAATAATTGCATTTTTCATTAGGCCTTTTCCTTTTCCATAATTTGTATGTATGGCATTGCTTGTCAGTCTCTGAGTCAATCCTGACCTGAACCTTTCTTTGTCTTTTGTTTTGTCTTTGATATCTTGAAAAATAACCAACGTGGTATTATTTTGAAAGAGTGCATTCCAATAGCTCTTTGTTGAGTTGAAGGAAACTAATTTGGAGACTGGAAATTTTTTGGTGGTGCTGAAGGTTGAGTGCAGGTCATTGTCCATGTTAAGTTTGTGGTTTACTATTTTTTGTGTGTGTTTTTGTTTTTGTTTTTTTATTAGACATTTTCTTTATTTACATTTCAAATGTTATCCCCTTTCCTGTTTTCCCTTCCAAAACCCCTTGTTCCATCCCCCCTCTGCCTTCTCACCAACCCACCCACTCCTGCTTCCCTCTCCTGGCATTCCCCTACACTGGGGCATTGGGCCTTCACAGGACCAAACAGCCTTTCTTCCTGTTGATGTCCGACAAGGCCGTCCTGTGCTGCATATGCAGCTAATTCATGGGTCCCTCCATGTGTACTCTTTGGTTGGTGGTTTAGTCTCTGGGAGCTCTGGGGGCATTGTTTCATTCATATTGTTTTTCCTCCTATGGGGCTTCAAACCTCTTCAGCTCCTTGGGTCCTTTCTCTAGCTTCTCCATTGGGGACCCTGTGTTCAGTCCAATGTGGGTTAATATTGAGTCCTCAGGAAAAGTCAAGTCTACCTAGAGTGCTGCCTTACATTGATCTATTTTCTCTTCTATCTCATTTGAGAATGCACTTTCATGAACAAATGCAAACAAACTTTCATTTCACTATGAGTTTGAATTTATATAATAGTGTATAACAATATTAATAATACTGTTTAAAACGTTTCTGAAATTGTTCTAGAGAGGTATATGTATGCATTATAGAACATGATGGATGTATGGTATAAAATTAACTAGTTCATGGTATCTTTACAGTTTTTAAGTGTCTCAATATTTTATAAGGTTAAAATGTTTCAACTCACCTATACTACATATACCACACAGCTTACTTTCTGATTATATAATAATTTGTGCTAAGTGTTACAGAAGAGAGTTAGAAAAGTTTATAACAAAGCATAGTACTATACACCTCAATCTCAGTAGTTAAAAGGCCGAGGCAGGTGGATCTCTCCATGAAGCTCATAGGGAGACTGTTTTGGAAAAAAAAAAAGAAAAGAAAAAAATGCTTATGATGTGTGATGAAATTATAGTTTTAAGGGCTATTTTACAGCTCAGTGGTAAGAGTTCTTGTGTAGCCTGCAATAGGAGCTGAATTTAATCCCTATCACCCTTCTTTCAGAAACAGTTTGTAATTACTGTTTCTGTTTTTCTGTATCTTGCAGACATATGGTTGATGATATGCTGAGTGCAGATGATGTCAGTTGCAGTAGCTCCCAGGTCAGTGCGAAGTCAGAAAAAAATATGGCTGATTTTGATGGTGAAGAATCTGGATGTGAAGAGGAACTAGTTCAGATAAATTCACATGCAGAACTAACATCTCATCTCCAACAACATCTTCCCAATTTAGCATCTATTTATCATGAACATCTTAGTCAAGGTAAGTAAATATTACCTTGTTCACAGCAGGACTTCCTTAATTGCGAGGTTAAAAAGAATAAACTGTTACTGTTGTGTCTAAATGGTTTTGCTAAAATTATTTTAAAAATAGCTTTTTCTCAAGAGAATAAAATCATAATGATTCCATTCTGAGTATAAATGAGAACGTTTTGTTTGAAGTACTGAAGTTGTATAAACAAAGATTCTTTATCACTGTCAGCAGTTATTCTGCTGTGGGGTCTATGTTTTTATCAAGTGATCTTCAACTGAGAAAGACAACACATATTAAAGACAAATAAATATGTATTTTGGAAATGTGATTATAATAGAGTTTATTTTTAGGAATTTAGAACCCACAGATAAATATGACATAAAAGATCTTCACAAAAATATATGGTTCTATTAATATGAAATGTCTAGAGTGACCAGATCTGTAGAGACATGCACGGATCACTTGGAGTTCTGGAGGGCCAAGAAGAGAAGAGCAGAGCACTGCTAAGACAAGGGTTTTATCTGGCAATGACACGATTAGTCAGATCACCCTAAAGTGAACTAATAGGACCATACCTGGTTTGGAGTACTGGAGACTTAGGCAAAAGAATAGTACAGCTATGTTTACAGACCCAGCACTCAAGGAGGATTCCTCAAAACTTGAAACCAGCCTGTAGTTATCGAATGCAAGCCTCTGTCCCCAAACAGCAACAAAATAATAATAGAGCAAGATGATGATGATGATGATGATGATGATGATGATGATGATGTTGTTGTGGTTGTTGTTGTTGTTGATGATGATGATGATGGAGGAGGAAGAGGAGAAGACGACGACGACGATGATGAATAAGGAAGAATGGGAAACAAAAGAAAAAGGGGGGAGGAATGTTTAGAATTGGCAATTTAAATTTTAATAATTTTCTTGATTTATATACCATCAGCACATACCAGCTTAGGTTACAGTAGAGCATTACAATATAAATAAACTTGGTAGATTGTGTTTTTGGTAAAAAAGGTCACTATCAGACTGTATAAGGAATATGTTCTTTTGTAACAAGGTAGTAATTTCATGTGTTCTTTATAAGTAATTAATTGTATTGTTGTTGTACTGTTTCAGTGTACTTTACAGCCTGCAGACTGGATTCAGCTCCATGGTTATCACACTGTCTCCATTCTTTAATCACATATTAATCCATATGGCTATGTGTCACTGTCCCAAACTCATTCTGAAAACATTTTAGTACTCTGATTACCCTCCAACACATGCATGGCATATGCTGTATTCTCAGGTTCTCAGAAGGGCGATGTACAAAGTTTTCTGTTACTGAATAGTCTGAGGTCAGCTTGGACAGCAGAGAAAAACGCTTTCTCCAAGACAAAAATCCAAAAAACAAAAAACCTGGACAGAAGAGTTCAGCAGTTATTTTATAAAAAAGAAGATATATAGAAAAGATTATAGTATATTCTATTATATCCATATCAGCATGGATAAAAATAAAGGTTGATAATACAAACGTACAACAAGGCTCAGTTGTGAAGAGCACTGGCTGTTCTTCCAGGAGACTTCAGTCAATTCCTAGTGCTCACATGGAGTTTACAGATGTATGAAATTTCAGGTTCAGGGGATCTGGCCTCCTCTCACACACATATGCATGCAGGCAGAGTACCAGTGTACATAAAATAAAAATAAATATTTAAAAAAGGAATTATAAGCTGGGCGGTGGTGGCGCAGGCCTGTAATCCCAGCACTCTGGGAAGCAGAGGCAGGGGGATTTCTGAGTTCGAGGCCAGCCTGGTCTACAGAGTGAGTTCCAGGACAGCCAGGGCTATACAGGGAAACCCAGTCTTGAAAAAACAAAAACAAACAAACAAACAAAAAGGAATTATAATAGAATATAAAATAACAGCCATTTTGGAAAAGCATTTTATTAGAAAGTCTTATTTGTAAATTGGAATTATTTGGTTAATTTGGCTATTTGAAGTAAATCATCCAATTTGTATTTTTAAAAAGATTAATTTTTTTTTTTTTGTTTTGTTTTTTTTTGTTTTTCGAGACAGGGTTTCTCTGTGTAGTCCTGGCTGTCCTGGAACTCACTCTGTAGATCAGGCTTGCCTCGAACTCAGAAATCTGCCTGCCTCTGCCTCCCAAGTGCTGGGATTGCAGGTGTGCGCCACCACTGCCGGGCTCTGTTAACTTTTTTGAGTGTGGATGTTTTGCCTGTGTGCATGTCCATATGTGATGTGCATTCATTGCCAGTGGAGGTTGTAAGGGGGTGTCAGATCCCTAGGGATTGGAGTTAACAAAACAGTTGTGAGCTGGCATTCAAACCTGGGTCCCCTAGAAGAACAATCAGTACATTTCCCTCTCTCTCCTTTTTTGCCTGAGGTGTACTAAGGCTTGGTAGTAGCAGGGTCTCATCACCTAACTCGGCTGGCCTGGAACTCTTCCTCTGAGTGTGGGAAGGACAGGCATGTGATATGCTTCTCCACTCCTTCTTTCCCTCTTCCCTCCCTCCATTTCTTCTTTTCTCCCTCTTTCCCTTCCATTAAGCAAAACAGGTTTTGTTTTTGTTGTTTTTGTTTGTTTTGTTTTTTGAGACTGGGTGTCTCTGTGTAGCCCTGGCTGTTCTGGAACTCTGCCTCTGCCTCCTGAGTGCTGGGACTGAAGGTACTCACAACCTAAGGATAAGGAATTTAAGTGATTATACCAAAAGACATCTATTATATATAATATGTGTGTGTATATTTTTTTTTGTTTTTTTGTTTGTTTGTTTTTGTTTTTCGAGACAGGGTTTCTCTGTGTAGCTCTGGCTGTCCTGGAACTCACTTTGTAGACCAGGCTAGCCTTGAACTCAGAGATCCACCTGCCTCTGCCTCCCAAGTGCTGGGATTAAAGGTGTGTGCCACCACCGCCCGGCTTATATTTATTGAAATGTGTAGAGAAAGTAGAAATGAAAACTGCTGTTTCACTTTATCCTTCACTGTAAACACACCTGTTGATGTTCATTCTTTAGTGAAAGAACTGGGTTGATATATTTTATAATGTCAAAGTTTATTGTTAAGGTTTTGTTAGGATTTGCTAATTTGTAAATTGTGTAATTTCTGTTTACACTCAAATGTCTTGCTCTCTTTTAGGACCTGCAGTTCATAAACATCAATTTAGTAGTAATGCTGTGACAGATATTAATTTGGATAATGTTTGCAAGAAAGGAAATACTTTATTATGGGATATAGTACAAGATGATGATGCTGTAAGTTGCATAACAAATCCAAAGGACATAAAAATTACAGCAAAATGGTATTAGTATAAGTAATAACTACATGTATTTTGTTTTTGTAGATTAATCTTTCTGAAGGATTAATAAATGAAGCAGAGAAACTTCTTTGTTCTTTGGTTTGTTGGTTTACGGATAGACAGATTCGAATGAGATTCATTGAAGGCTGCCTTGAAAATTTAGGGAACAACAGGTACAGATGGATTACAATTTTTTCTTGTTGAGTAACAATGTTTTCTGTGCCTTTGTGGAGAATGTGTATACTGTTAATATTCTGTTTAGGAATGTTTTTCTTACAAGGTCAATACTTACCCCTCAGTGGTACTTCTCTTTTCATTCAGCATCCAGGTTAGCTTATCTCTAACATACGGAGGGGAATAGTAATCATTTTTACAAAGTGATTGGCATGTATTTATCTTCAGGATAATGAGCTGCACTCTGATACTTTCCCACATAGCTTACCTTCTCTTTGACCCTGGCAACACAGTTGTGCTTCTTTTGTTTTCAAATTGCATTAAATGTTCTTGAGCTTTCTTATGTTGTGTAACATGAAATAAAGTAAGTGAAATTAACATCTAACATGGAAACATTTTAGAAACATTTGTTATTCTAAGGAAATGAAGTTTGTTTGTTTTTTGCTTTTGTTTATTTTTTTCCCCTTTGTCCTCGACTTCTAAAGTGTATAAAAGAATGAGGTTAGGGACTCATGGTGCTCAGTACATAATGCAAAGTTTTTATATGTGTATATACACATACTCCAATAAAACAGATGTTTGCAAAGACAACATGCTATGTATTGTCACCCATAGCTGTTACCCTGGATCTTAAGAGGCTAGGATAGGAGGATTGTGAATTTGAGGCCAGTCTGGACTACATACTGAAACCATGTCTCTGTGGGTGTGAAGAGTGAGATGAGAGATCTGCTCTCTAGCATGCCTTGCATGTCAATGACATCTGGCATTAAGCAGCTTGTAGATTCGCTGCGTCTGGATGGTGGCTTCACACGTAGCACAGCTTCCTTCTGGCAGTTTTTGGATGTCAGTTCTCTACACAAAGTTTATTTGGAAATAAAGAAACAGCCAGAGAATAGAGATGCTGCTGCCAAGGCTGAAAACCAGTTTGTTCCTTTTGGTCTCCGCAATGGAAAAAGAGAACAGATTTTAGAAAAGTTACCCTCTGACCTCTATAAGTGTGCAGGTTTGTTGTGGCAGGTGAACACCCCCTCAACCCACCCACGCCACGCGTGTGCGTGCACAAACTAAATGTAGTTTTTTTGTTGTTGTTTTTGAGAAAATTTATTATTACTATTTATTATGTATATTAGTGGTTATGCCTGCTCCATGTCTGTGCCTAATGTCCGTACAGACTAGAGATGGGTGTAGGATCCCTGGAACTGGAGTCACATTGGTTCTGAGCTACCATTTGAGTGTTGGGAATGAAACCTGGGTTCTCTGGAAGAACATCCAGAGCTTTTAACCACTGAGCTGTCTTTTAAGCCTCAGTCTTTCTCTTCTTAAAAAAAAAAAAAAAACAAACTGTTATTGAAATTGCATTCAGTATACAATTATCAAATTTGCTTTTGTGATTTATGATGCAGTTTTGTCAAAAAATTTCTTTTGAAATTGGTGTTTTTTAGTATTATGCCAGCTTTTTTTTTTCTAATGAAAAATAAAGTCAGCATGTGCAAGGTCTCTTCTATTCCCATCAACACATACAGATATACAATATATACCTAGAAATAAAACCAGTTATTCTGGGCCAGTGAGATAATCCAGTAGGTGAAATCCATGCTGCCAGGCCTGAAGCCTGGGTTTGATCTCCTGGATCCAAAGTATCCTACTGCCCACACCTTACCCATTGATCTTTGCATGCATGCCTTGAGTGCACACATGCAAGCAGCTGTATATTGTTTTCAATTTTACACACACACACACATACACACACACACACACACACACACACACACACACAATTCTCCAGGATGTTTGAGAGAGGTCTATTTAATATTGATTCTCGATTTTAGACTATAGATACAGCTTAGGTGATAGAGTGCTTGCTTAGTTTGTACAAACCTAGGGTTAATTCCCAGCACATAAACCAGGGCTAGTGGCTCAGAAGTCATTGAACTCACCAGGCTTTCTTGAGAAGTGATATTTTTCTTACTGAGCCATTTTATTGGCAAACATGTTTGAGTATTTCAAAACACTTAGAAATTCTAAATATTTATTCCAAATATTTACTTAGTTCTTAGATATCATTATATTTATTACAGTTCTATTACTCTTTAGTTTATACCAGTGTAGTGTGTTTCTATAGTGTTTTCTAGTTTCTTTCACTACTTTTTTCTTTCTTTATCCTTCATACTTTATGAACTATTATATTTTCACATTCCTTGAAAATCTTGCATTTAAGTTCTTTGGCTCATTTTAAGAGCAACTATGTATTAGTATGTACTTTTATGTATAGATTTTAATTTACAAAACAAAGGTGTTGCACAACAACCTCCTACCTGCTTTTACCCCACACATAGTTGTACCCAGGACCTTACAGATATTAGGGAAGCAATGCACTGTTGTGTTGTACCCCAACCTAAAGTTAAGTGCTTTCTCACTTGAGCTGTCTTCTCAGCACCTTCCTTAGATTTTACAATGATTCTTTGTTCTTTAATGTTTTTCTTTGGAATATGAAGTGCAGGTTTATTAGAAATACAGTGTATATATAGGGCAGTAATGATCAGTCTTAGTATAAATAATAATTTGGGAAAGGATAATAACTATGATAAACATTTTCAAGAAAAATATGCTTTAAAAGGCTTTTTCTTCTTGGATTTTAACATGTTCTCACTGTGTAGCCTTGTCTGGCCTTGAATTCACAGTCTACTAAGTATGGGAGTTATGGATACTCCCCAACATTCCTGCCCTCTGTATTTTAAATTTTGGTTTGAAAGTTTTGAACCTGGAATTTTCTGTCTATATACATAAATTAGACATTAGAAACAAAATCATTTTTATAGGGATATACTTATATGTAAAATACATTAACAACATTTACACTTGAGATTCTTAAGGACCAGATTTCTGTTAAAATCTAGAGTCACTTTCTTGTTTTATCTATGAATCTATGCTTTGACTTTTTCAGATCAGTAGTGATTTCACTTCGTCTTCTTCCAAAACTGTTTGGTACTTTTCAGCAGTTTGGAAGCAGTTATGATACTCATTGGATTACAATGTAAGTGATTACATGATATAAAATACTTTTTAAGAGGTCTTTGAAAATTACATTGCCAGGCTTTGTAGTAGCTTTTACTATGACTAAGTGAAAAATTGGGTTCCATAATTTAGATATTTTGCCCCCTTTCTGTCCTTTAACCTGTAGCATGGTTAACTATTAGTAGTAGATCTTTGTTTTCTTTTTTTTGAGAATAATACTGTAGCACTCAATGCTCCAATTCTAGAGAGAACTGAAAGAACTCCTGTGGTATAAAACTACCTCATAATAGTGATAACCTTAATATTGCCATATTATTCTTTATACTTATGAAGAAGTTATAATTAATTAAGATAATTATATTTTATTAATATATATTTTAATTAATTATATAATTAATTAAAATAATTCAAGGATAGTGCTCTGATAGGAAAAGCTCTGAGCTCTTGTGTTTTTTCCAGTTATCTAGCATTTTGGCATATCATGCATCATTCTCTAATGCTTTTTTATTTGGTTTGTTTATTGTTTTCTTTTTCATGTTGAGATAATCTCATTTTGTTGTCCTGTTTCACTTGGTGCTTTCTGTATAGACTGTAGTGAATTCATGAAATAGTTTCTAAAACAAAGAAAAGACAAATTAGTGTTTTTGTCCCTTCATAGGCATTGAATTTTTATAACTCCAGGCACTCGGGAGAATGTTATGAGCATTCCATTACTAGGACTTGATTCTCAGCATCCACTCCACATGGCAGCTTAAAATCCCCTGACAGCTTCTTCTCGGTTTCTTTTGGCACCGGAATGCAAATGGTGTACAGAAGAACACTTACGCAAATATCCATACACTTGAAAAAGAAAATGATAATATTTGTTTTATCTTAAATTTATTTTATTTACTTAATTAAGTTTTATCTGTATGGAAGTGCTTTCCTTGTATGTATGTTTGAACACTTAATAGGTCCAATGCTTGTGGAGACCAGAAAAAGTATCTTATCCTCACGGATTAAGTAGTAGTAGTGGTAAGCTGCCATGTGGGTGTTAAAAATTGAGCCTAGGATTCTCTGGGAAATAGTCAGTGCTGTTAACCACTTATCTATCTCTACAGTTAAAAATTAAAATTTTTTGAGATATAGTCTTATAGCTTTGGCAAGCCTGGAACTTGCTAGGTAGGCCAGGCTGGCTTTGAATTCATAGAGAGCCTCTTGCCTCCTGTGTACTGTCGGTCAGGCTCAGGGGTTGGGGGGTGGGGGGGGGAATGCACATCTTTAATTCCAGCCTTTTGAGACCAGTGTGATCTAACAGAGAGACATTATCTCAAAAAACAGCCAAACCAAAACAAATAAAAAGTTCTACATTTGAAGATTTCTTAAACTTTCCTTTTTTTAGGCATATCTTCTGTTCTGTGTCTCTTTCCCTTTTAAGATTATTATTTCCTTTTAATTGGGCAGGTGGGCAGAGAAAGAACTGAACATGATGAAGCTTTTCTTTGACAATCTGGTGTATTACATTCAAGGTATCAGGGAAGGCAGACAAAAGCATGCACTGTAAGTAATGTTTTCAGTAAGTTATATGATTTTTTTTTTGTTCTCTGATATAATTTTCTGCTTTTATTTCATTGATATGTAAAAAACATTTTATAAAAAATTTTTAGAGAAGTCAGATGTTATGTTGCATGATTTTTATGAAGTTACTTCTATAATTCTTAGTGAAGTGAGGTAGCTTAACTTGGCTTGGTTAATTTTCACTACTGAAATTATTTGGAAGTCATTGTTGTTAAGAGTTAAAAGTCAACAATTTCACCAAGTGATGATGGCAGCCTAGAACTTTAATCCCAGCACTCCGGAGGCAGAGGTAGGTGGATCTCTGAGTTGGGGACCACCTAGTCTGTAGGATGAGTTATTTAGTTTATATGTGTGAGTGTTTTGCTTTCATGTCCACCAATGTGATTTTATCACTTTCATGCTCATTGGCTGCAGAAGGCCAGAAGAGCAGGCATAGGATTCTCTGAACCTGGAGTTTCAGACAAGTGTGAGCTTCTGTGTGCTTCCTGGGAATTGAATCCATTGCACCATCTGTACAACCCAAGTACCCCGTCTAACTGTGGATGTGTTTGACACCTGTGCCCTCTATTGTCCTCTGTCCTCTTAGAGCTGTGTGTGGTGCACACACATCCCTGCCCCTTCCACATGGACACAGGAATCAATAGGGCATCAAGTGCCAAGTTTTTGTTTGTTTGTTTGGTTTTTTCGAGACAGAGTTTTTCTGTATAGCCCTGGCTGTCCTGGAACTCACTCTGTAGAACAGGCTGGCCACGAACTCAGAAATCCGCCTGCCTCTACCTCCCAGAGTGCTGGGATTACAGGCGTGCGCCACCACCTCCCGGCTAAGTGCTAAGTTTTAATGATATATAGTAGCCCTTTTGAGGAAGACAGTCCCATTTTACAAATGAGAGCACTAAAGATAGGAAACAATAGATAACTGACCCAAAACCACATGTGTAGTGAAGAGCGGACCTAGGATTTATGTCCAAGCAGTATGTTTCTAGCATTCACAATTTTCGTTTACTTTTTGAGCAGGTTTTTGTTGGTCTAGAACTGACTCTGAAGTCAAACTTGATCTTAACTTAGAATCCTCCCTTAGTGGTGTGATTTCAGGCATATATTCCCACACCAAGACTAAAACTCTTTGTGTTAAGTGCTACATAATGCCATCAGTGTATTCATTCATTTTCAGATAAGAGAGGTAGATTTTGGATTTCTTTAGACTGCTTTCTCTGTTCTTCCAGGATATATAATAATGTTTATTCCTTAATTTGAGGCATTTTTCACCCCTTGTGGGGATTATAATACAGAAATGCTGAGAATTTGAGGAAAATACTGTTGGATAGAAAAGATAATTTATTTCTTACAAGAGCATGTTGGATCTAGGGCTTCTTAGAGAAATAAGACTTAGATATTTTGGTTTTAAAACTCCAAGTTACTTGTTTACTTTTTATTTTGTCTATATTCATGTTCGTGTGTGTGTGTGTGTGTGTGTGTGTGTGTGTGTGTGTGAGAGAGAGAGAGAGAGAGAGAGGGGGGGGGGGCTGAGATCAGCTTCAAGTATTGTTCCTTAGGAACTGCATACTGAATTTTTTGATACAGGGCTTCCTAGGCCCTGGTACTTTCTTGTGGGTTCGGTGGCCCAGTAGTGAGCCCTGGAGGCTCTCTAGTCTCTTCCTCTTCTGCCCTGGGATTGCAAGTGCACAGACACGGCTCACCTGGCTTTCCATGTGGGTCTTGGTTGGGGTATGGTGTCAAAGTCTGGTCTTCATGCGTGCGTGATGGCAACTTGGCTCATACAAAACTCTTTTTGGGAAGATGGAACCTCACCTGAGAAATGATTTTCATCTGGTTGTTTTTTGGCCATGCTTTGGGGGGAATTTTCTTAATTAATGATGGATATGGGAGGGCCCAGCCCATTGGGTGTGATGCCACCACTGGGTCAGTGGTCTTAGGGGTATGAGAAGGAGTTTAACCAAGCCATGAAAAGCAAAGCCAGTACAGTACATTCCTCCATGTTTTCTTCTTCAGTATTTGATTTCAAATTCCTGCTTCTGTTCCTAACCTTCTCTTCCTCCTCTGATGGGCCGTGATCGGGACATGCCCATCAACCTTTAACCTTTTCCTTCTGAAACTTGCTCTTAGTCATTTTGTTTATCACAGCTTTAGTATACAAACTAGGATATGTGGCAAGCCTTTTACCATCTGAACTATTTTTCCCAGTCCATTTATTATTTTCGCTTTTAAGGATCACTTATGTTCCATGCTTTCGTTCAGAATATTTCCCCATATTTCTTTAGTGCGTTATGCTAGGAACAAGCGATTAAAATTTGTATCAGTAACAATTATGATGTCTAAGCACATTTTTTGACTGAAACTTCAGTAGCTGATCAGTCCTTCCTAATATAATAGGAAGGGTCCTCTGAATCATGGAGCCAAAGGTTCACTTAAGGAATAGTGAGGACAAAGCCAACTTACAATAGATGTAACTCTATCCCTCACAGAGCTACGTACACATCCTTCTGTGAGAGGCACGTATAGGAGAAAAGTTTCTAAACTATAAGGCATTTTGTAAAAATTAACCATTCCTTTTTTTTTTTTTTTTTTTTTTTTTTTTTTTTGTGCCCAGCACTGATTTTCTTCAACTCATGCTGAGAGAGATTCATTAACTGAATTGATTGATTAGGACTCACTTGAACTGTTAGTGTTGCTCCTACAAAATGCCTGTCCATTTAGTAAAAGACTAACAGTGGTAAAATCTTTAATTTTATTTACGAAGCATCTTAAGCTATCTTACTGCTTTGCCCTTCTCCCTAACTTTAGCTATTTTCATCTTCATAAAAGGCACTGGTAGGTACATTAAATAGCCACTAAAGAGCAGAAAAGTTACTGGTCATAACTGGTTTTCAACCTTGAGATTGAGACCCCTTTCTGGCTTGAACAACCCTTTCATTGGAGCCACCAAAGACCATGAGAAAATATAGCTGTTTACATTATGACTCATAATATTAGCATAATTAGAGTTAGGAAGTAGCAATGAAAAATAATTTTATTGTTTGGGATCACCACAGCAGGAGGAAATAGAGAACCACTGTTTTCGAATAAAACCTCTAACCTCAAATCTTAATAATAAATATAGTGTAGCTTATATGACATTTTTGAAATTTTGCACATAGTACAATGTTATGAACATTTCTATTACAGGTTTCTCATAATTATCTGTTAACTTGGATGTAGATTAGTGATTATGCTGGGCTGCTGCTATATGTTGTCCAAGCAATTTGAGCAGTTTGTAGGGCATTGTGTCTTTGTCACAGAAATAAGTACTCATGGTTTAATCTCATTTCACAGAAACTGATCCTTCAGAACACAGTCCACTGAGTTGCTGAAGGATCTTTAAATACAAATATAATTGTTGTTCTCACTTCCTCCCCTGTCCTGACCTTTCAGGGACTCCTTTCCTAGCTACAACACACAAAACTCTTCTTTCCTGAGTTCAGCCTGGTCACATTCCAGTTATCACCTAGCTTTTGAAAACTTTCCCTTTCCTTAGAATGTGGTGCTTGGTAGATGCATACAAATTCAATTCTAGAAAGCTCTGTTAACTCATGTAGTGAACTAGGCTCATAGAAATTCTTATGTTTCTATTAAGCTTTGTTCAGTTAATTATTTAGGTTTGAAATAACATTTGTAACATTAGCTTTTTATAGGATATTCTTTATGAGCTAGTGTTATACTATGTTCCTTAGATTATATAATACCTAAGATCTACATGGACAGTGATAACGTGAATTAACAGATGAACATGTAGTCTGCATTTGTTAACTTTTATGTGATAACTATAATTTTAAAATGGAAATTTTTTGTTTACTGACAATTTCTCATTCTTTTTTTTAGTTTTTTTCTCTTAGTTTTTTTCTTTACATACTTAAAAAAACTAATTTGATGGTTGGAGAGATGGCTCAGTGGCTAAGATTCATAGTGGCTTATAAACAATTATATGTGCAGGTTTGGGGTACCTGATGGCTTCTTCTGATTTTGTTCCAACAGGCAAAACATTCATGTATGTAAAATAAATCTAAAAAAAATTTTTTAAAAAGGCTTAAAATTACTAATTTGAAAGTATGTTTTATTATACTCTGGAAATTTCCATGAACGTCTTCATGCATCCAGTTCTATAATTAAGATAATGAGGCCTTAAGAACCATATGCAATTTCTGCATTTTTAGTGCATGTTATGATTAGGTATATCAGATATCTTCTAATATTTCGAATCTTGTTGGGTGTGGTGACCTAGCTCTGTAATCCCAGCGTTTGGATGGGTGAAACAGGATGATTGCCACGAGTTCAAGGCCATCCTTCGTCTGCAGCATGGAGACCCTCATTTAATACACAAAAGAAGAAAGAATGAGGTCTTGTGTTCATTCTTGTATGGTTTTTGTAGGTACAGCCACAGTGCCGAAGTTCAAGTCCGACTTCAGTTCCTGACCTGTGTGTTTTCCACCCTGGGATCCCCTGATCACTTCCGTAAGATGGGAGCTTTTCTTATATCTGTCTCTATTTTTGTATATGCATCTACGTGTTAAAAATACATTAAATCAGTCCAGTTGTCAGTCTTGGTGGCAAGTACATGCTGGCATTATACATTTAATTAAGACATTTTTGATAGACATGTCAAATAAAATTCCCATGGATTTTTATAATAATTTTTGAGTATTTTTACATCAATCATTGAATGAGCATGAACTATTAATATTTTCTGAGGACATTATTAAAATGTAAGATTGACCATGATAAATTCTCTTTGTGGCTTCACTTCTTTCAAATTTTAGTTTTTCAAGGTGTAAAGTATGCATCTCAAAAATAAAACATTGGGAATAGCAGAAAACACCACTTTAGGGTAACTACATCTTTCATCACTATTTTGTGGAATCCTGTAATTTTATTTAAAAACGGTCACAAACATTATACTTTAGGTTAATTTTTTTTAAAAATTGCTTGGATATTTGGACTCTTCAGTCACATTTCAGGTAATTTAAGCTGCTTCATTGATATTTTGTTTTTTTAATTCCATGTACAGATCAATTTTGTAGATTTAAGAACGGGAACCAAATCTTCATATGGCTTTCTTACTTTGAGGAGGAACCATGATTCTGTTGTGTGTCTCTCTGTGTGTGTGTGTGTGTATCCATGTCCGCCCAGCCTCATTTCTTTGTTTGTTTTTTTGTTTTTTTGTTTTCTCTGTGTAGCCCTGGCTGTCCTGGAACTCACTCTGTAGACCAGGCTGGCCTTGAACTCAGAAATCCACCTGCCTCTGCCTCCCAAGTGCTGGGATTAAAGACATGCGCCACCGTTGCCCGGCTGTTTCTTTTTTTATTTTTTTTAATTTAGAAATTTATTCTGTTTAATCCACAAGCTTTATATCTAATCTACAAGCTTTATATCGCTTTAGTTAAAAAGATTAAACAAGTGAAACCAAGACACCGCTCAGGCCCTTCCAGCCCGCCAAACACATGAGCTCTTCAGTTGTGGGTACCAATTGGAAGAGTA
This sequence comes from Apodemus agrarius, assembly GCA_964023405.1. NCBI lineage: Eukaryota > Metazoa > Chordata > Mammalia > Rodentia > Muridae > Apodemus > Apodemus agrarius. Next base: position 95,636,217 of record OZ030016.1, read on the forward strand.
AGGAAATACATGAATGGGAGCCACCAGGTTCATAAAGCAAATGTGTATAACTCGAGGTTCCGTCCAGGATCTAGTAAATCACCTTTACAAGAGAGGAAGAGAAGGGAGAAGGAAACACAACAACACAACCTGGAGGAGAAAGCCCAGAGTTCCAGATCAGCTTAGGAACCGTCACTCAGGGCAGCCCTGCAGCTCTAGAGCTGGGATCCTGCCACACTGCAGACTCCACGGGCAACAGAGAAAACACTCACCTATGCACTCACTCACTCACCCACTCGCCCACTCACCCACTCACCCACTCACCCACCCACCCACTCACTCATCCACTCACTCACTCACCCACCCACCCACCCACTCACTCACTCACCCACCCACTCATTCACTCACTCACTCACCCACCCACCCACTCACTCACTCACTCACTCACTCACCCACCCACCCACCCACTCACTCACCCACCCACTCACTCACTCACCCACCCACTCACTCACCCACCCACTCACTCACTCACCCACCTACCCACTCACTTACCCACTCACGCACTCACTCACTCACCTACTCACTCACCCACCCACCCATGCACTCACCCACCCACCCACTCACTCACCCACCCATGCACTCACCCACCCACCCACTCACTCACCCACTCACGCACTCACTCACTCCTCCCTCCCTCCCTCACTCACCCACCCACCCACCCACTCCTCACTCATTCACTCACCCACCCACACACTCACTCCTTACTCACCCACCCACGCACACACCCCACCCACTCACTCACCCACCCACCCACCCACCTACTCACTCACCCACGCACACACTCACTCACTCACCCACTCTCTCACTCACTCACTCACTCACTCGAACCTTTGTGGTACTTCAACAGTGGCCTCACATCTGGGCAAGCTTACAAACCTGTACAGGGTTGGAAGCATGATTTATGTGTGTGCTAAGATTTAAGAGAAAAAGTAAAAAAAAAAAGAAACAGAAAAGTAAAACAAAAAACAAAAAACCCAACCTCTTAGGAGAGGCAAGGGCATTTAAAATAACTACAAGAATGCCAACAATATTCAAATCTTTTTAAATCTTTTGTGCTTAAAGTCTCTCAGTCTAAATGTTGATAGAAGAGTCTCACTAACAGACTGTGGGCACCTTTGTAACGTAAACCCACCCCACCTGTGAACATGGTGAGCCTCAGCCCAGAGATTACTGGAGCAGATGTTACAGGCTAAGGCTCACACAAATGTTTGAGCAATTTTGAAATTGAATTGAGTACAAACCAAATAAAATCTACAACGTAACAAACATGTGAGCCTTCTGCTCACAGAGGTAGGCGCCTCTAAGTCATCGAGTTGTCATCCTCAGCTTTGCTTAGTCTCCTTCCGGGCTCTGCTGCTGCTGCTGCTGCTGCTGCTGCTGCAGCCTCTTCCTGTGCTGCCGTGATGGTGGCAGCAGAGACAGCTGCAGGGCCTCAGGAGCTGGGGTGACCCTGCCACACCCTTCTTATTGTGGTTTTTGTGCTTTTTTTTTTCTTTTGGTTTTTTTGAGACAGGGTTTCTCTGTATAGCCCTGGCTGCCCTGGAACTCACTGTAGACCAGGCTTGTGCTTCTTGTGTTTCTTCTTATTGTTGTGTTTCTTGTCCTTCTCCTTACCCATCTCCTCCTCCTCCTCCTCCTCCTCCTCCTTTTTCTTCCTCTTCTTCCCTCTTCCTCCTCCTCCTCTTCTTTTTCTTTTTTCCCCCACCTCCTTCTTGATCAAAATTCCTGGCAGGGGACAGCCTTGACTGGCTCTGCAGGTGACCAGTGTGTGGAGGGTGCCTGAGCCTGCACAGGCAAGGGAGGTGCTGGAGACTTTTTAGCATTTGGCTCAGGAGGTCGAGACAGATCTGGAAGGTGAAACCCTTACGGACTGAGGGCTTGGTGAGGCAGCCATGTTTATCCTTTTGGGCTCTGGAGTCCTTGAGACTTTCCTAATAGGCCTAGTACTTGCCTCATTTCTTAAACAGTATGTTTCATATATTTTAGTTAATAGTTATTTGCGGGCTGAGATGTGTCACCATCACTCTTTAATTCCTTTGCTGTAGTCAGGCAGTTGTAGCTCATGTCTTTAATCCCAGTACTTGGGAGGAAGAGGCAGGCAGATTTCTGAGTACAAGGCCAGCCTGGTCTAAGAGTGAGTTCTGGGATAGTCAGGGCTATAACAAAGAAACCCTGTCTTGAAAAACAAAAACAAAACTAATTCCTTTGCTGTGCTTGAGGTATACCATGTGTTTTTTTCTCTTGCTGTCTTAAGTCTGTAATTCCTTCATATTCAGACTGTAAGAAATATGCCTAACATAGCAATATCAGCTGATTTCAAAAGTAAAACATCTTTTTTATAACATATTTATGTTTTGTTCTATTAGATCATTGTACCCTAGTATGACTATAACTAAAAAGAACAAAATACAATAGTATCTTATATGGAGATAGGAAATAAAACAAATATGATCAGTATAAATAATTTTAGATAACTGCTTTTATGTTTATTTATACAGTATAGCTTCTTGCCAAAAAAGTTTAACTTACTGTCTAGACAAAACCACCAAAAGCAAAAATCAGAACAAAAATCACACCACCCAGAAGATAAATGTAGTCTAGATATAATTAATTATGTTGGGTACATTAATGCAGATTTTCAGTATCCCAATGAGAACAATTTTGAAAAATTTATAAGAATAATAAAAGCTTATTTATTACCTATTTATTGACTTTTAATGGTTCAGTGAATTTCTTCAAGCAAGTTATTATATACTTTATTATAATTAACCACCATCCTTTTTATTTTGAAGCATGTTTAATTGTATTTTGATCTTTTTTTTTTGGTTTGTTTTTTTTTTTTTTTTTTTTTTTTTTTTTGGTTTTTTTGAGACAGGGTTTCTCTGTGTATTCCTGGCTGTCCTGGAACTCACTTTGTAGACCAGGCTGGCCTCGAACTCAGAAATCCGCCTGCCTCAGCCTCCCAAGTGCTGAGATTACAGGCGTGCACCACCACCGCTTGGCTATTTTGATCTTTTTAATAACCTATGTTGATTTAACAACATATGAAACATTGTTTATGTTGCCTCTTCTCTTTTAAGTTTTATTTGTGTGTGTATCTTACACAGATACACACACATACACAGAAACAGACACACACACACACACACACACATACACATGTATGCTGGTACCCACCAAGGCTAGAAGAGAACATTAGATATTCTAAAGCTTTAATTAAGCCGGTGGTGGCGCACGCCTTTAATCCCAGCACTTGGGAGGCAGAGGCAGGTGGATTTCTGAGTTCGAGGCCAGCCTGGTCTACAGAGTGAGTTCCAGGACAGCCGGAGCTATGCAGAGAAACCCTGTCTCGAAAAAACAAAAAACAAAAAACTAAAGCTTTAATTAGAGGCAGTTTTGAACTGCTAGATGTTGATGCTTGAAACTGAACTCTTCCTACAGGAGTGAGACACACTCCTCACTGCTGAGACACCTTTTCAACCCTTCATGTTGACTTTTAGTCACACACATCCTTCTTTCTAAGAAAACAAACTATAACTCTGTATGCTTCTTTGCATACGGGATCTCCCTGTATGGCCCTGGTTGTCCTAAACTGCTTATATATCATTAATTGGCTTCGAACTTAACGTTCTTTTGTGAGTGCTGATGTGAGTGCTGAGATTACTGTTATTGATCGTGTGCGCCTTTTAGAGTATATTTATACTTCGCTGATTGGTTTTTGATATTGTAGAATGCCATTTGATTCTTAGTAGTTACAGGGATTTTGGTTATTCCTATACTTTGTCTTCCCAGACTGTAGAAAACTGGAGTAGACTTTCAAATGACCTCCTGAGGGTAAAAATCCTTTGAATTGTTTATCTTTTCTTAAATTCTTATTCAGACTTACAATTGCCTGTGTTGTTTTGTGTTTCATTTTACAGAGTTCTGTATCTGTTTTTCCTTGTAATACTTGGAAACCTTTTGATTTTTAGGTCCGAGTACTATATGTATTTCATTTGAATCTAGCGTGAGAACTATGTGAATCCTTTGCATTACATGATTTCTTGCACTTTTGCTTTGTTCTTCATAAGGATCTCTTCCATAGTGTATAAAAGTAGTGATTGCTGTCCTTTATTTCTTTAGACAGCCTTTGGGCATGCCTTCCACTCTTGTAATTCTCAATGTTAGAATTGAATCACCACAAATATTTGTGATTACCTTTCTCTAGTTTTTGTTATCATAATACAGTGATGTGTTCACCTTTTATGAACCTGACATAATTTTTAGACTTATTATAGTGTGATTCTTCTAGAATGCTTTACTTTTTTGGTGTTGCTAAGGATTGAACCCAGGGCCTCGTTTTGCCAGGCAGAGCACTGTGCTAATGAGCTCTACCCAGCCATACAATGGCTTCTAATTATGAGTGATTATGTATAGGATACTTCCTTTTTTAATTCTGTACCTGTTTGTGTTGTAGGTGTTTTGGTACCACAGAGGCTGGAGATGTTAGTTCTTCTGGAGCTGGAGTTATAGGTGGTTATAAGCTATCAAGTATAGGTGCTGGGTCCTCTGAGAGAGTAGTAAGGCTCTTAAACTGCTGAGTCGTGTGTCTAGCTCTGATGTTTCTACTTGTATAGCATAAGTTTATGGAATTTCTTTTAAATCACTTTATATAAAATGTGCTCAGTCAGCTCCTTTACATATCTGGCTCTAGCTACTTTTAGTACAATGAATTAGGACCAAAGTGTTCTGTGTATTCCTGACTTAACATTTCTAGACAAAAAGCCATAAGAATTACTATTGATGTAGTAATTATAATATATGTATTTATGAAAATGGACTACATATACATATGTGTCCAACTGTTTTTTGCATAATATATAAAACGCAAATGTGGCAACTCACCAGTATTGTGTTACTAGGCAGGTGCAGGCAGGTGAGATAGAAGGCTAGAGGGAGCTGTGTAGAAAGGTCCTGTTTCACATTCCTCACTTCCTAAATTAATAATGTACAAAATATCTTCTTTCTGTTTAGGGTTAAGTTTAGAGCAAGTCGACATTTTATGGCACTGTTTAGTAGAAGATTCTGAGTGCTATGATGATGCACTTCATTGGTTTTTAAATCAAGTTCGAAGTAAAGATCAACATGCAATGGGAATGGAGACCTATAAACATCTTTTTCTGGAGAAGGTAATTACAGCTTAGAAGTTTGATTTGCATATTGTCCTATATGCATTTTAATCTCTTTAAATATGACTTCTTGTTTTCCTCTCACCTACATAGTTTTTTTTTTTTTCTACATTTATCTCATTTCTTAGACCTCAGCACTCCCCTACATAGTTTATAAATTGGACAAATGCATCAGTTATTTTATGGTCCTTACATAAGTTTTCCAATTCATATTTTCCTGTCATGTTATATCGTATATTTAACTAAATATAAATTTAGATTTATTTATAATCTATTTTTATTCAAGAATTTATAGTAATTAGAATATTTAAGTGTGACAGTGACCATAAATGTTAATTTAAAAAATGGTTGCCCATTTGTGAAATGTGTGCCCATACCAGTAAATATGAGACCCATGTCTGTGAATTTTCTTGAATTAAATTACTGTAATTTCAGTCTGTCTTCTGGTGTTTTCTGGCCAATTTTAAGCTAACACGCCCATTTGTTAGCTATTAGGAAAGACCTTTTAGTAAGTATAGTGGCAACACTATCAATCTGTGTTTCTCTTCACCAAAGTCAGATGCTGTAGGTAGTCATTTATTTTATAAACTATAACATGAACATGAGTGAATATAAGGCGCGTGTTGGGTGTGGCAGTACATTTTCCCTTATCTGACATGTGAGAGGCGAGGGGAGAGGAGCAGGCACGCGGATGTCCAGCATGGCAAGTTGGACGTCAGCCTGGGCTGCAGGGACTGTGCCTGAAAAATAAGGGTTTTCTCTCCTCTCGGTTTTTTTTTTTTTGGATTTGTTTTTTTCGAGACAGGGTTTCTCTGTATAGCCCTGGCTGTCCTTGAACTCACTCTGTAGACCAGGCTGGCCTCGAACTCAGAAATCCGCCTGCCTCTGCCTCCCAGAGTGCTGGGATTACAGGCATGCGCCACTACGCCCGGCTCCTCCTCCCATTTTTAAATGCTTTTTTTGTTTGTTTTTTTTTTGGGGGGGGGGTTATTTCAAGACAGGGTTTCTGTGTAACAGCTTTGGCTGGCTTGGAACTCACTGTGTAGACCAGGCCAGTCTTGAACTCTCAGAGATCTGCCTGTCTCTGCTTCCCTAGTGCTGGGATTAAAGGCAAGTGCCACTAATTCCTGGCACTTCTGATTTTCTTAATGTTTTTGTTGTTTTTATTGTTGTTGATTAGGAAGGTTCTCTTAAACTCAATGTATATACAAATGAGTTTTAGCGTAAGGCACAAATAAAATGCCATCTACCCTGCATTTTTTCCCTTCAATGCAAACTACATTTAGTTTAATTGTCTCATAAGTATATACAGTCAAGGAATTTAATGGATTCTACACAAATTGTTTTCGGGTGGAGACATGGTTCAGCACTTAAGAGCACTGACTGCTCTTAACCCGAGTTCAGTTTCCAGCAATCACATGGCCGGCAATGGGATCAGATGCCTGTCTTTTGGTGTGCCTGAATATAGCAACAATGCACTCACATAAAGTAAAGAAATAAATCTTAAAAAAACAAAAACAAATTGTTTGTATTTACTTCCCCTAGTATGGTTTTATGTGTATTTAAATTCAATTTTCAGTATTTATATCTATGTGTATATTGAAAAATTCATATATCAAAAATTAGTCACGTATATGAAGTATTTGTGTGTGTGTATGTATATGTATAGAAAATTGAAGCACATCAGGGAGGTACTTTTTCTTTGAAGCATATATCTGTTCAGACTTTGCATGTTAAATTATTGAAATGTTTATAGTCTTGTCAAATTAATCTGGTAATTTTAATTGTGTGCTCCCTTTAGTAAAATTAATCTTATATTTAATAAAATAAAATTTGTTAACATTTTTTCCTTAAGATGCCCCAGCTTAAACCTGAAACAATTAGCATGACTGGCTTAAACCTGTTTCAGCATCTTTGTAACTTGGCTCGATTGGCTACCAGTGCCTATGATGGTGGCTCAAACTCTGAGGTAATGCTTAGACTTATTTTTATCCTTTAGACTTATCAGATCAATTTTCTTGTCTGGAAATTAGATTACCAAGTTATCTTTCTATAAACTTAGGGATTACTGTGAAATTGAATTTTATTTCAAGTTCTAAAACTTCATATTTTAACTTTGAAAGCAATTTTGGTGTGTCCTTCCTTCCCTCTCCCCTCTCCCCTCCCCTCACTTCTCCCCTCCCTTCTCCTCTCCTCCTCTGCCCTCCCCTCTCCTCTGCCCTCCCCTCTTCTCTTCTCCCCTCTCCTCCCCTCTCCTTCCCTCCCCTTTCCTGCCCTTTGCCCTCTTCCCTTTCCTCTCCCCTCTCCTCTATTCTCCCCTCCCCTCCCCCCTCCCCTCCTCCCATCTCTTCTCCCCTTCCCCCACCTCCCCTCTCCCCTCTCCCCTCTCCCCTCTCCTCTCTCCTCTCCCCTCCTCTCCTCCCCTCTCCTCTCTCCTCTCCCCTCCCCTCTCTGCTCTCTCCTCTTTTTAATTTCCAAAGAGAACTGTGGTTTTTCTTCAACAAAGCCTTGCTGTCTGCTCTGTGGTTTGGTTAGGAGTGATTACAGTTGTGTTGTTCTCCTTGCAGATCTTGGATTGTGTGACATTATTTACTTAGTTTGCATGTGTACACACTTGTGTATGTGGAAGTCAGAGAGTGGCTTACAGGAGTCAGCCTGCTTCTACCACTCTTGGGAATGTAGATTAGTCTACCAGATTTGGCTACAGGTTCTTTTTTTGCACTGAACTATTTCACTGGCTCTGAAATCCATACGGGTTTGCTATATTTGCTATAGCTAAGCTTTTAGCTTCTCTTCATAGCAGTATATACAAATAAATAATATATGGTGATTTTTCTTCTCATGTAATCCAGATAGATCATTATGATTAACTGACTGCACACTCCTAAAAAGTTTGTAGCCTTATGTGCTTCTTCTCCAGATTGGATGGCTGCAATGCATTAGAATGATTGTCATTATATTCTTCTCATATAAACCGTTATTCAATATACGCAGATAGATTTTATTTGCCTAGTTAATAACTGTGTTGTGGTAGCTGATATTCACTCAGGCTATTAGGTCATCCACTGGAAGACTGACTATATTATATCTCTGCCCATAGTTTGAGAACTTTCAGTTCAGTTATTTTTATGTAGCCTTTAGCAGAAACCTTTCTTACATTATCTCATAGTTAACATCACTACTTTGAACAATAATTTGTTTATCGTGTATACTAAATTATTTGCGACTCTATGAAATTGGTAGCTTAATCAATTTACCTTTGATGAAAAGCATTGAAGTATGATGCTAAATTATTCTTTTGTGGCATGTGTTACATGATTGAAGTTTTCATACTGTATAATTTATTAAGCATCATTGTTTTCCTGCATTATAAATAAATGCAATTTGCTTTAAGAGTTCTTCATTAACTGAGGAAATTTGTAAGCTTTTGCTGATTATTTCATTAATGTCCATATGGTATAAATTGCCCTCTTAATACTTTATAAAATATTACATTTAGTTTGTAATTCCATGTTTTGGTATTTTAATCTAATTATAATCTGTCAACATTTAACAAACAAAATTAAAAAATTTTTTTTTTTTTTTTTTATTTCTTAGCTATGTGGTATGGACCAATTTTGGGGTATTGCATTAAGAGCACAATCAGGTGATGTCAGTCGGGCAGCTATTCAGTATATTAACTCCTACTATATTAATGGTAAGTAATTTGGAATATTGTTTAAAAATTAAAATTTAATTTTGATTCAATTTCAAGATTTCTTTCTGTATTTGTTTGCTTAAAACTTTTTTTTTTTTTTTTTTTTTTTTTTGAGACAGGGTTTCTCTGTGTAGCCCTGGCTGTCCTGGAACTCACTCTGTAGACCAGGCCGGCTTCGAGCTCAGAAATCCGCCTGCCTCTGCCTCCCAAGTGCTGGGATTAAAGGCGTGAGCCACCACCACCCGGCTGCTTAAAGCTTTTTTGATAGTTTTACAAGTGTTTCTATGCATGTATGTGGGATATTTGTGTATAGTGCCTTTGAGACCAGAAGAAGGTGTCAGAGTTCTCAGAACTGCTGTTACAGATGGTTCATGTGGGTGCTGGGAATTGAACCTGGGTCCTCTGGACGAACAGTCAGTAATCTTAATTGCTGAGCCATCTCCAGCCTGTGTTGCTATTTATCCCAAATTGGCCTAGAATTCTCAATCCTGCTTAAGTTTCCTAAGTGCATATACTGCCGATTGCAGTTCTAATAACTACCTTTTTATGCAAGGAGATTTAATTAAACTTGAGTTTGGTTCATTTTCTTTAATACAGATAAAGATGTAAAAGTGTACTAAATATATATCTGGGTTTCAGGTAAAACGGGTTTGGAAAAGGAACAAGAATTTATTAGTAAATGCATGGAAAGTCTCATGATAGCTTCTAGCAGTCTTGAACAAGAATCACACTCAAGTCTCACAGTTATAGAACGAGGATTGCTTATGCTGAAGACACATCTGGAAGCATTTAGGAGAAGGTAATTTTCTTTCACTGTACGATATGAACGAATTTCAGTATTCACATTGTTAACATGTCTAAATGTATTCTAAAAGTTTTTATTATGGACACGTTGAAAACATACTTTACCTAAACTCAGTGGCTAGTAATGGAAATAGTTGCTATAGAAACTGCAGTGTCATTTCTCCATTGAACAGGCAATGTCATTTTCTCATAGATAAGCAGACTTTAACCTCCTTAGGATCTCAGCACTTGTGCATGGATAGGAAACCAGACAGAGGTGTCATTCATGCCCGAGAGGCAGGAGCGTGGCACTGAGACACGCCGCACTGCAGCGTCCCGCAGCCTTAGAGAATCTCTCAGAACTTATCAAGTTGAATCATTTGTTTCATTTGCTGTTTTTTTTTTCTTCCTGGACTAGGAGAGAGTATTTTAATTTTGAATTTCCATTTACCATGGAAACATGATCAAACATTTCTGTGTTAATGAATATCTGTATAATTAATTTAGACATACCCTGTGTAATACAGAAATAAAGCAAATTAACATTTATGAATATATCAACTGAAATGAAAGGTGAGTAGATAGTTTTAATTACAAAATTCTGTGTGTTAAAAGTCATTTAATGATGAGTATAATTGTAAAAGTACTAAGAACTGTGTTGAAAATTTGTTAACTTCTTTCAACTTCAGATCTTAGTTTGATATAAAATCACGTACAGTTTATATTTTTGAAATTTTATTTAACTTTAAGAAAATACTGAGTCAGCAAGATAAGATATCCTTATAACACGTTTACATGGTTTGGGACACTCATGTAGTACAAAATTTTTTTTATGATTATAGTTTTTAGAAATTTACTTAAATCCTTGTGTTTTTAAAGAATGTAGAAGAGAATACTTCAATTTTTGCATCTGGCACATCAGAGCCTCAGAATATTTACTACTTTAGAAAAATGAAAATATGCAAATGTGGTTTCATTCAAATTATTTAAAAAGTTAAACTTGTATAACTCAAATAGTACACTAAGTTATCCTGGGAAACAAAAGTTTTTTGTAATCTTTTTTTTAATCTGACATGCTTGCCATTAAAGATACAGTAAATTATTTGTAAAGTTATTGTGTGCTGTGAAGAGCAGCAAACGCCTGTTAACACACATCCTTAGGTCTGTACAGTGTGAGTGTACCAGTACTGAGTCTATGTTTGCAAAGGTTCCGAAATACTCTTCCTGTGTTTCTGATATTTAAGCCCTAGCATCCCGTCTTACAGAACTTAGTTTTGCCTAACTGTGAAGATATTTGCTCTGTCTTTCATATGTAGCTTGTTTTATTTCATGCTAAGGTTAATATTGCTACTAAGTTATGTAAACATCTATGAGAACTAGTAAACTACGAATTGTATAAAATTGAATAAAATAATCTCTAGTAATAGCCTAAAAATTGTATATTGCCTAGCAGATCTTATATAATATCCTTGTTAATATCAAGTGTTAAATATGCTTGGTGTTACAGATTTGAAATAATGCAACATATATAGATTTAAAAAGTTTAGAATAACATTTGTATAATAGTAACAGTAATGTCTTAAAGGAAATGGTTTAACCTCAGCAATGATTATTATTAAAAACTTTTTATTTCTCAAGGAGCAGTAGGCAATATCTGGAAACTTTTTCTCCTCTCCTTCCCTCCCCTCCCCCTCCCCCTCCCCTTCCTTCCCCCCTTCCTCCCCCTCCCCTTCCTTCCTTCCTTCCTTCCTTCCTTCCTTCCTTCCTTCCTTCCTTCCTTTCTTTCTTTCTTTCTTTCTTTCTTTCTTTCTTTCTTCCCCTTCCCCCTCCCCCTCCCCCTCTCCTCCCTTCCTTCCTCCCTCCCTCCCTCCCTCCCTCTTTCTTTCTTTCTTTCTTTCTTTCTTTCTCTCTCTCTCTCTCTCTCTCTCTCTCTCTCTCTCTTTCTTTCTTTCTTTCTTTCTTTCTTTCTCTTGTTTTTGTTTGTTTTTATCATACCTAGGGGGAGAAGATTGTATTGGCTCTGAATAGATGGAGACCAGGGATATTGGTAAACACTGCAGGGTATGTAAGAGCCTATGGATTGCCTTCAAGAACAAAATAATTGACTTCAAAATGTCAGTGGAACCAAGGCAGAAGACTAAACATGGAAAATATACAGTAGAAGGCATTCTTTTGTTAACTGTTGCTCAGTCATAGACCTCAGTATTTCACTTGTAGGATATAATTTCCATCCTTTTATTTTAGAATGCCAGGTTTTTTCTCTCTCCTCTCCTCTCCTCTCCTCTCCTCTCCTCTCCTCTCCTCTCCTCTCCTCTCCTCTCCTCTCCTCTCCTCCCCTCCCCTCCCCTCCCCTCCCCTCCCCTCCCCTTCCCTCCCCTTCCCTCCCCTCCCTTCCCCCTCTTTTTTCTCTTTCCCTCCCTCCCTCCCTCCCTCCCTCCCTCCCTTCTTTCTTTCTTTCTTTCTTTCATTCATTCATTAAAATTTAGGAACCCATCTCTTCTCATTTACGACTGAAAAAGAATCAGAGAAAAGTATTTAATAGGTATCATGCTAGCTGCCTTTTGGAACAGCTGGAAAGTCTTTTTAAGAACGTATTTAGGGGCTTGAGGGATGGTTCACTGGCTGATCTTCAGAGGACCCAGGTTCAATTCCCAACACCTACATGGCAGCTCATAACTGTCTGTAACTCCACTTCCAGGGGTTCTGACACCTTCACACAGACATATACCCAGGTGAAACACCAATGCATATAAAATAAAATTTTAAAAAATCATTAAAAAAAAAGAATGTATTTTATTTTGTATGTATGAGCACTTTGCTTACATGTATATATGTGTACCAGGTACATGCCAAGGTCCAAGAAGGTCATAAAGGGTGTCAAGTAACAGATGGTCATCAGCCTCCCTGTGGGTGCTGGGAACCAAGCCCCTGGTTGTCTGCAAGAGCAACAGCACTCTGGCCCATGAAAATTAGTTTTTTATTCCTGTTTATTTTTGCATTCTTGAGTGAATACAATCTCATATTCTGTGAAACTGAAACATAATATGAATATATTCCCATATTTAAAATATTTTTATAGATATGTATATATGTATGTATGTATGTATTTATGTCTTTATCTGAGAGTATTTCTTAAAATCTTTTTTTGGGGGCGGTGGTGGCACATGCCTTTAATCCCAGCACTTGGGATTCAGAGGCAGGTAGATTTCTGAGATCAAGGCCAGCCTGGTCTAGAGTGAGTTCCAGGATAGCCAGAGCTACACAGAGAAACACTGTCTTGAAAAACTGGGAAAAAAAATCTTTTTTTCTTTTGAATGTAAAAATGATAACTTGGTATGTCATTATTTGATTAATCTTGAGTTCTGTTTTACTTTCCTCCTGCTTCTTTCCCCACTTTTTAAATAATTATTTTCATAATGGGATTATCCTCTTCAGTAATTTTGTGGGAGTTTGTTTTAATTATGAACTTTTTGCTGTTTTTATTTAAGTTCAAGTTACCATGATGAATCTAAAATTTGTATAACTTATGGACTTTTACATTTTGCAAAATATTAAAAATTTTTGTAACATTAAAATGTTCAAAATGGTGTTTCTGTGTGTTGTTGTAGGTTTGCATATCATCTGAGACAGTGGCAAATTGAGGGCACTGGTATCAGTAGTCATGTGAAGGCTCTGAGTGACAAGCAGGCTTTGCCTCTCAGGGTTGTATGTCAGCCTGCTGGACTTCCTGACAAGGTATTTACAAAGGTTAATTTCTAAATTTGGTAACATTTCTCCTTTCTAATCTTTGATGTTTTATTTGGGTGCTGTTAGTCATGTTTCATTGAGTACATCTCATATTTCAGATGACTATTGAAATGTATCCCAGTGACCAGGTAGCAGATCTCAGGGCTGAAGTAACTCACTGGTATGAAAACTTACAGAAAGAACAAATAAATCAACAAGCTCAGCTTCAGGAGTTTGGTCAAAGCAGCCGAAAGGGAGAGTTTCCTGGTGAGTCTAACGTTTAATCTGTTCAGTACAGTTCAGGCCTCACAACTGTCTTAGTCCTTCTTGTATTGTTCTAACATTCGCCTAAATTATAGGGTGTTTTGTTGTTGTTGGTTTTTTGTTTGTTTTATTTCAATTTTGAAAATGGGATCTTCACTGTAGAATCCAAGCTGACCTAGATCACACCGTATGTCCCCTGGAGTTCTCCTGCCAGGGCTTCCAAAATTCTAGGATTGTACATGTGAGCCACCACACCTAGCCAGACAGAGTATTCGCAACTTAAATCTTAAAACTTACATGCAAATGTAAGATTGGGTATAATGTATAAGATCAGAATCTGGTGAGGGCTGCTTTCTGCTTTCATTACAATGCAGTGAATGTTATTCCTTAACATTGCAGAAAGTAGAAGGTCAAAAGGAAAGAAACCTATAGTTTCTTCTAGACCTTTCTATAGATACTAATGCATTTGTAATGGTCTTGCCTTGATATCCTAAATTGTTCCCTTAATTATACCTCCAAACCCCATTGCATGAAGAAATAAATTTCAGTAACATTTTTGTTTGAGAACATAAGCATTTAGACCATCATAGCAATTTTAGAACTTTAATGACCTCAGTAGCTACTTCCCCTGATCCTTGGTATCACTGATGTTTGTTAGGTGATAATGTAACAGTGGCTTTCGGTGTTTTCTGTACGTCTGTCTCTCTGTATGTTGTGTATGTTGAATATTTGCATGCCACAGTGCACATGTGGAGGTCGAGGGACACGTTATAGGAACCAGTTTTCCCATGTGTGCTCTAGGGATCAAACACAGCTCATTGGCCCGACCACAGTGCATCTGCTTATGCTTACCCGCTTCTCTGTGGTGTCTCTCTTTAGGCTTTTTGGTGTAACCATAAAAATGATTTGGGAATTAATGTGTGTGTGATAAACACTTGTAATTGTTGAAAGCCATGTCCATTTACTGCTGGTTATCTAGAGTTTTATCCAGTCAGGTGTTTGATCTAGAGGTTCTGGATTAGGGATGTTTAATAACTGAAGGATACATGTGCTTCAAAGAACCAAATAACCCTATCAAAAAATGGGGCACAGAGCTAAACAAAGAATTTACACCAGAAGAAATTCGGATGACCGAGAAACACCTTAAAAGATGTTCAATATCATTAGTCATCAGGGAAATGCAAATCAAAACAACCCTGAGATTCCACCTCACACCAGTCAGAATGGCTAAGATTAAAAACTCAAGAGACAACAAGTGCTGGTGAGGATGTGGAGAAAGAGGAACACTCCTCCACTGTTGGTGGGATTGCAAAATGGTAAAACCGCTCTGGAAATCAGTTGGGCGGTTCCTCAGAAAATTGGGCATGTCACTTCCAGAGGACCCTGGCATACCACTCCTGGGCATATACCCAGAGGATTCCCCTGCATGCAATAAAGACACATGCTCCACTATGTTTATAGCAGCCTTGTTTATAATAGCCAGAAATTGGAAGGAGCCCAAATATCCCTCAAAGGAGGAATGGATACAGAAAATGTGGTATATTTATACAATGGAATACTACTCAGCAATTAAAAATAATGAATTCATGCAATTTGTAGGTAAATGGTTAGACCTGGAAAATATCATCCTGAGTGAATTAACCCAATCACAAAAGAATGCACATGAAATGCAATCACTGATAAGTGGATATTAATGAGCCCAGAAGCCCTAAATACTCAAGACACAAATAGCAAGTCAAATGATGCCCAAGAAGAAGAAAGGAGAGGACCCTGGGCCTGTAAAGATTGCATCCAGTTTAGTAAAGAAACCGAGGGGGGAGGGGGAATGATTGGGGAATAGTTGGGGGGGGAGAGGAACTATGGGAACTATGGTGGGTGGGAACTGGGAAAGGGGAAAGCCTTTGGAATGTAAACATAGAATATAGAAATTAAAAATTAAAAAAAAATTTTTAAGCCCGTTGCATGAATCTATAATAATAAACTATTATGGTGCTTGCAAAAAAAAAAAAAAAAAAAGCTGGAAAATTCTGAAATTTGACACATTTTTAGACATGTGTTGTTCTGTGTATGTTTAGCTGTGGAACACTAAAGTGTTTAAATTTGGCTAAGGGATTTTTATTTGGAGAGTGATAAAAGACAGCTACATAAAGTGAACTCCTGTCCTGAGCAGTTACATGCAGAAGCAAACAAGCAAGTGCACAGATGAGTAGGAGCCCCACATGTGACCATGGAGACATGCTTGGAGAGCTCTTACAGATGAGTAGGAGCCCCACATGTGACCATGGAGACATGCTTGGAGAGCTCTTACAGATGAGTAGGAGCCCCACATGTGACCATGGAGACATGCTTGGAGAGCTCTTACAGATGAGTTGGAGCTCCACATGTGACCATGGAGACATGCTTGGAGAGCTCTTACAGATGAGTAGGAGCCCCACATGTGACCATGGAGACATGCTTGGAGAGCTCTTACAGATGAGTTGGAGCTCCACATGTGACCATGGAGACATGCTTGGAGAGCTCTTACAGATGAGTAGGAGCCCCACATGTGACCATGGAGACATGCTTGGAGAGCTTTTACAGATGAGTAGGAGCCCCACATGTGACCATGGAGACATGCTTGGAGAGCTCTTACAGATGAGTAGGAGCCCCACATGTGACCATGGAGACATGCTTGGAGCACCTACAGATGAGTAGGAGTCCCACATGTAACCATGGAGACATGCTTGCACCACTTACAGACTTAAATGGTTATATATAAAGAGTATTGGGTGCAATGAACATAAATTGGAAACTCAAGTCGCCCAGATTAAGAATGAGATCATTTCTGGAAGCTCCCTGTTTGTCTTTTTCCTATTAACAGGCTTTCTGATGCCTTTGAACACTGGCTTACCTTTTGGATTGTTACTCTGGATATTTCTTATGGGTCTGCATATAAAATATGAATTAGAGTTAATTAAATTTCATTTGTATTATGGTTTGTTTAAGACAGAATCTCATTATAGCATTGGTATTAACAGTGTAGACCAGGCTGGACTCAGAGAGATCCATCTACCTCTGCTTCCTGAGAGATGGGATTAAAGGTGTTCTCCACATTGCCTGGCCTTACAGTTATTTTAAAATATTTTTATTAGGTCTATTTATGTATATGTATTTTGTCAGAGCATGCTTATGGAGGTCAGAGGACAGCTTGGGAAAATCTGCTCTCCCTTTCAGCCATGTTTGTTTCGGGTATTTGACTCAGAATGGCATGCTTATTAGCTGACCCCAGATACTTTTTCTATATACTGACCCCATAACCTAACAGTTTTATTTATTAAAGATTTATTTCTTTTTGCATCAAAATAATATTTTAAAGAGGTCTAAATTTATTTTCCTGCTTGATAGTCTGTGTATTACTCATCAAACTCAAAACTTGGAGCAGTTTCTGTCTCAGTCTTATAAGTACTAGGCTAATAGGTATGAGCCACCATGTTTGGCATGATAATTTTTTTAAGGCAAGAAATCTTGCCAGAATTGTTAAGCAATTTTTAGACTAAAAAAATGTCCTTTAGAGATCATGGCTCTAGCTCAATGTTAAAGAACTTGTTTTGCACACCTGAGATCCTAGTTCAATATCCAGGATGCCTACCTTTTTCAAAAGAAACCTTCTTTGAAACCTAGCAAAGGCTACATGTAGTTTACCTATATGGCATTTATACTCTAGCAAAGAAAATTGCCAAATTCAATCTTAGTGTTAAAATGAATGTTTTCCTGTTTTAAATGTTCTTTTTATATAGAGTGGAAAAGAAATTGACAACTTTTATTATTATTGGGGTTGTGACTGTAGCCCATTTCGTATATAGCACTTGCCTAGATTGTGCAAGGTCCCAAGTTTAACCCCAGGCATGCTACCACAATCAAAATAGAAATGTCGAGTGCCATTATGTAAAGACATTTACTCATTACTCTTGAAAATAGTTGCTTTATACTCTTTGAAATAGAGTTTCTGTCTTAATGAAATTTAAGATTGGTGTTCAGCTAAGGGTAGAAATTCCGTTTCACATGAGAAAGGGTTTTTTTTTGTTGTTTGTTTTTTGTTTTTTTTTTTTTGTTTTTTTTTTTTGTTTTTTTGAGACAGGGTTTCTCTGTGTAGTACTGGCTGTCCTGGAACTCACTCTGTAGACCAGGCTGGCCTCGAACTTAGAAATCCGCCTGCCTCCGCCTCCCAAGTGCTGGGATTACAGGCGTGTGCCACCACCGCCCGGCAAGGCTTGTGGTTTTATCTCTGGAACTGTGATCAAGAAGTCACTCACTCACACCAGATGTAATTAGACTATGCAACTGTGTGGTTATGATCCCATATATAAGAAGAGTGCCAGGGACCTGGACTTCGTAGTGAGATCCTATTTAACTCATTTAATTTAGAAAGACTGGGAAGCAAGAGGTAGATTTATCTCTGATTTTAAGGTTAGCCTGGTCCACACAGAGAGCTGGAGTCTAACCTCACCTTCATTGTGAAATGCTTTCTCAAAATGGGCAAGGCATGGAGTCTGGTAGCTGAAGCACAGATTGTGACGTAGGGAGGTGGGCACTGGAGTCAGCGGATAGAACTGCGACTTAGGACTCTTAGGCATTCTTAAATTACCTGTGCTAAAGCAGTGAACACTCATTGGTCTTTTAATATTAGGATATTGAATAATCTGATAGATCTTGGGTGTATTTTTTTTCCTATACACAACACAGTGGTAAAATGGGGGGTGGGCGTGCACAGTTGAGAAACACTGGGTTCTGGGCTTTTTTGGGGGGCAGTAAGTTCTGAGCAGGTTCTTGCTGTCCTGTTACAACAATATAACAGTGCTATATTGTTAAGAAAACACAGGGATCGCTCTAATTATACTAGTGGTGAAAAAGATACCTTGTATCTTACACTACCTAGGCAGTGAAAGACAGTAGAAGACACTGGAGGCTGCTTGCTCTTACCGCTGCTTCTCAGGAGTTACATATTTAAGTTGAATGAACAGGGAATGTTTTGCTCTGTTGTATCATTGTTAGCAAATGGTATTAACAGTTTACTTCCCTTTTCTGTTGTTTTCAAGGTGGCCTCATGGGGCCTGTCAGGATGATCTCCTCTGGACATGAATTAACAACAGACTATGATGAAAAAGCACTTCATGAACTCGGTTTTAAAGATATGCAGGTACGTACATAAATTGTAGTTAGAGTTTTGTATATGTTTCCCTGAAAGTTAATAATTGAAGTCTGGTTAAATAGTTCTTAATAGTGTGCATTAAAATGATAAATGGAGTTATAGTATACCTCAATTTTATTGTTTGCTTTCATTTGCTTTTATTGAATATTTTCTTTTTTATATTTCAAATGTTCCCCCACCCTGAAACCCCTTCTCCCCCTTCCCCTGCTTCTATGAGGGTGATTCCCCACCCTACTCCCACCTCCCCACCTTGGCATTGCATACACTGGGGCATCGAGTGGTCACAGGACTAAGGGCCTCTCCTCCCATTGATGCCTGACAAGGCCATCCTCTGCTACATATGGGGCTGGAGTCATGGGTCTCTCCATGGGTACTTACTTCTTGGTTGGTGGTTTAGTCCCTGGGAGCTTTGTGGGTGTGTCTGGTTGGTTGGTATTGTTGTTCTTCCGATGGGGCTGCAAACCCCTTCAGCTCCTTCAGTCCCTTCACTTAACTCCTCCATTGAGGACTCTGTGCTCAGTCCAGTGGTTAGCTGCGAGCATCCACCTCTGTATTTGTCAGGTTCTGGCAGAGCCTCTCAGGAAACAGCTATATCAGGCTCCTGTCAGCAAGCACTTCTTGGCATCCACCATAGTGTCTGAGTTTGGTGACTGTATATGGGGTGGATCCCCAGGTGGGCCTATTTCTCTTATTCCTTTCTCTCTCTCTCATTTGTAGATGGTATTTGTATCTTTGGGTGCACCAAGAAGAGAAAGAAAAGGAGAAGGTGTTCAACTGCCTGCATCTTGCCTCCCACCACCTCAAAAGGACAACATTCCGATGCTTTTGCTGTTACAAGAACCTCATTTAACTACTCTGTTTGATTTATTAGAAATGCTTGCTTCATTTAAACCACCCTCAGGAAAAGTGGCAGTCGGTGACAGTGAGGTAACACTCGCATTGCTTTCCTATAGAGTCTGTCTTCCTAGTGAGATATTAAGGAACAATTTTCTAATCTTTGAACAGTGAAGCCTAGAAGCCTTTTTATTTGTTTAGATTTTTGTTTCTCAGGACAAGGTTTCTCTGTGTAGCCCTGACAGTCCTGGAATTCACAGAGAGATCCTCCTGCCTCTGCCTCCCAAGTACTGGGATTAAGGGCACGTGCCACTACCACCCAGCACAGATAAATATGTTTTATTGGGGGGAGGGAGACTTGTTGTTTTGTTTCGTTTGCTTAGGAATCACTTATTGGTTGGTTAATTACCAACAAGATAATATTTAAGCTTAATATGACATAGGCATACTGTAATAAAATATTGTTTACAAAATAATCAATTTTAAACTTCATTGAATCAGTTGTGGGAGACAGATAGTGATATGCCTTATAAGTAAGCTAACATGAATATTTTTCAGAGAAAAATATGTTTTAAGTCCAAAAAGTGCCATCCAGTTAATTAGGGGAACCCAAGTGTAAGCAAACCACATGTATGTTACTTGGTTTGGGATGGTTTCTGTGAGATCATCCAGAATCTGAATTAGAAGAATGAGAAGGAGCTAGCTATGAGGATGAGAAATGATCTGCATGTAGCAGTCTCTGTTTTATTATTGCTGTGGATTGTTTGTTTTGATAGTGTGTTGTGCGGTCTGAACTTGAACTTGGAGCTCTCCTGTCTGGGCCTTTGCAGTGCTGTTACAGGTGTATCTCACACTTCGAGTCGCAGTCTCAGCTTTACTTGCTTGTTGATTGGTTGTGAGGCACAGCTTCACATTTCAACCTCGTGGCAGTCCCAGCTGAGGATTAGCAATCTTACCTGGAAGCCAGTTCTTAGAAGCACTTATTCAAGACAGGGTTCGCACTGTTGGACAGGCATGGGGGAGTGAAGGGAAAGAGCTGGGACTGGAAAGAAGCAGACTGAAGTAATGCAAGGTTTCTGGGCATGGGAACACTTCTCATGTTAACCAGAGTAGGGGCAGAAGCCTATACTCTCTGGTTTTTTGTTTTAAATGAAGCATGTTTGCTTGGCAAGGTCCAGAGGTTGTAAGGACTTAACACACTTGTCCAGGTAAGAATTGGAAGGGCACTTGAATAGTGTGGCCATGGTGGACAGAATATGATGGAAATCAGAAGCACAGTCACCTTGTGGCAGATGTAAAAGTACAAAGTGAGTCTTTGAGGAGGAGGGTGTAGAACTAATGGTATATAGTTCTTCTGGAGTATTCCTTTGATTCCATTTAAAATGAAGAATACATGTTTGAATGTTATTGGTTGAAGATGTCAAGGAAGCAAGATAATTCTGTATACTTCTCTGCTTTCTCACTTCTTATTTTGTACCTTTGGCTGGCCTCCCAGTGCAGTCTCCCCCTACCTTTGCTACTGAACAGTGAGACTACAGCACTCTGTAACAGCACCAAACTGTGCCTGTTTGGTGTTTGTTTGTTTGTTTGTTTTTTAGTTTTTCAAGACAGGTTTTCTCTGTGTGGTCCTGGCTGTCCTGGAACTCACTCTGTAGACCAGGCTGGCCTCGAACTCAGAAATCGCCTGCCTCTGCCTCCCAAGTGCTGGGATTACAGGTGCACGCCACCACGTCCGGCTGGTGTTTGTTTTTAATCCATTGGCTTTTATAATGACTATCTTAAGGTCTTTATTACTCATATTCCTTTTTTAAAAATTAATTACATTTTATTCATGTTACATACCAATCACTGTCCCACCCCCCCAGCTCCCAGTAAACCCCTCACAGAATCCTTACCCCCTACCTTCTCTCCTATTCTGAGAAGGTGAAGGCCTTCCTTTGGTATAACAAGTTTCTGTGGAGCTAGGTGCATCCTTTCCCACTGAGTCCAAATAAGGCATCTCAGGTAGAAGAACAATATCCCATAGCCAGCTTACAGGGTAGCTCCACTCCAGTTGTTTAGGTCCCATGTAAACAATAAGCTGCATATCTGCTGCATATGTGCATGGAAGCCTAGGTCAAGTCTCTGAGAGCCCCAAGCATCCAAGTTAGTGGACTCTGTTGTTCTTTCTGTGTAGTTGTATCCCCTTCGGGACCTTCAGTTTCCCCCACTCTTCCATGAGAGTCCCCTGGTTCCTTCCACTGTTTGGCTGTGGGTCTGTGCATCTCTTTTAGTTGTCTGCTGTATGGAGCCGCACACAGGGATTGGTCAGGGATTGGTGCCTGCCCATGGGATGGGTCTCAAGCTGGGCTGGTTATTGGTTAGCCGTTCCCTCAGTTTCTGCTTCATCCCCATTCCCTGCATTTCTTGTAGACTGGACAAATTTTGGGTTGAAAGTTTTGTAGGTAAGGTTTGGTGTCCCTATCGTTCTACTTGATTCCTGCCTGGCTACAGGAGGTGTCCTCTTCAGGTTATATATCTCCAAAGCTGCTCCTTCTTACAAATAGTCACATTTTTCATATTGTCAAAAGATGATAGTAAACTCATGGCTTTTTTGTTAAATATGGCTATTTTGTTTGTTGGTTTTCTTTCTCTTGGAGATAGTGTTTCTCTGTCTATACCTAATGTCCTAAAAATACAGTATGTAGATCATGTCAACCTTGAACTCAGAAGAGTTCACAGAGGCCTGGTCTGCCTCCAGAGTGCAAGTTCTGGGATTGAAGGCATGGCTCTCCACACCTGGCTTTCTTTCTATACAATATTGAAAGTAAACAGGAAGGAACAAAATTTTTCATGTTTTGACAGAGATTCTTGATCGTTTGTTTTTAAATTGCTGATTGGAATGAGGAAAGCCATTAATGGATTTTTTGAGACATGAATGTCACTTTTGAAGTTTGAAGAATGTGAGTTAGCATAATTCAGATAAGGACAGAAAGGGAGATTGTAGCCTTTAGTGCATCTAGAAAATGCATTGCTACCATGGCGAGAGTCTGAGATCTTTCTCTGGGTAGCTCACAACAATGCTCAGGTGAAGCCATGGAAGGGTGTTCTAGAGAAAACAAAGACAGAAGGTCTACTTCATACATAAGACAGTAAGGAACAGTTCTATACTTTACTACATAAGGCAGTAAGCAACCACTACATGAGACATTAAGGAACAGTTCTATACTCCACTACACAAGACAGTAAGGAACAATTCCATACTCTACTACACAAGACAGTAAGGAACAATTCTATACTCTACTACACAAGACAGTAAGTGACAGTTCTATACTCCATACACAAGACAGTAAGGAATAGTTCTGTACTCCACTACACAAGACAGTGACAGTTCTATACTCCATACACAAGACAGTAAGGAACAGTTTTATACTCTACTACACAAGACAGTAAGTGACAGTTCTATACTCCATACACAAGACAGTAAGGAACAGTTCTATGTTTTTACTTGGGGACCTTCATCAGGGCTACACTAGTCTTGATCAATAAGTAATCCACAACATCAATCACAGAGTAGACCTACCACTAACAATCTCCCATGAAATATTTGTTCTATCAATAAAATTTTTTTTTTAATGTGTTTTAGGCTACACTCATCCTGTCTTATATTTTAGGTCCTTTTAACTCAGCAGAATCTTAGTTGCATAATTTTGGTTTTTTTGTTCAAATCCTTTTTTTTTTAAATTTATTTAGAATAAAGTCTCTGTGTGTATCTTTAACAATCTTTTAATACCCTTTTTTTGTTTTTTGTTTTTTGTTTTTTTTTTTTTTTTTTTTTTGTTTTTTTGTTTTTTTTTTTTTTTTTTTTTTTTTTTTTTTTTTGAGACAGGGTTTCTCTGTGTAGTCCTGGCTGTCCTGGAACTCACTCTGTAGACCAGGCTGGCCTCGAACTCAGAAATCCACCTGCCTCTGCCTCCCAGAGTGCTGGGATTACAGGAGTGCGCCACCACCGCCCGGCTTTTTAATACCTTTAATAAATTTATTTATTTGTGTCTGTTTCTGTGCTTAGTACATTCACAAAGAGGACAACCTGTGGGAATCAGTTCTGTTCTTCCACAGTGTATGTCTCTGGTTTCAAATTCAAATCATTAGTCTTGGTGGCATGTGCGTATGTACAGGCCCAGGTAGGGGTTACCGGCCCAGTCATTTGACCACCTCTAGCTCTACCCTCCTCTCATCAAGCTTTTAAAGAAATGGTGGTGAAGAAAGTGGACTCAATTTCTTTCAGAGAGAGAGAGAGAGAGAGAGAGAGAGAGAGAGAGAGAGAGAGAGAGAAAGGGAGGGTGTGTGCGTGCGTGTGTGTGTGTGTGTGTGTGTGTGTGTGTGTGTGCGCGCGCGCACTGGTGTTGCTTTTTTCTATCATAGTACAAATGTGGAGGTCAGAGAACAGTTTGCAAGAGTTGGTTCTCTGTTTCCACCATGTAGGTCCTGGGGATGAAACTCAAGTCATTGTCCTTGGTGGTAAGCACCTTTTACCTACTGAACTATCTCACCGGTTCTGGATTCAGTTTGATTATGGAGCTCTGTCACATTCTACCCACAGATTCAGAAGAATTACTCTGGGATTGCTTTAGTTTCTTCATCAGGGCTATGAAAAGGAAAGTTAACTGTAGATTCCCTGTTTTAAAATTCCCTTGATTTCAAAATTAGTCCATATAGTTGTCATATTTATATTCTCTCCATTAACAATTTCAGCCAAGGAATGAAAATTTTCAACATACATTAAGTTGGAACTTAGCTCTTCAGGCATGTTTATCTGCTAAGACAGTTTTTGCTGTTTCTTATTTAGATTTTTTGACAGTGGAACTCAGGTGAACCAGGTTGCTCTCAAGCTCAGTATGTAGCTGAGGCTGACCTTGAGCTCTTCGTCCTTCTGCATAGTCCCTCCCCCCAGCCCACATCTCTAGACAGGGTATTACGAGACAACCCAACTTGACCTTAAACTAAAACTCCTCCTCCTCCTTGAGCTCCTTGGATGCTGGGAGTATATAGGCATGTACCACAGCCTGCAAAGCTTTGCCGTACCTTTATATAATGAATTTATGCAAATTAGATGATGGTGTGCTTGTGGGTCCTAGAACCAAATCACCACATGCACAGAAGGGCCACTTTATATTAGCTTAGTGAAATTACTATCATTATATCTTTGTTGTTACAGAATTTCTTTGGAATTCAATGCATTTCCTTAACACTGGAATTATGATTATAGTAGTAGCAGTATAATAAATCATTTATATTCTCTGGAAAATACCAGGGCAGTAGGATTTATCATTTTGCAGTAAATTTTCTTCTGCAGTGCTGCCTTACTTGGTCAGTGGATGAAAACTTGCTTTTTAAATGTGCTTTTGAAAATGTCCTTGGGAGGCAGAGGCAGGCGGATTTCTGAGTTCGAGGCCAGCCTGGTCTACAGAGTGAGTTCCAGGACAGCCAGGTCTACACAGAGAAACCCTGTCTTGGAAAAACCAAGAAAAAAAAAAGAGAAAGGAAGGGAGGGAGGGAGGGAGGGAGGGAGGGAGGGAGGGAGGGAGGAAGGAAGGAAGGAAGGAAGGAAGGAAGGAAGAGGGAGGGAGGGAGGGAGTGAGGGAGGGAGGGAGGAAAACATCCATTTTCTAGTCTGTTTTATTTGCTCACCTATTCTTAAACCTCACGGGTGGTGTTTGTGTGCATAGATGTTAGATGTAAGTTTGATAAAACTTTTTTATTAAATAATAATGGCAAAAGTCAGGTTCATTAAAGATTGGGCTTTCTTTTCATCTCTTCACATATAAGTCAGAATTTAATTTAGTGAGCTTTTGTTGTACATAGAATGGTAATCTGCAGAGAAATAAGAAAGAGATCTGGAAATTATGAACCAAATGGTTAAACTTCTATTTCAAAAGTTCCTTGGGAACAGTGATCAGCCAATATAAAAAAATGTTGAGGGGCTGGGTAGATAGCAGAGCAGTTAAGAGCACTGGCTGCTCTTCCCGAGGTCCTGAGTTTGAATTCCCAGCACCCACATGTTGGCTCATGACTGTAAAGGGATCTAATGCCCTCCCCTGTCCTCCATGTGTACATGTACAGCTCTCATATATACAAACACAAAAAAGAAAATAGTGATGAGAAGTCGAAAAATTGCTACTTCCGCCTAATCATTTTCTTACATTTACCCTGAGAAACATTAAATTTTCAGACTTTTTTTTAAAGTGAGGGTAGGAACTTTTCTCAAAACAATTTTTAAAGTTGAAGCTGAATTTTTTATTTCTTCTGATCTATCTTGATAAAATAATGTTCTTATTTTATGTAGAGTTTAAAATGTGAAGAACTTCATCTTCATGCAGAAAATCTATCAAGGCGTGTCTGGGAGTTGCTGATGCTTCTTCCTACTTGTCCAAACATGCTGATGGCATTCCAGAATATCTCAGATGAGCAGGTGAGCCCATCGCTGTGTGCCCTCACGGGCGGTGTTTGTATGCATAGATGAAAGGAGGCTAAAGGTCCTTGTTGGGCATCATCATCATCATCATCATCATTATCATTCCTGCTCTGCCCCCCAGTCTTCTAGCCAAACTGATTAGGCTGCATTGACCCTTGAGTGTGTCTTCTCCTACCTCTGCCCTCTAAATGTCAGTCATACAGGCATGTGACAGCTATGCTCAGCTCTTTCAAAGGGAGCTTGGGATCCATACTCATATCTCTATGTTTCTGTGGTACATATGTTACTGATTGAGCCATCTCAGTAACCTCCTTTTGCTAACTTAATAGGAAAAAAGTCAGTTTAAATATCCATTTGTTTTTAAAGTTATGTAACATAATAAGTAAAATGCAAGTGATCTTTTGTTAAATTGCTTAGAAAAATAGGAGTCTGCCTTTTTTAAAAAGATTTTATTATGTGTATGAGTGTTTTGCTTACATGTATGTCTGTGTACCATGTTCGTGTCTGGCACTCTAGAAACCAGAAGAAGGTGTTGGGTCCCCTGGAACTAGAGTCATGGATGACTGCTAGCTGCATTGGGCGCTAGGAATTGAGTCTGAGTCCTCTGCAAGAGTAATACATACTTTTAATGACTGAGCCATCTTTCCAGTCCCAGAGTAGGGTTTTTATTGATGAGGTTTTAAAAATCTTGTATGTTTTGAATATTTCTTTTTGACAAAACTAGTAAAATTGAGATAAATATAATTTGATGAAGTGACATCCATCAGACCTTGTTTTAGATTGTTATACACATCCAGTGACAGAATTGATAAAACAAGGCAACAGAAATTTATATATAGTTAATGTTTCTTCTATAAGTATCACATTACAATAGAAATGTTGGATATTGTTGTAGAATGCCTTTACAGTGAAAGATTACTTTACAAAAAGATTTATGCTATTTTCTTTCAATGATATGTTCTTGTGAGAGAGTGTGTATGCACATGAGTGAGGTCCCTATGGAGGCAGAAGAGGGTGTTGGATCCCCATGAACGGGAGTTACAGGTGTTTTTAGCCACCCTAGCTGGTGCTGGGAACCAAAACAAGAGCCCTGTGCATTCTTAACCTCTTAGTCATCTTTTCATCCCCTGCCTTGATTGGTATGGAAATCGTCATGTATCCTGGGTTGTCCTTGAACTTAGAAAGATCTTCCTTCCTTTGCCAAGTACTGAGATAAAAGGTGAATGAGTCCACACATAGCCTAAGAATGCTTTTCAAAGCTACATAACAAGGGGTTTCTTCAAGGAAGACCTGTTGCAAGACTCAAATATAATGAATACAGAAACAAATGGCTTATTGTTACTCACTCCAAACTGTCTGATGTGGCACATCATCATATGATTTCAGAACATCTGACTTTTTAAGTTACTTGAATTGAAAAAGGACTGGCTCTCGAATGTGAGTAGTGATCACTTTAGTAACATTTCAGAGCTACACATTATGCAAACATTAGTGTATATATTGGTAGCAGGAACAGCAGTATTCTAATTTAAATGTTTTTTCTGTGCCTTTTTTGATAGAATCTTCTTTTTAACAATATTTAATGAATGGTTTATGCTTTAAACATGCTGCCGGTACCATTTTTGATCCTTGTCTTCTTATATTTGATGTTTTTAAAGTGTGCAGTATTTGTGTTTCATGCTAGTATTCATTTTTATGAGTTTCAGGACTTTAGAGAATTATCTAGAAAGTTGACTTGCTAAACCTGTTTTTCTTCTTGTAATTTAAGAGCAACGATGGACTTAATTGGAAGGAACTTCTCAAAATTAAGAGTGCTCATAAGTTGTTATATGCTCTTGAAATTATTGAAGCATTAGGAAAACCTAACAGAAGAATAAGAAGAGAGTCAACGGTAATTACAAATCCAGTATTATCATTAAGGACTTTACTCTTCTAGAATTTCATTCTAGAAATTTTTTTTCTCTTGATAACCTCCTTTATTTATATTTTTCCCTTTCTCACAGGGAAGTTATAGTGATCTTTATCCAGATTCTGATGATTCAAGTGAAGATCAAGTGGAAAATAGTAAAAATTCCTGGACTTGCAAGGTTTGATCATGTTTTGTAAAAGATTGAGGAAAGTACTTTTGGGGTTCTAGAAATCATTATTTTAAGGATTTTTTAAAGATTTATTTTAGCTTTATGTTTTTGAGTATTTGCTTGCATATATGTAGTACTTGTGGAGGCTAACTGAGCCTCGAAGGGAGGCAGAGTTAGTTGCTGGGTGGGGAATGGTAGCGTGTGTGCGTGCATGACTGAACATGCTGTAAGGCAGATAGGAAGCTTTTCAGTTGCTTGAGGGATCGTCTGGTAGTGGCTCTGCGTGGTCAGGAGATGCTCCAGGGAAAGGGAGGTGGAAGACGCAGCCACCCACTCAGATGCAATTCTTGTGCTTCACATGTGCCTGTTTCATGGTCTCCAGCATAAAGAGGGTGACTAGCAGAGGGCCTGCAGTGGGGCCTGGAAGTACCGAGGTGATGGGCACCTCTCACCAGAGCCTAATGCTCTGAGACCTCTGAGTCCGTCTAGCAAGAGAGACTCAAAAGTAAGGGCCAGTGTTCAGGCCATGGGAGACAGGGCTGTTGTAAGTAGTCTCCATTGACTAGCAAACACATACAACAAGGGAGGTTGTGCCTGTGGTCTATTTGAAGAAACCATGTGTGCAGAAGTGTTGGTGGCAAAGATGCCAATTGTGCTGCTGCCACCCAAGATGAGTAAGTAGTTTGTTATTGGTGAAGCTCCAGGCAGCAGCCTGTGGTGGTTCACTTTCATGGTCAGCTTGGTTGGATTTAGGATCACCTAGGAAACATAGTCCCTAGCATGCCTGTGAGAAGGTTCCAAAGGGGCTGCAGTGAGAATGAAAGACTTACCCAAATGTGTGACACAGTCCCTGGTTTCCTGAACTAAATAAAAACATAAAAGGGGGAAGAGCCAGGGAAGTATTTGATTCTTTCTACTTCCTGACTGCAAATGCAGTGTGACCATCCGCCTCCTGTTCCCACCACTCTACCTTCTGTAGGAGAGAGACAGAGGGATGGAGGGGGAGAGAGAGAATGAATGAATGAATGAGAGAGAGAATGTGAGAATATTCTTAGAAGCCAGTGCCTATCCTTTAGTGTCAGCCTTACACCTCCTCTGAGACAGGGTCTCATTGGCCTTGAACTCATCAGCTAAGCTTACTGACTGGTTAGCAAACCCTAGGTATACTTTTGTCTCAGTCTTCCCAATGCGGTGGTCATAAGCAGTTAACATCGTGTTCTCGGTGGGTAAAAGTGCTGAATTTAGTTATGTGCTTACAAGGTAAGGCTTTTACTGAATGACCTAATTTAAAGTGTAGGTGAAAAATTAAATTTTTACCCTCTACGATAGTAATGTTAAGTGAGATCATTTAATGTTTTGTTTTCCTCAATGTTGAGCCTACTGTCAGCGTTGTCTCCTCGTTCTCTAACTCACATTGAACGTTGGACATCTTAGTATCTGAGGTTGTATTGCTAAAATGTGAAGTCATGTTTATAACAAGATTTTTTGAAATAATTTCTGAAAAATTTTATATAGAAAGTACTTTTAGGGGCTGGTGAGATGGCTCAGCGGTTAAGAGAACTGACTGCTCTTCTGAAGGTCCTGAGTTCAAATCCAAGCAACCACATGGTGCTCACAACCATAAGGAGATCTGATGCCCTCTTCTGGAGTGTTGAAGACAGCTACAGCATACTTACATATAATAAATGAATAAATCTTTAAAAAGAAAAGAAAGAAATTACTTTTAGCTAGGTGGTAGTACCTTATACCTTTAATCCCAGCACTTAAGAAGCAGAGGCAGGTGGTTTCTGAGTCAACATGGTCTTCAGAGTGAGTCCCAGGACATCCAGGGCTATACAGAGAAATCCTGTCTCACTGCCCCTGCTAAATTAATTTTTTACTTATAGACAGTAATTTTTTTTTAATAAAACACAAGATTCTTTTAAATGCTTGGTTACAGAGTCAGCAATGCAGATCACCGTTGTTCCGTATAACTGATTTCCTCCTTTCTTTACCCTCCAAATTGCTTACAGTTTGTTGCTGCTGGCGGGCTTCAGCAGTTACTAGAAATTTTTAATTCTGCGATTCTAGAGCCTAAAGAGCAAGAATCATGGACTGTGGTAAGTGACCTTGTTTATCTTGACTAATTATAGTTGTTACCTTATTTCAGTCACTTCTGTTTCATTCCAACATACCTCTCACTGCATGCTCGGTTGAGCTAAGACATCTAGTAGAAAGGAAAAGTTTGAATAAGTTGAATAGGTGGAAAGTGTGTAACGGAATGGAGCCGTAGAGGCCAAAAGCACTTCCAGGCAAGCCTGATCAACTCATGCACGGGACAGAAGAAAGAACGGACTTCTACAGTGGTTGTTTTTGTCTTTGTTGTTGTTGTTGTTGTACTTTTGTTTATTTTTGGTTTTTTGAGGCGAGCCCTGCTGTTCTCAGACTTACTCTATAAACGAGGGTTGCATTAAATTCACAGAGGTTACCTGCTTTTGCCCCCAGAGTGCTGGGATTAAAGGCATACACCACTACTACCGCCCTGCTAGAGTATTTTTTGAACATATTTGACATGAATAAGTGCTAAAGTTAATTATTCAGAAATATTGCAAGTTTATGAACAATTATTTCTCAGGTTGTTTAAATCATTTATTAGTATTGATGTGGTTTTTAATTTTTTCGCTTTCTTTTGAGGCATGTTGTCTTTTTTAGTCACGGTCTCCCTGTGTCCCCCAGGCTTTAACTAATCCAGTGCTGGTCTCAGATTTTGAATCCTCCTGTCTTGGCCTCCTGAGTGCTGACTGAGATTATACTTGCACTACCATGCCAACTGTTACTTGCTTTTTAAAGGTGGTTCAGGCTGGGAGTAGAAGCCTACATGTTAAATCCCAGGACTTAGGAGGCAGAGCCAGGCAGATTCTCTAATTCAAAGGCAGCTTGGTCTACAGAAAAAAGTTCCAGGACAGCCCGAGCTACATGATGAAACCCTGTTTCTAAGTTAAAAAAAAAAAAAAAAAAGTCAATTAAAAATGATTCATTTATATATATGTGTAACTTGATAGATGTTTCACTGGTGATTAAATGTAGTCTTTTTCCAGTGACTTCGATTTTTGCGAATGAGTATATTTTGTTTTGACTAATTCTGCTTTTATAGTGATGGTACACAAAAAGTATTTCTAGACCATACTAATTTATCTCCCATGGCATCAAGAAACTGAGAATAATTAATCTTTTCATTTTTATAATAATCAGAAGTTTCACTAGTTCTTTTGTAATATTTCACATATTTTCTCTCAAAAAAAAGAAAAAGAAAAAACCAACATGAAAAAAACTCCTATTATGTTACTATTATGAAGTTAAAATAACACTGCTTTAATATTAGGTAAAGAAAATTGCTAGTGCAATATTCACAACTTTATAATGATTTATGTAATAATGCTGTCAATCTTTGAATTAAATATAAAATAGGTTCTTTTTATTTGGAAGTCCACTGGAGTGTTAACTTGTTTGTATTTGGGTTTTAGAGGTACCTTGATAGGACAGTTCAGCATCAGTTATCAGATACTAGGTTATACTTTGTACAGTTGAGTCTTTCTCTCCGCCATTTTAGGTTCTGGTAACTAATCAGAAACTTAAGTTGTGAGGTTTTCCTGGCAAGTGTCTTTCATCACTGTGCTACCTCATCAATTGATCCCCTCTGTTTGCCTTCTCATTACTTACATGGTTTTAAATATTTGCTTTCTTTAGGATTATGTTGTTTGTCTTTTAGTCAGGGTCTACCTAGGTTCCTATGAAAGCTGAGCATCTTTTTCTGTGATATTATCATGCATTTGTGGTTGTATGTACATATTTTTATACATCTTCAGATACCTTTTCAAGTTAGGCTGGAAGAAATTTATCAGTTGATGAGTATTTGTAATGTTTCCACTTGTGGGTGTTAATATGTTGCTGTCAGTATGGCCAACTTGCGTGTATACTTAAGAATCTTAATTGCTGGGTTCAGTAGTAATTGTGTTTAACTTTTAACAATCAGCCAAGCAGGTCTACCATTTATATTCCAACTAGCTTTGTTTATCCTAGTTTCCCCACAAAAGCCATTTACTATCTTTGAGTTTTTAACCAGTCTAGGGTTGGTGAAGTTATATGTTCTCAGTTTTGATTTATATTTTCCTGATAACCAGTATGATTAAAGAGCTTTCTGTGTGCATATTGGTCATTGTCTTAGGGTTTTACTGTTGTGAACAGATACCATGACCAAGGTAACTCTTAGAAGGACAACGTTTAATTGGGGTTGGCTACAGGTTCAGAGGTTCAGTCCATTATCAGGCAGGAGCATGGCAGTATCCAAGCAGGCATGGTGCAGGAGGAGCTTAAGAGTTCCATATCTTCATTTGAAGGTTGCTAGCAGAATACTGACTTCTAGGGTGTAAAACATTTAAAGCCTACAGGCACAGTGACACACCAACTCCAGCAAGGCCACACCTTCTAATAGTGCCACTATTGAGCATACACAAATCATCACAGTGATCTTCTATATCCTGGGCGTATGTTACTTTTTTCAGGTCTATTAAATGCTTTTATTGTTGAGTTTTAATGTCCATAGGGTCTCAAACGCTTTTCTGCCAATAAATGGTTAACTTTTGCTTTCTTTGTGTGTAAACACGAAATATATTCTACTTTTGGTGGGGTTGCTTGTCTTTTTGAGGCTTGTGCTTTTCTTGCGAAGATTTAGGATTGTTTTCATCTACATTTTCTGGTTTTTACTTGAACTTCAGGTTTTCATTGATTCTAGGTGAAGTTTTATCCATGCAAGTAATAATGCAGTTATTTTTAAGAATGTTGCAGTTTTGGAAGTGTATGCTTGTGTAATGCTCAGTCATGCTAGAATCATGAAGAATTCTGAATATGTAGAATACTTCATTACCCCGAGGGTCTGCCTATTTTTAAAATACCTTCTCTCCCTCTTCCAGCAAAGCAGCTCTAGGAAACTTGAACCATAAATTAAAGCTTCGGTTAATAAAAATGTATGTAACTTTGGAGCAGTACTTAAGTAGTCTTCTACATTTGTCTGTGTTTCAAAATATTTTGATGTTGAAGAATATGTTAGTAGTCAGTGAGTTTTTATTATTGATAGTGGATTTATTTTATATGACATGCGCAGATTTGCTTATCTACCTCTGAAGAAGCTATGGATATTCATACATAAGTTTTTGGGGTTCATATTTATTTTTGGGTAAATTTCAGGAAATTAAATCACTAAATAATAATGTAAGTGAAAATTTAAATTTATCCAAAGCTACCAAACTGTTTTTTAGTGAAGATCTACTGTAGAACATAAATTGAATGTCCTACTAGTAGTTGCTTATGACCAAGAGTTAAACTTTGAAACTTTCAAGAGCTAGGTGACTGTAGAGTGTTCCCTGGTTCATAGAGTGTTGCTTATCTTGTATGAGTTCCAGGGGTTCATCTCCACATCTGCAAGAGCTTTTAAGACCTTGTTTTTCCTTTTTTCAGCTATACATATGGTGTGTGCTATTCTTGTGGTTATCGATGGTTTTCTTGTTTGCTTCTTTCAGTCGTGGTTTTGTTTTGTAGTTCAGGCTGACCGTGAAGTTTCGTTTTGCTGACTCAGCTTCCTATGTTTGGAACCTCCATGCCTGGCTTGGCAGGGTCTTTTTACAGACAGAAGGTGTGAATCTGGACATAGCTGCGGGTGTTCTTAAACTCCTGTGCTGGGACTGTGGGTGTGCACTACCATATTTGTTTTATGCTGTATTGGGAGTTGACCTCTAGAGTTTGTGCATGCTAAACAGCCACTCACTCTTCTAACTGAGCTACATACTGAGCCCTAAACAATATTTTCCCTCATTTATTTATTCATTATTCATTCATTTAGTTTGTGTATGTTACATGGTCACGCTTGTGCCTTGGCATGCGCATGGAGATTCTTTCCTATTGTATGTTCCTAGGGATTGAATTCAGGTCATCAGGGTTGGCCGCAAGCACCTTATACACTGGGTCTATCCCAGCAGCCCCAAAGTATCTTTTAAGAGGTGTTTTTAATTTCACTGAAAATTGTATTTGGTTTAAGAAATATGTATTGCAAGGTCAGAATGATTTTTCTCCTTCTATAATTTTTCTTATGTGTGGTGGAGGTTTATATGTATATGTATGTTACATGCATGTGTGTCTGCTGGTAGTCTCTCTAAGGCACCTGATTTGGAGGCCAGAGGTTAACTTCAGGTGACTCTTGCTGTTCATCTTAGCTTTTGACACCTTTCATCTTGAGCTCACTATTTCATCGAGTTGGTTGGAAAGTAAGCCTTCTGGACCTAGCATCCTCACAGCCCACTCCAGCGGGCTGTGTTGTACCATGTAATTATGCATATTGTTGCTCTGTATTCTCATCAGTTATATTGATGAACATTTGAAGTTTAATAACATGGTATTGCTATTACTGAGGGAAGGATGCTTTATGTAGGTGGTAATGGAGCCAAACTCAGTGTCTCTTGTTTGTACAAGAAGCACTTTATTCTCCGGCCTTCTTTCTAGCTCTGTATTTTGTTTTGTAGTTCTCTTTGATATGTATAGTGTTGTTATATTGCATTTTGAATTAGCTTCTATATGTGAAAGATAAGATTGAATTAGTTTATTTACTCATATAACATCTAATTTTACTAACACCATTTGTTG
Organism: Apodemus agrarius; assembly: GCA_964023405.1. NCBI lineage: Eukaryota > Metazoa > Chordata > Mammalia > Rodentia > Muridae > Apodemus > Apodemus agrarius. The sequence continues at coordinate 95,671,120 of OZ030016.1, forward strand.
AAACTGTTTCTTTTTTATTTGAATTATATTGATGAGAATTTGAAGTTTAGTAACATGATATTGCTATTACTGAGGGAAGGATGCTTTTTTTCTGGTAGATAGATGTAAGTACCACTTAGCACTGGAATCAGGAGAATAGGAGGCCAAGGATTGTTGTAGTGAAATTTCTGAAAATCTTCTCTTATATGTAAGTGATATTCTAATTTACTTGTTTAAAAGAAAGTTTTTTGACTTGTTATTAGATCTTAAAATTCATTATAAATTTTATTTTTCCATACTATTTATGTATCTTAAATACATTTGTAATAAATGTAAGAATTTCAGTTAAAATGTCCTTTGGAGTATTTGGAATTCTGTGGTCTGAAAATATCAAGCCTGGCATACATGGCAAGGTCAGGCCAGTCAGAGCTTTGCAGCGTATTTTCCCAAAATTACTGTGAGCTTCTATTAAGAACATTTTATAATAGTTCTGTGGGAATTAAATATCTCACTTCTAACTTATTATATTTATACCCTTTTACAGTTTATATTTAAAAAATAAAGTAAAATAATAATAGCAATAGCTTTTGAATGCAAAACTTTGTGTAGTGACCACTGTTTCTCCTCTTGAATCCATGGCAAGAGCCACAGCCTGCAGTGAAAGGTGCAGACCAGGATGAAAAGGACACCTTCATTGTTTTCACTAGCAGCCTCAGCCTTGGGAATTGGATGTAGGTTTAGCTGCCTGTGAAGAGAAGTCTATTGGAGTATTTTATATTCCTTTTTCACTCTTTATTTCTTGAGAGGCAGTAGGAGGCTTGAGACAGGGTTTCTTTGTGTGGCCTTAGCTGTTCTAGAACTATCTGTAGAGCAGACTGATCTTGAACTCCCAGAGATCTGCCTGCGTCTGTCTCCTGAGTGCTGAGATTAAAGGCGTACACCCCTACCACCTGGCATCACTCTTTGTCTTATGGAGTGAAAAGTGTACCTGTGGGGTGTGCTCAGCTACAAGTTCAGTTTACTTAGGAACCAGTGAGTCCAGAGGTCACTAACCATTTTCCAAGATTATGCTAATTGTATTACAAATTATTTGTTTCTCCCTAGTGGGCTACATATAATCTGCCACTCTCAATTAAGTGTAGGCAATTGAGTTACGAATTCTAGATGGAGAGGCACACTGTGATGCTGTGGCTACCAGAGGAGCAGTTCAAGGAGCCTTCCTGTGAACAATGTCTTTAATATATTCACAAATTATCATTTAAATGGAAAACTTTCTTTGCCATCCATATTTATGATTTTTTTTAATTTTTTTATTTTTATTTTTTTTGGTTTTTGGTTTTTTTTTTTTTTTTTCCGAGACAGGGTTTCTCTGTGTAGCCCTGGCTGTCCTGGAGCTCACTCTGAAGACCAGGCTGGCCTCGAACTCAGAAATCTGCCTGCCACTGCCTCCCAAGTGCTGGGATTAAAGGCGTGCACCACTAACGCCCGGCATGAATTTTTTTTTTTTTTTTTTTTTTTTTGGGAAGGAGTTTCTTAAGAGTTTAATTTTGTAATGGGTCATTTTCTTAAGATAAAGTTACATAATGTTAAAAAATCATGTAGCACATTGCTGAGAATCTACCCATAATTTTTATTTTTGTCTCTTAATTTCAGAGTTGTATAGTGGTCACACCTATCATACTCTGAAGTGGAAAGCTGACTTTTTTTCTCATTCGCAGTGGCAGCTGGATTGTCTTGCTTGCTTGCTGAAATTAATCTGCCAGTTTGCGGTAGATCCCTCAGATTTGGATTTAGCTTATCATGATGTTTTTGCCTGGTCTGGCATAGCTGAAAGCCATAGGAAAAGAACCTGGCCTGGAAAATCAAGAAAGGCTGCTGGTGACCATGCCAAGAGTCTTCATATACCACGATTAACAGAGGTAAAGTTTGGTAATTAACATTAAATTGTTCTAATGAATTCTGCTTAAGTTTTGAGAAAGTGTGTGGTTTGGTTTTTATAAAGTTAAGAAATACACTAATACATCATTGATACTATGATACTACCTATCAACCACAGCAATGTCATCATTTGACATGGTAATGGTGTTTTGGTAATAGTTTTCAATTCTTTTAATGGGAATGCACAGTGTACCATTGTAATACGGTGTCTAACCCTACAGTTACATGTATTATTAGAACTTTATGATGTGCATTCTGAGTAGTGTATCAGTCTATTCAGAAATACATATTTCAACAGAGGAAATGTAGAAGATGAATTTCATATGTGTGAGTTGAAGTGCTAAAAATCTAAAATGAAGTCTTAAAGGAAGCCAGCCAAAGAATTAGTCATCACTCCTATAGCTAGATAAAGATCATTGTTAGAGTTTTAAGGAGTTAAAAGCTTACCAAAGTGAACCTGTTGAACTAGAGTTAGCAAAATGAGTCCTTTTTAAAGCTGAAGACTGAGACTGCAGATGCTCAGAGGTTAAGAGCACTTACTCTGTTTCCAGAAGACTTTAATTTAGTTCAGTACTCCCACCACATAGCTCATAACTGGCTCCAGGATGATCTAATGTTCTACTCTGGCCTCTTTTGAGTACCTGCATATATGTACTGCATACACACACACACACACACACACACACACACACACAAAACAAAATTTAAAAGGTGAATGAAGCCTCATCTCTTCCGGTCAAGAACCTCTGGAGCACTGTACAAGAACAAGGAAGTCCACTATCTAGTCCCACAGGTTATATTAGGAACCCAGCTGTCAAAGGATGGATCTTGCCTTTTAGAGATATAGAAAAACAGTATAAAAATGATCACATCTTTCAGCATAAACAGAGCCTATGGGCCAGGTCTGGTGACACACATCTAGGATCCTAGCATTTCAGGAAATTTTCTGAACATTCAACCCAGCCAGAGTTAATAGGGAGATCCTGTCTTGAGAGTGAGAGATAGAGACAGAAATAGATCATTTTGACTACGTATGCTTTGTTCAGATAATCAGATGTATACCCCTCATCATCTCTGTGATTGGGGAAGTAGAGACTAAGATGAATTCTTACTGAAATCTCTTCCTCGTTCTGTCACCCCTTAAGAGGTACACTTCATCTGATACCTGCCACAAAACACGAGAGTAATGAATTGGTACTATGAGGTGGCAAACAAAAGATTTAGGAACTATTGGTTTAACTGGGAACCTAAACTATGTTTCACTCTTGCAATGTTAGAGATTATATTTGAAAATTCACTTCTCCTAGTATTGATATGAAAAGTTCCATGGATTCAAGATGGATTCCAAAGTGTTAACTAGTGGGAGATAGTACTTTGGTAATTTCTTCAATGTTTCAATTATGTTTTTAACAGAAGAAACCTTCTACATTGTAATATCAAATTGATGTGATTCTTGAAATAATTTCCTTTTAAAAATTTTTTACTCTTATGTGTATTATTACGTGTCTTGCCAATGTTTATACATATGCACCTGATAAGTGCTTGTTACCAAGGAGGCCAGAGAAAGGCCTTGGGTCGCAGTTAGGGGCTTCCATGTAGGTTCTGGGGCCAAGCCTGGGTCCTCCCCAGACAGCAAGTACTCTCAATGCTGTGCCATCTCTCTTAAGTCATTTTGTATTTATTGGTATTTATTAGTGATTTACTTTTTTATATTTGACTACTAAATAAATGTAAGTATTGATGTAAAATACACTTAGGGAGAATTAAAATGATTTGTTTTTAAAATACAGCAACTACATGGCTATTAAAAATAATTTAGATTATACAATCCCTTCATCTAATCAGACATACCTGCCATTTATAATATATACACACTTTGTTCAAGGATTTTGCATTTGGTATTATTCAGTTAGGAAACATGCATTTCTTTTTTTTTTTTTTTTTTAAAGATTTATTTATTTATTATATATAAGTACACCGTAGCTGTCTCAGACGATCTCGTTACAGATGGTTGTGAACCACCATGTGGTTGCTGGGATTTGAACTCTGGACCTTCAGAAGAGCAGTCGGTGCTCTTAACCGCTGAGCCACCTCTCCAGCCCGGAAACATGCATTTCTATATTTATTATTTACCAAACAATTGTAGGCTAGTATGCACATAAGAAATAAAACTTACTGTTCATGATTTTAGGGGAGGTAGGGGAATGAAAGTACATTTGGTATTTTGCTTTGTTCAAAGATTTTTTATTCTCCCTTGATGTTTTTGTTTTTAAAGGTATTTCTTGTGCTTGTCCAAGGAACCAGTTTGATTCAGCGACTTATGTCTGTTGCTTATACATATGATAATCTGGCTCCTAGGTATGCATTTTTGTGTTATATATGTATGTGTAATCACTTCTTAAGCTTCATTTTGAACTGGGCATGGTGGCACTCACCTTTAATCTTAGTGAACTGGGCATGGTGGCACTCACCTTTAATCTTAGTATTGTGGAGGCAGAGGCAGGTGGATTCTTCACTTTGGGGCTAGAGAGACAACTGAGTAAAAATGCATTTGTAAGCAGGAGAACCTGAGTTCAACTGCCACGCATCATAATGCCAGATGATTAGGTCTGTACTTGTAATTCTAGAGGTGATGTGCATCAGTGATAGGACCATCCTCAGTCTCTTCAACTTGGCAGGACCGAGCTTTAGTAAAAGAGAGACCCCTTCTTAACGACGAGGTGGAGAATAATAGAAGATACTTGGCCACCCCTGACTGTGGTTGCATGTATATCATATACATTAACCACTTCATTTTGAAAAAGTTTTTTTTTGTTGTTTTTTTTTTTTTGTTTTGTTTTTTGTTCTTTTGTTTTTCCGAGACAGGGTTTCTCTGTGTAGTCCTGGCTGTCCTGGAACTCACTCTGTAGACCAGGCTGGCCTCGAACTCAGAAATCCGCCTGCCTCTGCCTCCCAAGTGCTGGGATAACAGGTGTGCGCCACCACGCCCGGCTTGAAAAAGTTTTTAATATAAACATTACCAGGATCTTATAATGTATTGCCCTGCTTTTTCCATCTGGACTTACATATATTGTTAACACTTGTCAAACATATATTCATGAGTATTTCTGTGTATGTTTATAAATTCTATTGAATTTCATGAATGTAAATTGTAGACATTATAACTATGTAGAACTATTTTAATATCTGTCTCTTAAAATCAAGGATTTTTTTTTGAGTGTGACTAGACTTTCTTTTATTGTAGATGTGTGTAGATGTGTACACACATCTACTATTAGAGACTTTCTAGTTTCCTGGGTTTGAAATTATAGGTGGTTGTAATGAGTATGCCAGGAAGAGTGGAATTTGATTCCAACATTCATTCCTGGAAGCCCACAGTTGCCTATAGCTCTAGGTCCAGGGTATCTACTTACCTAGTCTGGCCTCCATGGGTACAAGTGTGTACATGCACACCACACACACACACACACACACACACACACACACACAATCTTAAAGATAAATCCTCAAACAGTTTTTATATATTCAATTAATGGCTCCTACTAGATTGTCTCATTAGATTGATTTTTTTTTAGATTAGTGCTAGGCCCCAGACAAGCATTTTATGTTAAGCTAGATCCTAAAGTCCCTGTTATTTGGGTAAGTTCATGCTGATGCTAGAGCCAGGTGTGTGTGTCTTGCTTTACTGCTCTCCACCATATTCTCTGAGACAGGCTATGGAGCTCTGCCTGGCCCTGCTCTCCAGAGAAATGCAGACATGCCTTAGGTTTTACTTGTGTGCATGGGATTTGAACTTAGATATTCATGCTGCACAGTAGTGACCACTGGCCACTGAGCCATCTTGGCAGTCGTAGTCCTTTAAGCTTTTGAAGGTTTGTTCTTGGGTCAGCATACTGTGATGCCATCCATTGTCATAATCCTTCCCCGTTTTGTAACTAGAAATACTTTCACAACCTTGCCATAATAATGATATTTTAGTAGTACAGACCCATTTTGGTTTCTTTCTTTTTTTCTTTTTCTTCTTTTTTTTTTTCCTTTCGAAACATGATCTTGCTAGGTCTGCCTTTCTTCATCCTTGCAGTTCTCCTGCCTCAGAATCTATAATTCTGAAAATCCAGACATGTGCCCGTTATGCCCAACTTGGGCCAGAAAAGCAAAAGGGCAGTTCTAGAACATTTTTCTGTGTGGTCCTTCCATTTTTTAGTAGTAATGCTCCAGAAGTGACATGTTTTTCATAGTACATTCTGCTGATGTCATTTGCTATTGATGGTACTAATTTTAAGAGTTAATTTGGCTTCCTATTCTACTCAAAACTTCCTTTCTAATAAGCTGTCAGTGTGAAGACATTCTGAAGTTATAAGCATATTGCTTTCCATAAAACCTCAATTGACTTGAGCTTTTATCAGTAATTTTTTTCTTGACTAAATGTTAGTATATTCTCTGCCAAATATTGATTTTCCTAATTATTAGAATTTCTTCAATATCATTGGATAACCCATTATATAAGGAGATACACTTTTTAATGTTATTCACCTAATTTAGTATTAATTGGATTCATGGATTTGAAAATATTTACGTAAAATTCTTTAATGTCATTATTCCTTTTTCTCAAATTATGCAAGCTGCCTTACAGCCACTTGAAATGTGTCCTTGTTCCCTTTCATGTACCCCTATCATTTGAGGATAAATGCCCCCATATTAAACAATGTCTCTGTGGTATATTATAGGTATGTCATGCTTCCCCTCCCCACAGGGTTTTCAAAATTTTACACATCTGTTTGAGTATCTGCAAATGTGTGTGTAATTGAGAGCTGGGGAGATCCGAGAGTCATTTTGAAAGATGCTTTTCTTCTGCTTGCCAGAAAAGTTGGAATTCTGGATGTTTGGATTTTCGTTGTCTGTGGTTTTTCCATGGATGGAACTAGATATGTGTATGTAAAACTAAAAGAGCTAGAAAGATGCCTTGATAGTTAAGTACTTGCTGCTGTGTCATTAGGACCAGTGTTCAGATTTCAGCACCCACTTCACTGGGCATCCCCACACACTTGCTCTGTATCGCTGAGTGGACAGAGGCAGGGAGGTCTCTGGAGCTTCTTGGCTTTTATCCTAGTCTAATATATCTGATCCCTGTGTTTACAGATAGATCCTACCGCTAAAGAATGTGTGGAAAGTGGTAGATACCTTACAGGGTTTTTTTGGCCTATGCATCTGAATAAGTGTGCATCATACCTGCACATGCATTCTTCCGTCTTTGTCTCTCTCTGTTTCCCTGTGCCCCATACCGCCAACACACAAAATGAACCGGAGCACCAGCAGTACACAACATGTTAACACTCAGAACTTGCATAAATAAATTCTTAATATATGGTTTGAACAAGCAACAACATCCCATTTATTTATACTACTTTAGAAACTTTGAAATATAGAAAAATTTAATACAGATTTGAAATAAAAAAACAGGTTTGGCCTGATGGTGATGGTTATAGCACACACCTTTAATCCCAGCACTTGGGAGGTAGAGGCAGGCGGATCTCTGAGTTTCAGGACAGCCTGGGCTACATAGGCTACCTTGTTCAAAAAAACCCACCAACAACAAACAAATGGGGATGGGGGGAGACAAAAAGAGAGGAGTTGGTTAACATATGGGGACCTAGTTTTATGTCTCATTGTCATAAATTAGAATGTAATAATTTTAAATATTTCATAGCGTTTTATTAGTCTGAACTTTGTTGAATACAAGGAGTACATATAAAGTTGATGTAATTCATTCTCTAAGAAAGCATTAATCTTTGTAGTACTACTTCTCTTGATCTCTTGTTTTGTCTTGAATTCTGTGCTACAATGTTTTCTAAAGCCAACCCCCCAGGAACCAGAATGAACCTTTTACCAGTTACTAAAATTTTCCTAATGCAGACACATACAGATTGCGCTTGAGTTAAATAACTGTATTGAGCTAGTATGAGCTTATAGAAACTAAACATGAGGGTCAGGTCTGTGGGTGTACTTCCACAATGCCAGCTACTGTGGAGACTGAGCCACAGTCATTACGAGGTCAACACAGGCCTGCTCTGCATTTGAGGGTCCTGTTTTTATAAAGCAAACAAGGATCAACAGGATGCTTTGGTGAGTACTTGCCCCCCAGCAATTGAAGGTGACATACATACATACATACATACAATGATTATATCATGGCCTTTGCTGCTATATAAATGTTTCTCTTTTATAATGTATAAGTGAATTTAGAAATTAATTTTGGGTGCCAATAAAATTGCTGAGAGAGGGAGGCCATTTAGACCTCAGACAGCAGGAGTGCAACCTACCAGTCAGCCAAGCTAGGCCAATTTTCCCTGCCTTGGCTTCTTGATTGGCCGAAATTACTGGTCTGCAGCACCAGCTTCTTTCATTTTTATTTAACAGAGAAATACACCTTTTTTATTTTATTTATTTATTTTTTTTGTTTTGTTTTGGTATCAAGGACCAAACCCAGGGTCTTTTTATATGCTACTATGTGCTAGGGAAACAATTGTAGTACAGTGGTGCTTTACTCTTATTTGTTACTGTTACTATTTTTGGAGTTTTTTTGTTTTGTTTGTTTGCTTGCTGTTTTGTTTTGTTTTGGGGGGGGGGTGTTGAAATAGTCCCGGCTGTCCTGGAAGTCACTCTGTACGTCAGGCTGGCCTCAAACTTAAGAGATATCTTTGTCTGCCTTGGCCTCCCAATCACTGGGATCAAAGGCATGCACTGCCCCCAACACCCAGCCCAATTAATGTATTTTTATTGACATGTCATTATTTTGCTGTGTAATAGACCTTAAAACTTATTCCTCCTCTCTGAAGTTTCTTACTTTTTAAACAAAAACCCCCTATATTATCCTATCTTCTGAAAACCATCTTGTTGCTCTCCTAAGAATTTATTTCACTTGCTCCTAGTTTTAAAAATAAGTGAAGAGTCTGACTGTAAATTTCTTAAGTCTCTTTGGAGCGAATTTATAAGCTGTAAGGAATATATAGTAATTACTTTATTACATTGCCAAGTTTAATTAGGAGTGGTATCATATTTTTGTTTTACAGAGTGTTGAAAGCTCAGTCTGATCACAGGTCTAGACATGAAGGTAAGAACTCAACAAAGTGTCCTTTAGGTTTTTAAGGAAAGTATGTAAGAGCCGTTGTTAAGCACCCTGTATTTAATTCTGAGCGTTGTGTATTTATAACACAGACCGTATCATGCTTTCTTTCCTTTCAGTGTCCCATTACTCAATGTGGCTCCTGGTGAGCTGGGCTCATTGCTGCTCGTTAGTCAAGTCCAGTCTTGCTGACAGTGACCATTTACAAGATTGGCTGAAAAGGCTGACCCTCCTTATTCCCGAGGTAAGAGAAAAACAAGATCAAATAGTGGTGAAGGAATGTTCATGATTCTGTTAATCATTTTCATTATTTACCATTTAGATACAGAATCTGATAAACTAAAAAGTGTAAATATTACGCATTCATATTTGTGTCTGTGTTTTGCTCTGTTCTGGGTGTTCGAGGTGGCCACATCGGGATTGTTCTCTTGGAATCTGTGAAGTGACTTAAATACTTTTTAAGATGCTTGTGGTTCTAAAGTGTTTTTTATATTGTAAATAACATTATTATGAAAAACCTTTAATCCTATTTATTTCTCTAACTTTATATTTTTATATTTGTTTCTGCTTTATAGCCATAATTAAGCATTTCTTTTAAAATAAAGTAGGCATATCCTGCCGTGCACTACTGAATACTTTACATGATTATATGTTGTTTACGATACATTACTAGGGCTGGTGATGTAGGTCAGCACTCGCCTGCCTTCCAGGCTCGATGTTTATTCCTCAGCAAAACAAAAGGATTTGGGAAAGAAGTCAGCTGTCCTCAGCCATACTCCCCTGTGTTCACAGCACGTGGGAGTGTTGACCAGAGGATGAGGAGTGCCAGGCTAGCATTTGGGCCCCCTCAGGCAACAGAAAAGTCTGATTTCAAACAGACAATAAATTTACTAGAGCTGTTTCCACTACATTATCCCCCTTCCGTCTTCTTTATCTTTCTCTTCATTTTTTTAGTCCTCTTCCCTTTTTTCCCTTTCCCTACATACACAAGGGCTCCTCTCCTTTCTGCTTACATCTCTCGCCAGTTCTCGGTGCGGGGCGCAAACCCAAGGCCTTATTTGTACATGGGGGGCAGCTGCTCTTACGCTCCATTGTATGTGTTGTATTCCCAGGACTCACCCCCCACCCCCCACAAGGTCTTATGTAGCCCAGTTTGATATCAGGATTGATAATGCGATTTAGAATAAGCTTAATCTTTTGAGACACTCTAGCCTCCAACTTACTGAGTAGCTGAGCATAAGATTCCAGTATGCTTTACCTGACTGATAAAATGCTGGAAATAAAAATTGGGGCGCAAACTCTTTATTAACTGAGCTATTTACCTAGCCTATGAATAGCCTTTTAATACTCAAAGACTGCCTCTGTTTTTTCCTTTAGACTGCAGTTCGCCATGAATCTTGCAATGGTCTCTATAAGCTATCTCTGTCAGGCCTTGATGGAGGAGACTCAATCCATAGGTCTTTCCTTCTTTTGGCTGCCTCAACATTGTTGAAATTCCTTCCTGATGCTCAAGCACTCAAACCTCTAAGGGTAAGATTTTAACTTGTTGCAAATTTGTTATTGTGTACTGTAGCCTTGTTACCTCCTAAACTCCTGATTCTTTCCTCCCCACCCTGGAGTGCTGGGTATGTAAGTGCACACTACAGTACCTCTGACCATTCTCAGGGGCAGCGCCACAGACACTCAGAGCACCATGTGATTGGATTTCAGCTTTGAAGTGTCTGTCATGAGCATGCAGGTTTGGAGATACTGTGTATCCCTACAAAGTTGAAAAATTATTTTTTTTAATTCCTTTTGTATTACCTAGTGTGACACTTTGTAAGAAGCTTATATTACATCATAAATATAATAATTTTATCATATAATAAAAGGTCCACTAGTACAGTATTTTAAAACAATTTACAAAACTATACACTATAGCATTTGTATATTTTCCTATTATACCTTTTCCATAAAATTGGAGACCCTTTTTCTTTTCTGTTTTTGTTTTGTTTCTTTCTTTTGAGACATTGCTTTATTCTGTTTCCAGATTGAATTTGGACTAAAGTTGAAATTTTGTTTTTCCTTATGTCCCGATTTTATGATTTTACAGAATTCACCAGGCATTCACTCTTGTTAGTGTTTGTATATTATTTAGTTGTTCAGGCATTTAATTTCATAAAGTTTGTTGTTGCTTAAATATGTTAATATTTTCAAAGGTGATTTTACAAGGTGAAATTTGTTTTTATAGGTAGATGACTATGAAGAAGAGCCACTGTTAAAACCTGGATGTAAGGAATATTTTTGGTTGTTATGCAAGTTAGTGGACAACATCCACATAAAGGACGCTAGTCAGGTATGTTCAAAGAAAACCCAAGTCACGCACAGGGACGCACATGGCTTTATTTGTCCTTTTAGCTGAGGGCACCTTTATTCATCTCTAGCAGTCCTGTCCTAACTTTCTTGTTACATTATTCCCTTGTGTTCTGCCCTAGTTCCTTTCTTATTTTCACTTTAACCTTAAATCTTCATCTGGGGGCTAGAGACATGGCTCAGTGGTTAAGAGCACTGACTGCTCTTCCTCTGAAGGTTCTGAGTTCAACTCCCAGCAACCACATGGTGCCTCACAACCATCTGTAATGAGATCTGGCACCCTCTTCTAGAGTGTCTGAAGACAGCTAAAGTGTACTTACATATAATAATAAATAAATCTTTTTAAAAAAAGGTGTTCTCTCCTAAATCTTCATCTGTATGTGCTTCTGACCAATCTAAGGTTTGCAAGACCTTAATTAGAAGTGAAGTATATATTATGCATGCCAGCATAGGTGCACTGTCCGTCAAGGCCAGGCGAAGGGACTGTTACTCCCTTGGAGCAGTGGTTCTCAGCCTGGGGGTCGTTAACTGTTTGGGGGGTGGGGGCCACATATCAAATGTCCTTCCTATCAGATGTTTACATTTTGATTCATAACCACATCAGAATTAAACTGGTGAAATAGCAACAAAATAATTTCATGGCTGGGGGGTCACTAGAACACGAGGGATTGTGGGAAAGGGTGGCAGCATTAGGAACGCTGAGAGCCACTCCAGGTACAGTTGGTCGTGTTGGTGTCCCTCCTCACTGTAGGCCTGGAAGAACATCAAGTGTACTTAACCCCTGAGCCATTTCTCCAGCCCTGAAACTTAACTTTAAGTTACACACACACACACACACACACACACACACACACACACACACGCACGCGCGCGCGCTTGCGCGCGCAGGTAGATTTGGGGTCCTGGATATATCAAATAAATGTTAATGTTCATATAAATATGTAAAAATAAGAAATATGTAAAAAATAAAGCTTCAATTGAAATTATTTTAAGCTAAACTAAAACACTTTATTTTGAACAAATAAGTGCTTGGATTAAAGGTTTGCCCCACCACATCAAGCTACAAATAAATGTTTAGGATTTGTTTTTTGTTTTTTGGTTTTTTTTGTTTTGTTTTTTCCCCCTGAGACAGGGTTTCTCTATATAGCCCTGGCTGTCCTGGAACTCATTCTGTAGACCAGGCTGGCCTCAAACTCAGAAATCGCCTGCCTCTGCCTCCCAAGTGCTGGGATTACAGGCGTGCACCACCGCCCGGCTTTTTTTGTTTTTAGGATTTTTTTTTTTTAATAAATGTTTAAAACAAATACATTTTGAAGATAAATTTGCCACATAGACTTTATGTAAATTAGCTCAACTGGAAATGTCTATGTTAATTCTGAAAAGGTGATACTAACAACAATTTTGAGATTTGAGAACTCTTTTCTCTTAACATTTTCATACATATGAAAATACAAATGGAAGTATAGTATATCGTCATAAAAAATAGTCTGAAGCATTTATATTCTCTGGATTTTAGTTTTACAAGAAACTTTTTAAAGCAGTTTTTATTTGTGAAGTAATTACAAAATTAATATTGAACACGTTTTAACTTATTTAATTACTACTTTTTTTTAAGTATAGAATAGTTTATTCAGGGCATGGGAAGGGGAGTTAAGAGAGTAGTAGATCCCAGCACTCTGGGAGGCAGAGGCAGGCGGATTTCTGAGTTCGAGGCCAGCCTGGTCTACAGAGTGAGTTCCAGGACAGCCAGGGCTATACAGAGAAACCCTGTTTCGAAAAAACCAAATCAAAAAAAAAAAAAAAAAAATGAGGGTAGTAGAGGCCAGCGGTGAACACGTGGTGAGAGGGGGAAGGGAGGGGGAGGAGAGTAAGGGTAAGGGAAGAGCCCAAGAGGGCAAGAGAAAAAAACAGGAGAGCAACAGGAGAATTAGTACTTTTTAAAGTAGTGATACCAGATAAAAATTTTTCTTTCTTGATAAATGAAGTAAGGGAAAAACCAAAACCAAAATTCTTTACTCTCTTCTCAGCTGTTTACTGTCCCACTATAATCACTGCTGTGGCTGTGACAATCTAGCTTTTTTTTTTTTCCTTCTTTTTTTTTCTTTTGTCTCCTGTGTGCCAAGATTTAGGACATGAGCCACCACTGCCCTTTTTAATGGACTTGATGCACTTGAAAGTATAGGTTTTTAAAAAACTAATAATAAATAAAAAAAAATACAAAAATACAAAAACCGGGCGGTGGTGGCGCACGCCTTTAATCCCAGCACTTGGGAGGCAGAGGCAGGTGGAGTTCTGAGTTTGAGACCAGCCTGGTCTACAGAATGAGTTCCAGGACAGTCAAGGCTATACAAAGAAACCCTGTCTCAAAAAAAACCAAAACAAAGTATAGGTTTTGGGGGTTGTTTTTGATACTATATAGATGAATAGGTAAATCGAGTTTATAACTTAATTTGTAAAATAACTTTTATTACACATAGTGAAATTTTGTATTTTTCTAATTTGCGATACATCAAACGTAAAATTCTGTATTTGAATTCTGTATTTTCTTTTTGCCTTAAGACAACACTCCTCGATTTAGATGCTTTGGCAAGACATTTGGCTGACTGTATTCGCAGGTAAAAATCTAATGCAGAATTAACAATTATATTATTACACAAAGATAAAACAGTATCTTGAATTTTATCTTTTGCTTGTATTCTTTTCTGACAGTAGAGAGATCCTGGACCACCTAGATGGCCGTGTAGAAGATGATGGGCTTTCGGGGCTCCTGAGGCTGGCAACAAGTGTCATTAAACACAAGCCACCCTTCAAATTCTCACGAGAAGGACAGGTATGTGTTAACGTATAGGTATGAATTATAATTGAAGATTCTTTTTATATTGCATACATGCTCTCTTTTGTTTTGCAATATACCTGAGCCTCTTCTGCTAAAAATTGATGGCAGACTCTGAATAAATTAACAGTGAAACTAGGAAGCTTAGCACATACGTTTAGAATGTAAGAAGATATTTTAATTTCTGTTACTTAGGGGAATGTCCAGTTTGACGATTCCTATGTGAAAACATACTTATATATGTGTTCTCTTGCACACTAATGTCTTCACATAGTAGAATCAATTAGTGATAATCATTCCAACTATAATGGCTTCACCCTGATTTTCTATATTTTTTAAGATTTATTTATTATTTATGTGAATACACTGTAGCTGTCCTCAGACACACTTGAAGAGGGTATCATATCTTATTACAGATGGTTGTGAGCCACCATTCGGTTGCTGGGATTTGAACTCAGGACGTCTGGAAAACAGCTAGTGCTCTTAACTGCTGAGCCATTTCCCCTGCTAATGCTTTCATACTTTTAAGCCCTCCTTGAAATGTGTCTTGAATATTTACAACTCCTAATGACTATGTCATCATTGGTGCTGTTCTCCTCTCCTGCAGTAAGGAAATGACTTTTCATTTTGAAGAGCTGTTATTTTGAGGTTACTTACTGTGTTTTAAACAGTAAGCAAAAGAGTACCATGACTTGTCTATATATGCCTGTGTGTTATTTATATATGTGTTTTGTGTATGTATGTGTAATATATACATATAATGCATACATGTGTGTGTAAAATGTACAAACACACACACACACACGCATTATACATTAAGGTTTATTTGTTCTATGACTCTTGTATTTCATCTTCTCTATAACAGATTCCCCCTTTTTTACTTGTTACTGGTTATTTTTATAAGAAATAACACTGATCAATTTAATTACTAATATCCCAGTTTATTTATTTTTTTAATTCATGAGCACTAGACTTTCAGCGACTGGAAGCATTCCAGCACATAACTCTTAATTTTACTTTGTTGTTCTTGCCTTTTTTCCCCCAGAAACTACTATATGCACTTTTTATTTGAATTAGCTCTCTTAAAATAAGTTATTATGCTGTATGTTATGTTGTCAAAGCCCTCTCCTTTTTTCCACTAGTGTATTCATTAGTAATAGTTAGATGTATAGATTGGTGGTTGAATTGTTATATAAAATTTTATCCAAAATTAGAAACATACTAAACTGTTTTTTTTTTTTTTTTTTTATTATAACATTTTACACAAAAAATACAAAGGACACCAAAGCTGCCTAGTACTGGAGACAAAGAAAGTTCTTCTGGGTCTTGATTACACCTCCCAGAATATTTTGTTTATTTTTGAAACAAGGTTTTATGAAGCCTAAACTTGTCCTGAACTTGGCCTGAAACCAAGCCTGGCCTTGAATTCCTGACCCTCCTGCCTTTATTTCCATAGTGTTGGGAATATAGTCGTGTGCATTTTATGTGAGTGTTCCTGAGAATATTTGTGGCCATATTTATTCCATGGTATATGTGAGATGGTTTTAGGACAACTTTTCCCATGTTGTTTCCAGCACAGAAAAGATTAGGCTTGGCAGCAAGTCCCTTTATTGTCTAAGTTTTCTGGTAAGGACTCTAGATGTAGAATATAAGAAATGTTGTTTATGTGTTTATAGTGGGAAGAGTTATGTTTTGATAATTTTTTTGTTGCTTTGAAGCTGTCTTGAGATAGCCAAGGTTGGCTCTGGATACTTTATATATAGTTTGCTCTGTGTAGGGCAGGATGATTCTGAACTCCTGATTCTCCTGCCTCCACCCTCCTAAGTGCAGGCATCGCAAGCACGCAATACTGTACATTTTCAGTTTATTTTGTATTACACTGTGATTTATTACCAAAACTATTTTTAATATTGAGCAGCAGTAGTGAATACCTTTAATCCCAGCATTCAGGAGGTGGTGGCAGGTGGATCTTTGTGAGTTCAAGGTCAATTTGTTCTATATAGTGAGTCCTGGGACAGCTGGAGCTACACAGAGAGCCTGTCTCAGAAAAATAAAAACAAAACAAAACAAAAAAAATTCTGTCATATCTCTGTAAATTCTTTTGTGAAGAATAAAGGTAGATTCAGAATAAATCAAAATGGCTCAGTATCTAGGGCAAAATGTTTTGATCACAGGCTTTAAGTATCCTTTTTCAAAATCACTATACAAATGAGCTCATTTTCTTTTGAGATATGAGACGTTTGGCAAAGATAGTTTATTGTTAAGGTACGCCACCCCTCTTCCCTTTCTCCCTTTGCTCCAACCCATAGGTTTTTCATTTTTTTCTGAATAGGGAGGGTTGTGAGCCACCATGCGGTTGCTGGGATTTGAACTCATGAGGTTTTTTTTTTTTTGTTTTTGTTTTTGTTTTTGTTTTTGTTTTTTGCCAATTTATACTTGCTATTGAAATGCTTGGTTACCAGTGCAGCTAAACATGTCATTTTGGGTCTCCATGACAGCAATCTCAGTTCTGAGTCCTTAAATAGATAAAAATAAAATTATATAATCTTTGGGTCATCTGTATGAAATAAGTCTCAAATCATTTTGTATAGTTAGTAGCCAATCTTGTCTTTTGCAAATCTAGAACATATGATTTACATTAGTTGGAAGTAGTAAGGTATAAGGAGAAAACATCATAGTGGTAAACATTTTAAGATGTTTCAGTTTTAGCTTTGTTATTCCTGTGTGTTGAGTTCCCAGTACCATCCCTTGTGAGTGATTTGTCAGGGCTCACAGGACTTCACATTGGACTGACCCATGGCTAAGTTTTGTTACTGTGGAATTGAACATGTGTCAACAGTAGTAGTGTTTGGGATGCATAAGAAATAATTAGGTAAAGTGTAAGAGAGAATAATTAGAAAAGAACAAGTGACTTGGGGTCTCCTTAGCTGGGGTACTTTCGCAGCAAGGCTTTGCCCATGTATGTTAGAACAACATTCATTGGATTCAGTGGGTTATTCAGAAAGAAAAGAGAAAGCAATGGTGACACGGTTTTAACACCAGCACTTGGGAGGCAGAGACAGGTGAATCTCTGAATTTGAGGCCAGCCTGGTCTACAGAGTACAGGGACAGCCAGGGCTACACAGAGAAACCCTGCCTCAGAAGAAGCAAGAGAGATGGGCTAGGAGGAGCAGGAGGGAGAGAGAGAACGGAAGCTTGGGAAGGACACATGTGGCAAGATGAATGGACATTGGGTAGGTATGGTAGGAGGGCAGTACGGAGGATGCAGTCACAGTCATGGAGTTCTTGCAGAGTGAATCCGCAGTGGTTTTGTAGAATGAGTGAGAAGAAGCCCCCACCCTTGCTCTTGGGCAAGCCTTCCCTTCCTTCCCTTCAAGCGCATAGCTTTCTGTTTGTATTTAAGCCTAAATTAAAATGTTCTTAATGAACATCTTCAACTGCTTTATAACCAAAATGTAACATAACACACAGATTGGATTTAGGACAAAAGTCTCTTGTAAATTAGGATTTCAAAACTGATTCCATTAGAAAATTCAGGTCCTTCTCACTGTAAACCTTGTTTCTTCATTTTACAAAATTAAGAGGATAGCAGGAAAGAGGTTCACGCCTTTCATCCTAACTGGCATCTGCCACAGTTTTGACCACTAGCAAGGTTCTCAATGTTTCTGCTTTTTTGCATGGCTGGTACTCAGGGTGGGTGAGGTGCTTCTGTTCTTGTTGTTCACCAGATGGAGAAACATCTCTAGGACTTGGCAAATAGGGAATAACAAGGCCTTAATTCAATATCTTGGTAATTTACAAATGAAAGTAATAACACTGCAGAGATAATCTGTAAGCATAGATAGGAAATTTGAAGTGGGGAGGAACTAAAAGATGGGTCCATTCCATTCTGTTTTCTTTAAGAGAAACAGATTGGTAAGATTTTCAAATGATGATTTATCATATTGCTGTACACTGTTGACTGATATCTGAGTAAACTATAGTTAGTCCATTATCCAATTTTGTGTGTGTGTGTGTGTGTGTGTGTGTGTGTGTGTGTGATTATGTTTAGAATATAATTGGTATCATGTTTAGATAACACTCTTGCTTTCTTCTTACCTCCTAGGAATTTTTAAGAGATATCTTCAATCTTCTGTTCCTGTTGCCCAGTCTAAAGGACCGACGGCAGCCGAAGTGCAAATCACACTCTTCCAGAGCCGCTGCTTATGATTTATTGGTAGAGATGGTAAAAGGCTCTGTTGAGAACTACAGGCTTATACACAACTGGGTTATGGCACAGCACATGCAGTGTAAGCACTCATCTTTTTCTTGACTCTTTTTAAACTGAATGCAGAAATGAAAAATTAAAAGACATTGATTAAAGAATCACTTTTTCACACACTTTGTTATATACATTGTTGTTAGCATAGTAGTCAGCATTTGAATTTACTAGAAAAATGTAGAAAACCTTTATTTTAAATATTTGGGCTTTCTTTGTATAAAGTAATATAATACCAAGTAAAATAATTCTTTAGACTGTTAATCTGAATTTTTATTTAGATTTTAAATGATTTTTTAATAGTTAATATTTTAAATTATAATTCTACACATACTAATTAATATGTGTAATATTAATCAATATTGCAAGATAATCAATAGAGGTAGTAGTTGCCAATCAAAGCAAGATATGTTTAAGTTGTTTGGGCATCTTCCCCCTCTTTAATCAGCAGCCCATGCACCTTATAAGTGGGACTACTGGCCTCATGAGGACGTGCGTGCTGAGTGCCGGTTCGTCGGCCTGACTAACCTCGGAGCGACCTGTTACTTGGCTTCCACTATTCAGCAGCTTTATATGATTCCAGAGGCAAGGCAGGCCGTCTTCACTGCCAAGGTAGAGTGTCCAAGCTGCAAACCAAAGTGTAAATAGTTCTCATAAATTATAATTAATTTGACATGATAATATATTGCTTAATATCAAGAATATATGGGAAAAGAAATTTTTGTTGTCTTGGCTAACTATTTTAATGTATTTAATTTTATTTACACTATTTGCAGTTTCATTTTAACTTATTTCTCAAAGGACAATGTAGTTTTTGGACTTTATGTGCTTAGTATGCATAGTTTATATTGTATTTCAGTAAAAATGAAATCATATTTCTTTTTTTTTAAAGATTTATTTATTTATTATATGTAAGTACACTGTTGCTGTGTTCAGACACACCAGAAGAGGGAATCAGATGGTTGTGAGCCACCATGTGGTTGCTGGGATTTGAACTCAGGACCTTCGGAAGAGCAGTCAGTGCTCTTACCTGCTGAGCCATCTCTCCAGGCCCATATTTCTTTTTTTTAAACTTCATTTGTTTGTTTATTTACTTTACATCCCAATTGGAACCCTTTCCTTCCCAGTTGTACCCTTGTAAATCCTTCCCCCGTCACTCTGACTGGAGGACCCCTTTGGGTACCACCCACAGGACTAAGCATCTCCTCTTTCACTAAGGCCCAAACCAGGCAGTCCAGTTAGGGGAAGAGTTTCCAGTGGCAGGCAGCAGAGTCAGCTGCATATCTTCTACAGATGTGTAGGGGCCCGGGTCTAACCTCTACATGCTCTTTGGTTGTGGTTCAGTCTCTGTGAGCCCCCATGGGCCTAGTTGGCTCTCTAGGTATTCTTCTAGTGTCCTTGATACCACAGGCTCCTTCAGTTCTTGCCCCACTCTTCCACAAGATTCCCCAAGCTCTGCCTGATGTTTGACTGTGGTCTCTGCGTATGTTTCCATCTCCTGCTGGATGAAGCTTCTCAGGAGACAGTTATTTTAGTCTCCTATCTGCAAGAATAGAAGATTATCATTAATAATGTCAGAGGTTGCCTCTCTCACTTATTATTCATTCTTTTTAAATTTTTTTTAAGGCACTGTTTCTCAGTATAGCCCTGGCAGTCCTGAAACTCACTCTGGAGACCAGGCTGGCCTCGAACTGGCAGAGATCTGCCTGCCTCTCTGCCTCTGCCTCCTCAGTGCTGGGATCAGAGGTGTGCACCACCACTGCCAGGCCTGTGTTGTTTTTGTTTGTTTGTTTGTTTGTGTGTTTTATAAAACTAGTACTTATCGAAGAATAATGTTTTCAGTGATTTTTTTCCCCCTCTATATAATGACTTGGTCATACATTTTGGTGCTTTTTTTGTTCACGTTAAAGAATACTTTAAAGTTTCAGTGTTGTCTCCGGTTACCATTAACAGAAAGTAACATTTTCTGTTAAAAATTAAACCTGGGCTAATTACAGAGGTGGTTAGCATTTCCTCTTCTTCCAGGTGACAAGTAGGTCACCTCTAGGTCACCACCATCTATGTTAGGGCACTCATAGCCTTCTGCAGTTCCACCTCCCAGATACAGTCACACACAGCAGGATGAAAGGATGAAGTTTGTTTGTTTTTTTAAATTGAATTACAATCTATGAAACATTTTCTATTTTTAAAATTTCCTTTCTTAGTTGAGCGTGGAAGTATGCACCTTAAACTAAGGGGAGGCTGACATGGCAAATTACAGAGTAGCCATGGCTGCAAAGAGAGAGCCTGTCTCAAAAAAGAAAACGGAATTATTTTACTTTTAGGAAAAGTTGTCCTGTGTTGTGTTCTAGGCTTCTCTCATTGGGTTAGCACTTTGCATATATTAGATCTGTTACAGTTTGGAAATTTAAAATTTAAATGACTTCTCATAGTCTCAAATATTAGGCCTGTCATATTGAAAGTATACATACTCTATTTTTCCACAATTTGTTAATCTCCTTTATTCAAACCTTTTCAATCTCTCTCTCTCTCTCTCTCTCTCTCTCTCTCTCTCTCTCTCTCTCTCTCTCACACACACACACACACACACACACACACACACACACATATGCAGAACAGATTTCTTTCTTTTTAATCCTTATTTTGTAACCTTAACAAGCTTTTAAACAGCAAAACCATGTTACTTTTATTTCTCATAAGACTGACACAAATAGCTGGTGTATCATCTGAGAAAATGATAGTTAATATGCCATGAAGTCATCAGGAGCTTCAGAATTAGTTAATAATATGTAATGGTAGTGATTCCTACCACGTAGGGTTATTTCAATACTTGAACTGAAATTTAGTCTCATCTACTCAGTGTTTGACGTGTATTTGAATTTCTCCTAAACGAGAACTTATTCTCCACCAGACATTGTGGCCTACACTGTGACTCCAGCACATGAGAGGTCATGGTAGGGGTACTGCAAGCTTTGGGCTTTGGTAGTAAGTGTTATGTTATAAAGAGACAGCTCTTAGAAAAGGAAGCATTTAATTGGGGCTTGCTTACAATCTTAGAGCTTTAAATTCATTATCCTTAAGGCAGGATGCATGGTGGCACACAGGCAGATCTGGTCACTGAGAGAGAATGTTGTATATCTGGATTGCAGGAAGAGAGAGTGACACTGGGCCTGGCTTAGGCTTTTGAAACCTCAAAGCCACTTTGTCCAACAAAGCCACGCCTCCTAATCCTTTCTCAAACAGCACCACTTCCTAAGCACTCAAACGTGAACCTATGGGGTCCTTTACTATCCAAAGCACTGCTCGGGCTAGGGGAAACAACTGGAGGACTTGTCTGTTTTGTAAGGGAAGGATGACTGATTAGGTAAAGCACTTGGCTGTGGAAGCTCAAAGATTCTGATTTGACCCCTGGCACTCATGTAAAAAGCCAAGCGTGTAGTGCCTTTGGTGATCCCAGTCTAGGAAGAGCAAATACAGGAGGTCCCAGTGGGAGACAGTGTGTCTAATAAGAAGGAAGCCCCTGAGGTCCACACTGGAGGATGACTTCTGGAGTCCTTGCATATGCCTGCAGCACGCACAAATTAATAAACCTAAAAAAATAGATAAAATCCATTAGGTTTAAGTATAGCCAGATTCTCCAATCATGGATTGCAGTATTTTGATGTTTAGATTGTTTAAAAAATCATGAACAATTTTCTTCCTTAGGATTGGAGTATATTGTTCCAGGAAAAAGTATAATATGACTAATTGATACTGAAATTTAATTTATAATATTTGAGTTTATTCTACAAGGGAATTTACATTCCTGAAGTGCTTTTTATTCTTGTTTATCAATAAGGTATGTGATCTAGAAAGCCATTTAAAAAAATCTCTTTATATCCAATTTTCCATCATAATGGCTATCACTGTATTTATTGTAATGGAAAAATACCCTGAATTTTCTACGATGTAATAAAAGGGTGGAATGTGAGGTGTTGCCTTCCATACCACCGAAAGGATGGAGAAGTCTATTCAGCACGTTGTAGGTCTACAGGGATGTCGCATGCCACCATTAGTGTTTTTACTGTTTCCTCTTGACTTTCAGTATTCAGAAGATATGAAGCATAAGACAACTCTCCTGGAACTTCAGAAAATGTTTACATATTTAATGGTATGTTTTAAAAATGTGCAGAATAACTAATCAGAATATTTTTATGATAGTGACTGTAAATATTGTACTGGCTCTGTTAATTAGACTTACTGTTATCTCTCTTTGTTATAATGACTTGTAGTAATCACAACTGAGTTACTTATGTTCTATTAATTTGCCCTTCATGTCTAGTATTTTTCCTGTCACTTGTTGTCTTAGTTATGTTTTCTTTTGCTACAAGGAAACCACCATGACCAAACACAACTTGCAGAGGGAAGGCTTACACTCCCACAGCAAAATGTTCATCACCAAGGGAAGTCAGGCCAAGAACCCCAGACAGAGCA
The DNA here is from genome assembly GCA_964023405.1 of Apodemus agrarius. Lineage (NCBI taxonomy): Eukaryota > Metazoa > Chordata > Mammalia > Rodentia > Muridae > Apodemus > Apodemus agrarius. Next base: position 95,694,076 of record OZ030016.1, read on the forward strand.
GGATCCTAGAGGCAGGAGCGTTTGCAGAGGCCGTGGATTGTGGTGCTTACTGGCCTGCTCCTCATGGCTTGTGTCTCATAGCTTGCTCAGCCTGCTTTCTTCTAGAACCCAGGACCGCCAATCTAGAGATGGCCCTACCCACAACAGGATGGTTTACCCTTATCAATCACTAATTAAGAAAATGCCCCACAGGCTTGCATACGGCCCAGTCTTACGGAGACGGTTTCTCAATTAAGGTTTTCTCCTCTCAGCTGATTGTAGCTCATGTCGAGTTGCTACCAGCGAGCACACTGGTTAACTCCTTTATGCAAACTTTCTAACTGGTGTCTGTTTGACCCTTTTAAATCTTATCTCCACATTGGAAAAAATAATGGATTCTTTTACTAAAGCTAGATCGGGCTGGAGAGATGGCTCAGCAATTAAGAGCACTGACTACTATTCCAGAGGTCCTGAGTCCAATTCCCAGCAACCACATGGTGGCTCACAATCATCTGTAATGGGATCCAGTGCCCTCTTCTGGTGTGTCTGAACACAGCTACAGTCTGAAGATGAGCTGTAGTATACTCAAATACACAAGTTAATAAATAAATCTTAAAGATACTAGCTGGTCTTCCAGAGGATCCGGGTTCTACTCCCGGCATCCACCCATCCATCCATTCATCCATCCCAGCTCACAACTCTGTAACCAGGTCCAGAGGATCTGACGTCCTCTTCTGGCCTCTGCAGGCATTGAGTATGCCTGGTGCACAGACATACATGCAGAAAACTCCATACACAAAAATAAATAAATAAATAAATAAATAAATAAATAAATAAATAAAATTTATACAAATAAAAAAAACCAAGCTAGATGTTTTTGATATTGGTACCTCACTTAATGGTGTGTAGTTATTACTGTGTTTGTGGGCTTCTGCCCCACCGCCACTCACCTCAGTCAGTCACAGGTGCTTGGAAATACAGCTCTTTCTTCCCTAGTTATGCACATGGTACATGCACGCACACACAGTTTGAAATAGAAAATGGATTTTATCGTATGCCTTTTCAGTTATTTTCTTGAGATTATAGTATAATTACATTTCTCCTGTCCCTTTTCTACCTTTAAACCTTTCTGTATATCCCTCCCTGTTCTCTTTCAAGCACATGGTCTTTTCCCCCCACCAATTATTATTGTGAGTGTGTATATTTATACATATATATTCCTAAATATAACCTGTTCAGGACATATAATGTTTCTTGTGTCTGGGTTTTCAGAGCTGACAGTTTAGCACTGGCCCAGCAGATAGTCTTCGTCAGGTAGGAAGTGTTTTTAGCACTGCACTCTCTTCACGGGAAGTGCTGCATTTACGGTCTGACTCGTGCCACTTAGCCAGCCTCCCCTCTGGAACACGAGGCCCTTTGAAGCCCATTACCTCGTTCTTTTTCTACTTGGTTATTGGTTCTTCAGAATTCTTCTCTATTTTCTTGCTATTGACTAATCAACTTAGAGTCAACAAAATATTTGTCAGTTTCCATGTTTCTCTTCTACTTTTGATAATAAAGTTTTACCTGTATTCTCAGACTGAAAAAAATGTGTTTTCTTTTCCTAAGCAAATAGAACTAGTTTGTTTGATTCTGATTTTTAATGTCACCTCATTCTGGGGACAGGGTGTTGCTGTGTATGTGGGTCTTTTACTTGAAGTCCTTCCAGCTGTCTGCATGTTGGGAATGTAGGTGCCTCACTACTATGCCCTGGATTTTTATATTTTTTCTTTTAAGAGAGATGGAGCACATTTGAAGTGACAAAATCAGAACTACTGTTTAAACTACCCCTCCCTACCAAATGAGGTTTCTCTGTGTAGCCCTGGCTGCCCTGGATCAGGCTGTAGAGTAGGTTGGCCTCCATCTCAGAAGTATTTCTGTCTCTGCCTTCTGAGTTCTGGGGTTAACATTGTATCATCATGTCTAACTCTAATCTGAACTGCTTTTAATAAAATTTCATAAAGTTCAGTGTACAGAAACTCATTTGTCATGCCAAAGTTTATTTTAAGCTTTATAATTAAAATTTGAGTTTCAGTGATAATTTCATAAGGTGAGTTTATTATCTCAACACCAGGACCGTTAAACTTTTACCATTCAACTCAGACAAAATATCTTCAGCTTCATATATTCCTCCAGCCCTAGCATTCAGGAGCCTGAAACAAAGGCAGTTAGTGATTTTGGAGTCTTTCTGGGCTACATAGCAAAACTTGGGTGACATGGGGAAGGTGGGGGTGGGTGGGGGTGGTACATGCGGTTCTCTGTCTATCTGTGGTGACGGGCAGAAATCTTTCTCACGTGCTTTGTTTTGAGTTTGGATTTTATCTTATTTTCTGTGGGGGCAGAGATTTTTTTGTTGTTTTGGTATTTGTTTGGTTTTTTAATTGAGTTTTGTTCTTACATTTTTGAGCTAGGATCTCTCATAAACCCAGGAGGTACCAATTCTCTAGCCTTGGATTCCTGATCTTCCTGTTTGCACCTTTGGAGTGCTAGGCACATGGCATCTTCCACCCTGTATGACTGTTGTTGATTGAAAAATTTTGTTGTGGCCATTTCTTACTTGTTACTTCTTCCTGTCCTCCTCCTTTGCAGGAGAGCGAGTGCAAAGCATATAACCCGAGACCTTTCTGTAAGACGTACACGATGGACAAGCAGCCTCTCAACACTGGGGAGCAGAAAGACATGACAGAGTTCTTTACAGACCTGATTACTAAAGTGGAAGAGATGTCTCCAGAACTGGTTAGTACCAGAATACTAAAAATTTGTTTGAGATTTATATAACTTTGAATTTCAGTCACTGACTTTGATTTGTTTTGTATTAAAGAAAAATACTGTCAAAAGCCTGTTTGGAGGTGTCATTACAAACAATGTTGTTTCCTTGGTAAGTATATCTGTTTGTTGTTGTTTTATAAGGTTTTTGGCGGGGAGCTCATAACAAATTGCTAATTTTTGCTTGTTGATCATCCAGGATTGTGAACATGTTAGTCAAACTGCTGAAGAATTTTATACTGTGAGGTGCCAGGTGGCGGATATGAAGAATATTTATGTGAGTGATACTGTACATACTTGAGCTTGTCTATGCTTTACACACACACACACACACACACACACACACACACACACGAACACACACACACATACACAACAAGTTTGTAGTCATGTGAAGAAATAGCTGTTTTCATGTATTTTCTTTTATGTTTTGGTTTTTAGTACTAAAGATAGACCACTTAATTGGTTATTTTCTAGTAAAATTGTTAATATCTTTTTAAAGTTAGATTTCATATGAGGAAAAAAATAATTTAATTTGAAGTTGCTGTTTATAACAAAGGGATTTGATTTTCTTTGTGATGATGTCCCCTTCTCCATGCTGGCTCACGCAGGAGTCTCTGGATGAAGTCACTATTAAAGACACCTTAGAAGGGGACAACATGTACACCTGCTCTCACTGCGGGAAGAAGGTCCGAGCGGAAAAGAGGTGCGCTGCTCTCAGTATCGTTTATCATTTCCATAAGCCACCCAATGGAATGACAAGATAAACTAGGATAGTATGTAGACCTTTCAGAACAACTGCATGTAAATGTGATATCATTAACATGGGTAATGTTGGGAATAGAGGCGCATCACTACTATGCCCTGGTTTTTTATATTTTTTTCTTTTAAGAGAGATCGAGCACATTTGAGCACATTTAAACTATAGTGATTCTGGTAATATTAGCTGTTTAGAGCTCAATCAATATCACTCAGTAACTTTTATTATTCAGTGAAGTTTAATTTAAGATACACAGTAGCATAGAAAGTGGGAGTTTCTAAACTTGCCAGCTGTCTGGGCTTTCTCTGGAGAGACATGAAATATAAGGGTAGTGATCATACCTGTTTGTTTGCAGTGACTCAGTTGTCTAAGTTTTAGTGACTGGTTTCTAGATAATAATACAGAATTTTTTAGTTTGGAAGTACTTCTACATGACTAAATTTAGTCAATACAACATAGTTGGAATGCACATTGTGGAAGTCAAAGACCTCCTCTGACTGCTACTCCCATGTGACAGATGCTCTCCACACGCATAAACAGGAGTGTGTGCATATGTGCAGACACACTAATACAACTCATTAATTAACACAGTGGAGAACAATAGATGTTTGCTGCCATCAACCCCTGGCCTCTCATAGACGCCAGCATGGGGGAGCACTCTCCCCCTCCCCACCCACCCATTCCCAGTAGAAAATTATGTGACTTACAATATTGCTACTTTAAGTTGATTATTAAAATAAATAGTACAAATAGAACTAAGGTATTTTTGAAATAAAATATGTAATAAATTTGTCTCTCCTCACCTCTCAGGGCTTGTTTTAAGAAATTACCTCGTATTCTGAGTTTCAATACTATGAGGTATACATTTAATATGGTCACGATGATGAAAGAGAAAGTGAATACACACTTTTCCTTCCCTTTACGTTTGGATATGACCCCATATACAGAAGATTTTCTAATGGGGAAGAGTGACAGGAAAGAAGGTAAGTTCATTTTCTCAGGTCTCTGTTATTGGCAGAGAAATTGTATGAATGGAGAAGAGTTAATGCTACTTTTCAACTACATGGTTCTAGAAATCAAATAAAATCTTATTAAAAGTATTTTTTATATGTGCGCATCCTCTGTCTGCATGTATGTGGAGCACATACATTCAGTGCCTACGAAGGCCAGAAGAGGGCATTAGATATCCTGCACCTGGAGTTACAGATGGTTGTGATCCAAGATTTGGTTGTTGGAAATTCAACCAGGTCTTGTGGAAAAGCTGGCAATGTTCTTTCCTGCTGAACCGTCTTTCCATTCCAGAATGGGAAAAAAAACTTTTTTTTAATGACAATGTAATATATTTACTCATTTAGCTAATATTCAGACTCTTCAAGGACCATGGTCTGGGTATTTTTTTTTCTAGTGACTATTTATGCCCTTGGAAAACTAAGGTTGTGGTAAATTTCACTAAACTTGAAATTGTAATATATTGCCAAATACAATGAGGAATTAAAACTTTTGTGAGAAAGTAATATTTAAGCGGAGATAAAGAGTGAGAGCCTAGGGAGAAGGATGCTATCTTCTCGAGTACAAGGCTGCAGAGGGATTAATGAGACAACAAAGTCAAAATAGTTTTTGACTTTGGACCATATTAGCACTTTTGTCCTTTGCTTGTTATTTGTTAGATGACTGTTAGATTGTTTTGTTTTGTTTTTTTAAGATGGTGTTTCTCTGTATAGCCCTGTCCTGGAACTCGCTCTGTAGACTAGGCTGTCCTCTAACTCAGAATCTGCCTGCCCCTGCCTCCTGAGTGCTGGGATCAAAAGTGTAGGTTAGATTTTTTTAATCCTGAGAAGTTCTACAATAGAAGGCTGTGAGGAGAAGGTTGTCTTCAGATGGGGTGAGGAATAATGGGAAGTGTGGAGGGCAGCCGTTCTTGTAAACCACACTGAAGACGGTGGTTTAGATCTGAGATGCAAGGTACAGCAATAGGCAGAAGTAATGGGTTTTTCTTCTTTTATGGACACAGGCCTCTGTGTATACTCTAATTCTACCAATCCATCTCCAGACCCTAGAATTCATGATTGCATGAATCAATGAATTCTTGACTCATCCCTTTGCAATATAGACTATTCTTAAAGCAACAGCAGTAAAATAGTGACAAAGCCACATAGCTTTTGATCCCCACACATTTTACTAGAGACAGGATGAGAAGCCATGAAAGATTGATTTTTGAACTTGAGCAATAGTGAAGAAGAGTTTGAATCAGTATTTTAAAGTCTCCACAAAGGAACAGTCCCAGGAAAAGTAGGTCTAAAATAATTGGTAGGTCTTTGGTTATGTTTATCAGAGCAATTTGATTTAAAAGTAGAAGTGGGAACCAGACATGATGGTGCAATCTTTTAGTCTCAGCATTCAGGAGGAAGAGACAGAAACAGCCAGAACTCTGAGTTTGAGGCCAAGTGTACAGAGTGAGTTCCAGGACAGCCAGGGCTACACAGAGAAACCTGTCCTGAAAAATCAAAGATGAAAAAACAAACAACCAAAAAACCAAGTTGAAGCAAGAAGCTAGATTTTAGTGAATTTAGTAACAATGACCACCAAAATATTTAAAGTTTATTGGTCTATATTTCAAGGATTACAAGGACTTTTGTATATGTTTTTATGGTTTTTTTTTTTCTTTATGGTTTGTTTTGTTTTTTGAGAACAGAGTCTTACTATATATAGCCCTGGATAAACTTGCTCTATAAACCAGGTTGGCCTAACAAAACAGATTCATCTGCCTCTGCCTCCCTAATGCTGGGATTAAAGGCTTGCAGCACCATATTTGGCCCAGCACAGAGCTCCTTAAGGGTGTGGGAGAAAAAGGTAGAAAAGGGCTAGCTCTTGCCTCGCACATTTCTGAACAGCACCAAGTTCTTTGTTATATAGTGAGGGCTAAGGTAATGTGTTTATAATTTAGTGAGTCAAGAAGCCAGTATCCTATCCTAACCTTCAACTCCAGTGCCTACCATTTTAATGACTATATAGCAAACATTTAGCCTCACAGAATGGGGAATGAGAAACGTAAACAGTGGGTTATTGTCTATTTCTTAAAGAGAGTTGATTTATCCATCAGAGATAGAAGAATACAGTCAAGTCACATAAAGAGGGGAGAAAAGTCTTATTAGGATTTCACAGTTTTGTTGTTTTCTTTTTTTTTTAATTTTGATTTTGGCTTTTCGAGACAAAGAGTTTCTCTGTGTACCTGGCTGTCCTGGAACTTAATCTGTAGACCAGGCTGGACTCCAACTCAGAAATCCACCTGCCTCTGCCTCCCAAGTGCAGGGATTACAGGCATTCGCTACCACTGCCTGGCATTATTAGGATTTGTGTGAAGTTCCAGTAAGAGGTTTCATAGTGATAATTTGAAAATACAGATCAAGCACTAGTGACTGTCTATATCCACCCTGCTCTAGGACCTTTCCGTAGCCATTTGGAGTATTGTAGTGAAAGTCCATCTTAGCTCTGCTTTTGTGTTTCATGTGACTGTTTTGTTACATGTACAGAGAGAACCAGGAGTCATGCATGAAGGAGTGTGCTAGGCTTTTGGTGCTTTCAGATGTTGGCATTGCCTCCAAAAGCACAGCCAAGCTCCGTAGCCACTGCTTTAATGCAGTGGCCGTTTTCTCTCTGCCGTCCTGCATAAAACTTCCATTATGCTATCAATATAGTGCTTATCATAAGACTAAAAGACTAAGGCCCTTTTTGGCCTTGTAGCTTTTGCTAGTAAAAATAAAATTGAAAAAAAAAAAGCAGGCAATACTATTTTAAAGGGTTTGTTAGATTAAACAAGTATTTTATGTTGTTGCTGTATATAATTATAAACTAAAAATGGTTAAGTTTTCTTAATTATATATAAAGTTTTATTCCTTTTTCTGTTGATAATATACCTTATAAAACATAATCTTAAAAATGACATTGTTAAAATTGTTAAAATGATGTGTTTTCAAATTGATTGACATTACGTCATGTAAATTATTTTAGGTTTCAAAGATGTCAGTGATCATTCGACAGACACAGAGAGCTATGAGTATGACTTGATTGGAGTGACTGTTCACACAGGAACAGCAGACGGTGGGCACTATTACAGTTTCATCAGAGACATAGTCAATCCACATGCTTACAAGAACAATAAATGGTGAGTTTTTAGTGTTTTTCTTTAAAAACGTATCCCAGTTTTAAGGATATAAGTTTGTGGTAGTTCTGATGAATTCTTGGTTTTATGGGAATGTTCTATGAAATTAGGCCAAATATTAAATCCTTTTTTCCTTATATATGTGTCTTGTCTGTATGGGTAGGCAGATGGATCTGTGGATGCATAGAGGTCAGACTTTGGTGTTGGTCACAGAGATCCAGTTCAGGTTGTCATCCTTTGACAGCAAGTACCTATATCTGATGAATCACCTTGGTAGTCCACAAAAAGAAGCATCAGATCCTATTACAGATGGTTGTGAGCCACCATGTGGTTGCTGGGAATTGAACTCAGGACCTCTGGAAGAGCAGTCAATGCTCTTAACTGCTGAGCCATGTCTCCGGCCCTCAAGGCAACTTTCAGACAAATAGAAATCAGTTCTTAAGTGTATGGCTGGGTCTAAAATTTTGAGAATTCAATATATGTCTTCCTCTGATAAATGAGCTTTTTGTTAGCAATCACGGGAAGTTCATAGACAAAATCTCCAGATCTTGTCCATTCTCCGAGGAGCTGTTTCCTGAATGCTTTTTGTTGAGTGGGTACAGAGTACTTGCTTTGTGTGCTGTGTGGAAGTTACCTGCACCTGTTCTGTTTGCTCCCCTTCGGCGTGAGGATCAGTCACTTAAGGACATTGACTCCTTTTGGTCTTTAGATGTTTTTAGGAAGTACCCTGTGTTCAGGGACTATATGTCTGACTGGGCCACCTTCTAATTGTTGGAAAAACTGCTTTGAACAAAATACACAGCTGCTGTCATTGATCTGCATGCAGTTTTCAGAATAGTTATATTTAGCTCTTGATCTGATTCTTTCAGGCATCATTGCCTAAAGTGTTCCTTTTTAAAAATACACCATCCCACCCTCCTTCTTTCCCCCTTCCAACCTCGTCCATGTGCTTTTCATCTACTTAGATTTATATCCATGAGAATATTGAATTGCTCTGCTCATATTTGAAAGATATAGATCTTATCAAATTGCTTAATCATTTGGATGTCAAATGAACTTAGCAAAAAAGTAATTCAAGATTTTTGTTTATAAATTGACAACTAAAAAAGTATTCAGTGTTGCTTAATCATTTGTCATTATGTTTGATTTTAAGCACTCTTTTATTTTTGGTAATATCCAATAATTATCGAATCTGTACAGTTGTGAGAGTGCATGTGTGCAAGGGATGGATCCCCTGTCTCACATATATGGGTCCTCATATCAGACGTGTTAGATTCTTAAAGTGGTTTTGGTTGCCAATTTCTAGATCAGAGTTATAAAAATAAGAATCTATTGGAATTTATCAAATAATTTGACTAATATACCTAAGTCTTTCTTTTGAAATAGTAAACACTGTGTACACAGGAGGCCCAGTACATGCACATTTGATCAGTACCATTTGCTCTATTGCAGGTACCTTTTTAATGATGCTGAGGTAAAGCCTTTTGATTCTGCTCAGCTTGCCTCTGAATGCTTTGGTGGTGAGATGACGGTAAGTTTGGTTTAGAAATTATACATGGTTTTTTACTTTCTAGTGAATTATAAAATTCAGCAGCATATTCAACTCGTTACACCTGCTATTAATTCAATCTAAGATTTATATGTTCCATGTTTGATGTAGATACTGGGCACTAAGAAATGTTTAAAAGTTGTTACTTCTATCTTCAACCATATATTTATTTTTAAAAAAAGATGAAAAAATAAAATCATAAGATAGAAATCAAATTATAGAGGTAGAATAATTATGATTAAACACCTCAAAATGTCTGTGAGATTAGAACAAAAAGGATTTACCCTTTACTGAAATAATCTGTAAAACCTCAATACAAGGAAGTTGATTTCCAATTATTTGAAATAATTGTTTCTTTACTGCCCAGCAACCTAGGCCACACCAGTTATATAATAAAGAACAGAGTCTTTGTCTGGTCACCTACAGTGTTACTGGGGTCTAGCTCAGTGTTACTGCAGCTGCCTAGGTTGTAAGGACTTGGGGTTTGCTCTCAGTACTTAATACAAAGGGAAGGATCAACCCAGCACATAGTTATGCTTCATTCTTGGTTCTGGACATGATGATGTACACATTTAATCCCAGGCATAGATAGGTATTTGGATGTTTCTTGGGTTCAAGGCCAACTTGGTTTATATAGTGAGATCCTATGTACAAAAAAAGAAAAGTCAAAAAATAAAATGTTGACTTTTAAAAGGACATATTAGAAACCAGCTTTAATTCATAAATAAGACATAGGATTTTTTAAAAAATCAAAAACTATGATTATTATGAAATAATTTTGTACATAGGATCTTTTTAACAAGGGCTTTCTTTTTTTTTTTTTTTAAGATCTTTTTATTGTTATATGTAAGTACACTATAGATGTCTTCAGATACACCAGAAAGAGGCATCAGATCTCATTACAGATGGTTGTGAGCCACCATGTGGTTGCTGGGAATTGAACTCAGGACCTCTGGAAGAACAGTTGGTGCTCCCAAACACCGAGCCATCTGTCCAGCCCAACAAAGACTTTCTTATTACTTCTTGTCTACAATCTGAGAGCAATAATATGCTTACAGTTTGGCAGTATGTTAGAATGAAAACAATGTTTGAATAGGATTCTATGTCTAAACCAGACACAACTCTAGATGTTATTTCTAGAACATTTCCTTTTTTTTTTTTTTTTAAAAAAAGACAGTGAAGAAAATAATATTACAAATTTCTTCCTTCAGCCGAAAGGTTTGCAAATATCTAATTTCTTTTTCTCAGATATTTTTTGAAAAGTACCTTGAATATTTTGAGTCTTTGTTTTCAAGAATGTTTGCCTCTGACTCCTAACCATCATCATTAATTTGTGCATAATACAACATGACTGATTCCCTTTAAAAATTCTCTTCATTTCTTGTGCTACGTACATCTCTAGTTTTCCAGACTTACTAATGACTCTTCTTTTCCCTATGCATTTAGAGGTAGTCTTAATGCTCTCAGAAGCCTTGTGGCACCCTCTGCATATATTTCATGTGCAGTTGGCTTTATTTTACACAGCTAGCCTCCTCTTGTCTCATAGTCCGCCTTGTATTCAGAAATTGGCTTTCTACAGTATGTTTCCTAGGCGGTCCCTGTCTTTTCTGCTCTTTACTGTTGGTTTTTTATTTTTTTTATTTTTTTGTTTTTTTGTTTTTTGTTTGTTTGTTTAATCTCTGCCATATTATTTCTTTCCCCAATCCCTTTGGTTGACTAATGTCTCCTTTTTTTCCTGTTAGTCATGAGTTGGATTCTTCCTGTATATACTGACATGTCCATTTTATCTGAAATTTTTGATTTTCAACATTGAGGTAAATAGTATCCTGGGAATTTTTTTTTAACCTGCATCATTTTATGTAATTTTGAGAAACTAGACAGGAGGCAAACTATAATTCTTGGCAGCTGCAAGAAGTAAGATCCAAATGACAGAAAGTGATGCCTTTTGGATTAGGGTCATCAGTAGGGAATCTACAAATAGTTATGAAAGCAGGGTGTGGCATGTTCAGAAGAAACATTAACATTTTGGCTAATATTCAAAGTCTACATACCAAGGAGAAAATGTATTCTTTTAAGTCAAAAAGATATGAGTAATTTTAGCTATCTTATCCAAAATGTTGTTGAAAATATACATACTTGGTTTGTATTTTCATTTAACCATGTTCCGAAAAATTTGGCTCATACCAACTATTTTGCCATTTTCTTATTCGTTTTGTTTTGTTTTCCTTGTTGTTAAAATAACTTTCATCACAGTTTTATGGTATGCAGCATCTTAAAAGATTTGTACAATGATGCTAGTATATATTAGCTAAATTTGTGAAGTGTATAGGAATTTCTTTGATTAGGTGCTGTATGTGCTAGGCAACTGCTTTAATACTGTGATATACCTGTACTGACTGAGTGGTTTTGTTACTGTTACTGTTACTGTGTGTGTGTGTGTGTGTGTGTGTGTGTGTGTCTGTGCATGCACGCACTCACCCATGATACTGAGTCTCAAATGGACCTTATACTTATAAAGCAAGTGCACTCCCACTGAACTACATCCCCCATACATGTATATAGGATTTCTATGACTGTAGTGGTATTTTGAAGGTATTTACAAGGTTACTTTGAATTTTTACATAGATGTTTATGAAATGATGTTTATACTTTTTGTCTGCAGACAAAAACCTACGATTCAGTTACAGATAAATTCATGGACTTCTCTTTTGAAAAGGTGATCATTCTTTTCATGTGTAATAATTTAACAGTGTTATATATTATTTAATTTTATTTTATACTTTGTCAAAAATTAAAATGTTTTCTCCTTGCTTCATAAAGACACATAGTGCATATATGCTATTCTACAAACGCATGGACCCAGAGGAGGAAAGCGGCAAAGAGTACAGGTTTGATGTCTCCTCGGAGTTACTAGAGGTAAAGATTACTTTGATTTTCCAATAGTTTACAATACATTAGGTGTTTGTGCAAGAAATACTTCAGTATAAAAGCAAGTAGGCAGCATTAATACCTGTAATTCCAATTAGATCTTAGCATACTTAAAAAAAAATTATAACAGTCTAGAAAGGCAAGTAGAGATAGTTGAATCCTTTAGAGGAGAATTAAAGTAGTACTTCCTGTGAGAATGAATGTACTCAATGAATATGACTGTGTTTGCATAGAGTACTGAGTGTGTTCAGAGGACTGCTGTGATCTTAAGGATGCTTACAGTGTGAGCTTCTCTTTTGAACGTAAAAAAAGGAAACATTTGTCCATTTTGAAATCTTGAATTTCAAAATGTATGTAGAAATGTAAGGATAATCAAAATCGGAATGGCAGTAGTTTTAACAGAAGTTTGTTTTTATAATCTAGTGAGTTTGGGGCTAGATGTTAAGGATGGATGCTACTATTTGTTGTCCTGCTATTCCTTAGAGAGCCCTGACCACGCTTCCAGCCTTTGTCACACATCATCTTTTGGTAGTGCGTGTGCCTGGAACATCCATCCTTAATTAATCTCTTTTAAGATTAATATATTTTTTAATTTGATGTGTGTGCTTTGCCTGTATTTGTGTCTGGTGCCTGTGGTCAGAAGGCCACATTGGCTTCCTGGAAGTAGATTTATGGATGCTTATCAGCCAGTAGATGTTCCTCACAAGAACAATCAATGCTCTTAATGGCTGAACTAACTAATTACTTAGCTACTTTTATATTAATTATATTTGGAAGAAAAAGTCAACCTGAATTTTAATGCATATTTTATGGTAAATTTCTAAGTTTTTAGGCTATACCTTTTCTTGTTAAATAAAAATATTGGTAAAATATATTAAACTGCTTTCTGATAAATGCCAACCTTTTTTTTCTCCAGTGGATTTGGCATGATAACATGCAATTTTTACAAGACAAAAACATTTTTGAACACACTTATTTTGGGTAAGTTTGGGTAAATTTAGTCTTTTTTTTTCCTCTCAAGTCTCTGTAAGAATTTAATTAACTTTTTAAATTACAGGTTTATGTGGCAGCTGTGCAGTTGTATTCCAAGTACATTACCGGATCCCAAAGCTGTGTCCCTGATGACAGCGAAGGTGATGACTAGCTCAGACGGCTCTGTCAGGCTTTCTACCTTACAGGGGCTGAGGCGTGCACGCTTAACTGTATCTTTGTTTGTTTTTTTTTAACAGTTAAGCACTTCCTTTGTTTTAGAGACATTCATTCATTCAAAGGAGAAGGTATGTGTGTTTTCCCTGTGGATTTTTGTGTGTATCATCACTCACCATCATCATCATCATCAACAATATCATTTTAATTTTGTTTTGGTGTTTGTTATTGACATAAAGTCTGTATCTTGACTATTTTTTTATTTTCCTTTTTAAGCCAACAATGCTTCAGTGGATTGAACTACTGACCAAACAGTTTAATAATAGTCAGGCAGCCTGTGAGGTAAGGTTACAACCAACATTGCATAGCCAAAAAATTTCTAATTTGAAAGTTGTTTGTTTTTAATCAGATAAAGCCAAAATATTGTTTTTATCTGTTATGATTCTCATGTAAGTTGTTCTTAATATTTGATCACTTAGAAAGTTACAGCTTATATTTCAAACCTAATATAAAGATTAGGTTAATATTCAGTTAATTCATTTCAGTAGTCTTTGTTTTGTCCTTTAGTTTCAGTTTTAGTGTGAGCCTGCAGAATTATTATCCATGCACACAGGTGGGAAAAACAGAAAAATCATGAGTCATAGCCAGTCTGCACTGCAGATGGATACATATTTGGGGGGGGGGGGATGAATGAATGAATGAATGAGAATGAGAATATATTAGAGCTCGTTAGAGCTCAAGGTTAGCCTGAGTCTAGTAGTAAGACCTGGTATTAAGGTCAGTGATAGTTTACATATGTTCATAGATTCTCTCCCCTCCTTCACAGATTTCACAGAGAGATGCCTTTCTCTGCCCTTTCAGTCCTTCAGTACTGGGTTACAGGTGTGCAGCACCTTGCCTAGCTGATGCTTGTATTTTAAATCTAGGCCTAAATTCCCATTCTCATATACTTTACCCTTTTTCGTATTATTTTGATTGGATCTAAAGGCAATCATCTGGTCTCCAGTTTGTGAGTGCTGGAATTATAGGTGTGCACTACCAAGCCCAGCTCTTAACTAATTTTTATTGTCATATAAAATAATATATTTCGGAGCTAGCAAGATGGCTAATGGCACGCAGTGCACAAGTCTTAAGGCCTGAATTCAATCCCTAGAGACCACGTGATGATGGGAGGAGTGAATTGTCTCCTGAGCTCACCCGACTCCACATCTGCATACATATGCCATACACACATATATCCAGAATGGGGACACACACACGCAGTGTTTAAAAAGGCTCATATATAACCTGGTAGACTGACTTATGCCCACTTCTATTTCTTCCGTTTTATACGAAAACTGTGTCCCTAGAGATGATTTACTAATGCGTAATGACAACTGAAGTACTATCTTAATCAATGACTAAAAACAAAGACGTATAATTCGTCCTAGTCATGCAAGATTTGGGATTTTTTTTTCAGACATGGAAAATAGTGACACAGTGGCTAAAAGATGAAATTAGTTGAAGAGTTTAACTTTCTTATATTTTGTAATTTTAGCTTGTAGCATTGTAAAATGAAAATTTGATCAGTAGAAGTTACATAAAATTTTTAAGTAGCATATGGAAAAAAAAACAAAATGAAATGTTGCTTTGCCTGCTAAACAGCTTCCACAAAGAGTAATTTTCAATTCTTAAGTGCTCTCTGTCTGACACCGTTTTTCAGAGGATATGCTTACAGAGTATACTCAGAAATATCATGGTTTGGTTTGGTTTGGTTTGGTTTGGTTTGGTTTTGATGTTTTGAGACAGGGTTTCTCTATGTAATCCTGGCTATCTTTGAACTATATCAGTAGATCAGCATGGCCTTGAGCTCAGATATCTGCCTGCCTCTGCCTCTCAAGTGCTGGGATTAAAGATGTGTGCTTCGTATTTTTAATAATAAATATTCAATATATATGTTTAATAGATGAGAACTTTAAAAAATTGTAACCACAGTTCAATTTCTACAAATAAAATTAAGCAATGTTGTTAGTTTCTCTGTTGCCAACAAGCTGTTTTCAGTTGGTTTGAATGAGCGTTTGGATAAGGTCTACATTTTACATTTAAATTACTCTGTATTGTCACAGTTTCTTTCTGACCCCTTCCACTTTCTACTCCTTTAAGTACCTCAGATTATCTTCTTGTTCAGTAATGGAGTGATGTCTCTACAGTCCTATAATGACGATTTAAGATTTTGTAACAATCAGACAAGCCATTTTAGTAAGAAGCTAGAGTAATGGAAATGCCAAGTAAATATCCTCATTGTCTCATTTAGCTTAACAAGTATTGTTTGAATATTAAATCATGTTCTGTTTTCTTACAGTGGTTTTTAGACCGCATGGCTGATGATGACTGGTGGCCAATGCAGATACTAATTAAGTGTCCCAATCAAATTGTAAGACAGGTAAGGAAAGATCTTTCAGTTTATTGTAAATTGGCCTATAAATGGCTTTGAAAATAATTTGCAAAGCTCTGTCTCCTATCATAAAAGTCATTTGCTTCCCCCCCCCCCCCCCGTCAGATGTTTTAACACGACTGCCACTATGAAGTAAAAGGAACTTTTTTTCCTTTATACATTAAGTAAGACCAGCTGTTATTGCTGGATCATTTCTTATAGAGTCTACCTTGAGTATTGTAATATAGTATTACATGTATCGGGTAAATTCATTCTTGTGCCAAATGGATCTGTTTGTTTTCCTTAAATTAGAAAAGTTATCCAGGGAATGTTTAAACATTATTTTAGAATCATGTTTCATGTATCAAAACTTAATCTGAGGTAGAGAGATTGCTCAGTGGTTAAGATCACTGACTGCTTTTCCTGTGGTCCTAACTTTAATTCCAGCACCTGCATGGTGGCTCACAAGCATCTGTAATGGCATCCGGTGCCCTCCTTGGGTGTGTGTGAAGACAGTGACAGCGTACTCGTTATGCCACTTACCAATTGTTATTGAAGGACAATTCTTTTGTTGGGGGTATTATCAATATTTTATATAGAAAACCTTTTCTAAATGAGCTATATAGCATGTATATAGTCCTAAGAGAATTCTTATACTTTAAAAGTCACCCAAAACTGAGTGTAAACTTTCATTTTTTTCATAATATATTCACAGAATCAATAGTCACTGTGTAATCTCGAGACATCCATTTTCTCCTAGAGAATCTGTAGTGGTTTTCCCTGTTAGCCTCTTGCCTGCTCTTCTGTTCCTCATCTCTATGGATTGTTGTGCTCTCAGCATGTGCAGACCCATGGTGATCTCTTTTGTGAATGGCTGCTTTGACTTAATCCTTTTAAGATCTGTTCATGTTAAAGGTATGACTGGAACTGAACACGCATCTTACGCCTCTAACCCCAACAGTCTGTGGGAGATCACCATCAGTTTGCCAGCAGCTTGGGCTAGAACTGTGAGACCTGTTCTTAAGAAATAGGAAAAGAAAGCCGGGCGGTGGTGGCGCACGCCTGTAATCCCAGCACTTGGGAGGCAGAGGCAGGCGGATTTCTGAGTTCGAGGCCAGCCTGGTCTACAGAGTGAGTTCCAGGACAGCCAGGGCTACACAGAGAAACCCTGTCTCGAAAAACCAAAAAAAAAAAAAAAAAAAAAAAAAAAAAGAAATAGGAAAAGAAAATAACTATCCATACTTCATCCCCCTCCCCCAGATAATAGTTCATTGATTAAAACATTTTACTGATTCATTAGTAGAACATTTGCAATTTCTACTTTTCATTTACTTTACTGAAGCAGGGTCTGTATAACTGTCTGTCCTGGAACTCACTAGGTGGGTGAACTGGGCTGGCTTGGAATGTGCAGCAGTCCTCCAGCGTCAGAAGACAGAATGCCAGTTTTGGAGGGTGTGGCCCTCCATCAGCTTTATTTCTGCTTTCTGATTGTTTGGGTATATAGGCTGTCTCTGCCTATAAGAGTTTGTTCTGATCTGTATTTTAATTTTGTTTTGGCATATATTTAAAAGTGGAATTTGATACATATTTAAAACAGGTTACATAGTCATTCTTTTATTTAACATTTTCATTCTACAAAAGTCTGCAGCACCACATTTCTCTTAATGGATATATGTGGATTTTGGTTTCATTGTGTCTTCTCCAACACATATGCACCAGCTGAGGAGGTTTTGTAAAGATTTAGAGTTTGATATCTATGTTACTGAAACCAGTAGTTTGAGTTTTCTCTCTTAGCATAAAGCTGAATTTTTTTTTTTTTTTCTTTCTTTGAGACAGGGTTCTCTGTGTAGTCCTGGCTGTCCTGGAACTCACTCTGTAGACCAGGCTGGCCTTGAACTCAGAAATCCGCCTGCCTCTGCCTCCCAAGTGCTGGATTTTTAAAAACAGTTTTCTGTGGCTGGGGATTATAGTGCAGACCTTCACGCATGGTGAGCCTCATCCCACTGTTGAGCTGTGTTCCTTACTGTTGTTTTTTTTTAATAGATCTTACTACATTTGAATACATCACAGAATTGCTTCAAACATGCAGTGCTCATGCCCCCACTTCCTGTGTACTCTATTATAGGTGTGTGCCAGCACCTCTAAATCTGTGGTGTCTGTTACCTAATGTGAGTTTCTCCTTTACAGATGTTCCAGCGGTTGTGCATCCACGTGATTCAGAGACTGCGGCCTGTGCATGCTCACCTCTATCTACAGCCAGGGATGGAAGACGGGTAAGAAATCCTTTTACAGCTGAGTCTTTTGAAGTATCGGTAAGGAGATAATTTGGAATATAAAAATTTGTCTCTAATTAATATATCTCAAGAAAGGAAGACTTTTTGAAATTTTAGCTAAGTGCATCTTTAGGATATTGAACCAACTAACTTTTTGTTTAGATTTATTTAGTTCCAGTAATGAGAGGATAACTACTTACATTATTGAAACTGGTATTTGCTTCACAGAATGAAAGGATTGGATTTTAAAAAGTTATTCTAGCATGCTGATACACACCTTCAATCCCAGGCCATCCAGAGCCACACGGCCAGACTCTGTTGCAAAAAAACAAACAACCAAAAAAGTAGTTTTCATCCAAGACGATATGTCTGCATATTTATTGTGTTCTCTGAGGTCTATTTGTCTTTATTTTCAGGTCAGATGATATGGACGCCTCCGTAGAAGACATTGGGGGCCGCTCATGTGTCACCCGATTTGTGAGGACACTGCTGTTGATTATGGAACACGGTGTAAAGCCTCACAGCAAACATCTTACTGAGTACTTTGCTTTCCTTTATGAATTTGCCAAAATGGGTGAAGAAGAGGTAAGGCTAGTTCTTGCTTGATTGCTTTTGATTTGAATTATATACCCTTTTAACCTTTCCAGTTTGTTTTTTATTTAAAATTTTAAATTGCTTGTTTTTAGAGCCAGTTTCTACTTTCACTGCAAGCCATATCTACAATGGTCCATTTCTATATGGGAACCAAAGGACCTGAAAACGTAAGTCCTGTTCTGTGTGTGTCAGTGCAGCATGGCCGGTCTTCCAGTAGTTCACATCATGCAAAATGATCACAAGTCCTAGAAACTGCTAGCATCCCTTGTCTTCTTGTATCTGGTAGTATTAAGGGTCCCAGGCTTATTGGTCTTGCTGCTGTTACTTTGGTGTATATTCGGAGTAGTAGAACAAATTGAGTATTTCACTGGTAAGTCAAAAACAAAGCAGACTGTCCATCCTCCCACCCACGGCTTAGCTACAGGGCCTAAAAGTAATGTGTGGCTTTGAGTTGTGGTTTGAATTGTCATATTTCATGCTCCTACTGTTTAGTTTTTTAGAGTCTTCTGAAAGTTTTTGTACCTGATAAATTTAATAATATATTAACATATAGATGGATTCTGTCTGTGAGAACTACATTTCATGATCTGTGTGCAACATCACATTCAACCCTGCTTATATCCCTAAAAGAGAATAGTTTTTATGACTGTAATACAGATGAAGCCCTTTAATCCCAGCACTTGGGAGGCAGAGGCAGGCGGATCTCTGAGTTCGAGGCCAGCCTGGTCTACAGAGAGAGTTCCAGGACAGCCAGGGCCATACAGAGAAACTCTGTCTCGAAACCCCCCACCCCTCCCCCCCCCCCCAGCTTTCAGATGAAGCAGCTGAAACTTAGAGACGTTCACTTGTTTTAGATGGGTGAAACCCAGACTCCTGATTAAAAAGTCTTAAAAAACATGATGTGGTCTCTTAGAAGTATATGAGGTGGTTTTATCTAATTCCAGCCTATGTAGCTGTTGTGTTGACAGCAGTGGCAGCTGTGCTGCTCCTCTCCTCTCCCTGCCTCTGTTCTTCCCTTCTTTCACTGAGACAGAATCTTATCCTAGGCTAAACTCAGACTTAATCATCTCTTGCCTTAGCCAGCTGAGTGCCACCATTCCTCAGTCTCTCACAGTTCAGAGCTCACATGAGTATCTCTGGAGATAACTGCTACGCAGATTATCTGAAACTTCAAATTAAGATGTCTTTTGTATGTGTGACTGGCGTTTTTACTCACAGGAAATATCTTTTTTTCCTCTTTTAGGAAATAATGTTTTATTGTAGGTTGGGTGGTTTTTTTTTGTTTTGTTTTGTTGTTTTGTTTTGTTTTGTTTTTTTGTCTTGATTAATTATCCAAAGAGCTTGATTCCAGTAAAACAAAAGTTAGTAAAGTGTCTGTCTTAATTAGGGTTTTGCTCCTGTGAACAGACACCATGACCAAGGCAACTCTTATAAAAAGACAACATTTAATTGGGGCTGGCTTACAAGTTCAGAGATTTGGTCCGTTATCATCAAGGTAGGAACTTAGCAGCATCCAGGCAGGCATGGCACTGGAGGAGCTGAGAGTCCTACTTCTTCACCTGAAGATAGCTAGGAGAAGACTGGCTTCCAGGCACTTAGGACAAAGTAGCCCACACCTACTCCAACAAGGCCACACCTCCCTATAGTGCCACTCTCTGGGCCAAGCATATACAAACCATCACAGGGTCTATCTAATATAAATGCTTTTGAGAACTATATTGTTCCTCCTGCTTACCTAAAACTGTCCCGATTGTCACTCAGGCTGTGTCAGGTTAAGGTCTAACCTTGGAATGATTTTACCTAGTACATGCTCCTGCCATGTTTTTCTGATAGTTATACTAAAGCAAGTTAGCTGTTATATGCTATTAAAACTAATCACACATTAAAATCAATTTTGTTCTGATTAGCCTCAAGTTGAAGTATTGTCAGAGGAAGAAGGGGAAGAAGAGGAGGAAGAAGAAGACATCCTGTCTCTGGCAGAAGAGAAGTACAGACCCGCCGCCCTTGAAAAGATGATAGCTTTAGTTGCTCTTTTGGTTGAACAGTCTCGCTCAGAAAGGTGAAATGTTTCAACATTCAAAATGCTTACAGCGTGTTTGGCTTTATTTTTTATACATAATTGTTCTATCACTATTCGGTTTTTATTACATAAATCTTAAAATAATAATATCACTTCAACTCTTGTGGCTCACGAATTTCAGTCCTTTCTATCTAACTCGTCTGAGTCGTGCTAGAAGCAATTATTGAAGAAATCTAAGTAAAGTATCTGGCAAAATTAAATGGACACTCATTCTTTACCCCAGCATCTATACTTCCAGGGATCTGCCCCCCAGAACAGAAAGATATTTATTGAGAGGTGATTACTAAAATACCATTTCTAGTATCCAAACGTTGGAGACAGCCAAATGTTCTTCAGAATGGGACTAATCATTGACAAATTAAGGAATCGATTCAGTCCCCAGTAGTTGTCTGTCTGCCTGTTTGTTTGTTTGGGTTGTTTTTTTTTTTTTTGTTTTTTGTTTTTTAATGAAATGTGGAATTCATCTGTGTTACCATATAGAAATCCTTACTATACACACGCATCCTCCCCTTTCCTCTTCTCCTGTCAAAGGATAAGGTAGAGAAGATTGTATATATTTGCAACTTTCAGGCAAAGGGAAGATAAGAAAGAGAATGTATGTGTGTAGCCAATCTTCATTATGCACTTCCTGTTTACAAAGTCACATACTTGCTCGATTTATCTGTAATGCTAAAAAGTCAATACCTGTGGCGCTTTCAGAGTTATTATCCACAGATAATATTATCTGTTCAGAATGGTGAAAAATGGAGTTTCGTGGCACACGCTTTCCCAGCTGGGGTCAAACAAGGCAGTGATCTGCTGTCTTGTGTTGCTTTTCATGTTGTAAACAAATGTACTTTCTATGATGTATGCCACATTTTAAAATATTTGTGCTTTTCCTTTGGTTATGTCACTGTTTAAATGGTTCCTAAGAATAGGACTGAAGTGCTGTTTAGTTTTCTTGAGCTTAAGAAAGGCTGTGATGTCCCTCAGAGCGGAAATGAATATAGTAAATACATTTCATTCAGGCGGGAGTTCCGATGCTGTTTGGCTGTAAGTTCAATTTTAATTCATTAATCATACATATTAACTAAGGTGTCATTAAGCAGAAACACCTGTAAAATATGGTAATGTATTATTACTCAGCTGATAAATATGTATCAACATGTCCACAGGGACCTAGTTCTGTGTTTTATTTCCAAAGCAATGATGATTTGGTTTTTGGTAATTCATTGTATCATTTTATCAAATGTGACTACTCAGATATCCAGAATTAGCTATAAATCAAATCATCAGTTAATAATATGGTCTGAAGAGAAAACAAGGTGGAAGGCACAGAAATGGAACTTGACAAAACCAAATGTTTTTGTTTTGTAGTTTTAGAATCCTGTAAATGTTTTGTATAATTAAAAGTATACAAGAAGCAGTATTTTAAAGTCAAAGCGGAGGTGATACAGCACTGCAGAGGAATTAAAGAACATGTTAACTGTCAGTTTTCAACAGGATGTACACGAAGGAGAAGAATAATTGCAACATTATTTTAAACTGTCTTAATAATCGTGTTGTTACTAATATAATTAGAACTATTCTGGAAGCATTATGTGTTCAGGTACTGGGCAAGAAGTGAGTGAGATTCTTGGAATGGTTTTATTTATTTATTTATTTACTTTGTTTTTGAGAAGCACAGAGACTAAACAGACTATTCTGAGGTTCGTGTTTAAAGGACTCAACAGTGTACTTTAGGAGTTTCTGTTGCTTTTGTGTTGGACAAGGTACACATCAAAGTAAGAATAACTGTGCTGAAGTGTTACACACATCGAGATGCTTACACTGACAATCTCAGAATGGTGCCAGAAAAGAAAACCTGAAAAACTTGTTGGCAACGTTTGAAATATACTGAGACATGAAATCTTTCTTTTGAAAACTGATAAAAGAAAATGGTGTAAAGATATGTTTATCTTACTGCAAGAAATAAACGTTCATGTCAACCGAGTGGCGAATGATACATCGATAACAGATGTTTCAACTAATCAATAAGCAAGGAGTTTTGGGATTAGAAATCACTTTCTGTGACCCTAAATGAGGTCACGCTTCCAAGGTCGTCACTGGTGGGACCCTTCTGTGTGTGTCTCCCTGAGGAGAGGCCCCAGCACAACCTACAAAATAGCCTTGATTAAAAAGTGAAGCCTAAATCTGATCAAGTCTTTAGATCTGTCTACTATTTTACAGGAACAGAGGAATGTGCTTAAAACAACCATCAGGAGTCACTTAGCAAACATACATATTGGAATTGCTACAGGACAAACAAGCTGCTTTCTTCAAAGGATAAATTGCAGTAAAGTTCCAAGGGAAACCAGTAGATTAAGCATTATAAGGACATTAAAAGCAATTGTAACAAAAGACTTTGATTCAGATCCAGATTGAAGCAAATTAACTATAAATTTTTTTAGACACTGTAGGAAATTTGTACACTAATAATGTAAGATAGAAAATATTTGTTTCCTTACTTTAGGCGTGAATAATGGTACTGTGGCTATATTTTTTGAAATTTACCTAAGATGATGTATTGAGATTTATGGATTAAATGGTAAAAACAATCAAACACCTGGAATTTGCCTCACCATGATGCATATTGAATGACTGGTGGTAAAAGTAAAACAGGATTAGCTATGCTTTGGGTGAATTTGAACTTGAGTGATAGGGTACTTGATACTCCCCTATATTTTAAAAAAATACCTGAATTTTTATATGTTGAATCATATTTCCTTTAAATTATATAGTAAAATTAATATTTCTTAGGATTTCTGAAAAAATAGCTATCAAAATAAAATTAAACCCATTTTAACATTTAATATATTAATTTTATTGATTTAATGAAATGGAAATAAGGTAGACTAGGCGGTCCATGGTCCAATCTTGGAAAATTGCCTGAGCTGCTTAGCAAGGAAATGCAGCCGCCGCCGCCACCCCCAACCCCTCCCCCAACCCTTCCAACCCCCACCCCCACCACCACCCCCCAGCTTTACGGCGGCAGGTTGATGTGGTTGTCATAGACTTGGCTGGTTCATGCATGTCGTGCTGTTGATAGCTGAAAGCTAGTGCACATGGAAAAGATTTATTCCCACTAATATTTTCTTTTAGGCATTTGACATTGTCACAGACTGACATGGCTGCATTGACAGGAGGAAAGGTAATACCTTTACTGAGATTAAACAATTCAGCTATTCTAAGAAATGATATAGTAGTTCTTAAATGAACAACTTGTGTTTTTAACAGGGATTTCCCTTCTTATTTCAACATATTCGTGATGGCATCAATATAAGACAAACATGTAATCTAATTTTTAGCCTATGTCGGTACAACAATCGACTTGCAGAACATGTAAGTACTGAAAGCAATCTTCACCTTTTTTTCATAATTTTAAAAATAATATTCTAAAATCCTGCTTTTTCTGTTTCAGATTGTATCTATGCTTTTCACTTCAATAGCAAAGTTGACCCCTGAGGTATGTAAGTGTTTGCTGATAGGTATATAATTTGAACTAACAGTTAATTCTCCTTTTATTGCAAATACAGTTTTCCAACTTAATGTGAATGTACATTCTATATACCAGAGTGCTACTTATATGCCATGTTTCAATGTTGTTTGGTTTAAAGCATGTATCAAACTGCAGAACTCTGTGTGTGTGGAGGGTAGTGGAGGTCCAAGTATAGGCATGTCTGTACTAGGTAGAAACCATGTAGCAATCCTGGGGCTCAGGAGGAGTCAAGGCCACTCTAGTCTTCCTAGTGAGTTCCAGCCAGGGCTACGCAGAGAGACACTTATCTTCCACTCCAAAGAAAGAAAAGGTCATTTTTCATAAAATAGAAGCATACAATTTCTTTAGTATGTGTTAAAAAAAAATCAAGTAAAGCCGGGCGGCGGTGGTGGCGCACACCTTTAATCCCAGCACTTGGGAGGCAGAGGCAGAGGCAGGGGCAGGCAGAGGCAGGCAGATTTTCAGAGTTCGAGGCCAGCCTGGTCTACAGAGTGAGTTCCTGGATAGCCAGTGCTACACAGAGAAACCCTGTTTCAAAAAAAAAAAAAAAAAAATTGGGGGGGGGTCAGAAATTGCAAAAGCAATATACAAAATTTTCAATAAAAGATACTTGTTTTATTGCCATAAGTTACTGATTTTTTTCTGTTAGGCAGGAAAAAAAGAATTCCCGAGATTGCTTTTATACCATTGAACTGTAGCAAATAACATAACTGTGTACTTGAAAAATGC
Organism: Apodemus agrarius; assembly: GCA_964023405.1. Taxonomy (NCBI): domain Eukaryota; kingdom Metazoa; phylum Chordata; class Mammalia; order Rodentia; family Muridae; genus Apodemus; species Apodemus agrarius. Next base: position 95,719,008 of record OZ030016.1, read on the forward strand.
TATGGGAATAGATAGTATTTCTATTACAAAACTATAAATAAATGAGATAACACATGCGTAAATGAGCTATGTTTAGCCATCAAGTGCAGAGAGAGAGTGTTTCAAAATATAAAGAACATTTAGTTGTCAATTTATAAACAAAAATCTTGAATTACTTTTTTGCTAAGTTCATTTGACATCACCCCCCCCCCAAAAAAAAGTATTCACTGTTGCTTCTATGTAATTGGTTGTATGTTCTGACTGACCTGACAGTAATTTTATGGTAGTTCAAGTTCATAGATAGGAATGCTGTCTAAGCGCTGTAGCTCGGATTTACATCAGAGCAGACTTAAATGAGGCTAATAGAGGCGTGTCTCAGTAAAGACATGTGTGTTTTGCAGGCGGCCAATCCTTTCTTTAAATTGTTGACCATGCTAATGGAATTTGCTGGCGGGCCTCCAGGAATGCCTCCCTTTGCATCGTACATTCTGCAGAGGGTATGGGAGGTAAGGATTGAAGGACATGCTCCAGTCTTCCTGGCTTTACTGTGTGTGTTTGTTGCTTTCCTTAATTTTTCTTCCTTTCTTTTTTTATTAAGGGCAAGTTTACTTATAGCAAAACAAAACATAGCAAACATGAGTGGAAGGTTAGGATACCTCCCACCAACCCCTACTCTCATGGAGTTTGCTTTCTTATACCGCTTCCACCATTTCATATTTCTATTCTTTCTTGAATCAATGGCTTCAAATAGTAGCAAGTTGTCATAAAGAATAATTTTCCTCAAGGAAAATTCCATAAAGCGACTAGAATTCCTAGAAATATAAACCAGGTGTTGTTAGCGGTTGACAAAGAGTAGAAGAAAGACCAAAGCCTCTTGTTCTAGAGCCATGGCTGTGCTAACGGATTTTTGTGATGATCGGAAACGCTCAAGGCCCAGACTAAGAAAACCTTTGCCGAAGGGCCAAATGGTGCCATCACACGTTCCTTTTGGGACAGTTCACCCGTGCTGTTGTAACTTGATGGCCATTCATATGGCAATAAATGATAAGCTTGTCCAAATCAAATGACAGAGTTTGGCATACAGTCCAAAGATCACCAACCACTATCCTTCCATGACGAGAATCTATACAGCAATCCATTGACATTCTCATGAAATAGTATGAGTTTGGATATAGCATAAGGAGAAGGCAGATGAGAAACTCTAGAAAATTAAAGAGGCTTTTTTCTTCCCTGTAAGTGCTGGGGATAAAATTCAGAATTTAGTTTATGGTGTTCAACTGTTCTGTCACTGAGCCATATCACCAACCAAGATACGTTTAAATAAATTAATAATCTTTACAAGTCCATTGGAATCTTGTTTCGTCCTGAATTATTTTAAACTATTATAAACTAGCAACAGATTTTTCTGAGCTTTTCTTGCTACTTACAAGTAAATATATTCAGTATAGTAGGAAAACATGGGTAAAACTTTGGTGAAGACTCTAGTTTAAAGGGAAAAAAATATGGGCTAGAGAAATAACCCCAGTAGTTTGAGCGTTTGTTGCTCTTGGAGGGGACCCAGGTTCAAATCCCAGCACCTATGCACCCACATGGTGGCTTGCAGCCATTCATATAACTCTAGTTTCAGGGTAGCTGACAGCCTCTTTCAACTGCCTCAGAAACAGGCACACATGTGGGACACATTTATGCATGTAGCAAAATACTTAACACAAATAAAATCAATAAAGAAAAAGTCAATAAATAAATGCTTAATGGCATATACCAAAAGAAAGAAAGAATCAAATTCTCATTCAGTTTACTGCATGTCGTGTTTTTGTCATTTCATTTATAGGTTATTGAATACAATCCTTCTCAGTGTCTGGACTGGTTGGCAGTGCAGACACCACGAAATAAGCTGGCACACAGCTGGGTCCTCCAGAATATGGAAAATTGGGTCGAGCGGTTTCTTTTGGCACACAATTACCCTAGAGTCAGGACTTGTAAGTCAAATGTTTTAAGTTTAGTTCATTATTCATTGCTCAAAATTTTAGGTTTGTTTTACTGTTTGTTGGTTCAATTTTTAGGGTTTTGGAAGAGTGGGGATAACCCAGTGATAATACCTGTTATTATGTAAAGCTCTAAGAGGTGTCATAAAAGACCAGGGGTGTGTGTGTGTGTGTGTGTGTGTGTGTGTGTGTGTGTTAATACTTGAAAATCTTGACTCTAGAGTGTCTATGATATTTTGTGTTTTGTTTTTAAGTATTACTAAAAAGTAAAAGATGAGAAATTTCTTTCTTAAAAGACAGCCAGAACTATGTAGTAAGACCCTGTCTTGAAAAACAAACAATAAAATTAACTCTTGAGAACATTAAGATTAAAATAGTAATTAAGACATTTCATGGATATAATTATGAAAGTTAAATAATATACTACATCTTTTGTGATTAAGCCATTGGAGAATGAACTGACATTCTTAGAAGACCATTGGACATACAGAAAAAAGACATTGAGTGAGATAGGAAATTGTTTGTTAGTAAACATATTTACTTTTTTATAGTTCAAACAAATGAAAGTCAAAATTAATTTTTAGAATATCATCAGTCAGTGACATGCTGTTTCTCCGCTGAGAGGACTTTACCTCAGTGACAAACACAGCTAGTACACATGTTATTTTCTAAACATTTCCCAGTGAAATACAGAATCTGTGAGAAAAGACCGATTTTAAGGACGGGCAATAACCAGAATGAACTGCTGCTTTAAGGGTCAGTGCAGTGCCTTGGAGTGAAGAACTGTTGGGCACGCTGAGTGTGTGACTGTCAGGCACACAGCGCGAAAGCATAAGCCATTCCCGTAAGAAGTTAGATACTGCTCTGCCTTTGAACCCAGAGTATGAAATGATTTACACACTCACACTGATGCCCAGCACTCAGTGGTGTTCACAACACCCCTGTGACTCCACTGTGCACTCTCGTGGCCTTGGCTGGCATGCAGCCCCAACTAGTCCACAGACAGAAATGCAAGCAGCACACAGTTCAACAAATAAGTAGGTTTGTAAGGAGACTACCGAGCTGTTTGTGCATACTCCTCGAGAAGTGGACCCTACTTCTCCTTGAGAGGCTGGGTGACACTGAGAGTGAGGAGATAGGACCGCCAGGCAGGTGCTCAAGGCTAACACCAGAACGCCCACTTGAAGAGTGTGCTCCTGACATGCTGCAGTCTCGGTTCTTCTAAACTCCTCATTTCTGAGCCAAACCATCATAAACATCAAATAAACTCAGTTTGAGACATTCTTTGAACTGCCTGACCAGCACTCCTCACAACCATCAAAGTCTTGAACACAAGGAATCTGAGAAACAGAAGAGCGAAACGAAATGTCATAGTTAAATGCCATGTGTCCAGGCAGAATCCTGGAACAAACAAAAGCACCCATGGAACAAGACTAGTGAAAAGGAGGGACTAAATGTTAAGTTTGTGTTTGCCTTTCTTAGTTCCTTCTTCCTAATAATCTAGCGTAGTAACAGTAGATGTTAGCTGTGTGGGTCTTGTGGGGATTGTGTTCTCCCTGTCTGAAGGCGCAGTTTCATAGCGAGAACAATCTTCCAGGGGAGGTTACCATGCACTCGCATGGCTCCTCTGCTCAGGGTCGTGCTTCCCCTATACACATTTAACCCCACAGCCCCTTTTGAGACTTTAGCTAGATGTTACCCTTATGTTCATGATAGTACTGTCATGTCACTCTCACAAAAAGGCCATGGCTGTTTGTTCCAAGATCCTTTAGAAAACAGATGCTCCCCCCTCCTCCCCCCCCGCCCCCCCCCCGTGTCAGTAATGCCATTTCAGTACCCGCATATAAGTCTTTTATCCAGCGTATCCCGTAACGTCACTGACCTGCTCAGTGAGGATTCTGACGTGGGAGATGTGCCTGTGCTCCTGTAATCTCAGTGACAGGGCAGAAGGCTTACTCCTAACACACCGGTTGAGCAGCATCGCAAATATCATGGCCCTTAACAAAACAAGAATCCTTTAGTTAGGAAGCAAATTGTTAGTCACCACTTTAAAATTTTATAAGAAAAAGTGTTTTTAATAGTAGGGTCTAAATATTTGAAAAGTTTGAATATATTTTAAAGTAACAATTCACATAGCATAAATGAAAAACTAAAGGACTTAAAACTTAAAAAACTATAAAATAACAAACAACTGGATGTTATAAAACAAAAATTGACTTGCCAAATATTAAAATAGTTAAAGACTTGGGCAGGGCGTGGAGGGGCACACTTGTCAGTATGGGCCTTTGGGAATCAGAAGCAGACAGAGGTCTAAACTCAAGGACACCCTGATTTACAGAGTGATTTCAGGCAGCCAGACCACCATAATGAGATCCTGTCTCGAACCAAAACATCACGGAAGGGGCTGGAGAAAGGGCTCAGTAGTGCTCTTCCTGGGGTCCTGAGTTCAATTCCCTGCAACTGCAAGCTGCTCACAACCTTCTGTAATGGGATCCGATGCCCTCTTCTGGTGTGCAGGTATACATACTTACAGACAGAACACTCATACATTTAGATATATTTTAGCCAGGTGTGGTAGTGCACGCCTTTAATCCTACCACTTGGGAAGCAGAGGCAGGTGGATTTCTCTGAGTTTGAAGCCAGCCTGGTCTTCCCAGTGAGTTCCAGGGCTGCCAGGGCTACATGAAGAAACCCAGTCTGGAAAGCAGGAGACTACCGCCCGCCCACCCACCCCCCCAAAAAAAAATCAAAGACTTACTTAATAGCAGTACAAGTAGATTTCTTCCAAGTTTCATAGTATGAAACAAGACCTGGTATCCAGCTCAGGTTTAAACTTATGCAAATGAACTCCCCTAATAAGTTAGTAGTTGCGGAACAGTAATCATGAGCTTGACAGAGTGCCTTTAGAAGGTGTTTTTGTTTTTTTGGCAAGGAGGAAGGGCTAACAGTTTTATTGAGAAATAAACAGTTCCCCAAAGCAGGCAAGAATCTTGAGTTGCCTTAGACTTTTAAAAGGCTTCTTAGCTGGTAGTCCCTTTAATCTCCCTCCAAAAAGGGATGGGACTCTTAAAAGTTAAATATTCTGTTGGTGTTCTGTTGGTGGTGTGTGTGTGTGTATGTGTGTGTATATATATATATATACACACACATACACACACACATATGTATATATACATATATATATATATGTTTTTCTTATATCTGTATTTTTATCTTCATAACTTGTATATGTTATATGACACTATCTTTAAATTATTACAGAATACTTTATTAGGATGTTTTAAAGTAATACCTAACTTAAGACCTAAACAATTAAATGACTCAGTGGTATCAAGTGCTTTTTGGTAGGCCTTTTTATTCTAAATGTTATTTTTCTCTTTATTGAATTATACTGTTTCTTCAGAAAAAAATAAATTCTGAGGTGGGAAAATTCTACATTGTGGAAAAACCGAGCAGAATAGGCTTGAAAACTAGTTGTGATAGCAGTGCCTGGGAGGGGGAATTAGGAGGCTAGCTTGTGTGGCTGTTTCTGTAGTGGCCATTATTGCTGCCACTTACCTACAGCAGTGGGAGAATGGAAGTTTCTACCCCTACACCCTTTGGGAATCTTTCTTCTGGACAAAAGGTAAATCAGAAGGATATTTAAAAGATTTTATGTCCCTTAATTCTTATTCACTTTTATTAATAAAGGGAAGAGTGGTTTTGTGTTTAATAACTGCTCTTCAGTCTACTAAAATCATTCAAGGATCTGACAGTTTTGTTTTACATTTTATAGCTGCAGCTTATCTTCTGGTGTCCCTTATACCAAGCAATTCATTCCGCCAGATGTTCCGGTCAACAAGGTCTTTGCACATCCCAACCCGTGACCTTCCACTCAGTCCAGACACAACAGTAGTCCTACATCAGGTCTACAACGTGCTCCTTGGTTTGCTCTCAAGAGCCAAACTTTATGTTGATGCTGCTGTTCATGGCACTACAAAGCTAGTGCCCTATCTTAGCTTTATGACTTACTGTTTAATTTCCAAAACTGAGAAGCTGATGTTTTCCACATATTTCATGGATTTGTGGAACCTTTTCCAGCCTAAACTTTCTGAGCCAGCAATAGCTACAAATCACAATAAACAGGCTTTGCTTTCATTTTGGTACAATGTGTGTGCTGACTGTCCAGAGAATATCCGCCTTATTGTTCAAAACCCAGTGGTAACCAAGAACATTGCCTTCAATTACATCCTTGCTGACCATGATGATCAGGATGTGGTGCTTTTTAACCGCGGGATGCTGCCTGCCTACTATGGCATTCTGAGGCTCTGCTGTGAGCAATCACCTGCATTTACTCGACAGCTAGCTTCTCATCAGAACATCCAGTGGGCCTTTAAGAATCTTACACCGCATGCCAGCCAGTACCCTGGAGTAAGTACAGCTTATACTTTCAGTATCTGTTTCCTGTATTTGGTTAGCAGTACATCTTCTTTCATTTAAGAAATGACAAAATGTAGAATAGTGTGCTTCACTCATTCGCCTGCTTTGTCTCCGTGCTGGCACTCAGCCCAGGCTCACGCTCACGCGAGGCATGCGCTTGGCAGCTGAGCTACATTCCCCTCCCAACCTTATTTTTCTTTTTCTAAGTACATATTTTTTTTTTAAATTTTATATGTATGGGTATTTTTTCTGTGCAACACATGTAATCCTGATGTCCACTGAGGCCAGAGAGGGGCAGAATTTCCTGGTACTGGCGTTGTAAATGATCAGAAGCTACCATGGGGATGCTGGGAATCAAACCTTAACCTCTGTGCCATCTCTCCAGGCCATCTCAACCTTTTATAAGGATTTAAAATCTTTGCTTTCTTAGATACGCTCATATAATGCATTATATAATCTACAAAGTAAGTCATTATATTTTCTTATGCTGATGTTAAAATTTTGTTACCAGTGGCACATATCATATATTGGTTTTTTGTTTTTGTTTTGTTTGTTTTGTTTGTTTTTTTTTTTGTTTGTTTGTCTTTTTGAGACAAGGTTTCTCTGTATAGCCCTAGCTGTCCTGGAACTCACTTTATAGACCAGGCTGTCCTCGAACTCAGAAATCTACCAGCCTCTGCCTCTCAAGTGCTGGGATTAAAGGCGTGTGCCACACACACATCCCCCATTCCCCCCGCCCCCTCCCCCCCCAACCGTATATTGTTTTCTTGTTTTAACTTTTGTTTGGCAATGCTGGGGAACAGACTCAGGGCCTTGGCCATCCTAAGCAAATACTGCCAACCCAAATTCATGTTCTGTAAATGCATCTTCAATGTATACCTACTGAAAAGACCAAGACAACTTTATGGAGTATTGTTTTATCCAGCTACAGGGGATCTATCTGATACTATTGCCCTCCACGGGAACTCCCCCACACATGCATAAAGATACACATATTAAGCATAATTTTAAATGTTAATTAGATATTTGTTATCAAGTTCTGCATATTTTGCTAAGGTATGACCTGCACAATACTTTACGGAAGTGTTCCATAGTGCTATTTCTCCTCCCTAGCTCAGATGGATGATGCATTAGCTTACACACAGTTCCAGTCTGAGCTCCTGTTCAGAGTATTTGTAAGTTTTGCAGTACATTCAGGGGATGTTATGCACGTTCTAACTCCTGGTCTTCATTTTCCATACCCCACTCTTGTTCCTTCCTGTTAAACTGTCCTTTGTCAGCTTGTACGGGTCTGTTGGCTGAATAGTACATTTAGAATATCCTACCCAGAAAGAATAGCATAATGTCCAATTCAGAAGATTAGAGTGCTTGTAAGAAGAAAGAAAATATGTTCATTCTCAGTACCAGAGATTTCAAAGCTAAGGATGGAAAACAAAGAAAGGTTAAAGTGTCTGTCATAGCCCAAAGGGATAATTATATAGTGTTTATTTTTAGTAGTTTCCAGCATAGCTCACATCAATGACATTTAACTTAGTTACTGTGATACCTAGGGTTTCTTAAGCCAGGTAAGAGTTGCCTGTCCCCATGAGCTAGTTCTTTGTTCTTGACATAGACCAGATGTAGAGGGACTTTCCTCTCTCCTCTCCTCTCCTCTCCTCTCCTCCTCTCCTCTCCTCTCCTCTCCTCTCCTCTCCTCTCCTCTCCTCTCCTCTCCTCTCCTCTCCTCTCCTCTCCTCTCCTCTCCTCTCCTCTCCTCTCCTCTCCTCTCCTCTCCTCTCCTCTCCTCTCCTCCCCTGTAGAGGGACTTTCCTCTCTCCTCTCCTCTCCTCTCCTCTCCTCTCCTCTCCTCTCCTCTCCTCTCCTCTCCTCTCCTCTCCTCTCCTCTCCTCTCCTCTCCTCTCCTCTCCTCTCCTCTCCTCTCCTCTCCTCTCCTCTCCTCTCCTCCCCTCCCCTCCCCTCCCCTCCCCTCCCCTCCCCTCCCCTCCCCTCCCCTCCCCTCCCCTCCCCTCCCCTCCCCTCCCCTCCCCTCCCCTCCCCTCCCCTCCCCTCCCCTCCCCTCCCCTCCCCTCCCCTCCCCTCCCCTCCCCTCCCCTCCCCTCCCCTCCCCTCCCCTCCCCTCAATTTTTGTTGTTTTTGCTTTTGTTGTTTGTTTATTTGTTTGTTTGTTTTCAAGACAGGATTTCTCTGTATAGCCCACTGTCCTAAAACTCAGAAGTCCACCTGCCTCTGCCTCCCAAGTGCTGGGATTAAAGGCGTGCACCACTGCTCAGCTTCTCTCCTCTTTGTTTGTTTGTTTGTTTGTTTGTTTCAGATTTATTTATGTATTTTTAATGTAATTACACTGTAGCTGTCTTCAGGCACTCCAGAAGAGGTCGTCAGATTTCATTACGGATGCTTGTGAGCCACCATGTGGTTGCTGGGATTTGAACTCAGGACCTTTGGAAGAGCAGTTGGTGCTCTTAACCACTGAGCCATCTTTCTAGCCCCTTTCTTTCTTTCTTTCTTTCTTTCTTTCTTTCTTTCTTTCTTTCTTTCTTTCTTTCTTTCTTGTAGATCTTAACTATTAGGAATTTTCATGAAAATTGTCTTGTAAATTTTTAAAGCTATACATTTTAATTCATTAATAACTATGTTAAAGCTCACCTGTTACCTCATATTTATATACACAAATTTATAAAACCACAATTGAGGATTTCCTATATTTATCACTAACCATTAATTTAGAATAATTATCTCAGAAACAGCGTTAATTTAAACTTCATTTAAGTGTTCACAATCCTTAAGACAAAGTGGGTGAGATGCTTTCAAGGGTAACGCCATTTGCCCAACCTGACAGGTGACCTGGGGTACACATGTGGAATGACAGAAGCCCCTCTGAAAGCTGTGCTCTGACCTCCGTACACATGTGCCGCTTCTTCTTCCCCCAGTAAACACGTTTTTAAGACAGACTAAAGGTTTCTTACTTATCCAAGGACAGCAATAGAGAATGAGTACAGCCTGTCATCAGACGCACCATTGGATTTAAAATGCTAGTATTTTAAGCAGCATTAAGAATTTTATCTATTTAGAATCTTGGTGAATTTTAATTTTAATGATCATACAGACATGCCCAGCATGGGGTTTAGGACCCACATGCAGCTGAGTCCTGCCCAGCACAAAATCATGAGCAAGTTTAAAATACAATGTTTCTGTTTGTTTAACTTGATTACGTGACTAAGAGCTTTATTGATGACAATATCATGTAATAATATTAAAGACTAGACACGTAATAGTATATATTCATTTTTAAGTAGATTTTAAGTATATATTCAACTTTAAGTAGATTTTATTACTGATTTTTTGATCACTGGTTTCTGTAGTAGTGAGATTTATGAGTTTAGTTGGCTAATGAATTTTAGTAGTTGGTTAATGAATATTCACTTAGAAATGGGGAACATTCTAAAATGTCAAAAGATTGAAAGATCACCATTTTACACATTTGCCTCTTTTAGGCTGTGGAAGAACTGTTTAACTTGATGCAGCTATTTATAGCTCAAAGGCCAGACATGCGAGAAGAAGAATTAGAAGATATTAAACAGTTTAAGAAAACAACCATAAGCTGTTACTTACGTTGCTTAGATGGCCGCTCTTGTTGGACTACTTTAATAAGGTAAAAAAGATGCACTTTGACCTTTTTTGGTTGATTTTCCAAGTAAGAAAATGAAACCTTTCCTTTTGACATTGAAGGAAAAATAATTTATATTATTTATAACTAAATGCTTGTTCTTTTAAACTTTTTATTATTATTTTAACTACAGTCTTATGTAGTCTTTTTGTTGACCTTTACTGTGCATAATGTAGCTAAGGATGACCTTGAACTCAGGACCCTTGAGCCTCCACATTCTATGTTCTGGCATGCCACTGCGCCACATCTAGTGTTGGGATCAAAGCTGAAGTTTGAAGTTCCTGTCTGTGGCAGTTTTCACTCACACTTACATTTGGGTCTAGAGACCTTGGGAAATAGCTTTTGTGTTTTAAGATGAGTCTGCTTATTAATATCTCTTCCATTTTTCTCAGATCTACTTGGCTTTATAGGAATTAGCAAAAATAATAGAACCATCTATGCAACAAATTGTTCCTAGCTATAGACTGACTAAAGGACTTAGGTAGTAACTGCTGCAAATTACATTTTCCTTTCTTTACCTACGGAAATTAAATTTTGCCCAACATGTTGTTGTGCTGAGAGGACAAAAAAGAATGGAGCACTAGGGTAGTCCTTCAGTGGGCACAGTTCTGTATGTGACTTCATTAGAATACTAAACTAATGGATCTAAGAAAACATTAGATTATCTCTTCCCAAACGCTTTTGTCTTTGAATCTTCAGTGGTCTACAAAATGAAATAAGCACTTTTGCCAAATCCATTTAAAGGAATTTTCTTAAGTGCTTGGCATTCACTTCAATAAGGTTGATTGTTTGCAGCTTCTTTCCATTTAAGTTCTAGAGTCTTGCTGCTTGTTAAGTAAACACAGCATGCACGCATCCAGTGGGAGTGCTCTCTGCCATGGTGCCTTGCTTCCTAACAACGAGCTCTGAGTACAGCAGTGACTCACAGTGTGGTCATGACTTATTTTTAAGGTTTTCAGTTTTGTTCATGTGTCTCTCCCATATCCCCTTCATGTTACCCCTTCTTCTGAAAACTGATAAATGCTTTTGGAATAATTTACTACTATTTAGTATAATTTACTATTATACAGAACTTAACCCAGAGTGCTTAGAAGTAGTAATGTTTGTGTTTTCAGAGGATTTTTTTAAACTTTGGCAAGTTTGCAGAACTTTATTAGCTGCACATCATGCTCTAGAAATATGAACTTTCCAGAGTGCCAACTGCGGGATCAGTCAGTAATCTCGAAATCTCAAGATTGTTTCGGATTGCAGGCTTAGGTGGCTCATTCTATCCTGTACTACTAAGAAATAAGTACTCGCCGGGCGGTGGTGGTGCACGCCTGTAATCCCAGCACTTGGGAGGCAGAGGCAGGCGGATTTCTGAGTTCGAGGCCAGTCTGGTCTACAGAGTGAGTTCCAGGACAGCCAGGGCTACACAGAGAAACCCTGTCTTGAAAACCAAAAAAAAAAAAAAAAAAAAAAAAAAAAGAAAAGAAAAAAGAAATAAGTACTCAATCAGTGCAGGAAGATTCCACAAAAGAGAGGCTACGTAATACAATCTCTCAAAAATTAAAACCAGCAGATGTAACCAGTTTATTTTATATGGGTAGGAAAGTTAGAAGCTTAAGCTAGTTAGACATATGTGTCTGTGTCTATGTCAACACCAGACTCTTCTGTTCTATTCAAACTGGACTTTCTCTCTTCTTCTAGTGCCTTCAGAATACTTTTAGAATCTGATGAAGACAGACTTCTTGTAGTATTTAATCGAGGGCTAATCCTGATGACTGAGGTAAATACTGATTGCTGTTAACTGTGTGTGTGTCTCCTTTTCAAGAGTTCTGCTGCATGTATATACAGAATGTATGCTGAGCTGTCTCACACATTGCAGGGTTTTAGTTAGATAGGTATATTTAACTAGTTTTATTTATTTTACTTAGTAAATAAAAATGAAATGTGTTTTGTAGTCAAGGGCACACGTTATTTCCCAAGAGTTTCTTATTTGGCGGAATAAAGACAAGAAAGCATTGTAGTGGCTGTGCAAGACTGATGCTTGCAGTTAGCTCTTTCCAGCATTCTTAGCTCACCAGGGCGAGATGGCGGAAAGCTATCAGAAGTACATTGTATGCACTCGTAGTCCTCTGCTGAACACTCAGCACTACATGAATTAAGACATACTATTGGTTTGTTTTGGGTTTTTAAGTTAATGGTATTATAGAGTAGGAACTGAATAAGAAACTACACTTTGAAGGATTTGGACTTTTGCAATGGTTCATGGGGAACATTCAAATAGATTACTTCCAGAACCCAAAAGCAAGGGATGTTTGGCTGATTGCAATGTCTACCCTTTGCTAAGTAGTGCACTAGTCAAAAGAATGTAGCAGTTAACAAAACATTCAATTCCAGGGCTGCCAGTTTACAGGTTAAATAGTGCAACAATTGGAATTTTTTAAAAATATGACTAAATTATCTTTTTACACTAAAATGTTTACATAAAATACAGCTCTGAAGATAAAGGACCCTTAAAATAAATGTCTGGAGCCTAAGGAAATGGTTCAGTCAACAAAGCTCTGTTATGGGAGCATGAGCACATGACTCCAGCACCCACATAAGGCAGGCAGTGTGCCCTTCCCCCCAGCACTGGGAGGCTGGAGAAGAGGCCACCCTTGGGGTTTGCTACTTAGCCAATCTAGCCCAGCATGCAAGCTCCAGGGTCTGTGAGAGACTGTGTCCAAAACAACAAATAAACAAGCAAAAAACAAAACAGAAAGAAAGTAAGCAAGTAGGTAAGTGCAGGGGTATGGGGTGTCTCATTTGGTAAAGGTACTTTCCACAAGCCACTAATGACAATGGTAGGAGAGAGCCCTGCTCTGCAAATTGTCCTGTACCTGTCCTATGCACGAGAGAGAGAGAGAGAGAGAGAGCGCGAGCGCGCACACACACACACACACACACAAATGTTTTAAGGATTTCTTTCTAAAGGTAAAGAGTAATTGAGGACAGGGCCTGACATACACACACATACATGCACTTTCCATACTTACAGCGCACATACAGAACAGCTAAATGGAGAAACCTAACTCAGAAAACAAGTAACACATACAATCTGAATCTGAAAATGCCTTTTAGAAGATAAGAATTTGAATTTTTGTCTAAAGTAAAAATGAAATCAAAGGTTTTTAAATTTTTCTTTAATCACTTGTAGTCTTTCAACACACTGCACATGATGTACCATGAAGCTACGGCTTGCCATGTGACTGGAGACTTAGTAGAGCTGCTGTCAATATTCCTTTCTGTGTTGAAGTCTACACGCCCGTATCTTCAGAGAAAAGGTTTGGTCATGTATACTTTTTTTTTTTTTTTTTTAACCATTTTGCTGCCATTGTAGAACTTGTTTTTCAAATGAGAGGCCTCAGAAAAGTTGACTTTCTAGTTTCTGAGCCGATGGTTCCTGATCATGATCTCATAATGTAAAGAGGGAATGGAATATTCTTATATATTTTATTTATACCTACTTAAAAACAATAGGCAATGCCGGGCAGTGGTGATGCACATCTGTAATCCCAGCACTCTGGGAGGCAGAGGCGGGCAGATTTCTGAGTTTGAGGCCAGCCTGGTCTACAGAGTGAGTTCCAGGACAGCCAGGGCTACACAGAGAAACCCTGTCTCTGAAAAAAAAAAAAAAATCTAAAAACCAGAAAACAAACAAACAAACAAACAATAGGCAAGCATAGCATAAGAATCAAGATCTAGGAGACTGGAAAAGCTTTTACACACAACAATAAGTTGAATTTTTTTGTTTTAACCTTCATGGCTCAAAATAAGTCATTTTTAGTGTCAGTAGAAATAAGTATAAAATATTTATTTATATAAACGCTGGACTTCATGATTCTAGAAAATGCAATGTATACCTTATGCCTTATATACCACCTGCCGTCTTGGTAACTTGAAAAGCTAAGACAGAAAATCCCTAGAGCTTCAGAATTCCAGACAAGCCTGGGGAAGATCACATGACCTCATCTTAATAAAATGGAATAGAATTGTCACAAAACCAATTTCTGTAGGAGTCTAGCATGTTTCATGTCATTGGCATGGATTAATGTGGGTAAAGGTGGGTGGAGAGACCCAGTTCCCCAGATTGTCCTGTGACTTTTACACATGCACCATGGCACATGTTGTCTAGTCCTCTTCCACCCTTACAATGCACATGCACAAGTAATAGTAATTTTGTATAATTGAAAAGATGTAATATGTTTAGCACACACCCACTATCCTCACCCTCAGGAGGGTGACCCAGAAGAACTGAAAGTCCCAGGCCAGTAGGGGCTATATATAGCAAGACTTGGTCTCTCCTTCTTGTCCCACCCCACCCTGCTCCTGCCAAAAAGAAGAGCGGGTTTAATGTAGTAATCTAATAATCTCATGAAATTAATCACTTAGCTTCCACCAAAACATGTTCTATGTAATTAATTTTTGAAACTCTTGATGTTAGTATCACAACAATAGAATAAAAATCAGGAGGAACTGTGATTATTCAAAAGCCTATTTATATATGCTTTTATATTTGCAGATGTGAAGCAGGCATTAATCCAGTGGCAGGAGAGAATTGAATTTGCCCATAAACTCCTAACCCTTCTTAATTCTTATAGCCCTCCAGAGTTAAGAAATGCTTGCATAGGTAAGTTACTTCAGAAGTAAAAACTGTAGACCAATAGTTCTGATTTTTGTTTGTTTGGCTTTTTGTTTTATTTCTATATGTTGTGATATTAGATTTATAGTGTTTGGAAGACAATGTAACTCACACAGACTAGCAGGACCCAAGAAAAACAAGTCATTTTTTTAATATGCTGACACACTTGCATGCTAAGTATCTGGAGTCTTTCAGTTGTCTGTAGGCTTCTTGCAACTCTGATCTTATGATCCCATATGAAAAGGGTAGAGTCTTGCCAGTATTTACAAAGTGGAGCTCACCTGTAAAGGATAGGGTTAGTTCTTTCACTGTGGGTTATTGGCCTTAAAAATATTTCTCAGTACATGAAAAACGGCAGTGGGAGCATGCTGCTTAGATGTGGAGGCCAGGAAAGCAGACATAAAGGTCAGACAGTAACTTATTCTGTGGGCCAAGGACTAGAGTGGGGTGGAGGGTGGACGGAGATTGCTTGTTTTGTCTTGCTGAATTTTTTTTTAATTAAAAATTTTAAATACTTACCTGTCCAAAAAGTTTTTTCAGTAACTATAGGCTCTTAAATTCATAATATGTTTGTGAGTACTTCTTTATAGAATGATAATATATAACTGTTAAAAGAATCTTCATTTTAAATACAAAGTGAAGTTTTTTTACTACCTTAGGGGAGCCACTTGAAGTAGTGAACATTAGACTGTTAACTGTATAGCAAAACCAACTAACTGCCCGTCATGAGACTTACTCTTGTGTGGTTACTGGATGAGAATCAATCCAGCCAATGCCCCAAAGCTCTGGATAGTAGACTGTAGAACACGAGCTAGCTATCTCTCCAGCTCTCTCCTGGACCCACGCTGTTGTGATAGACTTATAATGATAAATATTCGTGGAACATTGCTATTTGACTAGACTACATGGAAGCAAGGAGAATTGGGGAAAAGGGATAGTGTTGTAAATGTTTGTCTTCAGTAATGTCCCTCTGCTGTGGTTATCATAGTTTGTGATCCAGATTTGAGCCCCAGAACATCTCTCCCCATGTTAGGAGACACTAGAATCTCACCAGCAGTTATGAGTTCAAAAGCAGTGTTTTAATACTCAAATTGTTTTAATTTTCAGATGTCCTCAAGGAACTTGTTCTTTTGAGTCCCCATGATTTTCTGCATACTCTGGTTCCCTTCCTACAACACAACCATTGTACTTACCATCACAGTAATATACCAAGTACGTATTTATTTAGCATAATACTTGGATATGGTTAGCATGTGTCATTCTGCACTCTGAAGCTTGGAGATTTTTTTTTCCATTTATTCTTATTGTACACTTTTAATGTCTTAGTGTCTCTTGGACCTTATTTCCCTTGTCGAGAAAATATCAAGCTAATAGGAGGGAAAAGCAATATTCGGCCTCCGCGCCCTGAACTCAATATGTGCCTCTTGCCCACAATGGTGGAAACCAGTAAGGTATGTTGGGATGCCAGGAAAGTCGTATTTCTATAGTACAAGGTAATCTGAGATTTCCCCCTGGCAGTTGAGTCTGATAGATGTATGTGAACATTTTATGAAGGCTAATATTAGATTCATTTGGACTTTTTCCTTTAAGTGCTCTCAAATGTTGATTGATATTTGCAAAATCAACAGTAAGCACTAGTTGTTAAGAGTTTTTTCTTCTAAAAAAAAAAAAATAGCTTAATAGTAGATCTCAGTTTGTTACTAGGCTAAACTGTAGCCATGTCCTGCATTCAAATCTACAAAGCTCAGTTAGGTGCTTGAGATGTTTTCAATTTGGCCATACAGTTAAGACCTGCTTACTGTCCCTGCAATCACATTCTTCTTAACTTACCCATAATGTCACTGAATGATAGACTTATCATCTGGCTTCTGGTCTCTAATGCTTCTTCTAAAATAGTGCCAAGTCTAAATTATAGAAACAAGCTATGTTAACACAGGATAATTTACCTTAGTTTTAACATTTTTTTAAAAATATTTTTCCCCTTTAGCTTTCTTTACCCACACCTTCACTCACACTCTCTCTTCCCCACTATTTTTGGATATTAAGTATATTTGAGCAATTTTCCTATGATAAAATATTAAAAATAATTAACATTATAGTTACCCTTATAGAAATACCTTCAAATCTTTCAAAAAATCAAATATAACTCATTCTTCTTGATGATATGTTTATAGCCATGCTGAAGTCTCAGTGCTGTTACTCTTATAGAGTCTGTAGAAGTGATGGGTAATTACAGCCGGTGGCATCTGCACACTGAAACAAATCTAGGACAGTTATGATCTTAAGAACACTAGAAACTTGGAATTTAAAACTAGATTCTTTTAGAAGTTAAAGATTTAATTAGTTTTTTACTTAACCTTATTACATTTGCACAAAATATGCTCTTTATTATACAATTTAAGTGCAACCATTTTATCATCTTTAACCTTCAGGGCAAAGATGACGTTTATGATCGTATGCTGCTAGACTACTTCTTTTCTTATCATCAGTTCATCCATCTATTATGCCGAGTTGCAATCAACTGTGAAAAATTTACTGAGACATTAGTTAAGCTGAGTAAGTATAAAAGATGAGCAGTAAATCCACGGACTTATTTTAAGCCCCTAGCCATTCAGGAAGGGGAAAAATACATGACAATCCCTTTATTTTTATTTTTTTTCTTTTTTAAAGTGAATGTTTAAAAGTATTAACTAGCATTCTTGGGAATATTTTAACTTTTATTAAGAAAATACCAACTTACTGGTTTCCATTGAATAGTTCTGCCCCAACTTTCTGCTGGTCTATTAGGAGTGTGGAGCAGGGCTGGTCAGCTCTTTGTATTCAGTGGCTTAAGTCCACCATCTTCACAGCAGAATTCCAAAAAAAAAAAAACCCTGCCTTCCTTGGGGGAAAAGCCTAGAGACAGACTTCCCTGGCCTTTATCTCAGGGTGAGTTGAGATCTTTAGTGTCAGCTATCCTTTGGAACTAGGGGTGCCAAAAAAGCTGAGTGGGTTTGGCAGCATGAAGCAGAGGTGCGCATAAGAGTGACTAGGAGGTAAGTCTCATAAGATGAGAAGACAAATTTGAAAGGAGCCGTATAAGCACTAGAGAACAAATCCTTCAGTGAATTATATAGGAGAGAAAAAACTTCAGAGAATGTCTAATATCTCTCTTCAAGGTCAGCACCTCGAAGTTCTGAGCCTCTGTATGTCCTGCCTTCTAATTTTATCAAGGATGGGCCAGGATTCTCTCTGGTCTCTATAATTTCATTTCAGAGTGTGGGGAATGATACCTAGGAAACTGCTTAGATCAAGAAATAGACTATTACCTCTGCCCCGGAAGGCTTCCTTGTGCTCCATCCCAGCACAGCTCCTTCTTGCCTATGGTAAAGATTTTGGCCATTCCAGGTAGTGCAAAAGATGTGATCAGTCACAGATTTCATTATGTAGGAAGAAGGAAATGGTTACAGCTGTCAGGGATAACTCTTCTTCAAAAAGTCATCTTATTGGTAAGTGATTAGAGCATCTTCAATTTTGAAGGCTGTTCCTTCTACCTATTTCATTAGCTGATTATACCTATGTATCTATGGCTAATG
Organism: Apodemus agrarius; assembly: GCA_964023405.1. Taxonomy (NCBI): domain Eukaryota; kingdom Metazoa; phylum Chordata; class Mammalia; order Rodentia; family Muridae; genus Apodemus; species Apodemus agrarius. Next base: position 95,737,296 of record OZ030016.1, read on the forward strand.
CCAAGATGTGAGACAGTAAAGGTATCTGCAGATTAGCTGTTTCAGAATTATGCATCTGGGTTGTAGCACTTAGTAAAAGTCTGAAACTTTAGAAATAGCAATGATCAGGTGTAAGAGACTCCTCAGGAGCCTTTGTGCTGAGATAGGAGGTGTTTCTAAAGATGCTGACCTTTGGACAACTGCCAGGTAATTGTGTTTATAACAAAGTATGTGAAGAGCTGTTCTTCATACTTGAACAACATTGGTCAAGTAATGCGTGTTCTACTATCTCTTTCATCAACACAAATATATACTTTCATGGAAATTAAAAATGGATACGGGTAGTTTGATATGGTACCTTATGTCTGAATTCCCATGCTTGTAATCACAGCACTCAGAAGCCTGTGGCAGGAAGATGGCCGTGAGTTAAGACCTATCTGAGCTCCGTAGGGAAACTGTCTGTGAGGACAAGCAGAACTAAGTAAAGCAAATCATGAAGGTTGACTTGGCAGCTGCATGCCAAGTCAACCTTCATGATTTTTATGTTCACCATCACTCTTCTACGTAACAGTGAAGCACTGTTGATTCTGCATTGCTTAGTTCCTTGTAGCTACACTGTATTCTGGAGGGTTCTACAGTGACACAACATCTTGTCAGCTACTCTGTGTTACCACAGAATGCTCATTACTAGCCATGCTAGCTTAAAACTTTGAATGTAACCAAATTCCAGTGGAACTAAATTTGAATAGCCAGAATCTGGCTGTTAGGAAAGCACTAGATCTAGACCCAACATAGAGCGAAACCCTGAAAGTCTCTGTCTATTCCTGGCTGATGTACAACGCTGGAGATCCTCTTGGGAATTTAGATAAAGACTTTACAACAATGGTATCCTACCATATGTGGAAAAATTATACCCCAGAGTTTGACATTAATACTTCTTCTAGCTGACACAACTATTTCCAAGGGAAGGCACCTGAGAAACGGCTTAAGAAAACAAAACTTAGGCTAATGACAGCAGTGGTGAGGAGCATTTGTAATACAAGTGTTGCTTTCTGTGACTCAGGAAAAAGTGGAGAGGGGTAAGTTTAAACTGATAATCTTACTCATTTGAGCCTTGAATTTAGATAGCGAATAGATAAGATTGTCTCACAGGGCACGGTGGTGCACACCTGTAATCCCAGCACTTGGGAGGCAGAGGCAGACGGATTTCTGAGTTCGAGGCCAGCCTGGTCTACAGAGTGAGTTCCAGGACAGCCAGGACTACACAGAGAAACCATGTCTCGAACCCCCCTCCCCCCCCCCCAAAAAAAAAAAAAAAAAAAAGATTGTCTCAAAACTGTATTGGGTTGCCAAGTTGGAAGAAAAGTCTTTGTTGTTTTTATATGGGCACCTGAACAAGACGATTGATCATGCCTGTGCCCATGCTAGAACTCCTGCTAAGGCAAGAGAATTGGGTGTTCCCTGCCTGTCTGGGCTACATAGGAACCCATCAACAAAAAAGCAGTTATCCCTGGAATTCCTGAATACCACCATAATTTTATCTCATTGTCCCTTTACTTTAACTTTTAAAATAGATTTCCTGTCACAAAAGCAAACTAGAATGGTTCAAACTATGGGAAAAAAGACCAAACAAACATATTTAGAAGATATTAAAGATAATACCCAGTTAGTAGAGGTGTTATTATCACCATACATTTGGGGGAATGCAAAAAGATGAACTCAATCAAGATAGTAGTTGAGTACATGATGAGTTTGAGGCCAGCCTGGCCTTGCCCCTATTCCAGGGGTGGCAGGAGATAGGAGTCAACAGGACAGGACGCCTAGCAGCCTCCACACAAGCACATGCACTTGAACCATGCGTGTATACAAACATGTACACACATGAGACCATAGGTAGCAGGTTATAAAAATCAGAAGCAAGGGCTGGAGCAATGGCTCAGTGATTAAGAGCACTGACTGCTCTCCCGGAGGTCCTGAGTTCAATTCTTAGCAACCACAATATAGTGGCTCACAACCACCTGTAATAGGGATCTGACGCCCTCTTCTGGTGTGTGCAGAGATCAACAGAGTACTCACATATATTAAATAAATTAATTAATTTAAAAAAACCAGAAGCAATAAACTTAAGAAAATTTTGGTTACATAAAAATTGAAATTGTTAAATTGTGAAAACATCATGAAGTATAAACTAGTTGTCTGTTGTAGTACAGCAGATCTCTGTGAGTTGAAGGTAAACCAGAACTACATGGTAAAACCCTGCCAATAAAAACAAACAAACAAACAACCCCAAAAATAACAAAGTAGCTGTGGGAAAGTGTTGGCAGACTAAACAGATAAATAGCTATCAGTACACAAAATGTTTTTAGGTTTTGATTAAATGAAGTCTAAGCAAAATTATTACATGGATAGTTAATGTCATCCCTACACAAAAGTACTCATTAACCATATGAGAAGTTGTCTCGTTAATAAAAAAGCAAATGATAAATTAGCCAGAGAGAGTAGGTTAGGGGAGGAACATGTGCTGGCTGTAATCATTCAGAGATTAAGGAAAGAAGAGCTAATGAAAGGAATAGTGTCAATTCTGGGAGGCAATTTGGCATTGTCAGTTAAAACTGCATATTCTTTACTCTGTTCTCATAAAAATGGAAGATAACACATAGGATGTTTATTTTCACTTATTCAGTGTATGAATTGGAAACAAAACAAAAATGTCCAACCAATGAGAACATATTTTAGCAAGCCATTCCATTGGTATTATGTAGTCACCAAAACAAACAGGGTAACGTTTCATAAGTTGATATGGGGAAGAAAAACAGCCTAGAAAATAGAGTAGACGGTATGCAGCTCAGGGGTCCAGTGGAGCCTGGATTCAAGTCCTAGAACCTGAGGGTGAGAGAGCAGTAGAAAGATAATAACCACATTCATACCGAGGGGTGAGTTAGGACCCTTGCTAACAAGTGTAAGGCCAGGTGTGGTTGTGCGCACTCTTAGTCCCAGCACTTGGGAAACAGTCTGATCTCCAGTGCAAAGGCAGCCTGGTCTACATAATGAGTTCCAGAATAGCCAGAGCTACACAGAGACCTGGTCTCAGAAGCAACCAACCACAGTGCACAGTCATTACAAGTCATTTCAGCCGTACAGGTATATAAAAGCACTCCATGGTCTTGCCTCATGCGATGGTAGTATTTTTCTCTTGTTTTTCTGTTTGTTCGTTTTGAGGCAGGGTCTCACTGTATAGCCCTGCCCGCCTTAGCACTGTAGACCAGATTGGCCTCTGACTTAAGAGATCTGCTCTCTTGCTTCCCTAGTGCAGGGGTTAACCTTGTCCATGTCCAGCTTAAGATTTGAATTTCTTAGAGGAATATAGAAAATAATATTGCAAACTATAATTAATCTCCTTCCGTAAATGAATAGTAGAATGGTCAGGTACAAGTTAAATAAATCCTTAAATTTCACCTTCTTCATTTATTTTTTTTTATTTTATTTTTTCTTTTTAAAAATTGTTAATTTATCTCCGCCCACTCCCAGAGTTCTTCATGCCATCCCCCTTCCCCCTTCCCTTCAACTTGCCTCTGAGAGAGTGCCCCCCGCCCCATCCAAACCCCTGGGCATCCCCCTTCTCTGGGGCATCAAGTCTATATAGAATTAGACACATCCTGTCCCACTAGGGCTAGGCTAGGCTATCAGTCCTCGGCTACATATGTGCTGGGGTCCCTGTTGGTTGGCCCTGTTGGTCTTCCTGTGGGGTTGCAGTCCCCTTCAGTTCCTTCAGTGCTTCCCCTATCTCTTTATAGGGGTCCCTGACCTTAATCCAAAGGTAGGCTGTGAGTATCTGCATCTGTCTCCGTCAGCTTCTTGGTGCCTGCCCATGGGACAGAGCGCGAGTTGGGCCAGTCACTAGTCAGCCATTCTTTCAGTCTCTGCTCCGTTTTTGTCTCTGCATTTTTTTTTTTTAGATCATTTACATTTTAATCTTCAAGGACAAAACCAGAGTCCTGTTCATTTAGCGTTTAACATTATTTGTAAAATTTGTCTGAATGTGTTAAAGAAAAAGTTTTTGGCAAGTAACATATACTTATAAAACAAAACAATATTTTTAAGACAGTCTCACTATATAGCTCTGGCTATCCAGGAACTCAGTGTAGACCAGACTGCCTTCTTAGAGATGCACTTGGTGCTACTACTTAGTGCAGCAGTTACAGGAGTGTGCCATCACACCCAGCTAAGACTTGTTTAAAGGCTAGGTGTGGTGCTATATACGTCTTAAAAGACTTATTTCATTGGTGTGTGTGAGTGTTTGCCTGCATATATTTCTGTACACCATGTGTCTCTGCTGTCTGGAGGAGCCAGAGGTCAACCCTGGGACTAGAGTCATAGATGCTCAGAGCCTCCATGTTTGTACTAAGAACTAAACCCTAGCCCTCTCTAAGACAGCAAGTGTTCTGAACTGCTAAGGCATCTCTCCCTAAGATGATTTTTTTTAAATAAACATATACAATTTCATGGTATGCGTGTACAAATCCATGATATAGAAAGCACACTCTGAATCGTGCTTCTCTTTAGTGTTATTGACTGGAAAATGGCTGGTTTCATTCCTAACGGCTTCAGAGTGTGAATGTATTTCAGACAGTTCAGACCCCTGACATTTAATGCAGATACAAAGCTAGCTTTACCAGTCCAGCCGGAGTAAATCCACATATGCTACACATAGTAATCACATGTAAGACACAGTTAACTGTTTGCCAGTGTGTTCATCTCCAGAGGAACTGATGTGGGTTTCTTGACTATTCCACAGTCAGTAGCCTCCAAGGAGAGGTTACTTAGTGGGTATGAAATTAGAAGAGGAATTCTATCAGATAATGTACCCCGTGCGCCACCCAACCCCCCCCCCAGCCCACCCCAACCCCAGCCTAAGGTGTCTTGATTATGGCTTTTAACCACTAGCTGATGCCACTGCTTCCCTAAGATAACCGTGGGTGGGAATGACACCACTATAGAAGAAATTGTGGCTATGAAATACTTTATCCTCACAACAGTCATACCAAATTCCCTATCAAAGCAGCTTGAAAGGTCTTACTAACAGATCACATAGCAGCTTTTACAGTCTCAAGTGTTGACAAAGAAATGCTGTATTTATAGTCGTTTGAGTGAGGAATGGAGCTCAGTATGGACCTTGCTCGAGAATGCCTGCGGTCACAGAATATGGTAGACGTCCCATTCAATTTACTGAGGGGAAGCTTAGACGTGTACCTGAGGCCCAAGGGTGAAGAGTGCACACTGTTCTTGCGGAGGGCTGGTTGGTGTTGGGTCCTCACACCCTGCACATTCGGCAACTCCTCCTCCAGGAGATAGGATGCCCACGTCTGTACTCTGAACATGCACACAGACAAACGGTGAGAGGTAAAGCTGTGTACCCGAGAGTTCAGTGACTGCTTCTCCATGTGTGCTGTTCTCAGTCAGTGAGACAGGTACCGAGGAGGAGCATGTAGAGCGAAGAGAGCATCTGCTTCTCACTCATCCCCAGGGCTTTGTGAAAGTCTGAGTTTGAGAAGTTTCAGAAATCCTGTTGCTTTGAAGGAACGTCCTTCTTTTCAGAGGAAGCAGCTTGGGGGGAATTAGAGCAGCTAGAAGGTTACTCATGTCACTGGCTGGCATAGTGCTGTCCAGAGTTCACAGAACACGCTGTGAAGCCTGGGAAGAGGCTCAGTGGAAGAGCATCCCACTGAGCACGCCTAAGGCCCTTGGGTTGACCCCTGTGCAGTGGTGCCAGAGGGTGGGAGTGAGAGCACACGAATGCAGACTGCTGAACCGATATGGGGTTAGCATTAGATAACTGTGGGACACTTGAATCTTGAGACTATTACAAACCACTCTGAGCCTAAAAGATCTTCCTTCATTCAAGAAAGGAAACAAGCTAAGCAGGGTGCTATGTGTCTGTAAGTCTAACACCTGGTTGGAGCGCCCGGCGGTCAGGGCCAGCTTTGGTTATATTACCTGTCTCAGAAGAAAGAGCAGAAACCATCCCCTCGCTCACCTCACCACATGCATACATACATACACACACATACGTGTGTTGTATATTTATATATGTGTGTGTGTGTGTGTATGTGTATATACACCCACATATATATATAATGGATTAAAATACTCTCCAAAGCTGTGAAATTTTAATGTATTTATCTTACATGCCTAATAAAGTAGGTGCCAATAAACGTTCCTTTCCTCATTTTAAAAAAGTGGTTTTTGGATCAAAAAGACTACAGGGTTTTTTTAAAATTAATGCCGGCTTCCTGTAGCTGTTGAAAAGCTAAGCACGGGGACTGTTTTACTTTGAGGAAGAATTGAGGAAGAAGAACATAATGAAAACACCAGTGCCAACGCAGATGTCCCATTGGAGTCTGCCTCACAGCAGCACTGGGCCCCAGCAGCAGACTGAAAAGCTGCATACAGTAACAGGCTCTGTAAACTACACGAGCTCCAGGTCAAGGACACAGGGTCCTTGGCTTGTTATCATTGTTTATTTTCGTGTTTTTATCTCTATTGATCCTTTAAAATATAAAAGCTCCCAGGTCTAAGAGTTAACACCTATAATCCCATACCTTTGAGGCAGAGGCAAGAAGATTGTGGGTTCAAGACCAGCCTGGGCTTTGTATCAAGAGACATGGTGTCACAGTTAAATAAATACAGAGTAAAGGTTGTTCTTCACTCCCCCTGTCCTAAAACAGGAAGCGTCAGACTTGGCCCTTATTTCATGGTCAGGTACAACTAAAGAATATGTGACTATCAAAACCAATCCCTAGTTTGATGGCTCATTTACACGTGCTATTGTGGACAGATAAATGCTTCCAGCCTCATCCAAATTAGGTTAGGATAAAGGATGAGAAATGACTTTACAGGGGACTACTGAATAGGCTTAATTCTGAAAGAGATCCCTAAGTGTGATCTGACGTTTAAAGAGCCTAAGCCTTGGTCCCACCTACTGGAGTTCTTAAAATCTAGCAGTGATCTGCTAAGAGTAGGGTTCATATTTATATATTAAGAAATTAGAATAGAATGTTTTTAACACATGAAAATTGTGATTCAGATTTTAGTTTCAGTTAGGTTGTAATTGGAGCCAGCCATACTTGATCAGTTTGCTGCCGCCTCGCCTCGGCCATTGGGACTAGTCTTCATAGACTTGAGTATCTGCAGTGGGCATCCTACGGGCACAGTGTCTAGACTGTTTGCTCTCCACAGAAAACTTACTCAACTCTCAATCCAACCCATACTTTTTAACTGGAAGATAGTTTATATTCTTCTTCTTCTTTGTGGTTATATTTTTCTTGAGGGTGAAGAAATGTAGGACTTTTATGGAGGGAGCTGACATCGCAGCTTTTGTAACAGACAAGAGGGTGGAGGAAGGAGGAACATATTGAATATCTATTTAATATTTAGAAGTTAAAACTGGGGGCTCCAAGACTTGGGTTGTAGCTCAGTGGTAAGGTATTTACCTAGCTTCTGGCTTCAGACCCCACTCACACACGCACGTGCAAGGGGAGGGTCCTAGGAGCAGTCGTTGACCATCCTAAATCTGACCTATCCAGACCATCCTGAGGACCAGGCAGGAAGACAGTGGTAGATTCAGAGCAGTGTTAAGTACACACAGAAAACAAAAGAGGAGGAAATGGAATGCTCTGGAATGGAGTTCTCCTTACCTTCTCTCCAGCCCTTCTGAATGTAACAACTCTGCAAAGTTTCTAAGGTACAGAGTGTTTCCTTTCCAAGAAGCTTTGAAAACCACTTGCAGTTACTGTAATCTTCCCTGGTAAATACCAGTACTCAGAGACAAACAGCCGGCTGAAGGTGTCTTAGATCCCTCTGGGAAAGAGCCTCAAGTGTGTATGAATAAAATCGCAATTCCATATTTTAAATTATTGCACTGCTTAAAACACTGAAATGAGTTCTCCTGTAAGTATTGTTTTGTATATTCTAAGAATGCAAGCAAGAGGCAATTCACACAGAGATACAGCTATAGTTAACAGTATTATATCTGCAGTTCAGTAACTCAGCAGTATAATTTATATAACCTATTATGAATTTTTTTTGTATTTCTCAAATATTAGGTGTCCTGGTTGCCTATGAAGGCTTGCCACTTCATCTTGCTCTGTTCCCCAAACTTTGGACGGAGCTATGCCAGACTCAGGTAAAAGCAAATGATGTTTTAGATGACAGGACTGTGATTTTTCATTCATAGCTTGGAAGCAACAAGTCTAAGATGCAGAGATACTGGAGAAAGCAAGCTCATAGTTCCCTCCACACCCCCACACTCTGAAGTGTCTCTTCCTCTTACCACTGAATCCTCTAGGAGAAATTGTTGCTTAGGAGAGAAGTGTTGCTTAGCTTCAGCTCTGCCTGGGACAAGGTTTCCAGGGATCTCATACCCTTGTTTATTATCATTGAGGACAGGAAAGTTTTAGCTAAAACCAAATAGAACAGAAATGGCTACCTTACCCACTTTAGGCTTCAAAGAGTCAACTCCTAGCCAGGTATGGTATGCATCCCAGCACATGCTTGGAGCAGGAGGATAGTCAGATTCAAGGTTAGCCTGGACTACATAACAGGACCCTGCCTCAGGGGGGAAAAAGTAAAATTCTTAAAACTGGCCCATAAATGAATGATATTTGTAAAGGTGTTAGAGAATTGTGAATAATTAAACATTGGGATCCCAAAATTCTGTGAAACAAATAGGAAATTGTGATCAAACAATAAACCTTACTTAACTTTCTAGCAAATGTATTTTAATTCTTAGAATTTGTCTTTTCTTGGTATGTATGTGATTTGGTCATCTATTAGTTTATCAATTGATTGTCCCCTTAAAACATAGGATACAGCATATCCTATGCTGTAAGACTTGTTTTTAATCCTTGCTAACTCTGCTGTGTAATAAAGAAACACATAACTTTTTAAGTGCGTGTTGGACAGGGCTGTCGGGATGGCCAGTGCTTAGGGCACATGTGGCTGACTCATCTGCGCTCTAATTAATGGGGAATCTAACACCCTCTTCTGACCTCTGTGGACACGGGATAGACATGTACACAGATGACAGGCAAACACCCACACAGCACATGTGCTGAGCTTTGCCATTGCCTGCCTCTAGCCAGTCACCGTTGCACCTGAACGCTGCCCGCAGGGCCCCGCTGCTAACCGCAGTGCTTCTTCTCCCTGCTTTAGTCAGCCATGTCGAAGAACTGCGTCAAGCTTCTGTGTGAAGATCCTGTTTTTGCGGAGTACATTAAATGTATCCTAATGGACGAAAGAACTTTTCTAAACAACAATATTGTCTACACATTCATGACACATTTTCTTCTAAAGGTATGTATGTAGTTCTTTGTGTATGCTTATTATGCTAGTCTTGAATTTTAGGATTTGTTTTGTGCATGTACACACTCATGGACGTGAGTTCTTTTTCCAGGTTCAAAGTCAAGTGTTTTCAGAAGCAAACTGTGCCAGTTTGATCAGTACCCTTATCACAAACCTGATAAATCAGTATCAAAACCTACAATCTGATTTCACCAACCGAGTTGAAATTTCAAAAGCAAGTGCTTCTTTAAATGGGGTAAGAACTGTGCCAAAAAGTTCAAAACTCAACTTATTCAGCTCCCAGCTGGCCTTTGTATAACTTTGTTATCAGAGTTACTATTTTGAGGATCATGTATGATGAGAAGCACTGTTTCAATTAAGTGTTCACACTTAAAGCACAGAGACCAGTGAGGCCTGAGATGGTGGCGTCCACTTGTAATGCTGGCCTTTGAGAGCAGAGGCAGGAAGATCGCCGGCAACTTGAGACTAGCTGGGTATACGAGTTCTAGCCTGCCAGGGCCAGAGGTCTGGATCTTACCAAAAACAGAATATACATTTAAACTTGTGACCATTGTGTTGTTTTTATGGCTAAGTAATCAAAGCAGTCTCACTCATGATCATAACGGCAGTTAGAACTAGAGTGCTGATACACACACACACTGTATACAGATGTAGGTTGGAACATCTGGGAGACACAGTCATGCAGCAGCAGCTTCCCTGGGAAGAAGATACTAACAAGCCACAATTAGCTAACAGCAGCCAGACCCAGCTCAGCAGGGGCTCCTTACTGAGAGAGCCCTCCATCATAACTGACCTTGAGAAACTGACTTCTATGAAATAAAACCCATATTTCTGATGTACCAAGGGAGGTTCAGTTTTGAAATTACTGTTTAAGTCAAGCTGCACTATCTGGTTTCTGATTTAAGTCTTTGCTGTGGCCTACTTGACACAGGCACACCTGTTGTCCAGCCACCTCCTAACCAGATCTTCGTGAGCCAGTTGATGGATTCTATGTCTTAATGCTGGTTTTAGCATTACTCCACATTATCAGAGAAACCACAATAGATTCCTGGGAAATAAGCATCTTCGTTTAACTGTGAAGTTTTGTCCATGCTGCCTTCAGGATTTGAACTCTCCTCTCTGGGTTTTTGTAGGACCTGAGGGCACTTGCTCTGCTCCTGTCAGTACACACTCCCAAACAGTTAAACCCAGCTCTGATCCCGACTCTACAAGAGCTTTTAAACAAGTGTAGGACTTGTCTGCAGCAGAGAAACTCACTCCAAGAGCAAGAAGCCAAAGAAAGGAAAACTAAAGGTTAGCTGTGTGGACTAAATCTTGCCTGGGGCATGGGGGGAGGATGGAGAGGAGCTGGAGGAGTGGCTGACTGCTCCTGCCTGGTGGGCGAGCCCTTAGCCGCGACTTCCAGGACTACCAAAAGAAAAATAAAGCCAGCAGCCAAACTGTCTTCCTCATAATCGCCCCCGATAGGATTTAGATGCCCCCTTTTGAGGTTGTTTTAACGTTTTTCCCCACAGATGATGAAGGCGCAACTCCTGTCAAAAGGCGGCGAGTGAGCAGTGACGAGGAGCACGCTGTAGAGAGCTGCATGGGTGACGTAAAGCCAGATGCCAGGGAAGTCCTGACTCCCACTAGCACCTCAGACAATGAGACAAGAGACTCATCGATTATTGATCCAGGGACAGAGCAAGATCTTCCGTCCCCTGAAAATGGCTCTGTCAAAGAGTATCGAATGGAAGGCCCATCTTCATTTTCGGAAGATGGGTCACACATCCGGTCACAGCATGCAGAGGAACAGCCTAACAGTGGCAGGTTTGACGACTGTAAAGAGTTTAAAGACCACTGTTCCAAGGATACTATACTAGCTGAAGATGAATCCGAATTCCCTTCTACGTCCATCTCTGCGGTTCTGTCTGACTTAGCTGATTTGAGAAGCTGTGACGGCCAAGCTTTGTCCTCCCAGGACCCTGAAGCTGCTGTGTCCCTCAGTTGTGGCCATTCCAGAGGCCTCATTAGTCATATGCAGCAACACGACATCCTAGATACCCTGTGTAGGACCATTGAGTCAACAATCCACGTGGTCACAAGGATATCTGGCAAAGGAAACCAAGCTGCTTCTTGACATTAGATGTGGCATGTCTACTCTCACGGGCCCTCCCCTATGCTGTTTGTCAAGTTTGCTCCTTTGTTTTGTGCTTCAGTTTGTCCAGTGCTCTCTGCTTGAATGGCAAGATAGATTTATAGGCTTCAATTCTTGGTCAGGCAGAATTCCAGATGAAAAAATGTGCATCTTCTGTATACTTTCTAAAGGGCAATCAGATAATGGATATGTTTTATGTAATTAAGAGTTCACTGTAGTGGCTTTCATTTAATATGGCTTTCTGGGAGAAGCAGGGCTCTGACCCTGTGTGATGTAATTTAAACTTAACAGCATTTTTACTGTGTATAATATGGTGTCCTCTGTGCCAGTTTTGTACCTTAAAATAAGAGAGGCAGATTGCCTCTGATCGCTGTGGTTCTTATTATCAAAATTAAGTTTACTTGTATACGGAACAACCACAAGAAATTTGATTCTGTAAAGAATCCTCTTTAGCTGTGGCCTGGCAGTATATAAATGGTGCTTTATTTAACAGAATACCTGTGGAGGAAATAAAGCACACTTGATGTAAAAATAATTGTTTCATTTTTATTGATATGACTGCTGTTCTGTGTACTTATAAACTGACTGATAACTTTTCCTGTTACATAAGTTGTTTCAATTTCTTCAAATGACAGCAGTAGGGAGACTGAAGGGGAACCATGTGGCCATTCTGCTATTTGAGAAGTCCTCCTCAGTCCAAAACAGTTAATTTACCATGCAGATGTCTCATTCCTCTAATCCCAAAGTATCTGACTGCTTGGAAGAGAGAGCAAGGAGACCTAGCCCTCGCGGCAACATTCTGATGAGCGCCACCTTGGAAACTGGCTCAGAATCCAGGAGCAGTGAAACATTGCCCTTTATTTGTCTTAAGCTTAATCAACGGCAGCAGTCGGGTGGCAGCCACATGAGCAGCCTCAGCTAGGGGAGCTCAGCCTCACCTCTCACAGAGGAACACCCATGGACGGTGAGATAGGACACCTGATGTCACTCAATGCAGAGTCTAAAATATTCAAACAATGCTTTTAGATTATGTTGTTTCATGAATTTCATCCAATACAAAATAAATTAAGGGCCTTGAGGGAAAGGTACTTTTTAAGGAAGAAAGAGGTAAGTAAATGACAGGTTTCTGCTTAAAAAAGGATGTCCTTATAAAACCTAACTAATGCAAGCATTCTGGGTGGTAAGCTGAAGTAAACCTTTTATTTCTTCGAAGTGCTGCTTCTGCCAACAGAATTTCGTATTCTCCTCTTTACAGACAGGAACTCCCTTACAGTCCAAGTGTAACTCCGTCTGCCCTGGAGCAGGCACGAAATTCAGTTCAACTGTTGCATAGTGTTCTGGGGAAAAAACCAGGAGCTTCATTATGACATCAGGAAGAAACAACTGTCCATGGCAGCTTCCATGTATGACTGCATAGAACATACCTTCTGGCCAGTTCCTACACCTCCACTTCATGATAATTTTCCTATTTGTTACCTGGAAAACAAAAGAGACATTCCACTGAAAACATTAAAAGTGCACGTTAAAATAGAAGAAACTGTTTTCAAGCAAACTCTTAAACTCTCTAAGTCCTGGAACCAACAAACAGCACTGTAATCCTGTCTTCCAGCTTGCATGCCAATGTTCTCCAGTTCCTTGGCAGCGTTAATAGAGCACACCGTATGGAACATATTTCTTTTGTTCTACAAGGAACTTTATTAAAGCATTTTAGGTTGCTCATGCTCATGTTAATAACGAGTGAAAGGAACATTACCCCAGCTCACCATATAGCTGCTTACCAGTTCCACATATTCTCCAGTGATGTTCCCATCAAACATCTGGAATTTCCCTCCCTTTTCAGCTTCTAATACAGCGGGAGATTTGGAGAATTTTTGCACCAACTAGCCAAACAAAACAGACACATTATTGCAATGTATGCGTCGCCCTCTGCGTGTATGAGGACCCATCAAGGTCTTATGTGGCAGATGAGCATTTTGCCAGTGATGTAGTTGGGCTTTGTTTTAAATTTGTTGGACATAATAGCTTTTGCTAACAAGAAGTAAAATACAAAGTTTTCTTCTTTATAGAGGGAAAGCTACATATCCCCCAATTGCTGATACAGGCCACCCATCATAGTCCCCTTAAGTTATTCAGAAGGTATCCCTGGATTTTCATCACCAATATCCTTGCTGCCATCAAAAACTGCCTCTGTTCTTTGTGGTGTATCCTCAAACCATGTTTGGTCAAGGAGTTTAAGGTATTACTTACTTCTTTTACAGTGAAGATACTGTACAGCTCTTCTACTGTTGTGTCAAACAGCTCCGTCAAGTGCAGAGCTACTGTAGGAATCCTCACACCCAGTGCCACTGGAGAAGCCTGCATCTCAGAAAGACATTCAAGATGGTGAGCAGACCCAAAGAGAATAACAGAACAGCATGGAAGGCCTTCGTGTAGCAAGGCTTGTTCCTAGGCTATAGCTAAATCCTCTGACCTGTTCAGAGACCCAGACCATGACCACAAGACGAAAGATTACTAAACCTAAGTAAGACTAAGGTAGGACATTCTTTCATCACAATAGATGACCTTCAAAGTCACCAGCTTTTGACGGCTTCACTGCCAGCAATCGGATGTCTGAAGCAGGAGGATCACCACGAATCTAAGGCTAGTCTCTTAACTCATGACTCAGTTCTGATGAAATGCTAGTATTTCTGTAAGGCCCAGTTATGCTCTCATCAAGGACTGGAACCTTAGGCTAGACTTGATCAGAACCATGCCCAGCATACGCAGCACAAAACCAGAAAGTTGCATTTTGTCACTTCTACAAAAAGACATCAATGTCTTAAGAGGATACGTGCAGATCAATACCCTTTCTTTCCTCATCTACAACCCAAGTTCATCACAAAGCTGTGGGGAAACTCGTTAAGGATGTCCTCTCCCAGTGCAGCCACGGAGCCTCATACCTGCAACGTGTTTTCAGTCAGTTTCCTCTGAAGAGTCAGTTCCTGGGTTGCTACAGCTTTTGTTGGTAAAATCATTCCTGTTGTAAATTCTGTAAGGAAAAAGAAAAACTTTATTAACATACTTCCTTTTATCTAAACTGGCATTTATAAAAAGATTTTGAGGCCTTAAAAATAACTTTATATATATTGCTGATACTTATTAACAATGGCCTTTTATTCCTTGTTCCTATGCCTTGCTTAACCACAGTTCTCCAAAATGCAAATTTTCCACAAGTTCTTTTCCAAGTAGCTAGGCTGTACATGATTAACTACTAATAGCTTGTGATCCTTACCTCCCGTGGAACTCTGCTTCCCCTCTCACAGAGCTTACTCTCACTCAGTCTTCACAGAAAGAATGCTAGCCCCAAGCCTGTGTATGCCAACACCTGGACACTCAATTGAACAAGCTTTAAGGATGAGTTGCAGAAAAAGCCCTGTTGGCCACTCTACCCAACTTTCACCTCTAATTTGGGAAAATGACAATAGCTTTTCATAATCATTTCCATACAGTATAGGGATTATCTAGGTGTTATCAACACCTTTCATCCATACATTCATTCACTCAGCAAAGATTTATTAAGCACCTACTATGTGTCAGGCATTGTGCTAGATGCTGGAGATACAGCAGTGAACAAGACAGACACCTTCCATGCCCACATGGAGCATACAGTCTAGCAGGGAAGACAGACATTAAACAAGTAATTACACGAAACTGTTCCATTCCAAGGGCTAGGGTATGTGGGGTTTGTTGTTTTGAACAAGGTCTTACTAAGTAACCCAGACTAGCAAGAGTCTTCCTACCTTAGCTTCCCGAGTGCTGGGACTGTAAGTGTGCCACCATGCCCAGCTCAGGAAACTACTGACAACTGGCAAACTGGTCCACGTGATCGATTATTATTGTCTTACCCACAACTGCCTTTGAACACCCAGACTACAACTTATTCTGCAGTTAAAGATGTTTCAGGAGTCTGACTTGGAATCTAGCCCTTGTGTAGAGCATAACGGGTAAATAGCAAGGGACCCTGTGGCTCACAAGGGATGCCTTCTTTACCCGTCTTGAGTGCCTTCAGGTACTCTCCGAGGGCCTCCCTGACCTTGGCAGCGCCTGCCGTCCTCATCAGATCCTTCAGCACTTCCCCATCTCCTTTCTTTTTACTCACGTTCACCTACAAATCAGAAAAATAAACACCTAAGAAAAAAACTGGTTAGATGTATTCTTAAAACACTGGATGCTATTGATCACTCCACTGTGGACGCAGAGACGCAGAGGGAGGGAGTGGCCTAGAGACTCGGCGTCCCCACAGTTGCACAGATCTTAGGACCTAAGATCTAAAGCGTTCTGAGGCCAGCGCTGGTGCTGGCAGCCACGTTGCGAATGGATGGAATATAAGATGAACCATTTCTTTTACCTTTGAAGTAAGCACAGGAGTTAAATTACTTGTGGCTTTACCTAGAGATGGTCTGGTGGCAGCCAGTATCCACCTGTGGCTAAGCACTTAGGAGGTACATGAGCTATGCTGAGAATCATACCCAATACTCCAAAGACTAAGTACCAAAAAAAAAAAAAAAAAGTAAAGTATCTCATCAATAATTTAATTGCATGCTAAATTCATATTATTATTTCCTGGATTATTTTTTTTTAATTTATCTGCTTTTTAATGTGGATACTAGAGAAATTTAAATTGTATTATGCGGCATTTATACTGAATAATGCTGGTCTACACACCTGAAACTACTAACCAAGAAGTTCCCATATAACCTGGACTTGAGCTATATACTCTTGCTAGAGAGGAAAATCAGCTGAGGGAGAAGAAAGATGGATGAGAGCAATAGAAAGGAAGAGACAGGGATGTAGCCAAGGCTGCTTTCTGAAAAAGGTGCTAGTCTCAAACCATTACATGTATTTATTATTACACGTAATTCTGGGCTGGGCTACACCTAAGTCTGGCATCTGCTCTGCTAGAGTCTACTGCAGCTAGCTATACTGTGTAATATGCCACCAGAAGGCTGCACTGCTGGTGAGCTCTATAGGGCACGGCAGCGGCAGAGTACAGCAAGCTAAGTCTGAAGGTAAGTCTGAGGCATGGCCTCAGTGACCTTCAGGAAAGGCAAGACCCGAGAAATGCTGCTCGCTCTATGTTAGACTTTGGCCGGAGTGTCTGGATTTGGAAATGACAGACGCTGTACAATGGTCCTGAACCCCAGAGGCAATTCGAAGAGGCAAGGCAGGCACAGAAGCAAGTAGGCTCCTCTTGGGGGAGCTGGTCAAAAGCAGTAGGTTCATTAAAACGGAAGTGATGAGATGAGTGGTACAGCTAACGGCTGAGAACTGGCCCCAGTAAGGGGAAACTAATTCCAGGCCATGCACATGGCCCAAGCACTTCCCAGCCATGGTCATGTTTAACCTGAAAGCATCCATCGCTGAACTAACTGCACAGATGAGAGAGCTGGGCTGCCTGCTGGCTCTCTTCTGCCCAGCCACCATTGAGGTCCTTGGAGTCTGAAGCTTCCTAGGACTTCCTCCTTTCCCGCACCTCTGGTCCACCCCCAGTGTATGACACATTGGCAGACAACCCCACAATTCACAACTACCACAGGAGAACCAAACTATCTAATGAGCAGTTTGCAAATGCCCAATACTTAGAGCTGGAGCTTAACCAGAGAACAGGAGAGCACCAGCAGATACCTCAGTGTCATTGACTTCATTTTCTTCAGAAAGGCTGGGTATTTCAATCAAGCCCTTGTGCTTTGCACCAGATTCTTTAACTGTACCTAAAATAAGCAAAATTGATTCAATTAATAACTGGTTTATGCAAAAGACCTCTGCCTGAATGAATAGCCCATATGTGACCTCACTCCCCTTACAGGGTTGTTGACTACATCAGAGACCAAGACGGGCCAGCCAGCATGGTACACAACATGCCTGTCCCTCTTTCAGTATACTCATCTAGGGCCAGGGGGAGTATTTAAAATAGTTTTGATTAAAACCCATACTGGGTGCATAGGCAGGGCCATGCAACTGGGAATTGAACTCAGGACCTCTGGAAGAACAGTCAGTGCTCTTAACCTCTTAACCGCTGAGCCATCTCTCCAGGGCCATGCAACTGGAACAATATTCAGAAACATCCACATTGAGATACTCTGCCATGATCTAAAGGCTTTATCTCATTGCTACAAAACGAGGTGAAAGGGTTCCACCAGCCACAGTGGTCTGACCCCACCCCTCAGGAGCTGAGTCTACACTGCGTGGGCATTGGGCATGACTGATTCTTTTGAGGGCGAAACCATGCATGGAAAAACTTCAAATGCCTGGAGTCTTTGTTCTTTCTATTGGTTGGTAAACGTAACTTAATCCAGAATCCGTATCTCCTGGGGTCTGGAACACCTGTTTATTTGTCAAAGCAGAGAAGACCACACTTATCCACTGAGAGCACAAAGCCCCAAGGCCTGGGGCTGCCTGCAGAAGAGTGCCGACAGCTCAGAGCACTCAGACTCCAGCAATCTAGAGCCGCCCTCCAGGGCTTGGACAGAGAGCCCAGGCTCCACAAGTGCTACTCTGGCTAGGTTCTCGGAAGGGAATGGTTATAGGAGACAGATGTGCTAAAGTGCAAAGGTCAGCTCTGGATCCCATGCAGCTCTGCAACAGGAGATGTCAAGGAGTGAAATAAGCCGACAGGGTCACAGGGCAGGCAGGGTCTTGCCTACTTGCTTCTACTTCTTGCCCTTGTCCTTAGCAACTACAGATCCATGGCTTTAAACTTTCAGGCCCCTCCCAACCCATGCCCTAATGGACTGCCTGGGGACTGTGGGCTTCAAGGTCCTGGGCCACAGGTAGGCAACAGGAATCCCAATTGGCAGACTCAGCTCCATGACGTGTACTTTAGAGGGACCTTCCAGATGCCAAAGACTTTCCCTGGCAACAACAGATGTTTCTTTCCCCTCCTGGGTCTGAGGATCTATTTTCTGGAAGGGCATGCTTCTTATCATGCAAAAAAGTGGTTGTTTAGGCCAAGGGAAGATATACAGGCCACAAAGTTATCCAGAGTCCTGCTACAATCTAGCCAGCAGCAACCAGAGAGAAAGTGAAGGTAACCCCCAACTGGAGGGGTCTGTTCACAGTTGGGGTGGGGCATCTGCACTAACCCAGAGCCCTCTGCACACTAGGGGTCTGTTCACAGTTGGGGTGGGGCATCTGCACTAACCCAGAGCCCTCTGCACACTAGGCAAGCACTCAGATGCTGGGCTGCAGCCCCAGCGCTCAAATGTCTTGTGGAGTGGGGTCTTTTTATTGTGGCCCAGGCTAGCCTTAACTTGCAGGGAACTTTTTGGGACTGCTTTGATGTTTGAACACCTACCTGTCTCAGGCCAAGGCCAGCTTAGTGAGCTTCTTCCTAACAAACTACACGGAAAGTAGCCAACTCGAGGTAGACACCCGAGTTCTTAACTGAATTCCGTCTTCCATCCCCGCATCTCTCCTGGCTCTCCCTTTCCCTATGTCTGACTTTTGATCATGTCAACAAGTATTGAGCCAAAAGTTAAGTACCACTTGTCTTGGTAAAGACAAGAAAACTACAAACAAAAATGCCTATCAACGGGTAAACCTGGGCTGGAGAGATGGCTCAGCACTTAAGAGCACCAACTGCTCTTCCAGAGGTCCTGAGTTCAATTCCCAGCAACCGCATGGTGACTCACACCCATCTGTATTGGGGTCTGGAGCCCTCTTCTGGTGTGTCTGAAGACAGTTACAGTATATACTCATATACAGAAAATAAATAAATCTTAAAGAAAAAAACCAAAAAAAAAAATGGGTAAACAGGTAGACAAAAATGTGCTCTGTCCACACAATGCACATAAAAAGGCATAAGTACTAAAACATGGTACTACAGACAGGAGTCTATCTATGGACTGGCCACAGAACCCAAACTTAGGATAAGTCCCAAGGGAGAGCTGGCAAGATGGCTGCGGGAGCCTAGTGACCTGAATTCAATTTCTGTGTCCTTGGACCTCACATCCCCACCACAGCACACACGCCCACACACACACATATAATTATTTAATTAAGACTGCAAGGAGCCGGGCGGTGGTGGCGCACGCCTTTAATCCCAGCACTTGGGAGGCAGAGGCAGGCGGATTTCTGAGTTCGAGGCCAGCCTGGTCTACAGAGTGAGTTCCAGGACAGCCAAAGCTACACAGAGAAACCCTGTCTCGAAAAAAACAAACAAAAACAAAACAAAACAAAACAACAACAACAACAAAAAAGACTGCAAGGGTGAATTAGCAGGGTGTAAAAGCACTTGCTACCAACCAATCCTGCTAACTTCACTTCAATCCGTGGAGACCACAATAGAACTGACTCCTTCACATTGCCTCTGCCTTCTACAAGTGCTACCCATGTGTAGCATACACACAGAAATCATTTTTTAAGGTTTGAAATAATTAAACATTTTTGAGGGGAGCAGGCATCTGTGGAGGAGGGGTGCTCCAGGCAGCAGCTCCATGAGGCCCTAGTCACAGATGCTGGTCAAAAGGGTTCAGCTGAGAGAACTGCCCCTCAAGCATTAGAGTAGTGAAGGGCACATCTGACCATCAGCTAGCTGCTTATGCTGCTAAACGGAAAGACTACACAGGGTGTCCCCAACCTGCCTCTTGCCAGGACCCCCATTACCTTTCCAGGCCAACTTGATGTTCCACTCATAGAAGAAAATAAGCTTCCCTCTGCGGCTGTTACAAGATGCCTCGCCTTCCACCTGCTTCAACTCACTGATCTCACACCGGCCAGCCTCATTCTCCATAGCAATGCCCACCAGGAGCTCTCGCAGCTTCCCCTTGGACCAAACGGTGGCATCCCGCTCTGTCCTGCCAGAGAACACAAAGACACAGGTGAACGGCCCAGCTGGTCCCCATCTGCCCAGCCAGGATGCCATCCAAACCCAGACCAGGTGAGCCCCGGTCCTCAGGCGGCCTCCAACTCGCAAATGTGCGTCTCTAGGTATCTCCTAAGCCTGTTGCTCAGTTTCTTAAGACACTATTATTCACCATATAATAATGGGTAACCTTAAAAACAATGGCCCCCGGGAAAAAGGTCCAGCAATCTTCCCCACAGGAAATGGGTGGACTAAGCAGAGGCCGTCTGAAACGGTGGTAGTCAGTTAAATAGCCTTAACCACAGTATCATTTATCAGGCATTTCCATATTTGATTTATCTTATGCGCTCTAATGTTCTCATCTAAGGGGACAAAGAGGGCCTGAGAAGTCAGCGTCCTCCTAGCCAGGGAATCCAGCCTAGAACACGAGATCATTCTTTCAGGACAGCCAAGTCATCTTCTGGTGCAGACTGGGCTCTGCTCTGGGAACTGCTTCCCTCAGCTTGCCCCAACGCCCGCCAGAGAGGCAGACATCTCCCGATATTCCTGAGACACAAAGGGGGCAGAGAACTAGTGCAAACTGAGACAAAGCAAAGAAAGTGAGATCCAAGTCCCTGCCCTTCCTACTGCACACGGACGCAGCACGGTCGGCACACGCACGCGCACTACGCAGCTCAGGGCCGAGGAGGGCTGGGTGAGGGGCGACCGAAGCACAGCTGTCGGCGGGGTGGGACAGAAGTCCCTCGCGCGGCTCGGCCCAACTTTCCGGAGGAGCCTGGAGCCGAAGGACCAGGGCAGTTAGGAACCGTCTCCCGCCACCGGCAGCCGTGCAGCGGCGCCGCGCGGCCCTCCCAGGAGCACGCCCGCCTGCTCGCGCCCGGGGCCCACCGCACCAGTGCCAGTTGTTCACGTTGGTCCCGTCCTCCCGCTCCTCCACGATCCAGCGCGGGTCCCCCTGGCCCCACTTGGCCATAGCGGCACTGACGACGAGAGCCCTGGTAGCGGGAGCGCGCGGGTTTCCGGCCAGGAGAGCAGTGAGCCGCACGCCCGCAGCTCCCAGAAAGTGCCAGAAGTCCCCGCCCCGGGCCGCCCCGGACACGGCCTGCCCCGCCCCCGCTGCCCGCTCCCGGCAGCCCGCTCCACCCCACATCGGCTCTACCCCGGACCCTGTTACGCCCCCAATAGGCCACACCTCCGGGCGCCGCCCTCTGCAGGCTTCTCCCGCACCCCCGACCTCGCCCCGCCTCTCCGCCCCAAGACCCCGCCCTACGCCGCACCTCCTGGCGTGTCTTCTGCTAGGCTCCTCCCCCTGCCTCGCCCCGCCTCTCCCCTAAGACCCCGCCCTGTGCGGCACCTCCTGGCGCAATCTTCTGCTAGGCCCCTCCCCGACTTCGCCCCGCCCCCCAGCCCTAAGGCTCCGCCCTGGCACCGTCCTCCGCTTTGTGACCCTTGGTCCGCCTACTTCTTGCCGCTGGGGCTTCTGGCCTGGGCTGCCTGTGAACGACCGAGACTCCGCCCAGGGCTCATACCGGAGCTGGTTGTCCAGTTTCTGAGGCCCCATGGTCCGTGAACTGCGCAAGTCCCTAAGCAGAGCCCGGTGAGCGTTTACTGAAGGAACACTCTATTCATGCAGTCCTCCTCTAGAGACAAAGACTGTGCTTGCAAGCGCCCGGGATTGTGGATACAGTTACAAACAAGGGTTTATTAATTCTTTTCATCGTTTTTCACCTTCCAGCAAAAACTGAAACAACTATCTGGAAAGTGTTTCTTAGGAGATGTATTTAGCAAATAAAAAAGGTAGTTCAATGGGAGATGGGGGAGGACCTGGCTACTCCGTGCTCATGCCGTCGTCGGCTGTGGTATTTATTGAAGCTATTTGCATTCCGATGTGTTCTTGGAGAAGTTACAGCATTCAAACTGCTGAATCAAACGGCATTGTAAGTTCATCTGATCATACCAAAGGCAGAGCTGACAGAAGGCAAAACTCTAGAGATGATTGGCGGGCGAGCACTGTGCCTACTTTTTATTCAGTTCTTCTGCTTGTTCCTGATAAAACATTACATGATAAGATTTAGATATGATCATTTGAACCTGACAGAAAATAAGACTTCTGAGGGTAGAAGCTGCTACAATCACTAAAATGTATAAATACCAAAACTGTACAAGAACTGCTCCCAGTGGAATGTAACTCGATTGTGAGTCTAGCGGACTCTTCAGAGCTGCGATTTAAAAATGGCCTCCAATAAGACATTGCAAAAATGGGAAAGAAACACAATGGGGAAAAAAGGGGAAAGGAAAGGAAACTGTAGTAGGAAAAGTACTGGACCAGTAGTTAGTGAACAAAACCGTGGAGTTCCCACACACCCGCTTTCGGGGGTGGGGGGGCAGTTACAGACTGTGATAATACCTGGGACATTTAAGAAGTGTTAGATTGTCCAGGGTTAATTGAAGCTTTCTTTAATTTTCAAGAAGTGATAAAACAGTGTAAAAAAGAAAATCCTTGCCTAGCAGTGAGCCCGAAGACAGCGAATCAAAGGGAAGAGGTACAGCCACAGATGTAAGAGACACTCCCTGGGCAATGGACTGCAGAGGGAAGCCGTGTGTCCAGAGCATGTAAAGTGGAGTCACACAAGGCCCACCGGATACTGGTAGGAGGCCGAGGGGTGTACCCTCAAATTGTAATTGTTTTGTATAAACAGACTGAAATTTTGTCCTCCTCCTCCAAAAGATGGGCTTGATAATTGTCCTTTTAGATTCTTGTATGTTTTGTGTGATTGTGTTTGTTCACACTCATCCACAGTCCACAGCTCATGTGTGGAGGTCAGAGGACAAGTTCCAGAGTGAGTTCTCTGCTTCCATCATGTGGAACCCGCGGATAAGATGGCTTACATGTCCATCGTGTATATAGTCTGGATCCTGGGTGAAAAATAACTACATTCTAAGGAAAGGGCAAGTTTGATGTGTGAAGGGGAAGTCAGGTGTGGTTTTACTGAGGCAAGATGCCTTAGAGGACACGATGTTTGGAGAGAGTGTTCTTGGGACTCAGTGGGCTGGGAGCTTGCACAGCTAGCCATGTAACGCTTCATTGGTCTTGAGTCTTCACTGATCTTCACTGAAAGAGGCAGCGCAGAGAACCTCTCCAGGCAGCCACGGCTGATCCTGCCTCCTCCTGTTGACCTCTGCTGATTTTCGGTGGATCACGTCACCGCTGCTGACTCGTGTTTGGTATTGAGAGAGTTAACTCACGAACTTTAAAAGGTCGGGGTCTGGTTGCATTCCTCAGACCGCAAGGGGGAGGGAGAGACCGACCTGGGGGTGGGGACTGACCAGACAGACCATTGGCCACCACCCCATCACCTAACAACCAATCAGTTTTTATGTAACACTGCTCTGCCAATCACAGTGTGCTTAATGGCGACAGCCCTAAAGAGGATATAAAAGCCCGCGCAGCAGGAGACGAGGGGTCGCTCGCTCTTCATATGCAGTCACTCTAGCATGCTAGTTTTTTAATAAAAATTCCTTGTGTGTTTTGCATCGATTTCCGCCTCCGCATGGTCCACTCAGGAGGTCCGGTTACTAAGATAAGACTGGTGAGTCTTAGAGTATCCTGACACTACTGAACTGGACTGCGGGCATCCTGACTACGAAGATTGATGCCCCGTTCCCCCCCCCCCCAAAAAAAAAAAACTACTACTAAACAGGTCCACATCCCCTTGTCCTATTTACCATCTTTTCTTCTCTACCTTTGGACAGGAGGCTAGAAGAGGGGCCGAAGCATTTGAGAACCCTTATTAAGGTAGGTTTTGAAAAATAAAGATTTATTTTTTAAAAAAAGAAAAATCTAAGCCTACAGATATGTTGTTTTGAAAGTAATAACGTGCATATGTCTGTGTGTCTATGTGTGTGCAACATATATGTGCAATGTGTATGTGTGTGTTCTGTTATGTGCAGCTAAGCCTGCAGGGTCAAGAGATGCCTACCCATGTAAGTTCAGAGCAGAGCAGATGCCGGGCATCATTCTCTTCCGATATTTACCGGGGCTGGGTCAGTGGCTAACGAGATGTTCTTCTGGAGGACCTAGATTCCGCATCAGCATGGCAGCTCACAACCGTCTTGAACTCCAGTCCCAGTCTCAGAGGATCCAAAACTCACTTCTCACTTCCTTGGGTACCAGGCATGCATGGGTTGTACAGATATATAAGCAGACAAAACACCCACACACATAAAATAATTTTTTTAAAAACCATGTGTCATGAGAAACCAGACTTAGATTCCGTTCTTTCTTTCCAACATATGGGTTCCTGAGGCCAAGCTCGAGGTACCAGGTGGCAAGCACCTTCATCCGCTAGGCCATTTCACTACAGTCCTACAACACCCACAACCTGGAAAACCAGACAAGTCTGCTTTTGTGTTTTTTAATTTATCTGTATGTGCATTGATGTTTTACCTGCATGTATGTTTGTGCAAAGTCCCTAGATCCCCTGGAACTAGAGTTATAGACAGTTGTGAGCTGCCATGTGGGTGCTGGGAATTGAACTCTGGAAAAGCAGGCAGTGCTCTTAACCACTGAGCCATACTCCAGACAAATCTGGTTTGTTTACTAAGCTATGCAAAACTGAAATGCAAGGCTCCTCTAGTGAACATCTAAGGTGGTTTGCATACTTGAAGCCACATGGTTAGAGATGTTAGTGCCTGCTGGCATAGTTGAGCTTACAAAATGTAATAATATAAATTATCAGCCTGTTTCCTGGCTTATTCAGTCTTACAGTATTTGAGCTTAAGAAGCATCCAGAAAAATTGCTTGTGGTATCAGAATGTGAGTCAACTATATATTGTTTCCCTTTTTCTGTAAATAACGGTGATCAGCAAATACGTGTATGTTCCTTAGGATGTAAATAATTTTAAAATTACAGGTACATGCTTGTAATCTCAGCATTGGGGAGGCTCAGGCATGATAACTAGGCTCAGGCATGGTAACTATGAGGTCGTCTTGGTCAGCCTGGACTACAGGGTTGAAATTCTGCTTCAAAATAATTAAAACTAAAAAGGAGACCAGGCAATGGTGATAAACGCCTGTAATCCCAGCACTCCAGAGGCAGGCAGACCTCTGTGAGTTCAAGGCCATCCTGGTCTGCAGAGTGAGTTCCAGGAGAGCCAAGGGCTATACAGAGAAACCCTATCTCACCTCTCCCCCAACCCCCAAAAAAGTAAAAGAGAGCTGGCTCAGTGATTAAGAGCACTGTCTGTTCTTCTTCGGGGCTCCAACACCCTCTCCTGGCCTCAGCAGGCACACATTCGCTGTACACAGACAAGCAAAACACCCACACACAACAAAAGAAGATATGTTTAAAGACAAAGTATTGCTCCAGGTGACCAGCAGACACGCTCATGGAAACTTGGGACTGGCTACAATTCTGTCATGGTAGACCTACTGTCTAAGCCTGAGAAGTCAGCTGTCTGCATAAGTTCGATGCCTGTGCCTGCGTGCAACGTCATTCACAGTTACCCGACTGATGATGTGCGTCTGCACAGAGATTGCTTGTTTGAGGATGTGTTCTTTCTTCTATCCGTGTGTTGCAGTGTTCCACTGCACAGTAACAGGAAAACTGTTAGTATGATCAGATGAATATTCTTCAACATTTGTGCATTGCAACCTTTTAATAAACTATCAAGTCTCTCTGGACTCTGGAGCTGAAACTCACTGGTCTGACTTCGCACGCACAAGCGTCTTTGTGACTCAAGCACCTCACTGACCCTCACTATTTTTTTTTTTTCCAGTTTATGTAAGTGGCTGTTTTCCTACATGTTGGTGCAGTAAATGCAAGCATGGTGCCCTCAGAGGCATCAGATCTCCCTGCAACTGGAGTTACAGCTAGATGGGCGTGAGCTTCCATGTAGGTTCTGGGTATGGAGCCTCCGGAAGAGCATTCAGTGCTCTAACCACTGTGCCATCTCTCCAGACCCATCACTTTTCTTTGTTTTGGTTTGTTTTAGTTGGTGTTTTGTTTTGTTTTGTTTTGTTTTGTTTTGTTTTGTTTTGGACAGGGTTTCTCTGTGTAGCCCTGGCTGTCCTGGAACTTACTTTGTAGACTAGGCTGGCCTTGAACTCAGAAATCCACCTGTCTCTGCCTCTCAAGTGCTAGGACTAAAGGCGTGTGCCAGACCCCACCCCCACCCCCACCCCCACCCCCACCCCCACCCCCCCGCTCCCATCACTTTTCTTAATGACAGAAAAGAGTTAAAAAAAAAAAAAAGACTGAGCACAGGTGGCTAAGAGAATTGTTGGTTTCACAATTATTTTGTCCACAGCTCTGGGCTCTGGTACTCTCAAATGTGTTCATTTCTTCTACTTATAGAAGCCTCTGCCTAGTCAGCAAGACTTTACAGAAACACTTCCTCCTCGGGGCTGGAGAGATGGCTCTACAGTTAAGAGCACTGGCTGCTCTTCCAGAGGACTGAGATTTGATTCCCAGCATTCACATGGCAACCAACTCACAACCACTCCAGTTGTCTTTGGTCTCAATACACAACAGGCACATATATGTTATAGACATATATTCAAGCAAAACACTCATACTTATAAAAGAAATAAAATTTAAAACATATTCTTCTGGAAAACTTCCTCAGTTTCCCTTTTGCCTCTCAAAGACCCCACTCACCCACCCACCCCCCACCCCCGCAGCACCACCACCACCAGCACCACCAGCAGCAGCAGCAGCAGCAGCAGCAGCAGGCGGCAATAGCACAGGTACTTTAAACACTCTGGAATTGGGACTGGGAAATCGGCTTGCTCTGCCAAAAAACGAGGATCTCAGTCTGATCCTAGCACCTATGTAAAAAGCCATGCCTGTAATCTCTGTTCCATGGGGGCAGAGAGAGGCAGACCTCTTGGGGGCTCTATAGGCAGCCAGCTTGTCCTAATCAATGAGCCCAGGGTCCCTGTTTCAAAAGAGAGGGTGAAATAGCTGAGAAATGGCCCCTGACCTCTACCTCCACCTCCACCCAAACCCTCTGGAATCAGAGGAATACTGCAAGGACAGTGTCTTACACTCTCTGCTGACCTGCCCCAAAGCCAAATGTACCCAGAGATCTGTGTCTCTCTCAGTCACTGGGGCTCTAGTGGGCAGTCTTACCTTTCTCTTTGCTTCTTGGTACTGGTGCCCTCTGTAGACCCTCCCCTGAGTGTGGGGTCATCCATGACTTGTTTCCAGGGAGCAGAACAGGTCAACAGCTGGCTCCCAGGAGCAGAATCTGAAGACTGCCCATCTTCCTGCCCACACTCTCCCCCCCCCCCCGACCCTGGCAATGGAAGAAGCCAACAGTTTATACATTAATATTGTTTTATATTTACAGAATAAATTCAAGGCAGAGGGATTATTAGCTCAAAAGGTACATGCATTTAAAAAAAAAAAAAACTAAGCCAGACATGCATGGTATATGGATCTTTATGAGTCCAAGGCCAGCCTGGTCTACATAGTGAATTCCAGGACAGCCAGGGCTATACAGAGATACACTGCGTCAAGGAAAAAAACCCCACAAACTGACTAATTGTCCTCCCGAAACGTTGACAACCAATCCTGCTGTACCATGAAGGAGCCTTTGACTCATCTATTTATTCCTTTATCAATATCACCCACTTTCTAGAATTTCACAGATAATCACATCTTGGTTTTAGATTGGGTTAGGGATTCAGAATAAGCATGTAAACCCCTCTCCCTTCATTTGTTTGTGTGATGTGCTTGCTTTGGAGACAGGGTCTGCCAGCCAAGACAGGTCTGGAACTCTGCCTCCGTCGAATCTTTCCAGGGCTCTTTGGTGGGGTAGCGTGAATGAGAACTGCCCATAAGCTCATATATTTGAATGCTTAGTCTTCAGGGAGTGGAACTTTTGATTGGGTGTGGCCTTGCTGGAGGAAGAAAGACTCTGGGGGTGGGCTCTGATGTTTTCAAAAGCCCAAGCCAACCACCTTGATGATAGACTAAACCTCTGAAGCTGTAAGCAAGCCCGGTTAGATGCTTTCCTTTTGAGTTGCTATGGTCATGGAACCTCTTCACAGCATCGACTAACACGTGGGGTGTACTTTGTGATGGTGGCTGTGCTGGCTGGTATGTGTCGACATGACACAGGCTAGAGTCACGAGAAGGAGGAGCTTCATATGAGAAAGTGCCTCTAGAAGATGGGGCGGTAAGGCACGTTCTTAATCAATCAGCGATCAATAGGGGAGGCCCCAGCCCACTGTGGGTGGAGGCAGTCTTGGGCAGTCTTATGGAGCCCAGAGGCGGTCCTGGGTTCTACAAGAAAGCGGGCTGAGCAAGCTGTGGGAGCAAGCGGTAAGCAGCACCCCTCCATGGCCTCTGCACCAGCTCCTGCCTCCAGGCTCCTGCCCTGCTTTGAGTTCTTACTCTGACTTCTGTTGATAATGACTACCAAGTGGAGGTGTAAACTGAAGAAACCCTTTCCCCACCAACTTGATTTTTAGTCATGCTGCTTCAACATAGAAATGGTAATCCTAACTAAGACAAGTTTTGGGGTGGACTGTGGAAGGACTTTGGAACTTTGGGCTAGAAAAGCCATTGAGTGTTGAGCGCTCAGTGGCTGTTCTGTGGGAGCTTGGAAAGTAAGATTGTTTTGAGCAGTGCTGGGGATGGACGCCTGGCTTGGGGCATTTCAGAATGAAGTTTAAAGACTATATGGGCCGTTTGCTATTTTGAATTGAGGTTGTATCATTCTGGTGAGCTGAAGAGTTAGCCATCATTAACAAGAGATTAGCGTCATTGAAGGGAAACCTGTGCATTCCCGGGACATTGGAGTCTGGTTAGTCGGGGCTAAAACCTTAGCAGTGACTGAGATGAGCATGGCCGAGGTGAGATCTCCTGGGAAGACTTCCCTTGGGCTCAGCACACAGAAGCTGGGATCCAGACATGGGCAAGGATAGACCCTGTGCTGGCAGCCAAACTTGGTAGTGTAAGAGTCACCCAGGTGGCTTTGAAGGTGTCATGGAGGGAGGCTGAAGCTTCACACCGTGTGGCAGGGAAAGTCCCTGAAGAGAGCCCAGGACAGGCTGTTAGTGAGTGCAGCCTGGCCCGCTGCAGCCCAGGACTCCAGCCGTTTGGAGATGCGGGCGCCATGGACCGACCAGGAGGACAGTGGCAGTGCTAGCTGAGGAAACCTTTGCCCCTGGTTCGTTGGTCTTGGTGTTTCTTCACAGCACTAGAAACCCTAAGACTAAAGTCTGAATCTTAAACTAAGACCCTGGGCATAAGCCCCAGGGCTGTCTACATGGTAGCCAAGCAGTCTACCCATGAGCCACACCCGCCCCAGGTGCTCTTGGCCATCTCTCCCTCCTATACCGTCGTACTTCTAAAATAACCGACTCATCTTGTTCTTGCTCCTGTGGTTAAAATAGGGCTTTTGTTGTTATCATTACTGTTGGTCCCTTTCTGTTTTGTTTTTTTGTTTTTGTTTGTTTGTTTTTTTTTTTTAGATGGAATCTCACTGTGTAGCCCTGGCTGGCCTTGAACTCAGAGATCCATCTGCCTCTGCCTCTGGAGTCCTAGGATGTGTGTGCCACCACTGCCCAGCTTACCTGAAATTTCCCAGTCACGTAGGAACTAATATAACTCTTTTGCCATCTTTCTGAAAAACGATTTCTTCACATCCAGGGAACAGGAGGTGAGTAAACACAGTGGAAGTGGGTTTCCTTTCTGGAGAGGACAGTCACGCTGTGGGAGCTATTGCACTGGGTCTGGAAGTCCAGACAAGAGCACAGACTCACATAAGAACACACTGAAACAAGCGTGTCTTGGTGACTGGTTGCCACTCAGTAGAATATATTGAAGATGACGTCAAGCATCACACAGAGGATGCAGCGTTTGCTGATTCTCTGACCCTCTGTGGGTACCTCTTTTGTTTTGTTTGAGACAGGTTTTGGTTTGAGAATGTCCCCCATAGATACAAATATTTGAATTCTTGGTCTTGAGTTGGTAGAACTGCTTGGGAAGGATTAGAACGTGCATTTTCCTTGTTGGAGGACATTTGTCACTGTGGGTGGGTTTGAGATACCAAAACCCATGCCGTTCTCTCTGCCTCTTGGTTACAGCTCAAGAGGTAGGCTCTCAGCTACTGCTACAGCGCCTTGTCTGTCTGCTGCCTTGCTCCCTACTTAAGGCAATAGTCCTTAAGCCACACGTAAATGTTTCTACTATAAGAAGAAACATTTGGTGATGTGCCGGACAGTGGACCATCAGAGGAAAGCCTGGTAACGTTGAGCTAGAAGCCCTGGAGGCCCTGAAGGAACAGTAGAGGTTCCGCCTGCTCCCAGCACCAGGCCTCTGCCACCTATGGAGCCCCCCTATAGACTCGGGGCCATCAGTCACATAGGGCAACACCCTAAGCCCTTCCACGTGCAGATGAGGCACAGACCTGGACAACAGGAAAAGAGGCAGGACCACTTCTCCATGCTGATGAGTTTCCCAGAGGCCAATAAGCTTCCCCTCCCAGACATTCATCCCTGCAAAGGGGTTTAATCTCAGCCCACCCATTTTCCTCCGTGACAATACACTTCTCAGAGCCCTGGGCTGCCTCTCTTCAAGTTCTGCTGTGGGGGAGCCAAGGAGGCCTTTGCCTGCCGAGCTGCAGCCCGACTCTCCCGTTCAAGGTCTCTGTGCTCCCAGCCACAGCCAAGCCTGCATCCAACAAGCTAATAACAATCTGCTGGACAAGCCGGAACTCCCCTTCCCCCCAGCCCTGGACTAGCGACAGTCCCCAGCCCTCAGGCCCCAGACTCTGTCCTCTGCTCCTCTGTAACATGGATGTCCAAGAGCCTGAGAACCTCATGGCCCTGGCCTTGTCCCAGGCCCGGGGACCCGAACCAGCTGTGACCTTCCCTCCCCCTGAGCGGTTCCTCAGGCTTCCCTCCAGTCCAGCACCACCCCCTGGCGTCCGGAGTGGGGTAAGCACAGTCGTGTCCCGCTTCCCCAAGCCGCCATGCCCAGCGGCGGAGCGGATGAGGGCCATCAACCTTGAAGTCCTGGTGTTTAATCTCAGCAACAGAAAAGTAACGAAGACAACAGGGTTTCGTTATGAAACTCCAACTAGCCTGAGACACAGCCTCACTATGTAAACCAGGCTGCCTTCAAATCCAGAAATCTGTTGCTCATTCCGCCTGGGTGCTGGTCCACACCCAGTGGGATGGTTTGTTTGTTTAATATCTGTATTTTTATTTTGTTTGAGACAGTATCGCTTTATGTAGCTCAGACTGGCCTCAGATTCACAATCCTTCGGCCCCAGCATTGATTCAGGCACCCCCACACACACACACCCAGCCCTCATTTGGCATCTTTAGTTGACCCACTGACCAACATTACAAGTTCAACAGAGCGAAAATCCACTTTACAAATAAGTCACTAATCTTTCCTCTAGGATTCCCATTCGGGGTCTCTCACATCTCCAACCTCAGGAACCGCCACACCCTGGTCTCCTCCTAGGATCACCTGCCAATGCCACTTCTGTGCCCTTTGCCCCTGAAATGGCCCCAGAGCAAGCTTCACATCCTAACCATCCCGGTCCCTGCCCCCACCCATTACCGCCATCAGCTGACAATAAGCTGCTAACCGCTCTTCCTGAGTGCACTGCTGCTGTGTTCCGGTCCTGAGGCCCGTGGGCTTCTGGGGGCCTGTGTGCCCGGACCATGACAGCTCCTGACGGAACGGTCACCCAGCCTTGACTAGTACAGGAAATACTGACTCCGACACATGGTTAAGCGTTACTCTCACACGTTCTCTTATCAGTTTAGGATGAAGTAACTTTGGTTCCATGAGGGCAGAGGTGGAAGCAGACATTGAAAGAACAAATTTACCCCGGAACACACAGCAAGAGAGAGAGCTATATGGGTGAGTCTGATTTTTCCTTAAATGGTAAATACTCATAACAGCATCACAACAATTGTCCAAAGACAGAAGCAACAGACGGAGGGTGAGCTCAGTGTGGTGTACACAAAAATGCAACGCCTCTCTGCTGTACAGGCACGAAGGTGGTGACACCCACATCACTGCAAGGACACTGCCAGATGACACAAGCCAGCCTCGAAGGGAGACACACGTGAAGTAGTCAGATTCACAGGGCCCGGGAGCTAACACTGGGGTCAGGGGTTCTATCAGATGGCTTCTGTGAATGGCTGGAAATGAAGGCCGTATACCAATGTGAGTGAATTTACCACCCCTGAGCAATCAGGTATATGTGTGTTTTACCATAATAAGTCAAAATTGTAATGTACGTTTTAGGTAAAACATTAAAATGCTTCTTGAGAACACAGAGTCTCTGTGTATTTTGCACATCTCTCTCAGCCCAGACCAGTGGAACGTGTTCTCCTACCGTGCTCCTAGCTCACGTGGGACACTAGCTGCTCAGGACATCGAGTTACCTGAGTTACCGGTCAAGTCTCTGACAGGAGCCCTCAGCCGTAACCAATTAGCTTTCCACACAGACAGGGGCCCCCTGCACCCCTGCGCCCCCCATGGCATTTGCCAATGTTTCCTGCAATCCTCTGAAGGTGGATTCTGTTCTACGCTGACTAGTCCACATCTGAAGAGCACATTTTTACCATTTATTAGAGATGAAGTCTTGTTGTATTGCCCAGACTGGTCTCACATAGATTCAAGTCATCTCCTGAAGTTGGCCTCCCAAGTAGCTGATATTACAGGTGTGTATCCCTGTTCCTGCCTTTTACAGTCATTTTAAATGACAGAAATCAAGAATTTAATCCTAAAGCTTGCCAAGTTTAGCATTAGGCTTTGTTGGTAGTAATTTGATTTTTGAGCCAATCTTATAAAGTAATAATCAGTACATGGGAGGTTCTAGACTATGTGCAATGCACACAGGACCCCAGACATAGGTTTCGGGGTTCCCATGATGGTAGTTGCAGTGTGATCATGAATGCCTCTGATCAAAGAATCCAAAGTATGCCCTTCCTAAAACACCTGAACAAACATGATACCCACTGCTGTGCTAGACAGGTGTTTAAGGGTATTTATTATAGTCTACTTACCAAACTCAGATTTGTTTGTTAAAAACTATATTTGAGCTCAGAATTTTACGTACAGAACTTTGCACAGTTCTCTTCTTCCACAAAGGTGGACTACCGTCTGCATCTGCTCTCTTCCCGGCCTCCTGCTGCCTGACGCGACCCAGTCCCCTCAGTCGATCCGAGCTGGTCACAGGCTACACTTCTAGCACAGCGTTTCCTGCACGTCATTTCCTCTCCTTATGCTCTCGGGCGTAGCTTCGAGGTGTAGGGTATTCGTTTCCAAGATCCACAACAATCACCTCCTTAGAAAACGTCACTCCTTTTAAAGGTCTTTTTTGGCTTTCTGAAACTGAAGGAGGTCTGTGGACGTGTATGGGTATTTTGTCAGCATGCTCACCCTGCAAGGAGAACGGGGCAAATGAGCAACCTATGAAGAGCAAGGAGCCCCGTGTGCGAGAGCATTGCTAATATGTACATTGAGAACAAGAAGTAGAAAAGGGGTTTTCAGCGTGAAGTCCACCGTGCTCGGCTCCCTACACTGATGCTAACACTATTTGAGGCACGTAGCCAAAGCTCAGAGCAGTATGGCCCCGTGTCCTGTGTGAGGCTACGGAGGCCTGGTGGGAGCTCATGAAGGTGGTCAAGTGCCTGGGTGCAGGCGTGGAAGGTCCCCAGGACTATGGTGAGGACACAGTACTTGCTCAGCAGCCATAGGAAGGTCGGAACTCGTTTCAGTTTTCCATGGGACAGAAGTTCAGATCCTACGTAAGTGGTGTGGACTTTGACCACTCTAAGATCCCAGGAGTATAAGAGAAACAATGAAGGGGAAATGTTAAGGCGAACAGGCATGTGAGAATGAAAGCCAACAGAAGAAGCCTGCAGCTTGGCCATGCCTCGTCTAACCATTATGATCTAATTACGCCCACACGGTGACTCTCCTCCCCAGTCAGACCTATGCCCTAAGCAACCCCTGAGAGAGAACGTGTCACCTCATGGCCGGTGTCTCTAGCATTCGCAGGCTCATGTGTCTGTCTGTTTTTGTATTCTTCGGCCTTGATGTTGCTTCCTAAGGATTTGTTCATCTCTTCCTTACTCTGCCTTTGCACAAGAATGCCAGGCCTCACTGGCATGTTCATGTTTACGAAGTGCAGTAGGACCCTGGAAAATCATCAAGAGATTTAAACAAATCCATACATCTTAGTCGACATCACCACACATAAAAATGGCTAGGATATCCGCATCACTTCATGTTAGTATGTGTGTTTGTGTGCATGTATGTGTGCAATTCTGTGCAATTCTGTGTGTGTGAGATTGGGTATATAACTGTGTGTGTTTGTGTGTATAACTGTGTATGTAACTCTGTGTGTGACATTGTGTGGGTATGTCTGAATATGTTTGTATGTGTGTATGACTATGTGTGCAACTCTCTATGTGTATATATGTATATGTGTGTATGATTGTGTGTAACTGTCTCTATGTGTATTATGTGTATATGTCTAAGTGTGTATTGTGTGTGACTATGTGTGTGTAACCGTGTATCTATGTATGTATGTCTATGTGTGTATATGTGTGTGACTGTGTGTATGTATAACTGTGTGTGTATGTGTGTGTACATGTGTGTGACTGTGTAACTGTGTCTGTGTGTGCACGGTATGTGAATATACAGTCTCTTATGTGACTGGGTGTGTGTAGAGTTCAGAGGTTGGTTGTTGCCCATCTGGACGTCGTATATTCCCCTTGTTTTTTTCCGGGGGTGGGGGATGGGATCAGTCAGTGAACCTGAAGTGCACAGCTCCCCTGGGCTGGGATCTGTCTGTCTTTGCCCCAAGTTGGGGTTACAGATGTTACTGTCCTACTTGCCTTTTTCTGTGGGTGCTGGGAGCCAAACGGGGTGTCACACCTCAGTAGCAAGCCCTCTCTCCGTCCCTGGACTTACCTGTCTTGATCGTAGGGTTTGCCCATGACTGCATTAGGAGCTAAGCAGTCTTCACCTGTACAGAGGTGCTTCACTGGCTCTTCATCGTCTTGACCTCTATAACTAAAACAACAGGCAAAGCTTCAAAAAAGAAGGCTCGAAGGCATGGCGCGGGGGTGTTCACTTTCAGACAGGAAACTGGCACTTTCAAAACTCCGAAGTGCGATACTTACTACATTACTTATTCTATTTCAATTGGGGTTTCGAGACAGGGTTTCCCATAGCCTAGGTTGACCTCGATGTCTCTGTGTAATGAAGAATGACCTTGAATTACGAATCCTCCTGCCTCTCCCTCCAGAATTCTAGGATTACAGGTGTGTGCCACTAGCTATCTAAAACGATCTTAGAGTATTTCTATGTGTACTCGAGATCCAGCGATCCTGAGACCCACTGGCTGTTAGCACGGGCGTGTACCATTTGTAGAGGAAGATTGCCAGGAGGAGGAAAATGCAGCTGAAGCACACGAGCAGGATGATGAAGAAAGTCACCGCCGTGGTCTCGAAGGCTATGCTGGTCGATGTTAGAGCCTCCTCGATTTTCTCAGCCTCGTTTTGTGCAAACATTTTTGTTCAGCCTAGTTTGAATGCAGATTTCTTGTTCTTTATGTTTTCTAGAAACAGAAGGACAAAAGGCTGTTTTCGGGGTTGTTCTCCCTCTGAGGAGCTTCAGGGGGGAGTCTCAGTTTGCATTGGTGGAAGTGACTCACGCGGCCTAATTTCCCTTCATAAAGGCGGTAAGAGGCTGTGGTGGCCGGAGGGGAGACTGAACTTGGACCCACTGCTCACTCAACTGACCCCCCCTCATCCCAAAATTGCCAAAACCCAAAGGAGCGAGGACTTGGAGCAGCTGGAGACAGACCTAAGTCCCGGTTCTTCTCTTAGTGACGTCACAGAAGCATGGAACTATTGGTCCTGCACGTGCCTGATGGCAGGAAGGCCACCAGCCTCTCTGGGGGCTGTGGACTCCTGCCACCCTCTGAGGCGTGAGGTGGGGGCATTTGGCACAGTCTTAGCCAGTTTTTAGACAAGGATTTCCCACACTATAGCTTTCCTCTCCTGACTCAAGCCTCAGCCATCATTCTTTTCACAGGTAAGATTAATTGACCCGCTTTCTTCTGAAAGCCACCCCGGTCACCTGGAACAGGGTATCTAAGGATTTCTCTCCAGGAGGAGTGGCCTTCACCCCTAATCCCATCTCACCGTGCTGGCTTCCTAGAGTCACAACCAAGTGCTGCGAGAGCCACAGCTCAGGGAAGCAGGAGTAGAGCGAGATGATAAGTCAGAAGATGAGCCCAGGCCTGGCCTAACCAGGTTGGTAGAGAGTAAACCCAGGCCAGAAAGGGCAGAGCTGCATTTTTTCTAGATGAGAGCGAGTTAAGAAAGGATGTAACAATACTGGGTGTGGTGGCACAGGCCTGCTATTGGGGGGATGTGGGCTCAGGCCAGAGAATTATGGTTAAAACATCACTTATTAAAACCCCACTTCAAACCAAACACAGCGCAACCTCTGCCAACTGCAAAGAGTCCAAGGTGAGGCTGGTCAGGGCACTCGGTCCACTGCGGTGTCACTTCAAAGGGCCATGGACGGACAGGAGTGTATTCCTCTCGCCTCTGGAAGGTGGGAACCTGAGGTCACGGAGCCTGCAGGTTGGGGGCCGGTTGGGGGGGGGGCTCCTTTCTGCCAGTCATTGCCTTGCAAGATCCTCCCTAATGAAGGAGTGCTCCACTCTGTGTGCTCCACATCCTCCTGGCACAGACTCTTCTCTCCAGACTTTGCCTGTCCACAAGGGCTCTGCCACAGACCACCCAAAGGCCCCAGCCCTGCTGCTCTGGGGACAGAGTGTCAAAAGTGAATTTTGGGGAGATAACTTCGTATCACAGAAGAGGTCTCTGACTGGACCAGAGCAGAGAGCAGCAGCGTCTCATCCAGAAAGGCGAGACTCCAACCTTTCCATCTGTGGGGGGCGGGGTGGGGGGGGGGCGCTGGAGGTCAGGTTTGTCCAGCATGAGGACTTTGGTGCCTAGCACCTAGCAGAGCTGGGACAATTCCTGGAGGCTCCTAGATGACAGTACCCAGCTTCCCCACACTCCCTGATCCCGGGGCTGTGGGGCTTGCAGTCTGTTCCTGTCTCCCTACATATCAAGGCTGCTTCTGAGAGATAGAAATGATTTGTTTTGATCTACTAATGGCTGTGCAAGTTGATACATATGCAAACCCATATACCCTGTCCTCTCTGTGGACCTGTCGCAGTGTGGAGGGGAATGGGACATTTCCAGGCCTTAGTGTGAGTACAGGGCAGACAGCAGTGCTGGAGGGTGGGGCAATTCCGTGAGCTGCTCCTGCTTCCAGAATCGACACTACAGATGGACAGACAGACAGGGTACAGCCCGAGAGTGCTTAAGCCTGTCCCCACGGGTTTTCATTGAATGCAATGTGACAATGGATATTGTAAGTTTGTATGTATTGTTTATATAATTCTGGGAACTGGAAAGATACCCAAATTTGGTTTTTAAATCATTTTCAAATGCATCAGACTGTAAGCTCAGGACACTGTCCAGTCACTTGAAGATGGCTTTCTAGAGCCTAACCACAAATGCCTGCTTCGGGAGATGAGAAGGCAGGATAGCACAGTCAGCTCAGCAGGAGGCTGAGAACTGTAAGCACACACCAGGCTGGAGAGACAGACGCTCAGTGATGCCAGCCCTAGCTGTGCTTTTCAGAGAACGGAATGGGGTCTCCAGCACCCACACCAGACAGCTCACACTCACCCAGAACTCCGGCTCCAGGGAAGCCACTGCTGCTTCTGTGGGGTTCCCTTTCCTTGAAGGTGGTTGGCCACCAGCCCACGAGGGTAAGAGGAGCAGAGGAATGTGTGTGTGTGTGTGTGTGTGTGTGTGTGTGTGTGTGTGTATGTGTGTGGGCTACTCAATATTGGTGCCAAGAATTAAACTCTAGTTTAATTCTTAACAGGCTCTCAACTGCCAAGTGACTGTCTCAGCCCGTTTATTTTATGTGTGTCTGCCTGCATCATCTGCATGCAGTACCCACAGAGGCCAGAAGAGGGCATCAGGGTCCCTGAAACTATTTACAGACAGTTGTGAGACGCCTGATAGAGTTCTAGGAACTGAGCCTGATTCCTCAGGAAGAGCCGGTGGGTGCTCTTAACTGCTGAGCCCCCTCTCCAGCCCTATAGAGCTACAGTTAGTAGAAACACAAAAGGTGGATTAATTAAACCAAAAATTAGTTTTCTAGTGTCAGCTGCAAGCCTCCCACCCCTTTTTAGTGTATTTGATCTGATTTAATCCTAGCACTCTAACATTTAAACTCACTTTGTTTGTTTGTTTGTTTGTTTGTTTTGATTCTTGGATTTGTTTTTTTTTTTTTTTTTTGAGACAGGGGTTTCTCTGTGTAGCCCTGGATGTCCTGGAACTTACTCTGTAGACTAGGCTGGCCTCGAACTCAGAAATCCGCCTGCCTCTGCCTCCCAAGTGCTGGGATTACAGGTGTGCGCCACCACCACCCGGCTCACATTTGTTTTTATCATAACATTATTCATGTTCAAAGTTTTTCAGATCTAGTGTATTGGGTCCTGGGGCAGTTACCAACATGGCTATTTCTAGATGAACAGAGAGGTATGTCAGAAGCGTCCCTCACTGGGGTTTATGCTGAGAGGTGGTATGGAGGTTCCAGAGTAGGAACCTCAGGTGATCTAGAAGCCCTGCGTAGAAAGGTCAAGGCTTGGTATCCTTAGTAAGCATCATTTGAAATTATGAGCAAGGACCAAAGATATAAAACAAAATTAAAACAGTACTACCCAGGGTGGGGTGTCATGTCTTACAGTCGGAAGGATGGACCAGTGTCTCATTGTACAATAATTTGTTAAATTTTGCTAGAAACAAATCTAATCAGTAACTCATTTGACGTCTTTAATTTTATGTGTATGGGGCTCTGCCTGCATGTATGTCTCTAGACCACGGATGCGTATCTTGTGCTCATGGAGGGTCTGTTGGAACGGGACGCCTGTGAGCCTCCAGTGTGGGTGCTGGCACTCAAGCCCCAAACTATCTGTCCAGCTCACTACTTAGCAACTGAAGGAATGTTGTCAATGTGGTTTGTTCGAGGCTGTGAACATAGCTCTTCATACCTCCCTAACCGTTCACACGAGCTTTCCAACACGACGCAATCTATGCAACCTCTGAGCTACTCCTTGTCTCAATGTCTGGAATTGTGTCGTGTTTATGGTTTTGTTTCAAGTTAGAGATTAATTTTCTCCCTTGATGACATGTGGTTTTGAAAGTTAATCTTGGTCCCTGCTAAAAAAGAAATACCTTTTTCTTTCTCTTTTAAAACCAATCAATCTGCTTGTAGTAAGCCCTACAATGGAAGCATATTTTTTGCATATGTGAACCACAGTTCATACTTTCTCGTATTTTCACACAGGCAGTCCACAGATCACAATACAGTGCTTTTTTTTTTTTTTTTTGGTTTTTCGAGACAGGGTTTCTCTGTGTAGTCCTGGCTGTCCTGGAACTCACTCTGTAGACCAGGCTGGCCTTGAACTCAGAAATCTGCCTGCCTCTGCCTCCCAAGTGCTGGGATTACAGGCGTGTGCCACCACGCACGGCTTACAGTGCTTTTAATAATAATAAAGAAGAATGTTGTCATAAGCTGTTCCGTGAGAAGGGTCTCAACACTTGGTGGTCATGGGCATACTTATGTGCCTCTGCCTTTCGTGTCCCCTTTGGGGCGATAATGTAATTATGTTTTTCCTGCTTCTTGTTTTGAGTGTTTTCTGGAAAGTTATGTTCAGTCCTGGACAAGTGGCTCTACTTAGTTGGCTAAAGCTGGTGGAATTTTGTTTTGGGTTATACCCTCCTGTTAAGTGGTTACTGCCCTGTAGATGGCCCCTTGTTGTTTATTTTAAAATCAGTTGAGATTCTGTAAGGGCTTCTGTCAAAGACTTTAGAGAAACATTTGACAATATATATTGTCAACTATATACATATACAAATATGAATATATATTTGGTTTTATGAGACAGGGTTTCTCTGTGTAACCCTGGTTGTCCTGGAACTCATTGTATAGACTAGGCTGGCCTCAAACTCAGAAATCTGCTTGCCTCTGCCTCCCGAGTGCTGGGATTAAAGGCGTGCGCCACCACTGCCTGGCTCATTTGACAATATTTAACCTTGGTTCATAATTAAAGTACTCAACAAAATAGAAACAAAAGTAAATGACTTTTAATATATCAAAGGCCATACATTGTCTTAGGTATGAGTACTGTGTTAAAGTATTTTTATTCTTCTATTATGTTGTGTGTATGGGTGTTTAACTTGAATGTTTGTGCAACGTGTGCATGCAGGACAATTAGTGGCCAGACCACAGTAACAGAGTTACAGTTGGTTGTGAGTGACTGTGTAGGTGCTGGGAATCACACCCGGGTCCTTAGTAACAGCAGCCAGGGCCCTTATCTGCTGAGCCATCTCTCCAGCCTGAGTAGTCTCTGTATCAGTGGTGTAAATAAATGACAGTATAGGGGTATGGTAGTATATTTAGTTTAATTTTTCTAAATGTTTCACATTTTCATATTGAAGTATTGTAAATAGGACATTCTCACCCAAACCCAAACACATAATATTGTTTTCTTTAAATTATTTATTTATTTATTTTATTTATGAGTACACTGTAGCTGTCTTCAGACACCCCAGAAGAGGGCATCAGATCTCATTATAGATGGTTGTGAGTCACCATGTGGTTGCTGGGGATTGAACTCAGGACCTCTCTTAACCACTGAACCATCTCTCCAGACCCTCATAGTATTGTTATAAGTGAAAAAGGAAAAGAAAAAGAAAATCTCAGCCCATATCCCGCGTGCTCTCTACAGTCTGCTCTTTGACAGTCTTGGCCAGTGTTCCACTGCTGTGAAGAGACACCATGACCAAGGCAGCTCTTATAACAGACATTTACTTGGCTTACAGGTTCAGAGGGTCAGTCCAGTATCAGCATGATGGGAAGCATGGCAGCGTGCAGGCAAACTTGCTGCTAGAGAGCCAAGAGGAATACATCTTGATTTAAAGGTAGCCAGGAGAAGACTCTCTTCAACACTGGGCAGAGCCTGAGCACAGGACCTCACAGCACCCTCCCCCACACACAGTGACAGACTTCCTCCAACAAGGCCATGCCTAATCCAAAGGCCACACCTCCTAATTGTGCCACTTCCATGGGCCAAGCATATTCAAATCACCACATTCTACTCCCTAGCTTGTTAACGCCCATGAGTCTATGGAGGCCATACCTAGCCACAGCATAATACAAAATACATTTAGTCCATCTTCAAAAATTCCCATAGTCTATCAGTTTCAACAGTGTTTAAAAGTCAAAGTTCAGAGTCTCTTTTGAGATTCATGCAATCTCTTTACTGTAAATCCCTATAACATCTAAATCAAAAAGCAGATCACACAATTCCAACATCACAGGCTATACATTACCATTCTAAAACATCATAGTGAAGAAATGATGGATCAAAGCAAGACCAAAAACCAGCTAGGCAAACTCTTAAACTGTGCATCTCCATGTCTGACGCCAACTCCTTTCAGCATGGTTGACTACAATAAACTTCTTTCTCTTGGACTGGCTCCAATCCCTGTTGGCAGCTTTTCTCAGCAAGTATCCTACAGCTCTGGCATCTCTAACATCTTTAGGTCTCCAAGGCAACTTCTATTTCACAGTTTCTTGTTCCAATGCCTGGGATCCTGTATATTCCTTCTAGGGGCCTGCTTTTCCTTGAGTCTGGTTATAGGTCTAGAAGAAACTATTGGTGGGCCCTGAGAAACATCAGTATTGTCTTGTCCAGCATTTTCTTCAGAGAAAGTTATTACTTGTTTATCAATGAAGGATTAATTTCTTCATCTGAAAAAGGTATTTCAAGGGCTGGGACTGAGGTACTACTTCCTCGGGAGAAGTAAGCCATTGAGAATCTGAAGATTCAAAGTTCTCAGAATCAACAGGGTCCTCCCCACATATCCCCATCCCACATTACAGGATCCCATTCTTTGCCAGTGAATGCCCTTGCTTTAAGGGCACCTGCTGACACCTCTGAGGCTGAGACTGAATTTTCACTGTAATTCAGCCAAATTTATAATGAGGTCTTCAGTTTGATTTTCTGCAACTTGAGCTCTATGGCTGCTGGAGAGAAGATTCTCTTCAAGGACATACTTAGAAACCTTTGGATTATTTGCATTTAAAGCCAGTCAATTTTATCATAAAACTCATTCCTTTCCTTTATCAATGTATCCAGAGATGTGAAGAGAAATGAGCCAGCAAAATCATTTTCCTTATTTACCCACAAACTGTAGAAAATTCCATATACCAGGTTACCTAACCCATTGCCAGTCACAATTGATGGATCAACTTCTTTAAGTCTGAAATATCGTTTCCATGCTCTCCAAGCTCCCAGGAGAGACAGTATTTAGAGAGGTTTCAGTAGTGTTGGTGAATTTCTTTAGATGCTTCTTAGTTGATATTCCTCAGTTGAGAATTCTTTGTTTAGCTCTATAACCCATTTTTTAAAAAAAGGTTTATTTGTTTATTATATGTGTGTACACTGTAGCTGTCTCCAGACACACCAGAAGAGGGTGTCAGATTTATGGATGGTTGTAACCCACCATGTGGGTGCTGGGATTTGAACTCAGGACCTTTGGAAGAGTAATCAGTACTCTTAACCGCTGAGCCATCTCTCCAGCTCTATAACCCATTTTTAATAGGGTTATTTGGTTCTCTGGAGTCTAACTTCTTGAGTTCTTTGTACATATTGGATATTAGCCCTCTGTCAGATGTAGGGTTCATAAAGATCTTTTCCCAATTTGTTGGTTGCCATTTTGTCCTATTGACTATGTCCTTTGCCTTACAGAAACTTTGTAATTTTATGAGGTCCCATTTGTTGATTCTTGATCTTAGAGCATAAGATCAAGGAAAAATTTTCCCATGCCCATGTGCTCAATGCTCTTCCACAGTTTCTTTTCTATTAGTTTCCGTGTGTCTGGTTTTATGTGGAGGTCCTTGATCCACTTGGATTTGAGCTTTGTACAAGGAGATAAGAAGATCCATTTGCATTCTTCTGCATGCTAATCAA
Organism: Apodemus agrarius; assembly: GCA_964023405.1. NCBI lineage: Eukaryota > Metazoa > Chordata > Mammalia > Rodentia > Muridae > Apodemus > Apodemus agrarius. The sequence continues at coordinate 95,780,744 of OZ030016.1, forward strand.
CAGTTGAACCAGCACCTTTGTTGAAAAGGCTATCTTTTTTCCACTGGATGGTTTTAGCTCCTTTATCAAAGATCAAGTGACCATATATGTGTGAGTTCATTTCTGGATCTTCAGTTCTATTCCATTGATCCACCTGCCTGTCACTGTACAAATACTGTGCAGTTTTTAACACTATTGCTCTGTAGTAATACTTGAGGTCTGGGATACTGATTCCCCCAGAAGTTCTTTTACTGTTGAGAATAGTCTTAGCCATCCTGGGTTTTTCATTATTCCAGATGAATTTGAGAATTGCTCTTCCTAACTCTATGAAGAATTGAGTTGGAATTTTGATGGGGACTGCATTGAATCTGTAAATTACTTTTGGCAAGATGGCCATTTTAACTCCTGCCAACCCATGAGCATGGGAGATCTTTCCATCTCCTGAGGTCTTCTTTTATTTCTTTCTTCAGGGACTTGAAGTTCCTGGGACTTGAAGATCTTTCACTTGTTTGGTTAGAGTCACACCAAGATATTTTATATTGTTTGTAGCTATTGTAAAGGGTGTCATTTCCCTAACTTCTTTCTCAGTCTGATTATCCTTTGAGTATAGGAAGGCTACTGATTTGCTTAAGTTGATTTTATAACCAGCCACTTTTCTGAAGTTGTTTATCAGCTGTAGGAGTTTTCTGGTGAAGTTTTTTGGGTTGCTTAAGTATACTATCATATCATCTGCCAATAGTGATAATTTGACTTCTTCTTTTTCAATTTGTATACCTTTGACCGCCTTTTGTTGTCTAATTGCTCTAGCTAGAACTTCAAGTACTATATTGAATAGATATGGAGAGAGAGTGCAGCCTTGTCTAGTCCCTGATTTTAGTGGGATTGCTTCAAGTTTCTCTCCATTTAATTTGATGCTGGCTACTGGTTTGCTGTATATTGCTTTTACTATGTTTAGGTATTCCTGATCTTCTCAAGACTTTTAACATGAAAGGATGCTGAATTTTGTCAAGTGCTTTTTCAGCATCTAATGAAATATGACCATGTGTTTTTTTTCTTTGAGTTTATTTATGTTGTGGATTGCATTGATGGATTTCCATATATTGAACCATCCCTGCATCCCTGGGATAAAGCCTACTTGCTCGTGGTGAATGATCATTTTGATGTGTTCTTGGATTCAGTTGACAAGAATTTTATTGAGTATTTTTGCATTGATATTCATAAGGGAAATTGGTCTGAAGTTCTCTTTCTTTGTTGGATCTTTGTGTGGTTTTGGTATCTGTGTAATTGTGGCTTCATAGAACAAGTAGGGTAGTGTTCCTTCTGTTTCTATTTTGTGGAATAGTTTGAAGAGTATTGGTATTAGGTCTTCTTTGAAGTTCGGATAGAATTCTGCACTAAAACCATCTGGTCCTGTACTTTTTTTTGGTTGGAAGACTTTGAATGACCGCTTCTATTTCTTTAGGGGTTATGGGACTGTTTAGATGGCCTAACTGATCCTGATTTAACTTTGGTATTTGATATTTGTCTAGAAAACTGTCCATTTCATCCAGATTTTCCAGTTGTGTTGAATATAGGCTTTTGTAGTAGGATCTGATGATTTTTTTGAATTTCCCCAGTTTCTGTTGTTATATCTCCCTTTTCATTTCTGATTTTGTTAATTTGGATACTGTTTCTATGCCCTCTGGTTATTCTATCTATCTATCTTGTTGATTTTATCAAATAACAAGCTCCTGGTTTTGTTGATTCTTTGTATAGTTTTTTTGTTTGTTTGTTGTTTTTTGTTTCTACTTGGTTTTTTTCAGCCCTGAGTTTGATGATTTCCTGCCTTCTACTCCTCTTGGGTGTATTAGCTTCTTTCTGTTCTAAAGCTTTCAGGTGTGCTGTCAAGCTGCTAGTGTATGCTCTCTCCAGCTTCTTTTTGGAGGCACTCATAGCTATGAGTTTTCCCCTTAGCACTGCTTTCATTGTGTCCCACAAGTTTGGGTATGTTGTGCCTTCATTTTCATTAAATTCTAAAAGGTCTTTGATTTCTTTCTTTATTTCTTCCTTGTCCAAGTTATCATTGAGTAGGGTATTGTTCTGCCTCCATGTGTATTTAGGCTTTCTGTTGTTTGTGTTGCTATTGAAGACCACCTTTACTCCATAGTGATCTGATAGGAGGCATGGGATTAGCTCAATCTTCTTATACCTGTTGAGGTCTGTTTTGTGACCAATTATATGGTCAATTTTGGAGAAGGTACTATGAGGTGCTGAGAAGCTATATTCTTTTGATTTATGATGAAATGTTCTATAGATATATGTTAAATCCATTTGGTCCAAAACTTCTGTCAGTTTCACTGTGTCTCTGTTTAGTTTGTGTTTCCCTGATCTGTCTGTTAATGGGAGTGGGGTGTTGAAGTCTCCCACTGTTATTGTGTGAGGTGTGATGTGTCCTTTAAGCTCTAGCAAAGATTCTATTACAAATGAGGGTGCCCTTGCATTTGGAGCATTGATGTTCAGAACTGAGAGTTCTTCTTGGTGGGTTTTTCCTTTGATGGACATGTCCACCAGGTGTCCATCTGTGTCTTTTTTGATGACTTTTGGTTGAAAGTCAATTTTATTGGATATCAGAATGGCTACTCCAGCTTGTTTCCTGGAACCATTTTCTTGGGAAATTGTTTTCCAGCCTTTTACTCTGAGGTAGTGTTTGTCTTTGACACTGAGGTACGTTTCCGGCATAAAGCCAAATGCTAGGTCCTGTTTACATATCCAGTCTGTTAGTCTTTGTTTTTTTATTGGGTAATTGAGTCCATTGATGTTATGAGATATTAAGGAATAATGGTTGTTGCTTCCTGTTATTTTTGATGTTATTTTTATGTTTGTGTTATCTTCTTTTGGTCTTGTTGAAAGAAGATTACTTTGTTTTTTTTTTGGGGGGGGTGTAGTTGCCCTCCTTATTTTGGTGCTTTCCATCTATTATCGTTTGTAGGGCTGGATTTGTGGAAAGATATTGTGTAAATTTGGTTCTATCATGGAATATCTTGGTTTCTCCATCTATGGTGATTGAGAGTTTTGCTGGGTATAGTAGTCTGGGCTAGCATTTGTGTTCTCTTAGGGTCTGTATGGCATCTGCCTAGGATCTTCTAGCTTTCATAGTTTCTGGTGAGAAGTCTGGTATAATTCTGATAGGTTTGCCTTTATATGTTACTTGACCTTTTTCCCTTACTGCTTTTAATATTCTTTCTTTGTTTTGTGCATTTGGTGTTTTGATTATTATGTGATAGGAGGACTTTCTGTTCTGGTCCAGTCTGTTTGGAGTTCTGTAGGCTTCTTGTATGTTCATGGGCATCTCTCTCTTTAGGTAAGGGACGTTTTCTTCTATAATTTTGTTGAAGATATTTACCGGCCCCTTAAGTTGTAAATCTTCGTTCTCTTCTATACCTATAATCCTTAGGTTTGGTCTTCTCATTGTTTCCAGATTTCCTGGATGTTTTGGGTTACAAGTTTTTTGCATTTTGTCTTTTCTTTGACTGTTGAGTCAATGTTTTCTATGGTATCTTCAGCACCTGAGATTCTTTCTTCTATCTCTTGTATTCTGTTGTTGATATTTGCATCTATGACTCCTGATCTCTTTCCAAAGTTTTCTATCTCCAGAGTTGTTTCCCTTTGTGATTTCTTTGCTATTTCTACTTCTGTTTTTAGATCCTGGATGGTTTTGTTCAGTTTCCTTCACTTATTTGTTTGTGTTTTCCTGTAATTCTTTAAGGGATTTTTGTGTTTCCTTTTTAAGGGCTTCTGCCTGTTGACTCATGTTCTCCTTTACTTTTTTTTTGGATTTGGTTTTTTCGAGACAGGGTTTCTCTGTGTAGCCCTGGCTGCCCTGGAACTCACTCTGTAGACCAGGCTGGCCTTGAACTCAGAAATCTGCCTGCCTCTGCCTCCCAAGTGCTGGGATTACAGGCGTGCGCCACCACCGCCCAGCTTCTCCTGTACTTCTTTAAGGGAGTTGTTTATGTCCTTCTTGAAGTCCTCTATCAGCATCATGAGATGTGATTTTAAATCCAGATCTTGCTTTTCTGGTGTATTTGGGTATCCAGGACTTGCTGTTGTGGGAGAACTTGGTTCAGATGGTGCCATGTTGCCTTGGTTTCTATTGGTAATGGTCTTGAGTTTGCCTTTTGCCATCTGGTTAACTCTGGTGTTAGCTGGTGTTGCTGTCTTTAACTGTGGCTTATCTGTCCTGCAAGCCTCTGTATCTGTGCTTCTGGGAGACCCATTCTGTGTACACAGGCATGCAGGTACTCCTGTGAGCCCTGCTGTCCTGTGGTTTTATTTGGGTATTTATTTGGGGCCATACTCTGCCATAGTGCTCCATACCCAAGTGGCACAGGGAGGTAGCTAACCACCCAGGAGTGTGGAAGGCTTCCACCAGAGGGTTCTCAACCTGATCCTCTGAGTGGCAGGGGAGGTCCTACCTGGCTCTCTTTGCACTCCTGGGTGGTTAACTACCACCCTGTGCCACTTGTATATAGGTCCCAATCTTAATTAGCAGAATTTTCCCATATATACACACATGTGTACACACACATTTACTCATACACACATATAAAAACTACAAAATTTGTAAGTTAAAAGAGTGGAAATCGATTTTATAAATGAACTGGCTGTTTATAAATGGTTTTCTGAGTACAAGCCAGTTTCTAAGGCTGGTGAGTTGGTTTCTTAGTCACAGGCACTGGTTTAAAGGCAGGAGTGGTGATATAGTCGAGTGGGTCCAGCTTCCCCTCCCCTACCTAAGGAGGCTGAAGCAGACACACTTCCTGAGCCTGGAAGTTTGAGATGGAGCAGCCTGGGCAAGTTCTTACCATGTAGCCCAGGCTGTTTGACAGGTAAATAGCTCTCACCGTACGCCCTCTCCAGTGCTCAGGTGTGCCTGGCCAAGCAGCAGAGTGCTTCCTGGCGTATGTGAGATGCTAGGTCTAACCTCTAACACTACAGAACAAGACAGACAGCTATATCTGAATAAATGGCCCATTTAAAATCCCATAGCTTTGCCGTTCCATTATCCTCCTTTCTGCCTCTGCCTTCACTTGCATTTTCTCCTTATTTGAAACTGCACTTGCTAATGTTTGGGAAGTAGCCTGGCCAAGCTGCACAGACGCTTCAGTAAGAGTGGCCATGCCAAGCACAAGGACAGTAGCATCTCTTGACCCCTCTGGACTTCCTAACCCTCTCTTCCGTACCGGAGCCTTGAAACGTGGACTTGGGACAACTGCACAGTGAGAGGCCTGTTCTCTGCCCTGCCAGGGCAGCCTCGCAGGTCTGGGCGCATAGGGGGAGCACGCTACAGGATTGATGGTGAGAATGATCACCCCCACCACCGTGCTCCCCTGAGCACTTGCAAAGGAAAGCACAGTAGTAGTAATAAATAATATTTAAATGGGATTCTAGAACCCTAGGCAAGGAAACTGCCCGGATTCACACAGCACCTCAGCTCTGCTTTCATTTGCTGTATTACACCCACGATTTCATTATAGCTTTTCTTTTCAAATATTCATGCATCTCCAGAAAAGATCAGTTCTACCACTTGTTACTAGTGTTTCATATGTAGTGGGAGCATCAGTCGTCCTCATGAACTGAATGAACTGGTCATTCCTACAATCCCACTGGCCAAGGAAAAGGTACCAAGGGGTTTCTTTGTCTTTTGTTTTTCTTTTTTCATTGCTAGAGAGAAATGTTGCCATAATGACAATGACTACCCAAAAGAATGCTTAGATGGGGGAGGGGTAGCTCAGGTGGGGGAGAGGAAGTGTAGGTGGGGGAGGGGTAGCTCAGGTGGGGGAGAGGAAGTGTAGGTGGGGGAGGGGTAGCTCAGGTGGGGGAGAGGAAGTGTAGGTGGGGGAGGGGTAGCTCAGGTGGGGGAGAGGAAGTGTAGGTGGGGGAGGGGTAGCTTAGGTGGGGGAGGGGTAGCTCAGGTGGGGGAGAGGAAGTGTAGGTGTCGAAGGAGTAGCTTAGGTGGGGTTAGTTTAGGTGGGGCAGGGGTAGCCTAGGTGGGGGAGGGTAGCTTAGGTGGGGGAGGGGTAGCTTGGCCCACAGTTGCAGAGGTTTCAGTGCATGGCCAGCCGGCTCTACTACAGAAAGCCTGAGGATCATGGCAGCAAGCACATGAGGCAGAGCAGAGCTGCTCGCCCCACAGAGAACGGAAGCAGAGACAGACAGGAGGGTGCCAATGCAGGACACACCCAGGAACCTTCTCCTCCACCTAGGTATCACAACGCTTCTCCTGGGAGACATGAGGACACTGGCAGACTCAAGAAGTTGTTCTAACCATGTCTGACCTGGTGAAACAACAAGTTTATGAGGGTCACTTACAGGAGTGTGGGTGGCCCAGGAAAGGGGTGTCCCTGGAAAACTGCCCAGCCTGCAGCCATTTCCCCCAGCTGCTGTGTACTTGTCTAATTGTCTAATCCCAGAAGATTCTGGAGTCTTACAGCTTCTGAAGTCTTTTTGAACTTCCTGGATCGTATGAACCTCCTCCCCACCCCACCCTTCTTTCTCTTGGAGGGAGTGTGTCAATCCAGAGGACAAAGCCACACAGCAGCAGCCTCACCTGGCTTCTCAGAGGGCTCCAGCTGTCACCTGCTAGTGGCTTCCTCAGCTGCTCACCTCCAGCACAGCTGCATTTCAATCTTGTCTGGCTTGTTTTCTGAGACAATGTCTCACTCTGTAGCCTCACATTGATCAGGAACTCACTGATGTATATAGTCCAGGCTGGTTTTGGACTCAGAGCAATCCTCCAGCCTCAACCTTCTAAGAGCTAGCATCGGATTATAGTTGTGAGCACCATTCCTGGTAACGCATTCACACCCAAATCTGGAAAGTGCCATCCACTGATCCCTGTGGAGTCAGGACTCAAGGCCTGTTGTTTGCCTCAGAGTCCTCCCCTCCAGTGCACAGCTCTTTAGAGTCCCCTCCAGTGCACAGCTGTCTAGAGTCCTCCCCTCCAGTGCACAGCTGTCTAGAGTCCTCCCCTCCAGTGCACAGCTGTCTAGAGTCCTCCCCTCCAGTGCACAGTTCTCTAGAGTCCTCCCCTCCAGTGCACAGCTCTCTAGAGTCCTCCCCTCCAGTGCACAGCTCTCTAGAGTCCTCCCCTCCAGTGCACAGAGCTCTAGAGTCCTCCCCTCCAGTGCACAGAGCTCTAGAGTCCTCCCCTCCAGTGCACAGAGCTCTAGAGTCCTCCCCTCCAGTGCACAGAGCTCTAGAGTCCTCCCCTCCAGTGCACAGCTGTCTAGGTTTTAGGAGAAAATATGCACCATGAGCTTCAGCGTTGGTAAAAAATTCAGAAGCAACACTTTCAAATAGAGGAAATTTCAGAAAATTTAAAATAAATTTCATTTAAAAAATTAAGGAAATTGAAAAAAAAATCATCCCAACCAAATAACAGAAAGCCAGTAAAAAGGGGGGTACCCCTACTTAGCATTGTCAAGCTGGCATAGCCTACAGTTAGCTGAGAGCCTCGTTTCAGATCGGCCTGTGAGTATATCCATGGGCTTGTCTCAAGCAATGTAGGATGGCCCAGCCCATTGTGGCTGGTACTATGCATAAGCCCCCCAGCCAGCCAGCCAGTCTCCTCCTCTGTGGTTTCCGATTCGAGTTCCTGCTTGGGTCTCTGACATCCCCCAATGGTCTGTGACCTGGAAGTGTCACATCAGTCCTTTCAGATTTTACCACTGCAACAGAAAGAAAACTAGATAAGGATCCTCCCTGCCCTGAGTGTCTGTTAGCCTCCATCAGGGAGAGACCAGGAACTCCATACCACTCACAGAGCAATAAAGGGCCACGGTGTCCTTCACTCTGGTAATGTTACCTAAAACATTAACATAATGTGCACATCTACAACATGCCACACCTGTGTTTGGATTCATACATTTCGACGTGGCTCCATCATACTGCATTATTCTAGGGGGGAAATCAACGCAAATGCAAGCTTGTAAGACATGACTTTTTCTAAAGAGAGAAAACTCTCTGGAGTGGGGTGTAGTTCCATGATAGCTTGCCTAGGATGTGTGAGGCCCTGGGATCCACCCAGAGAACTGCCATCAAAACAAAACAAAACAGGAAAAAGAAATGGGTGGGGATCAGGTTGGGAAGAAAGGAGGAAGGAAGAAATACTCAAGCAGAGTGGAGGCTGGCTCAGTGGGGGGAATGGCTCGCTGAGCCCCTCCCTACAGTGGCCCCCCCTCCCTACATTGTGGCAGAAGCCAATTGCTGACCACCATACATTGCCCTGAGGTGCACATGTACAGGCAAAGATAATCAAAAACCAATGAAATCATTTCAGGCTTACTAAATCAGCAAAGGAAGCTGGGTTGGTGGCATGTGCCTGTGGTCCCAGGTCTTGAGGGAAGAGAATTGAGAGTCCAAGTCTGTCCATCTCACAGGGAGCCAGCCTTAGCTCTATGATGCTTTGTTTTAAAAAGGAGAAAGAGGTAAAAGAACTGAAGGACTTGACAGAGAAAGTCAGGTGGACAGAGACTGATGGATCTGCTCACAGTGGTTATGGTGGACCAATGCCTTGATTTATTGACATCGTAGAGATATTTTAAGAAGGGATTGATAAAGTATATAAAATGCCCAAAAGGGGATGGGTAGGATGGTAAGAAAAAGTGGGACAGTAGCTAAAAAATATTGTACCCAACTAGTTTGAAATGGGAATGGTCTTCCCTAGCAAATTCAGCCCCCTAAGCTCAGAGACTTCCCATTCTCTTAGGCCCCATTGGAATCAGGAAGTGAGCCCAGACCTCATCCCTGCCACCTTTAGTCAGTGGCCAATTCCAGCCACTGTAGCACATCTGTCTTCAGCCCATTCTTTCTTTCTATCAGTACCTCTGTGATCCCTATCTGGGTTGGAATTTCATTACCCTCCCTGAGTCTTTAGGAAAGTGTCCTGACTGATTGTCTCACTCAGCTCGCCTGAGTGGGCTAGAACAAACAGAGCTCACCTGTGGTTAGGTTACCATAGCAACTCCTTTCCACTTCACCTCCTTGTGATCAATTTACTGTGCCAAGTTCCTGCAGCAATAGCCAGCTTTTCCCTGAGATTCTGAGAGACAATTCTGACAAACTGTTCCGGAGAAACTACTAGCCCCCTGAGATTGTTCCCTGAATACAATGACTTTCCCCTCTACCCCTCCCTACACCTTGCTTGCTTCCCTTTAAATTGCCTTGTGTAAAAAATAAAATTTGACAGCTTGATCAGAATACTGTCTTGCTGTCCATCTCTTGCGTCTCTTCTCTCTCATCCTCTCCTAGATGGTCCGGGGACCCTGTTAACTGTCCTGTGGGTCAGAACACTGGTGCTCAACAGTGAGGCCCCCATGGAGTCATCAAGGAGAGGACACCATGTGACAAGAAGGAAGGGGCCTTCGGATGCAGCTCCAGGAACGGATAGGTCGAGGCACGGTTTACTGGCCAGGGAATAATGTTCATGGTGCAAGTCTTGGAAGGTAAGACCTGGGACAAGCATTCACTTAGTACTCCATATTCATTTCATGGCTCAAAGAAGCTCTCAAGACATGAGGGGCTAGGGTTAAGAAAAAGAGGTTTTTTTTTTTTTTTTTTTTTTTTGGTATTTCGAGACAGGATTTCTCTATGTAGTCCTGGCTGTCCTGGAACTCACTCTGTAGACTAGGCTGGCCTCGAACTCAGAAGTCCTCCTGCCTCTGCCTCCCAAGTGCTGGGATTACAGGCTTGCGCCACCACTGCCCAGCAAGAAAAAGAGATCTTAAGTACTTCTTTGAGAAGTGCTTAGGATCTTAAGTACTTTGTTGGACAAATTTGTTCTTGGTTCCCAGAGGAAGGAACGATAGATAAGAAAACATGGACTCTAGAGAAGGTAATTATTTTAGAGATTACTATGAAACTTTGATCATGAAAAAATCCCTGTTACTACCTTTAACTACTGGTCTCTGACTAATGATATTATTCAAGAATTCCTCCCGCTACCAGGATCTAGTTTCTGAGGGAGAGCATTCTCTGAAAAAGCATTCCTCCCGGACACCATCTCCATGTTCTCTTACCCCTCCCGTCTTCTGTTGTGATTGAAGTTTAAAACGGTCTCTGCTTACATCTGCTCTTTCCCCTAATTTCTCAAAAAGACCATGTAGCAGGAAGGTCTATCCTTCTCTATAGACTCTGAAATCTAGTCATAATCCAGGTGCTGACACTCTATTACCTGGGAAGGAAGCCAGCCTGGAGGAGAAAGCTGCCCGCCTGGGCACCCCCTTTTCCCCCACACCACCATATGCCACATTCTCTAAACCTCTTTCTCTTTTTATGAACCCAACAGAAGTTTAAAAAAAAAGCTGGGCACTGGGGAGTGACTATCAGTGGCTACCACTGTGCCTCCTCTCCCTTCTCTGGCAGAATTCTAGAAGAAACAGAAGATAGAGTTAAATCTTAAACAAGAGAGAGAAAAAGCAGGTTTCAGAAAAGCAGTTTTTCCATGTGCAGGACATGGTATCAAAAAAGGGTTAAAAGCTATTTCAAAACTCTCCTGGGGAGGAGAGGAAAGCGGGAGATGTCCTGCTTCTTCTCTGGATCCTACTGGGGATGTCCTTAGTTCTGGTTAGGATATTTGGATCTCTTTGGGACATCAAGTTCCCTCTCTGTCTTTTGTCTGTCTTTGGTGCACCAAAACCTGCCCATATGTGTGTCAATTTATGTTTGTCTTTGTTTGAATGATTTTTGTTTTTATGTTTCATGTTGAAAAGAAAAAAATGGTAAAAAACGTTATCTGCTGGCAGTCCTGCCAGTTGCAGTTTACACAGTGGAGGCTGATTTAAGGTACCTTGCATTCTTAACTAGGAGTCAAACACAGGTGGAGTAAAAGCTGCTTCTTAAAGCAGTTCTGGGACAAGTGGACTAATGGATATTTCTCCTAGAAAAATTTCTACAATGGCAAAGTTTGGGTTCAAAGTGCTTTTTTCCCTTGGGGAAAAAAAGAAAAGAAAAAAAGAAAAATTTGTTTGGTTTAAATTTATGAGATTCGTGTAATTACTTCATCTTTATTTCTTTTTCTTTTTCTTTTCTTTTTTTTTTTTTTGAGACATGGTTTCTCTGTGTAGCCCTGGCTGTCCTGGAACTCACTCTGTAGACCAGGCTGTCCTCGAACTCAGAAATCCGCCTGCCTCTGCCTCCCAGAGTGCTGGGATTAAAGGCCTGTACCACCATTGCCCGGCTTCATCTTTATTTCTAATTGGTCTTTTTTGTTTGTTTGTTTGTTTGTTTGTTTGTTTTGGTTTTTTGAGACAGGGTTTCTCTGTGTAGCTCTGGCTGTCCTGGAACTCACTCTGTAGACCATGCTAGCCTCAAACTCAGAAATCACCTGCCTCTGCCTCCCAAGTGCTGGGATTAAAGGTATGTGCCACCACTGCCTGGCTCTAATTGGTCTTAAATGTATAAATGTTTTACATGTCTTGACTATAGAGTATTGGCTCATAAGTTATTGGACATGATTTAAAAGGTATAATGATGGTAACAAAAGTTAATTTAAAACTGGTAATTCAGGGTTACAGCTATCTTGAGCGGCATGTGGCATGACACAACCCAAGAGAAACAGGCCTCTAAGATATTTCTAAATTGGCATAATGTTTTATGTAGATCTTACCCTAGAAAGTAGACTTATAAGAAATGATTTAAAATAATGTCTCTTCAATAAGTTACACTGTCATACATTCAAACATAAGAACTGATAGACAAACTTTGCAGTATGAAAGTAATGTGTTTGCCATTAATTTTAAGGAGCAAAGATTGTTTAAAACTGGGTTTTGCTTTCAAAGATTGTAGTTGTGCTTTGATATTACAGGTTCCTTTTGTTATTTGACCTTCATACAATGGGATCTGGTTACAGGCTGCTCCATGCAGGACCTGGGGGTGTAGGTCTTGCCTTAGAGATAATAGACTCAGATCAGAGATTTACACTTGAGTTAATACAAAGCTCAGAGCTGCCTCAGCAGAGGCTTGAGAGATGCTGTTTTTGTCTTGCAGGCCTCACCTAGAGAGTTTCTGGCCAAGAGAACATTTTTAACAGATTCATATAGATGTGGTTCAAAATACAGTTAAAAATTAGATCAGTGAAAGATTAATAAGGCTATATAGATATTATGAAGACATTAAAATTTGGCCTGCCTATGCCATACAAAATTATTATAGATTTAAATGGTTGTTTTTTGCTTTATGGATCCTGATAATTATAAAAAGCAATTACTTCTAATGTTAAAAGAGCATAAGCTAACCTTAAAAAAAAAACCAATAAAATGATTTCATTGGAAAATTTTTCCTCAAGAAATGGCTAGTAGAGCCGGGTGGTGGTGGTGCACACCTTTAATCCCAGCACTTGGGAAGCAGAGGCAGGCGGATTTCTGAGTTCGAGGCCAGTCTGGTATACAGAGTGAGTTCCAGGACAGCCAGGGCTATACAGAGAAACCCTGTCTTGAAAAACAAAACAAAACAAAACAAAATAAAACAAAACAAAACAAAAAAGGCTAGTAGCCTTATTTTATGTGGAGAAAAAAATGTTTTGTCTCTGCTTCAATACAAGAAGCTGAGATCTTAAATTTTTCAATATATATTGTTTATAGAATTTTATTATAGGACTTTGCTCTTAACAAAGGGCTTTTAAAATTTTTAAGTAAATGATTTTCAAAAGGTGTTAAGACAAATTATTTGGCTAAGACACTGCTTTAAGCTTGCCACAAGAGGATTTAAGCTTCTGATGTTCTCAAGGTAAATGCAAAATAAAAATTGAGAGACATAACTTGGAGAAAGCTACCATAAGTATTTGTCAGCAAGTTTATGATATGTGTTCACTGCCATTCCTTGACAAAGAGAACATTAATGTAAAATCTCTCCAAATAAAATTTTAACATCCTCCAATAAAGATTTGGTGTGATAATAAAGTGTTACAAAATAAAATCATAAAATATTTTTTAAAGGAATATTTTAAGAGCCTGATAAAATGTTTGTTCATTATTTCAAACAGCAATTAAATTAATTATTGTTAATTACATGACAAGCCTTTTTAGACTAATAATTAGTATCCAAAAGACAAATTGTTAAAATTTGCTTCCATACATGCTTTTATATTTCTATACATGTATCTCATAAAAATATACATGTACTGTGGGAGTAAGGCTCATATAATTAGATCACATATTTATTCTTTTGAGTTCCCCCTCACTTCAGCACAGATAATTGAATTGGGTGCTGTAGCTGCTATTTTTTAAATGTTAAAAATCAAGCTTTTAATTTATATATTGATTTTATACATACATACATATATATATATATATATATATATATATATATATATCATGGCTTACAATTGCTTGAAATTGTTTCCTTTTGAAATTCTGCTTATACTTAAATTTTACAATTATTTATTCAAATACAATTCAAGTTTAAAAAATATACATATGACTATGGATAGATTTTGAAGCTTTCTAGTTACAACAGTTTTAACAGAAAAAAACAACAAAAAATAAATAAAATTAGTCATTACATATGTTATTTTTCTGTACTGAATGTTCCAAATCAGATTAAGACAAATTTTATAACTAACTATTACAGTCAGTCATTGGAGATGTTTTATTAACAATTTAATATTAGTCATATTACTAAGATTCCTTATAATCCTCAAGAACAAGATATTGTGGAACAGTCCCATTGAACTTTAAAACAATATTTTTTAAATAAAAGATGGAAGAATCATATCTCTGTATACCACCAAAATTTAAAAAATTTTAATGCCAGGGAAGTCTCTGAGTGTGGAGAAGAGGGCATGTTTGTGGTTTTTCTGCAGGATGCCGAAGGAACATGCTAGCTGCCAGAGTATGCTAATGCTGAGACAAAGGATGATGCTGATTATAATCATTAAAAATGGCTGCAGTCCTCAACACCTTTGGATGCCCCTTACTAATGCTGACACCACAGATATCTACAGATTCAACATCCCTCTTTGCATGGCGATTTTATTTAGCTGAAAATTAGACAAATTATATACAGATTAAAGGGAAAATATTGGCAACTGCTGATTGCCCCCCTTCAGGGTGTCAAAAGGCCATATATTTAAATTTTACAGATTTCAAGTGTAGACCAGATAGAACGTGACCTGCCATTTGTTTTCTTTCTTTCTCTCTTCCTTCCTTCCTTCCTTCCTTCCTTCCTTCCTTCCTCTCTCTCTTTCTTTTCTTTCTTTCTTTCTTTCTTTCTTTCTTTCTTTCTTTCCTTCCTTCCTTCCTTCCTTCCTTCTTTCTTTCTTTCTTTCTTTCTTTCTTTCTTTCTCTCTCTCTTTCTTTCCCTTCCTTCCTTCCTTCCTACCTTCCTTCCTTCCTTCCTTCCTTCCTTCCTTCCTTTCTTTCTTTTTTTCTTTCTTTCTTTCTTTCCTTCTTTCTTTCTTTTTTTTTTTTGAGACAGGGTTTCTCTGTGTAGCCCTGACTGTCTTGAAACTCACTCTGTAGACCAGGCTGGCCCCAAATTCAGAAATCTGCCTGCTTCTGCCTCCCAAGTGCTGGGATTACAGGCATGTGCCACCACAGGATTTACTTTGGTTGTTTGGGACCCTTGGGAGAACCTCTGGACTTCTCCTTGTGGGATTACATCCAAGTAAAATGCAATTTTACATCCCCAGTCAGTTTTCTAATAGATGATGAGTCCTACAAGGCCTCTAATACCTCTACAAAGGGGTGGTGCACACCTTTATAATTAAATTTACCACCTATGCAAAATCTCCCAATTTAAATTGGCAAAGGGGTTATGAGTGGGGTCTTTGCCTCTATCAGTCTGGCTGATACAGGTATTATTTTCTCTATTAAGCTTCCCAATCTTCTGTGTTTGCCCTCCGGCCACCAGCCAGGACACCAGCCACTATTCTGCCTGTACCACCTCCACAGCCAGATTTCACTGAAAATCTTGTCCTTTCTTTAGTTAATCAGACTTTCTTACCTTAAATGAAACTTTCCCTGAATGTGTTGAAGATTGCTGGTTGTGCTACCATTCTCAACCACCCTTTTATGAAGGAATTGCCATGTTCCGTGATCCCCTCCATGTTGATGATCCATTGGTGAAGGGGCGCTTGGCCAGGTCTTTCATTAACCCAAATATCTGGCCTGGGACTTTGTGTGATCTCTAGTGGAACAAATGTCCCCTCAGCCTACGCTCACTTGTATAATGAAACCTTTTCCCCCCTCCTGGCAATTTTTTTTATTCTCCCCCTGGATGGAACCTGGTGGGCGTGCCTTGATGGCCTCGCACCTTGCCTCTATGCCTCAGGTTTTCAAAATCGAAAGGATGGAGAGAGCCCTGAGTGTTGCATCCTTATTAAGATGGTTCCTCGTTTAGTTTATTATTACTCTGAAGAATTTTTTCACCTGTGGGATCAATCCACATCCACTGGTGGCTCCACCTCTTTGAGTCATTGCCACAGAGAACCTATCTCTGCTGTTACTATCTCTGTCCTACTTGGCCTCGGAGCTGTGGGAGCAGGAACAGGTATTTCTTCCCTTGTTCTTTCTAAGTACACAAAGCTAAGTGCCACCATCGATCAAGATGTCCAACGCCTTCAGCAGGGGATAATTGATCTCTCTGACTCCATTCACTCCCTAGCTGAGGTTGTCTTCCAAAATAGGTGAGGACTTGATCTGCTGTTCCTTCAACAGGGTGGTCTTTGTGCAGCTTTAAAAGAAGAATGCTGTTTCTATACTTGTAAAATGAGTTGTAAGAGCATGAAAAAAGTCAGAGAAGGACTACAAAAACGTAAGAAAGAGAACAGAAAGAAAGTTGGTATAAAATTGGTTTTCCACCTCTCCATGGGTCACTACCCTTTTACCCAGTATCCTAGGACCCTTTGTAGGTCTATTATTGCTATGTTCTTTTGGACCATGGGCTTTTAAATGCCTCACTACCCTAATTAAGAAACAGGTGGATGACTTGGCAGCCAAGCCCATTCAGGTACATTGCCATCGTTTGGCTATGGAGGATCGAGAGATGGCTACCCATCCCCCCAGGGCAGTTACAGAACAGCCCAAACAGCACACTCAAGTGCCCTGGCAGAAAGAGCATTCTTGTCCCAGTCATTCCAGCTGGGACTCCAGAAGGAGCCCACAAGCTCAAGGTACCTGTAACAATAACAATAACATTGCTGAGTAGTTGCCAATGGCGGGCACCTTCCCAGGGCCACTCCCACCTAAGACAGGAGTCTCCGGAGGTTGGCAGAGATATCCAGAGACGGGAACGGGATGATGGATGATGACTGGGTCGATTCCTAAGCCAGGCGCTGCTCCATTCTCTTGGTGCCTAATCTGCTTTTCATCAATGGCTGTCTGACCTCTGCTCTCTCTAATACAGAGAAGGCGAAACGCCAGGAGCCATTCTCACTTAGATCTCAAAACCCCCTCCTTTCAGCCATTTCTAGCCTGCTTTTAGAAGGAAAAATACTAGCTTACAAGATTAGCCAACCAGCCAGGTGGTCAGTACATGC
The DNA here is from genome assembly GCA_964023405.1 of Apodemus agrarius. Lineage (NCBI taxonomy): Eukaryota > Metazoa > Chordata > Mammalia > Rodentia > Muridae > Apodemus > Apodemus agrarius. The sequence continues at coordinate 95,797,239 of OZ030016.1, forward strand.
AGAGCTCACCCGTGGTTAGGTTACCATAGCAACTCCTTTCCTCTTCACCTCCTTGTGATCAATTTACTGTGCCAAGTTCCTGCAGCAATAGCCAGCTTTTCCCTGAGATTCTGAGAGACAATTCTGAGAAATTGTTCCTGAGAAACAATGCTAGCCCCCTGAGATTGTTCCCCAGATACAATGTCTTGCCCCCTTTACCCCCCCCATACCTTGCTTGCTTTCCTTTATATTGCTGTGTGTAAAAAATAAAATTTGACAGCTTGATCAGAATACTGACTTACTGTCCATATCTTGTCTCTTGTCTCTCATCCTCTCCTAGGTGGTCCAGGGACTCTGTTGACTGTCCTGCAGGTTGGGACAAAGTCCTGTGTTCAGGGAGATAAGCAGATTAAAGAAATGCCCGATGTCAAGCGTTATAAAGGGTGGCCAGGCTTCCCTGACGGGCCTTGATAAGATTCCAATGAGTTTTATTGTTAGTCTTCTTCCAGTTGGTCTTGAGAGCTACCTACAGCCTAATCCAAGAGTACATGCTAGGGAAGGAGGCAGTCAGGCTTTGCAGGGACACATTCTGAATTTACCCCTGGAGATCCCAAGAAACATTGTGGCCCTCAAGTTAAAAATAGAAGCTTATGGAAAGTCCAGTTGTTGATGAAGTTTTGGCTGAGGTCTGACTCACAGTAGGTCCAGTGGGTCCCCAAACTCATCCTGTGACTATATTCCCAGTCCCAGAGTATATATGTGGGGTAGAAATACTCAGAAGGTGGCAGGATGCTCACACTGGTTCCCTGATCTGTGTGGCTATTATGGTTGGAAAGGTGAAATGGAAGCCTTTAGAGTTGCCTCTGCCAAGGAAAATAGTGAGTCAGAAACAGTATCACAACCCCAGAGGAACTGCAGAAATTAGTGCCACCATCAAGGGACTTGAAAGATGCAGGGGTGTGGTCTCCTTTAACTCTTCCATCTGGCCAGTGCAGAAGACAGATGGATCGTGGGGAATGTCAGTTGACTGCTGAAAACTCAGGTAGTGAGTTGGATTGCAGCTGCTGTACCAGATGTGGTGTTCTTACTTGAGCAGATTAACACATCTCCTGGTTCATGGTATGCAGCTATTGATCTGTCAAATGACTTTTTCTTGGTACCTGTCCATAAGGACCACCAGAAGTAATTTGTTTTTGGTTGACAAAGCCAGCAGTATTCCTTTATAATTTACCTCAGGGTTATATTAGTTCACCTGCCCCGTGTCATAATATAGAAGGGATCTTAATTGTCTATTTCCTCCACAAAAAATCACACTGATGTGCTATATTGACAACATCATGCTGATTGGACTGAGTGAGCACGAGGTAGCATCCACTTTAGATTCAATGGTAGCACATAAGTGTATCAGAGGATGGGAAATAAATCCAAACAAATTTCAAGGGCCTTCCACCTCAGTGAAATTCTTAGGAGTCCAGGGGTGTGGAGCATGTAGAGATATTCCTTCTAAGGTAAAAGATGTTACCCTTCCACCATGAAGAAAGAAGCACAACATTTAGTGGGTCTGTTTGGATTCTGGAGACAGCACACTCCTTGCTTGGGTGTTACTCTGTTCCATACTCCAAGTGACTTGGAAAGCTGCTCCCTTTGTGTGGAGCCTGGAAAAGGAGAAGGCTTAATAGGTCCAGGCTGCTGTGCAGGCTGCTCTACCACTTAGACCTATATGATCAAGCAGATCTGAGAGCACTTGAGGTGTCGGTGGCAGATGGGGATGCTGTTTGGCATCAGGCTCTGGCAGGCCCCTGCAGGCGAATCACAGAAGAGATCTTTGAGATTTCAGAGTAAGGTTCTATCATCATCTGCAGACAACAGAAAATGGTTTCCCCTTTGAAAGACAGCTCTTGGCCTGCTGTTGGGCCTTAGTAAAAAGTTTGACAGTGGGCCACCCATGTCAAACATTATGACCTGAGCTGCCCATCATGAGCTGGGTGTTATCTGATCAACAAAGTCATAAGGTAGAATGTACACAGCATCAGATGATTATCAAATTCATATATATATGAATGGGGCCAAAGCAGGTCCTGAGGGCACAAGAAAGTTACATAAAGAAGTTGCCCAAATGCCCATGGTCTCTACTTCTGTTAAAATGTCGTGTGCTGCCAAGCATTCACCTGTAGCCTCATGGGTTATGCCATATGATTGGTTGTCTAAGGAAGAAAAGACTAGAACCTGGTTTAGTGATAGTTATACATGTTATGCAGGTAGCACCTAGAAGTGAACAGCTGCTGCACTAAAGGCCCTTTCTGGGACAACCCTGGAAGACACCCGTGAAGGGAAATCTTTATAGTGGGCAGAACTTCTGATAGTACACACATCATACGCTTTGTTTGGAAGGAGAAATGGCCAGATGTACCATTAAAAAGATGGATTAAGAGGCTGGAGAGATGGCTCAGTGGTTAAGAACACTGATTGCTCTTCTGGAGGTCCTGAGTTCAAATCCCAGCAACCACATGATAGCTTACAACCATCTGTAATGAGATCTGATGCCCTCTTCTGGAGTATCTGAAGACAGCTACAATGTACTTACATATAATAAATTAATTAAAAAAAAGATGGGTTAAGAATATACAGCCACAACATAGAAAATAGATTAGAGATGTAATTCACTTAGTGAAAATATGCTGTATTTCCACCATCCTATGTGAATATTGGCATCCATGCCTGATTTTCTTTACCACTTTGTTTCAAACCCCAGATATGGTTTTGCTTCAGGCACCACCAAGCTTGGACCCATCCTTCCAGGCATGTGCCTTGCTCTTCTACGACAAGTGTCTTTCTAGTGTTAGCTCCTCCCTCCCACCCTCTCTCCTATCTCTCCTCTTTTCCTCTAGAATCTTCACCCTGTGCTCTTTTTATGGTCTGCAAATAGGCAAGTCCTACAGCAGGACGCTCTGTGTGGGGGCCCCCAATCACTTCTCTCTTTTTCTTTCTTTTCTTTTTTCTTTTTTCTTTTTTTTAGTTTATTCACTTTACATTGCACTCACTACCCCGCTCCCAGTCACCTCCTCCCTCAATCCTTTCTCCATCCCTTCTCCCCTTCTTCTCTGAGCAGGTGAGGGTCCCCTGGATACCCCACTCTAGCACACCAAGTGTTTGTGGGACTAGGTGAGTCCTCCCCCACTGAGGCCACACAAAGCAGCCCAGCTAGAAGAACATATCCCACAAGGAAGGCAGAGCTGGACAAATTCAAGGACTGCAAGTCAGTGCACAGGAGAATGTGCTTGCTCATCCAAGGGTCTGAGGACCAAACTAAGTATAACCTTCTGTGAGGTTGCTTCTAGCTAACTTCCTGAAGTAAGTATGGCTTCTCTCTGGAGGAAAAGGAGGCTTCAAACAATCTCAATTTTTTTCATAGACAATGACCACATTTTAAAAAAGGCAGGTAAATAAGTAAACATGTGTATGTATCCAAAGTGTCTTAGGATTTCCATTGCTGAAAAGAGATACCATGACCAAGGCAACTCTTATAAAGGACAACATTTACTTGGGGCTGACTTACTGGTTCTGAGGTTCAGTCTATTATTATCAGGGCAGGAAGCATGGCAGCGTCCACTTAGGTATGGCACTGGAGGAGCTGGGAGTTCTACATCCTGTTCTAAAGGCAAACAGGAGAAGACTAACTTCTAGGCTGCTAGGAGGAGGGTCTCCCAGCTCTCCCCCATGACACACCTCCCCCAACAGGACCACACCGCCTAATAGTACCGCTCCCTGGGCCAAGCATATTCAAACAACCACACAAAATCAAGAGAAAAGATACAAACTTAAAGAGTATTCAGCTCAAGGAGTAATAAGACATTGATTTAAAATTTATTTGCAGCTGGGCGGTGGTGTTGGTGGCACACACCTTTAATCCCAGCACTCTGGGAGGCAGAGGCAGGTGGATTTCTGAGTTTGAGGCCAGTCTGGTCTACAGAGTGAGTTCCAGGCCAGCCAGGGCTACACAGAGAAACCCTGTCTCAAAAAAAACAAAAAAAATGTATTTGCTAGTGTGTGTGTGTGTGTGTGTGTGTGTGTGGTGTGTGTGTGTGTGTGTGTGTGTGTGTGTGTGTGTGTGTGTGAGAGAGAGAGAGAGAGAGAGAGAGAGAGAGAGAGAGAGAGAAACAAGAGCAGAGCCCTGGATACCACAATAAATGTAAGTTCTACTACTGAAAAATACAGCAACAAATCACAAAGCTAGTAAATCTAATTTAGTAGAAAATAGTTGATGTGGTTTAAATAACTCCATGCCAGGCACAGTCTCTCTTCCTGCTGCTCATAGATTCAGATACAGAACTCCCAGTTATTCCAGCACCATGTCTGCCTGCATGCCACTGTGCTCCCCACCATGATGACAATGGACTAAATATCTGAAACTGTAAGCAAATGCTAGTTAAATGATGTCTCTTACAGCCAAAGAACACTGACAGAGACAGAATTGGTACCAGGAGTGGGATGTTGCTGTAAAAGGTCTAACTGTGCTGCTTCTTGGCAGAATGTAAACTCTGAAATTTTGAATTAGGAAAGCAGTTGAATGTTTTTAAGTGGAGAATATTATTAGGCTTAGTGGATCATCCTAGTAGGAACATGAAAGACAGTGGTGCTGAGAAAAGTGTAGATTATGACAGACTAGTGAGGGAAGCCTCAGAAGGGACAAATGCGGCATAAAGGCCATTCTTAGAGTATATTGGTGAAGAGTGTGTGGCTGCTTTCTGCCCTTCTCTAAAAATCTACCTGAGGCTAAATGGAAGATGTTTTGGATCAATGGCATTGGCAAAGGAGATTTCAAGACTTCCTAGTATTGACTATGTCTTGGGGTTATTAGTGGTTGTGTAGATATATAACGACAGGAGCAAGATGAGCAAGGAAAAACACAAAATGTTCAGTGTTAAGAGAAAGGAAGCACCAGGAAGTGTAACAGAGCCAAGTAAAGTGCTTGAAGCGAGAAACCGTTGAAAGAAAACCTGATGCTAAGTAGAATCAAGGGAGCGGGAATGTCAGGGCAAGACCCACCAGCTAAATCACCACCTTGTAGAAAGGAAGTAAAGATTAAGCAGTGAAGGAAACAGAAGCAGAAAGCCGATGCAGATGTGATCGAACAAGGGAGTCATGTCTCAGCCCCAGGAAGCACCACAACTTGGCAGCTTCGTCCACATGGCTCTGCTGTTAGGGTCAAGGATACAAGAAAGGAGTTATGGAGCCTCCCTCCACAGCTAAGGAAAGCCACTAAGCCAGCCTTGTGTCGGGGTGTCCCTGTACGGAGGCCTAGAGAGGCCTGAGGCTGTGAAGGTGAAGCCTGGGTTTCATGGGAGACCCCATGAAATTAGAGATGGCAGAGTCATTGGATACTTGCCACAGAGAACTGCATGGTGTTGGACCAGCACAAGAGAGAGAAGTGTCCTATAGTCAACACAGCTCAAAGGAGCTGGAGATCTGGAGTGCTTTGACTTGAAGTACATGGAGTTGCAGAGTTAGGATTTTCTCTGCTAGTTTTTGTTCTTGATTTTGCCCAGCATTTCCTCACTATACTCCCTTTGTTCCCATTTGGAATGGTGATTTATAACTTGTGCCATTTTAGGTTGTAAGAATGTGAGTTTCTGTTGAGGTTTGGTCTTTTGCTGTGTATTGTAATGCTAAGTGTGGGCCCTCAAGACCTGGCTGCCCAAAGAGAAAGAGTCCACATGGACCCACGTGACGCTATGTGACCTTGCCTCCGAGTTATTTCTTCTTAGTAAATAAAGTTGATGACAGATAATAGCTGGGCAGAAGAGACATAGGCAGGGTTTCAAATTCCTGGGCTGGGGTTGGATGTGAACCACAAGGGGGAGAGAAAGGGATGGAGGAGGAGAAGCCACCATGGGTTAGGTGAGTCATGAAATAATGGCTGTATGGGTTGGCTAACTGGAGTTGAGAGCAACCCAGAAGGGTTGGCAAATTATATAACGGTATTATTAGCTGAGAAATAGACATAATAGCATAGAGGACCAATATCTGCCCAGCTCTTGTGCTGTTTAAGGCTTACTGTAAATAATAAAATTTGTGTGTCTTTTACCTGGGAACTGAATGATTAAAGGCAGGGTAAAAACCCTGGTTTAGAATTTAAAATTTCCACAACAATCTTCTTTTTGATTTTTATTTTATAGGAGATTATAGTTAAGAGATTGCTAAGAGTCTCAGAAGACTTTGAACTTTTAAACAGTGTTGAGAGTGTGATAGACTTGAGGACTTTTGAGGTTGGACTGGTGCATTTTGCACTATGATTTGGCTACAGGCCTTTGGGGACCAGGTAGTGGAATGTGGTGGTTTGGATAAAAATGGCCCCCCAACAGGCTCACAGATTGGAATGCTTGATTACCAGGGAGTGGCACCACTTGAAAGGCTTCGGAGGCAGCCTTATTAGAGGAAGGGTGTCATCAGGGGTGGGCTTTGGGGTTTCCAAAGTCCATGCCAGGCAGTCTCTCTTCCCGACACCCGCAGGTCTAGCTGTAGAACTCTTAGCTTCTCCTTTAGCACCATGTCTGCCTGCATGCTGCCCTACTACCCACAACAATAATGGACCAAACCTCTGAAGCTGTAAGCAAGCTCCAGTTAAATGGGTTTTTCATTAGAGTTACTGTGATCATAGTCTCTCTTCACAGCAATAGAACATTGACTAAGACAACTGCTTAAATAAGACTAATGAAACACCATTTGTGAGAGAGAGAAAGAGAGGAAAGAGACACAGAGACAGAGAAAGGGAGGGAGGGAAGAAGGGAGGGAGGGAGGGAGGGAGGGAGGGAAGGGAGGGAGGGAAAGAGGTGGGGGGCACATACCTGTAATCCCAGCACTTGGAAAATGCAGAAAAGAGGATCATGGGTTAAGATCAGCCTCAGCTACAGCTACATAAGAAGCTCAAAGCTGCCTGGAATGCATGAAACTGTCTTAAAATTTGTTATTCTTTCAGAATTTAAGCTAGATGTGGTAGGACACAACTGTAATCCCAGTACTTAAGTGTCATTAAAATCCTTTCCAAAGATGAGACATAAGTAACGACGACTTCTCCTTCTTAGGTCCTACCATGCACTTCCACCAGTGCTCACCCTTTGACACCCAAGGCTTGGCTCTTGCTCTTGCTCTGTCCCCTCACGCCTTCCCCAGTCTCTCCTTATTCCCTCCCCACCCCTCTCCACATGCTCATGGCCGGCCTCTCCTCTCCTCTCCTCTCCTCTCCTCTCCTCTCCTCTCCTCTCCTCTCCTCTCCTCTCCTCTCCTCTCCTCTCCTCTCCTCTCCTCTCCTCTCCTCTCCTCTCCTCTCCTCTCCTCTCCCCTCCCCTCCTCTCCTCTCCCCTCCTCTCCCCTCCCCTCCTCCCCTCCCCTCCCCTCCTCTCCTCTCCTCCCCTCTCCTCCCCTCCCTCCTCCCCTCCTCCGCTCCCCTCTCCTCCTCCTCCTCTTCTTCTCCTTCTCCTCCTCCTCCTCCTCCTCCTCCTCCTCCTCCTCCTTCTTCTTCTTCTCTCTCTCTCTCTCTCTCTCTCTCTCTCTCTCGTTCTCTCTCTCTCTCTCTCGTTCTCTCTCTCTCTCTCTCTCTCTCTCTCTCTCTCTCTCGTTCTCTCTCTCTCTCTCTCTGCCTTTTTCTGCCTCTACTACTGTAGTGGCTATTTCTGGTTGTCAACTTGACTATATCTGGAATGAAATACAATATAGAATTGGAAGGCTCACCTGTGATCCTAATCTGGAGGCTGGGAGATACAAGTTTCTAGCCTGGATCTTAGCTTGGAGATTTGAGGCATAGTGACTATGAATCTCAGAAGATTAAGACAGGGAGCTCTCTGAGTTCAAGGTCATTTGGGACAAAGCAAGTTCTATATCAGATGTGGTGACACACACCTTTAATGTGGGTCACACCTTCTGCTGGAGTCCTACATAAGGACATTGGAAGAAGGAAGATTCACTCTCTCTTCTTTGCCTGCTTGCTTTGTGGGACTGAGCAACTGCTAGATCCTTGGACTTCCATCCACAGCTGCTGCTGACCATTGTTGAGAGTTGGACTACAGACTGTAAGTCATCGACAAATTCCCTTACTTTATAGAGACTACCCATAAGTTCTATGACTCTAGAGAACCCTGACTAACACAATTACCCTCTTAACTCCCCTCCCCATGCCCTGAATAATTCTATTCTATACTTTAAAGAAAGGAAACCAAAGACTTTATTGGGTACCTATTATGGAGTATGGGTGAGGGACTATTCACAGGGATGTAGGCTCCCTATGGAGGGAGGGTTGGCTCCACCAACAGACCCCACTTGGAAGGCCTTTACCCATCAGGAGTAGGAGAGAGGTATGTACATAAGGGTATATATATTGTCCCTATCTTCATACACACCAGAAAAGGGCATCAGATCCCATTACAGATGGTTGTGAGCCACCATGTGGTTGCTTGGAATTGAACTCAGGATCTCATAACCTCTGAGCCATCTCTCCTGCCCCTCCTTTGCTCATATTTATTTTGATTTTGAAACAGGGTCTTGCTATGTAGCCCAGGATAGCTTTAAACTTATGGTCCTTCCTCTTCCCCTCTAGACTGCTGGGATTATAAGCATAAGCTACCATATCTGGCTAAGAGTCTCTTAATGCACATTAACAAAAAAATTCTCATGGAGTCCAATTTGCCCATTTTTTTTATTTTTTATTTATTTTTTATTTTTTATTTATTTTTATTTATTTTTTTGAGACAAGGTTTCTCTGTATAGCCCTGGCTGTCCTGGAACTCACTCTGCAGACCAGGCTGGCCTCAAATTCAGAAATCCACCTGCCTCTGTCTCCCAAGTGCTGGGATTAAAGGCGTGTGTCACCACCACCCGGCTTGCCCATTATTTTATTTGTGTGGGCTTCTCGTCATATTCATGAAATTGTCAAATGCAGTGATATGAAGTTTTGCTCTATTTTCCTCAAGACTTTCAAAGTTTTTTTTTAAAGTTTGAACATGTCAGGGGGTGGGTTAGGTCCAGCCCATGCTTGCTTTTTGGTAATTGGTTCAGTTTCTGGAGGCCCCATGAGTCCAGGTTAGTTGATTCTGGTGGTCTTCCTGTGGATACCCTTTGGATCCCTCAATCTTTCCCCCAACTCTTCAAAAGACTCCTTGAGCTCCATCCAGTGTTTGGCTGTGGGTCTCCATCAGCTGCTGGGTGGAGCCTCTCAGAAGACAGTTATGCTAAGCTCCTGTCTGCAAGCATAACAAAGTACCATTAGTGATAGTGTCAGGGGTTGGCTCTCTCTTGTAAGATAGGTCTCAAGTTGGGCCAGTCATTGGTTGGCCATTCCCTCAGTCTCTGCAACATTTTTGTCTCTGCACTTCTTGTAGGCAGGAAAAAATTTTGGGTTTTTGTCCTTCCTCAAAAGAGAAGGTGTCCTTATCCTAGGAGTCCTGCTTGGCTCCAGAAGGGGCCACTTTTGGCTCCATAGCCCCCACTGTTAGGAGTCTTGACTAGAGTCACCTTCATAGACTCCCGGGAGTCTCCCCCATTCCAGGTCTCTGGTATGTCCTAGAGATGCTCCCTCTACTACAGTCAATTTCTGTTCATTCTCCTGGCCCTCTCTCCCCAGCTCTCCCTGGACCTGATCCTCCACTTCCTCTCCCTTCTCCTATCCACTTCTCTCCCTGCTTCCACCATTTTTTCCCCTTCTGAGTGAGAGTCAAGCATCCTCCCTTGGGCCCTGCCTGTTATTTAGCTTCTTGAGGTATGTGGGTTAGAGTGGGTACTTTATGGTTAGTATCCACCTGTGAGTACCATGCATGCATGTGAGTACCAAGGCCATGCATGTCTTTTGGGGTCTGGGATACCTCACTCAGGATATTTTCTAGTTCCATCTATTTGCTTTCAAATTTCATGATGTGCTTGTTTTTTTTGTTTTGTTTTGTTTTTATTTTTACTTTATTTTATTTTATTTTTTTGGTTTTTTTTCGAGACAGGGTTTCTCTGTGTAGTCTTGGCTGTCCTGGAACTCACTCTGTAGACCAGGCTGGCCTCGAACTCAGAAATCCACCTGCCTCTGCCTCCCAAGTGCTGGGATTACAGGCGTGCGCCACCACGCCCGGCTGTTTTTATTTTTTGATGTGCTTGTTTTTTAATAACTGAATAGTATTCCACTGTGTAAATGAATCACATTTTCTTTATCCATTCTTTGGTTAAAAGACATTTGTTTTCCAGTTTCTGGCTACTATGAATAAGGCTGCTATGAACATAGTGGAGCGTGCATCCTTGAGATATGATGGAACATCTTTTGCATATATGCCCAGGAGTTGTATACCTGGGTCTTGAGGGAAAACTATTTCCAATTTTCAGAGAAACCACAAGATTGATTTCCAGAGTGGTTGTACACGTTTGCACTCCCACCAATGATGAAGGAGTGTTCCTCTTGCTCCACATCCTCACCAGCAGAGGCTATAGCTTGAGATTTTGATCTTAGCCATTCTGATTGTGTAGAATCTCGGAGTTGTTTTGATTTGCATTTCCTTGATGACTATAAACTTTGAACATTTCTTAACGCACTTTTTGGACATTAGAGATTCCTCTGTTGAGAATTCTCCGTTTAGCTCTGAACTTCATTTTTAAATTGGGTTATTTGGTTTGTTGCTGTATAACTTCTTGAGTTCTTTATATATTTTTGGATATTAGCCCTCTGTCAGATGTAGGCTGCTGCTTTGTCCTATTGATAGTGTCTTTTACCTTACAGAAGCTTTTGAGTTTCATCAGGTCCTATTTATCAATTGTTGATCTTAGTGCCTGAGCTATGAATGTTCTGTTCAGGAAGTTGTCTCCTGTGCCAATGTGTTCAAGGCTCTTCCCCACTTTTCTTTTCTATTAGATTTAGTGTATCTGATTTTATGTTGAGGTCATTGATCCACTTGGGTTTGTGTTTTGTGCAGGATGATAAATATGGATCTATTTGCATTCTTGTACATACAGACATCCAGTTAAACCAGCACCATTTGTTGAGGATGCTTTCTTTTTTCCATTGTATGGTTTTGGCTTCTTTGTAAAAAATCAAGTGTCTGTAGGTGTGTGGGTTTCAGTGTTTTTGATTCAATTCCACTGATCAACCTGTCTGTGTCTACACCAATACCATGCACTACTTTTATGACTATATCTCTGTTGTAGAGCATGAAATCGGGGATGGTGATACTTCCAGAAGTTCTTTTATTGTACAAGATTGTTTTAGCTATATCCTGGGGTTTTTTTTTCCATATGAAGTTGAGAATTTTTTTCCAAGGTCTATAAACAATCTCAGGCTTAAAAGATACAATAGAAGAAAATGGTACATTGGTCAAAATAATGCTAACTCAGATTTTTATAGTTTTTAGGCCCTATATTTAAGTCTGGTCATTTTGGTTTTTCTTTTTCTTTTCTTTTTCTTTTTCTTTTCTTTCTTTTTTCTTTTTTTCTTTTTTCTTTTTTCTTTTTTTTTTTTTTTTTTTTTTTTTTTTGGTTTTTCGAGACATGGTTTCTCTGTATAGTTCTGGCAGTCCTGGAACTCACTTTGTAGACCAGGCTGGCCTCGAACTCAGAAATCCACCTGCCTCTGCCTCCCAAGTGCTGGGATTAAAGGTGTGCGCCACCAACGCCCTAAGTCTGGTCATTTTGAGTCCATTTTTGTTTTTATTTTTTTTAAACAGTATCTTACTGTGTAGCTCAGACTTATTTAACTACCAATCCCACCTCAAATTCAGTTCTGTCTTCTTTTCTGAGAGCAGATGTGTTCCCTGTGCAAAGACCTGAGCAAACTTTTGCGTGTGGCCCTAGGTAAATGATTTGAGTCCATTCTTTGACATGTGGACTTGAGGACTTCCCAGCACCATTTGGTAAAAATGCCATTTTTGCTGCACTGCATTGTCCTGGCCCTGTGTCAGAAAACACAAGGGTTTATTTTAGGCTGTGGTGTTGTTCTGTGTGTCTATACGTCAAGACCACAGTGTTTAGCTCAAGATATTTAAAACCTACTTCTCAAAATCTAATAGCATTTTTGGGTATTTTAAAAAATATTTCTATGTCAATATAAAAGTTAAGTCACTAGCTACTTTTTATTTGACAGTATCTGTTTACTGCTAAGACAAAAGGCTGGGCCCCTTCATCTTCATAATCAACTGACATGATGGCATCTCTTATAAGACAGTGTCACCAGGAGTAATCAAGTAGGTTATAATGCTCTGTAACGAGGGCAGCTCTAGAGATAATGGCAGGGCCAGCATGGTAGGGGCAGAAGACTGACCCATACAGGGCTTCAGCAGATATATTGCTGTATTTTAGATAATTATAGCCAAATTTCCCACTCACTAAGAGAAAGGTAGCAATTTTAAAATGGAGAGTTTGAATGAGTCCTTTCAGATGGAACTGGGTTCGGAACTGTGAGCACATACCACTGGTTTACAGTATAGGTGAACTGGTTTGAGAACTGGAGAAGTTAACACTGCACATCACACCTCCTCTTCGGATCCACAGAGTGGGCTGGGAAGCTGAAACACGGCAATCAGAACTAGCCTGGCTGGGAGCCAGTTTCCAAACCCGGCTGCGCTCTGAGGAGCCAGTGTTCTGTGGGGAGGTGATCCCACAGAGAAACAGGCAAAATGGCTGAGCTCACAGCATCTCATGGCAGCTGACCTGGAAGTGCTCAAACCACACAAACCAAAACCCCAAAATGGAGTCATGTACCCAGTGTCCAAATCTAGGATAATTTAAGCATCAAAATAGTGAGATTTAAGGGCTGGAGGGATGGCTCAGGGTTAAGAGTACAGGCTAGTCTTGCAGAGGACCTGGGTTCAATTCCAAGCACCCCCATGACAGCTCACAACTGTCTGTCACACTAGTTCCAGGGAATTCAACTCCCTCTCTCTCTCTCTCTCTCTCTCTCTCTCTCTCTCTCTCTCACACACACACACACACACACACACACACACACACACACACACACACACGCATGTGAAATACCACTGCACTGAAGCGGAAATGAATTTAAAAATGGCAGTGCTGTAGGAAGGTGGTATGGTTCAGGTGCTCCAAGGCCCCAGGGGAAGAAAAGCACAACTATTTGAAAATGCCAGGGTTGGTGTCACTAGCTGGCACGCCAGCAGACAGACCCTTCAACACTTCTCACTACTGTCCACAGTCCTATGCATATTTTAAATGAATCACCACATGGAAGTTTGCTCACTGCCACTAGCACATACAAATCAAATACCACCTCTTACAGGCTTAGGAAAGGGCCAGCCACAGTTAAGAAAATTGGACACTTAACATCTGAACAAAATTAGAGTACTGCTGGCAAAAAGCAGGGGGAAATATAGCCACCCTTAAAGATTTCTTAAAGTATTTCTGTGTTTAAGTACAGATAAAAATTAAAATAGGGGTTTATACATCTATTTCATAACCTTTAGTTATCTGATCACACCAAATCCACTTTTAACCAATGCAACATCTAGTATTTTTAAAAAATATTTTTAAAAGATTTATGTATTTGTATGAGTACACTGTGGCTGTCTTCTGACACAACAGAAGAGGGCATCAGATCCCATTACAGATGGTTGTGAGCCACCATGTGGTTGCTGGGAATAGAACTCAGGACCTTTTAGTGCTCCTAACCACTGAGCCATCTCTACAACCTTTCTCTTGTTCCCTAGAAACAGTTCCGATCTGGCTTCCCCAGATCCAATGCTCATTATGTCTAGTCATTACTTTTCTTCATCTCTGAAGAGTGAGCGATGCATAAAGGATTGTAAGCATTTTCTCATGCTTCTCCTTACATACTGGGTGGTTTGAATCGATAGACAGCTCAACATTTAGATTGTTTCTTCTGTTTGCTTTGAATCACTACATTGTCATCTACTTCCCATTGATGTCCCTTGACTATATTTATTTTTTTATATTTTTATTTATTTATTTATTTATTTATTTATTTATTTATTTATTTTTTGGTTTTTTGGAGACAGGTTTTCTCTGTGTAGCCCTGGCTGTCCTGAACTCACTCTGTAGACCAGGCTGGCCTCGAACTCAGAAATCTGCCTGTCTCTACCTCCCAGAGTGCTGGGATTACAGGAGTGTGCCACTGCCGCCCGGCTCCTTGACTATCTTTCTAAGGTTTGTTTTGGGGACGAGGGGCGATGCCCCAGAGGTCTAGAGGACTTGCGGTTCTTGCAGATGACCTGAATTTGGTTCCCAGCACCAACATGGAAGCTCACAGCTTTCCAGTTCCCGGAGGCCCAGCACCCTCTTCGACCTCTGCAGGAATTAGACATGTGTACAGCACAGACAAACATGCCCACAAGACACTCATAAAAACAAATCTTACAAAAGTGTGTATGATGTGTGCATCCTTTGCCTGTAAGAGCAGGGACAAGTGTCTTGGCGCCCATATGGAGATCACAACCGCGCGTGGTTACCTTCCATTTGCCTTGGAACAGTCTCTTCCTCGTAGCTGTGGGCATCAGGTTAGCAAGTCTACAAACTCCTGAGTGTTTCCTGTGGTGCTGGGATTACAGATGTGCGCTGTCACTCCTGTCTCTGAGTTCTGAGGAGCCAAGCTCAGGGACATGTGCTGGCTGAGCTACGTTCTGCACACAACCTTATAGGCAGAGCTACTGCAGCTGCAAATGGACATTGATACATTGCTTTCTTCCAAGTAATTTTTCTTCCTACTGGGCTGTATTCACGGATAAGGCATGGTTGTTATGTTTACCTCATCTGTGTCTTCCTGAGAACAGTGTAGGAATATACCAGTTCTAACAATCCCCACTCTTGCAGAAGACAGATGCCTTTTTCAAACTCAGCTGGTGTAAGTGGTCAGTGAGTAAATACTGATGCTATAATGCCAGGCGCATTCCATGTTCATATGGCCTTACCTATGTATTAGCTTTTCCACCTCTGGCTGCTGCCCCCTGCTTTCAGTATTACTGCATATCCAGGCTTGTTTCTTGTCAGTAGTGCAAGTCAAACCAAGCACGTATCCACATACCTCCTCATGCCTGTGTGTCTTATGCGGGGAACCTAGCATGCTTTTCTTCACCTTGTCATCCTTCATGTATAGTTCCCTGGTCATGTAGACTTTGTCCTAGTATGTGAAGTCTGGTATAACCCCAATCTTTTTTCAAATTCCATATTCAATTGTCCTGATGCTGTTCATTAGGGGCCACTGCAGCCACGTGAGATGCCATCCCTGCAATACTAAATGATTTTCTTGAGCTTGTTTATGGATTTCTATTGCATCTCCGAGATTTGTCAGTAATATGGATTGTGTTTTACTTTGCTTTTTATCAATATTCAAGTTTTTGTTGATTAAAACTGTTTTCATTACAATTTTAAAATTTAAAAATCATCCAAGAGGCTTGTATGTGTAGCAGAACAATTTGTTTTAAGAATATTAAAAGAAGGTAGAAGATCCAGCTTCTGAGAGAAAGTACCATCCTCAGGAAACTGTGTGAAGCCTGCCTCATATCCATAATTACACCAAGGAAAAAACCTCAGCTCAACAAAGGAGTAATGGTTCCTGACTACCGTCCATGGGTGGAGCCCCGATTTCCCATCTCCCTGTCGCTCCCTAGCCCCTTTTGGTCGAGGAGCACCTGCACTTTCTTTGGTTAGAGCATGGCCCTGGGCTATAACCGCCATAACCGCAGGCTCTGTGGGATTGAACTCAATGAGCATGTCCTACAGCAAACTATCTCCTGATGCCACAAGAGCGAAGGGTGTGGCCGAGCAGAGGGATCGTCCATGGAGCAGTCACGCCCCAGGCAGCTCACAGGCCTGGGAGACCTCAGCCATGCACTGTGTTCTCATTTTGACCTGGAGCCAGAATTCAGAGAAATCTCCAGACAAGTCACCCTGTCAGCAAGACAGAGCAGCGGGGCAGAACTCTGTGCTGCTCAGGTTTTAAAGCAGAGGACGTTGTCTTTCACTGTTTCTGTCTCACTGTTTCACTGACTCTGGAAATTAAATGCCTGACTGCATTACCATGGCCAGCCTTCATACAGTTTAGATTCTGCAAGGTTTCAATAGCCCAGGAAGCCCTGGAACTTACTGTGTAGTTGAGGCTAGCCTTGTAGAAAACCCCATCTCAGTCTCTCAAATGTCAGATTCAGACAAATCATTATATATTCTTACCTAGCAGGGTTCTTCTCCTCATCAAGCTGAATGTTCTTTAAAGGTCCTAATAGATATTTTTTCCATATGAACTTAAAATGTATTTAATTCTAGAAGATTAGAATTTTTATTCATTTTTATTATATATGTATAATATATGTGTCTATGTATGTATGTTATGTCATGTCATGACAGTAAGGTCAGAGGGTAACTTGCAGGAGTCAGTTCTCTCCTTGCACTATGTGGGTCTCAGGGACTGAACTCAGGGTACCAGGCTTGGTGACAGGAGCCTTTCCCTACCAGGCCATCACGCTGGCCTGAAAAATTTGGACTTTATTAGAATCATACCTCTGGAAGCCTATCCTCTGAGCTTCTAGGTCCTAATGATTCTTTTTGTTTGTTTGCTGTTTTTGTTGTTGGTTTTTGTTTTCTGAGACAGGGCTTTTCTCTCTGTAGCCCTGGCTCTCCTGGAATTTGATGCAGACCAGGCTGGCCTCAAACTCAGAGAGATCGCCTGTGTCTGCCTCCTGTGCTGGGTTAAAGGCGTGGGCCACCACTGCCTGTTCTATTGATTCTGCTTTCTTTTGCTCAGTCTTTACTTCCATATCCCCTTCCAGTTAAAAATTATGTAATGTCTGTTTAGCTAATTCCATTATTGTAAAGTCTCTCTTGGGAACCCTAGCTAGTTTGTTTTCTTACTATGGTCTGTTCATACTCTTTATTAAATAAGTGATGTACACTGCTAAGAAAAATAAACAATAAAATATATAAGGTGGCTACAAGCTAAAAGGCATTTTATAGTCAATAACACAAAATGAGATAGTGGAGCTAGACAGATGCTCAGTATTAAGACAACTTGCTCCTGCAGGGGACTGGTGTTTGGTTCCCTCCCAGCACTCTCAAGACAAGGGCTCACAAGTGTCTCTAACTCCAGCTCTGGTGGGTCAGGTGCCCTCTTCTGGATGCTGTGGGTACTGCACACACATTCATGCTATACACAGAATAAGGTAAATCTTAATGAATCTATTACAGATCGGGACAAAATCGTCTCTGGCACAGCCTACACATGCACAGACAGAGATGTAAGAGGCAGCACCGTTAGTCACTGTGGAAGGGAGCCACAGATGGAGCTAAGTCGTTCTGGAAACACAAGAATTAGACCCTACTTTCACAATGCCATGATAATCGCATGGGGTCTAGTGAGCGTCTCCTACTGCATTCACCTAAGTGTGAAAATGTAAGTCTAAAAACACCTTGTAAATGTAAAGATTATAGCAAATAAAGGATCTAAAAAGATTTCTTAAAGAGATGGCACAAAGGGGAAAAGTTAACATACACAGCTCTATTCTAAACCAACTTCTTTTAGGTGTGGTGGCCCATACTGCCAGATTAGTGGCCCGTGCCTTTTATCCCAGGACTTGACGGTAGAAGCAGATGGATCTCTGAGTTTGAGGCCAACTTCGCCTACCGAGTTAGTTCCAGAACAGCCAGCTCTACACAGTGAGCGCCTGTCTTAAAAAGAAAAAAGACAGGCGAGGTGCCGGGTTCCAGGTCAGCCATACCTTCTCAAATCATGGAAAACTAGGAAAAAAAGAGAAAGGACCTTCTCTGAATAAAGGCACATTAAACACGATACCATGTTCTGAAAGAAGGTATTTATACTACATACCACCAATAAGGGATTAGTGTGTAGAGTATAAAATGTATGTGTGCAAATACAAGCACAGAGAGCACACATACACAGTCTTAAAACTTACTAGAAAAATAGATACTATGATTTTAATACACCTGTTCTCTCCAACATTCAGTTGACAACATTAAAGAATATTTTTGTTTTGTTTTGATTATGTAGTCTTACTGTGTAGCCCAGGCTGGACCAGCATGCAGTCCTCCTGCCTGAATGCTGAGATTACAAGTACGTGCTACATGTGCAGCTAGAAGACCTTACACAGCACGGGCTAAGCTTGCCGTCTGTGTTCTCCTGCCTGAGGATACACCCCAGAGGCCCTTGCTAGACCTCATGAAGTCATCTTGAATCTTGGCTGTCCTTTTGATCTTTATGAAAAGTTTGTGGTACTGGCATGAGCAGCACAAATGGATTAGGAATGGAAAGGAGCCCATGGCGCACACCTTTGATCCTAGCAACTGGGAGGCAGAGGCAGGTGAATCTTGGTGAGTTTGGAGGTCCTCTGGTCTACAGAGCAAGTTTCAGGCAGCCAGGGCTACAGAGAGGAATCCTGTCTAGAAAAACAAAAGCAAACCTCAGCTGGGAAGAGGAAACACAAATGACTGTGACTGCACACTAAGCTCCCTAAGCAAGCCAGACAACCAAAACGATGGCACTTCACTCTCTCTGGACTAATGGGAACTAGTTTTTCAGCACTTGCAGACATTAAGATCCTAAGGGTAGGAATGGGAACACTGTGAACTTAGGCCGATAGTGACTTGTTTGGGTCCATTAAACGTAAAGGCATATCATTTCTATGCAGGAAAATGACTGGCCACACCTGAGCCTGGTAAGTCTCTTCCCTGCCTTATAAAGTCAAGTGTCAGATGGAGCCTCCATCAGCCAAGCCCCTTTCTGACCAAGCCACTGAGGTTTGGGGCTATTACTGCAACAGCACTGCCCTGACTGCTGTAGCTGTCGGTGGCCAAGTGGGACAGAGGTCCAAGTGCTGCTGGCAGGAGCCCATGTGGAACAGCTCTGGAGAAAAACTTAACAGATTGAAAATGGACATGTCCATCAACCGATATATGCACAAAAACAATGTTCAGGAGATACTGATGGAATATCAGAGGATACGTACTGGAACGATTAAGGGGAAAAAGAAAAATTGTGGTGTGATGGTTTATGTCTGTAATCCCAGCATTCCAGAGCTTGAGGCAGGAGGATCATGGGTTATGTGGCGAGCTTGAGGCCAGCCTGAACCACATAGTAAGACACTATGCAGGAAGAATAAAACCAAAAACCAAAAACCAAAACAAAAAACCAAAAAACAAAACAAAACAAAAAAACAAAAAACCAAACCAAACCAAACAAACAAACAAACAAAAAACAAAACAACACAAAACAAAACAACAACAAAAAAAACCCAAGCCACCATCAGGCCCTTGTGAATGCACAGAAGTCCTTGATGTTTGTGGAACTTCTTAGGTGCGCTAAGTTTTTAGCTGCTTTGCCCCTTCAACGTTTGTTTACCCACATTCATGACATGTACCCAGTTGATATCAACGTGACCATCTCTGAGACTGCCCAGTCTTCATTCTCTCGGCACTACTGCTTTGAATATGAGTGCATTCTGTTTGTGGCATAGGTGTGTGGGGCACGCGTGTGCGAGTGAGGTTCTGTCCATACTGTTTTTCAAGACAAAGTCTCACTGGAAGGTTAGATTGACCGGTTATTGTGGTCCAGGGTTCTGGCTTTCTCTGCCTCCCCAGTTGCTGAGATTACAATCACAGACATCATACATGGCTTTTTAAACCATGGATCCTGAGAATTAAACTGTGGTCTTTTTTCTTGTGCCTCAAACATCTACTGAGCCATCTTCCAAAACCCTGTATTATTATTTTCATACAGAAAAAGCAGAGAAAAAGGTGGATGAAATATAAGAACGGAAAATGATTGCAGGAAACTCAACACTGGTGGGTCAGTAAAGATAGCTGAGTGAGTTATGTGCTTAGCAAACACACAGACCTGCATTCAGATCCTCGGCACCCACATAAAGGTCTGAGTATGGCTGTGTGTGCCTATAACCCTAATGCTGGGGCTTTCCAGCCACCAACCAGGCAGAAAAATGGGAAGCTCCCGGTGAAGGACAGACTCCATCTTGAAGGAACGAGAAGGAGAATGGCTGAAGGGGGAAACTACAGCAATAATCACCGGTGAGATGGAGGACGCCTGTAATCCCACTGTAGCCCACAGAACGCTGCAGTGCCCGCCACTGTTCAAGCACCCATGCCATGTGCCGGCGAGAGGTCAAGGAGCCATGACTACGGCTATTTAAAATGCCACTCTACTTACAACTGAAGCGGAGGTTTCAACAGAATGCACTGGTGTCGGGCCACAATGAACTGGACTGGTATATCTCCCTATAAGTGAGAGTCAGATCGGGTTTGAGGACTCACGGTAAGGTGAGGGAGTCTAGCAGATGCAAATGGCCTTGCTGCTGCCATGCTGGGACAATACAGGCCTCAGAGACAACCTGCAGGTGAACTCCAGGGAGACAATTTGGTGTCATCTTCTCTAATCATTTTATGATTCGGGACACCTAAGGTGGTTAAGACCCCTGGGTCTGTTCTTGTGGGTCTCACAGTTTGTAATGAGAGTCACACAAACCAACAAGTAAGCACTGTATCAGAGCCATGTCCGACACCTACACAAACAGCCTATGACGAGACAGGGCTGGTTTTATATTGGGCAGTGGAAAGGAGTCCATGATGAGGAAGTGACTTCTAACCCAAAATGTGGTTTATATGAAAGAGCCTTGTGGACAGTGGGACCGTGGCAGTTCCTGGGGAAGCAGGTGAGGCAGTGGAGACTTACTCATCTAAGCCGTGAGGCTGGCTCATCCTGGGGCTGCAGGGGGTCAGAGTAAGCAGAGTGAGTTTGTGAATACTAAGGTATGAATACAAGGTTACGCATATTCTACGTCACCAGAGTTGCTCTGTAACAGATTATACAAAGTCGGAATGACATCCAGGGGAGTCAGGGCATTTTTAATACTTCTGTAAAAGATATGGCGGGTAGGCAGGGTGAGATGGAGGGAAACAGACTCAGGTGATACTTCCTAGGTCCAAACACACACACACACACACACACACGCACGCACGCACGCACGCACGCACGCACGCACGCACGCACGCACGCACACACGCACGCACGCACACATGCTGGTCACAGGAACAACACTACTGAGGACCACAGTGGCAGGTACAGGGACCAATGCAATGGAGCACTGTAATGGAGAAACTGGGCTCAACTGTGAATTGAATACAGTCGGATGGGAAGTTTTAGCTGAGAACAGCATAGAATCACTGAATGGAAAACTAAGAGGAAATATTTTGGGGAAGAGGATTCTGGCTAAAGTGATGGAATCAGATTCTTGTTGTGGACAAGCCAGAGGGTTAGACATCCCCTGTAGAACAAGGACCCTGATCCTCCAGAGCTGCTAACCAGATAGTGGCCATTGTGGGAGGTAGCCATTCTTGTAAGACCAACTTAGCAGAAGGGCTAGGGGATGGTTCTGACAAAATGGCTAAATAATGATTCTTCTTAAACATACTCGTTCTTCTCTCTCTCTCTCTCTCTCTCTCTCTCTCTCTCTCTCTCATTCAAATTATAGGAAGAGGTAAAATAGACTTTCACCTTAAAGAATTTAAAGCTACCTTCCCAAACAAATGCTAGCATAAATGATATATATTTATGGAGAGATTACTATAAGCCAGAAAGTACTGTATTAATTATTTACACCTTCTAATTTACTAACTCCCAATAACTATATAACATTATTCCAGAATTAGTTCCCATACAGGTCAGATTTTAGGGAAAGTGGGAGTCCTAGGATTGGACTGGCTAGGTAACCCAGTGCCTCTGGCCGGGGAGTTACCCAATGATACAGCAAGAGGCTGGCTGAAGAATTCCTGCCAGGCTTGGAGAAAAAAGGCTCTTAAATGTTTATTTAAATTTGCCATCAGGCCAGGCGGTCGTGGCGCACGCCTTTAATCCCAGCACTTGGGAGGCAGAGGCAGGCAGATTTCTGAGTTCGAGGCCAGCCTGGTCTACAGAGTGAGTTCCAGGCCAGCCAGGACTACACAAAAAAACCCTGTCTCGAAAAACTAAAATAAATAAGTAAATAAATAAATAAATAAATAAATAAATAAATAAATAAATTTGCCATCAGCAAAAAATATGATAGTTTCAGCCTCAGGTACCAAAACAATTAAATACCTCACAATTCCTAACTGAACATTGCAAGGAAAGGTAACACATGCTGTGGGGCAAGTGTGCAGCTGCAGTGTTACCAGGCCGCCTTTCCCGGGGTTCCCACCACGCCCACCTGTGTTGGTGGGGGTCGAAGCCAGGCTACTGTGCATCCGAGGCAAGTGCGCTACTATTGAGCTGTACAGCCGGCCCGCGGTAGTGTGTCAACCCTTAAATGCTTTGCTACGTGTTCTGTGACAGGGTGAATGGGGGATTTTCCTACTTCAGTTTCCAGAGTGATGGGATGTGCTGCCACACTCCAATAATAATCTTAAAACCTAAGATTCCCACCAGTTTCCATAGCTAATTTTCCAGGGAACTATGTAGAATACAGCACACTCCAGTCTTCCCAAACAGCAGGGCGAGCCAGATCAAGGGACTTTCTCCACAGTTTTTGTCATTGCCATTTATTTCAGTAAGTTTGAACTCAGAATTAATGTAAGGAAAACCTTAAAGTACTTGGCAGAAGAACTGCCTGTCCATGTATCACAGATAGATACAAAATAAAAAGCTTATTCTGCATAGAATGAGATTTCAATAAAGTCTGCTAACATCAATCAGTAAACCAGCCCCCTCCGGGAGAAGCAATGAGCACTTTTATGATCTGTGAAAATCAAAAGAACACATTCCCTTCTAATTACAATGATCGCAGGCCGCTTACACATATAAATCCAAATCCTCCTCTCAGAGAATCCAGGAGCCAATTATAATACTGGTAGCTCATGGGACTTACACATCACATACAAAGTAATACTTTCTTGAAAATAAATATGATATAAGCTATTTCCAAAGTGTCAGATAACTGAAAAGCATCTGTATACCAGAATAAAATTTCCAAATAGATATTAAAAACATAATTATCAAATAATTAAAGAGCTTCATATAGCAACTAAAAGATACTAAAAATTATTTCGTTTTGTGCAAACTAGGTGTAAGACTTGAACTTTCCTTTTACAAGCTGTTCTGTTATCAAGATTTATTCTCTGAATAATTTGAAGACATGAATCATAAAGCAAAGAAAAACTAAACATAGAAACAGTGTGCATCTCACAGGTCTCAGAGCCTATAAACAATTTCCAAACACATAACTTAGTACATGCTTACAGTCTGCAACAAAATTTCCCTGAGTATGCTATCTACCTGGTTAGAAAAAAGGAAAACATGATCTATAAAACAGCTTTATTTGAACATATGAAGTATCCAGCCATCTGATCTATCTGGGAACTTTACAACATCTCTTCCTAACTACGTACTTCGTAACTGTGCTACGTAATCATACGCTGTGAGGGCTGCGTAGACGTAGGGAATGGATGGACTGCCACAGATGGAAATGGCTGACTACCTGAAACCCACCGCACGCACCTCCGATTCAGTGTCATTAGCTTCACCCAGGACAGAGGCAAGGACCGGATTTTAGGCTTATATGATTTACAGATAAGTATGAAAAACTGAAAGAAACAGAAGTTGAATTAACATTGTACAGTCCATGTAATAATACTGAAAAGATTAACCTTTCTTGACCAACATGGTATTGAAATAACCTTGCCTTGAAACTCTATGAACATAGCTTCAGGATCTGACACTCCTTAATATCCATACAAACAAAATTTAAAATCACTGGATACTTCATCATACAAAATTCATGTCTATGCCTAAGACAACAGTTCCCAAACATACAATGGTCAGAGCACATGCTCAGTAACTCTACCAGCCATGTATCCTTAATTTCTTAGGGTCTTACCAACTCAGGTATTTGACAGGTTAGGTCTCTTCTTCATCAAATAAATAAAGGGCAACAAATATTAGGAATCTTAACTATGTAAAGTTTGCAATTATCTCCTACACAGCCTAGAATTATACAAAGAAAAATTTATATAAGAAAATTTATATATACAATTAAGATTTTAATGAAACCTAACTATATATTTGTGTAAGCATGATTTTTGTGGTTTTCAGGAATGACTAATAGAGCACCTATCAGTCACTGTAGCATGATTTATGTGGTCTGCAGGGATAACTCATAGAGCACCTAGCAGTCACTGTTTGAAGATCTTCAAGAAGTGAGCATTTCAGATGTCCAGAGTGTGCCTTCTCTCTTTTTATATGTAGGGTGGTTTATGCAGGACGCCCTTGACCAAAACGACTTTTAGACCTAGGTTTTTTAAACAGAAAACAAAGTCAGATTTGCTTCTAGAACAACCTGATGTTGCTGCCTTAGTCTGTTTGACAACATCAACATTCAGTGAAACTTTGTGTCACTCGCCACGAATCTTCTAAAACCTGGAGTGAGGTGCAGTTTGGAATTCAGATTTTTTTAAAAATAATTTTTGGGCGGAGAGAGTATAGCATGTCTACTGCATAGCATAGGTCAGGAGCAGAGCCGTAGAGAATGGGTGGACACAGTGCTGCTTCAGGGACAAGCGGACTTTAGAAGATGAGAAGAGAAAGAGCACAGTGATTGTCAGAGCAGCTCCAGAGGAGCTGAGCACAGACATCTGAGAAGACTTCATTTCCGAGCTTTGTAGCATTATGGACTAGGTACATCAGTGTCTCTCACACTTGTGCCCACATCTCCGTAGCTTACATTCTAACAGGACATCTGTGACAGCAAATGGCACGGGACCCACCAGCTAATTTGACTGTGAGAAGTAGGACGCTATCACACTCAGGAAGGTTTCTGATAACCAATAAGACACCTACTGCCTTCTTTGTAAATGGGGGAGCTAAGCAGGTCTGTCAACCACTTGGGCAGAATAAAGCTTGGGAAAGTTGATCATTCAGGAGACTTTAGAAAAATGCAAAGCCCACTTAAAATGCAGATGAACAGTGTTCTCTCTGGTCAACGACCAGTTCCCCACCTTGAGAATATACTGCCCTCTACTCTGCAACACACTGCCTATTTCTACACAGAGAGAGAGAGAACAGAGAGAGGAGACGGGGTGGGGGGTGGGATGTGAGAGAATAAACACGAAAGATTTAGGGATTTCCATAAACACTAACATGTAATCTACACATAGTATGGCAGTGTTGCCAATCCGTACTAGTGAATGAATAGTACCACTCAGTACTACTATTACCAGGGTACTGGGTGTGAATGGAAAGCACTAGGAACGCTCTAGGCCGTACACTACAACCCTGCCATGTTCATTTGTATCAGCTGACTTGAATGCAGCTGGCCAAATAAACAGAAAACTTGAAACATACTAAGCCTTTCATGTGCATGAAAGTTCCCATGACCTTTTAAAAATATTTTAAGTGAAAATCACTTCTGACTTTGATGAAATAAGAAACTGAACTCAAACTACATGCTTTTACTGTGCACATGATTTACTCTGCAAAGCTAGAGGCATCCTGCTTGCTTCCTGGGATTTACCTCTGGTTTTTTTCTGAGCTGTTTTGCCGGGCAGTGACAGGCACTGAGGCTTTGATCTGTGCTTCAAGCCTAGAATAAATACCTCCTGCAAACTGTAAAACAAAGAAGGAAAATCAAGTTACCTCCAAGAAAGAATGTCTAACACATAACATGACATAGTTACAAATTTAGAAAGTAATTTTAGTTTTGATCTATAAAACTCAGGCTTGTGATTTATTATATACAGTAAAACTTACCATTTTAGTATACAGTTTTCTTTTTTGACAAATGCATACAACTGTATAACCTTCAGCAGTGAACACACTGGCCAGTCTGTCTGCGGCCAAGCGTCTGACACATCCACTGGCGCTCAGCTGCTTTTCTCTTCATATGGTTATACAGTAGAGGAACTTTCAATCTTTTTCTTCTCTTAAGTAAGCATAATGTACAGGTTTGTCCATGTTGGGATACATGTGTGCATATGAGGTTTTACTCTGTGCTTTTGCCTGTGCGGCTAGAGAAGGGTTATTAGTAGTTCTCTAGCATTGTCTCTGAGGTAGGGTCTCTCACTGCTAGGCTGCAGCCAGCAAGCGTCTTCACTCTCCTTAGTGCTGGGTTCTAGGCACACACAGGAACACAGCTGGCTCTTGTCTGGGGCTGGGATCTGAGCTCCAGTTCCCATGCTGCTCTTAGCCACTGTGTGGTTTGATTTCTCTGACTATTCTTTCTTAATTTTTAAAAATATGTGTGGTTTATTTGCTAACCCCCAAACTCCCCTCTCCCCTTTAGGAGGGTCTTATGTAGACTAGGTTGTTTGAAATTACTAAGTAGCCAAAGATGACCTTGAACTTGTGACCTGTCTGTCTCCACCTTTCCAGTGCAGGGACTGTAGCACCACATCTGCTTTATGTAGAGCTGGGAATCAAGCACAGGGCCTTTAACACGATGGGTGAGCATGATTATACCCTAGTACCCACATACTCTTAAACCTGAGTGTTCTTTGAAAGAAAAGGGTTTAGTGAGCTGTTATTGAAATTAGCAAAAAAAAAAGAAAGGGCAGGTCCTGGGGCACAGCTCATTGTTAGTAAGGCTCCTGAGGAGTTGGGTCAGTGCCCATTAAACCTGGAAATTAGAAGGATTAACTGCATAATTGAGCAAGTGTCCTTGTGGGATGGTGGGCATATTCTGCATACAGGAGGAGGCCCCAGGAGACAATGGGGTGACCCATCTCCTGTGGCCAGGCAGGACTCCTAGTGGAGGGATAAGGACACGAACCCACCCATAAAACTTTCAACCCAAAATGAGTCCTGCCTACAAGATGTACAGGGACAAAGATGGGGCAGAGACTCAGGGAATAGTGAGCCAATGACTGGCCCAACTTGAGACCCATCCCATATGCAAGCACCAATCCCAGACACTGTTAATGACACTCTGTTATGCTTGCAGATAGGAGCCTAGCATAACTGTCCTCTAAGAGATTCCACCCAGCAGCTGATGAAGAGATACAGAAACCCACAGCCAAACATCAGATGGAGCTCCAGGAGTCTTGTGGAAGAGCTGAGGGAAGGACTGCGGCACCCAAAGGGGACAGGGACTCCACAAGACTAACAGAGTCAACTAGCCTGGACCCATGAGGGCTCCCTGCACATATGTAGCAGATGACCAGCGTGGTCTCATGCAGGTCCCCTAACAAGTGGAACGGGCTGTCCCTGACTCTGCTGCTTGCCTGTGTGTCCTGTTCCCTTAACTGGTCTGACTTGTCTGTTCTCAGCAGGAGAGGATACACCTTGTTCTGCAGTGACTTGATATGTCAGGGTGTGGTGATACTGGGGGCTGGGGAGTGGGGGGGGGAACACCCTCTCGGAGAAGGGGAGGGTAGAAATGGGAGAGGGGCTGTGTGAGAGGGGAACTGGGAGGAGGTGGGGCCTGTGATCAGGATATAAAGTGAATAAATACATACATCAATAAAAAAAGTATTCAATTGTGGAAGTCAGAGCAACCTCGTCCTCCCGAGTGCTGAGACTATAGACGTGCACGATACATGCTGTTTGAGTTAGGCCTCCTCTAGCTCTTTTCTAGCTCTTTTAAATCAAGGCAGTCTCAGAATTTCTTGTCACATTTACCAGGTAAAGGACAACATTTTGGGGCCTTTCTAGTTTTCCACAATTATGAATAATGCCACTATAAATGCATAGCATTTTTTGCAAAACTGTCACACCATTTTATACAATGGCCAATCCCTTGCCTTTGTACAAACTGAATGGCAGAATTCTATTTGGTTCACATCTTCACAAGCACCTAAACAAAAATGCCAGGCCTCACTGAGATGTGAGTCTGTATTTTTCTAATGGCCAAGGATGCTCCATTTGCCCTGTCTACTTGTTACCTGCAGCCCTTCCGTCAAGAGGCTCAGCTAATCCTTAGCCTTGTCTACATACTCACCATTATCTTCAATTATTCTATTATTTTGTATGTATGGGTATTTTGTCTCCACACCTGTGTGCCAAGTATGTAGTACCCTTGGAAACAAGAGGGGGGCTTGGCTCTCCTGGGACTGGAGAGACAGAGGGCTGTGAGCAGCCACGGGCTGCTGGGAACTGAACATGGGTCCTCAGGAGAGCAGCCGTGCCTGGAAGTGCTGTGCCGTCTCTCCAGCTCCCATCACTTCACTGTGAGACAGGGTCTCACATTTACCCTGGCTGGCCTGGAACTTACTATGTAGGTCAGGCAGGCCTGGAACTCAGAGACCCACTTGCCTCTGCCTCTTGAGTGTTGGGATTGAAGGCATGAGCCATCATGCCCAGCTTGCCTATTTATCTTTATTGGATTATTTTATTTTCAGTTATTGAGTTTTTTTGAGATTATAACTTAATTTCAACATTCTCCCTCCCTTTCTAGAAATCCTTTATCAGACAAATGTTTTACACATAATTTATTACTCTTATTACGCTTTTTCATTTTTGACACAGGTATCACTATCTAGCTCTGGCTAGCCTACCACCTAGACCAGTTGTCTTTTAGTTCTCTTTACAGTGGTTTTAAAGAAAAAAAATTCATTTTGGAGAATTTTAATTAATAATTATTTTGTGAATCATGCTTTAGTATTAAAGAAATTAAAGTTTTTTGGATAATTTAGTGATGCACACATGTATATGTATATTTAAGTGCACAAATTAACAGGCCTTTGAGCTGAGCACATTTTATCTAACTGAAGGTTACAATAGGTAACTGAGATTTTCTTGTATGTTGTCCCATTTATCTCATTTAACTTTTACTGCTGGGGATTGAACTCTGGGCCCTGTACATTCTGCGCATGTGCACTACCAATGGGCTTCATCCCAATAAGGAAGTAAAAATCTGCACAACAGGATGAGGACAGTCATGGTGCATTTACAATAAGACACTAATGTAATTGCTGACAGTAAGTACGGAGGGAGTACAATAGAGTGCAGGTCTGACAATGCAAGATGACGTTTCATCTTAGCCTAACATCTAGGCAATGTTATATAAAGATGACCAAGTCCAGCACTTTTCAGTCACTTGGCCAATAATGCACAGATAGCCCACTCTTGGTATGACATTATACTTTAAGGGCAATGTATTTTATCATGTGTGATACAGGAAACCTATGGACCACAGATAGGTTTCATGCTAAAAATAGAACAAGGCAGGAACACTTTATTTAAGTCCAGTATAATAGTTGTGGGTTTGAATGAAAGTGTCCCCGAGAGACCCATAGGGAATACGGCACTCTGAGGAGGCGTACCCTTGTTGGAGAAAGTGTCACTGGGTGGCCTTGCACCTGTGGATCAGGGTGTAGAACTCTCACCCACCTCACCATGTCTGCCTGCACACCACCATTCTTCCCACCACATTTCCCGCCCGCCATGATGATAATGGACTAAACCTCTGAACCGTCAGCCTGCCCTAATTAAACATTTTCCTTTATAATATTTGCCATGGTCATTGTAGAATAGAAACCCTAAGTAAGACAATGGTCAATTGTCTTATTCATATTTCATGATGAAATAAAACTAGAAAGGACATTTTTATGTAAGTATAGCATACTGGTAAATAATTCTTACTTCTTTTGATTCCTTTGCCTTGACTCGGTCCAGATCACCCAATCTCATTTTTATTAGATGCCCTGTAATTTCAGACATCCGCCGCTGGTCTGAAGGTAAAAAATAGAACATTACTTTTCATGAGAACAACATAGTTTTCACTTCTCAAGAAAGACTACAATCACCAAAAATTTATGAAAATATCCTTTGCTATTTTTTCAGGTATATAATTCTATATACGTTAATAATTTAAGGTAGCATGTAGCAAATGGCTAATGTACTGACTGCCTTTCAGATTGCTGAATGTGGTCTGAGCATGTCTCCCAAAGAATGGTGTTAAGTCTGATCCCTACTACAGTAACCCCGAGGGTGCTGGAACCTTTAGGAGCTGGGGCGTGGTGGAAAGTGACTAGCTCACTGGAGCCACCAGTCCTAGAAGGGATCCGTGTGGTTACTTTGTGCCCATTTAATTTCTGTTCACCATGTGACTGTTTAATCCTATACATGCCCCCTAGGATGCTGTCTGCTCTGCTAGGATTGTAGCCAGAAGTTTTTACCAGAGACAAGGAGATACTGATATTGCAAAACTGTAAGCTTAATAAAATTGTCTTTATAAAATACTTAGCTTTGAATATTCTGTTGTAAGAACAAAAGACTAAGACACAGCCTAAAACATATTTACTCATTTTCACAGTAAAATATGTTAAGAAGCAAAGTCTAAGGGCTCTTAAAGTCACAGATGCATAGGTAACACATTGCCCCTGGGTAGTCTGGAGATGAACTATGATTGGTGCCTAGAGAACATTCAAAGACATTCAGCATGCTTTATGAAAGACAATTCTCAGGGCTAGAGACATGATTTAGTGGTTAAAAACACAAATTCTTCTTGGAGGAGAGGCCCAAGTTTGGTTCCCAGCACCATACCAGGCCCATACCAGGCAGCTCACAGCGGCCTAGAAGCCCAGCCTCAGGGTATCTGACGCCTCTTCTGGCTCCAATGGTTCCCACGCTCACCAACCCAACTGCACACACTGTTATGCCACTGACTTGTGTGCTACTCAGACGATCACACTCACCATCTTCTCTCTGTGCATCTTGGTTGAATCTCAAGGATCTTGTGGCATCCCATTTGTTCTTCTGCATACTCACACTATTGCATAAATTGAACACAAACAAGCATTGCTGCTGCTTTACACAGACCCTGTGTCAAAAACAAAACAAAAAACCCACCACCACCACCAACAACAACAACAAAACAAGCAAACAAAAACAAAGAATGGCTTTGCAGTTGGATCATGGAACAAATACTTACACAAAAGGAGACACATCTCTTGAAGTTGACTGAAAAAAAGGGAAGATAACATTAATGTCTAATTAGAGTATATTTATTAATTAGTATTCTATTTGATTATAAGAACAATTGACATTTATTGAGTTCAAGATTATTTAGAACTGTTATTTCATTTAAACCTTGCAGCAACAGCTAGGAGTGGTGATGCCCTTGTTACTCCATCAGAGGCAGGCAGGGATCCATGAGATGAAGGCCAGCCTGGTCTACATAGTGAGTTTCAGGCTAGCCAGGGCTACATAGTAAGACTCCATTTAAATAAGTAAATAAATAAGTAAATAAATAAATAAAGTCTTAGAGCAAAAAAAGACCTATAATAGTGAAACAACCTTTTTAACTTCAGTGAAGTTAAAAATCTTCACCAAAGAGAAAAAATAAACTTTGAATTCAACTTATCTGTTGAATTTATGCTAAGCTTATGCAATATATATAAAGAGTAATATATATTGTATAAGATTGTAGTATATACTCTTAATAAAGATTATATTAATAAGTTTATATTAACAAGCTTATGCAATCTCAAAAAATTAATCTATTTATACATCTGTAGTACTTAACTAAGATGAATGTGCAACCCATCCAATAAATTACTTAATTTTATGTACATTGGTATTCCTCCTCCTTGTGTGTCTGTGTGAGGGTGTTGGATCCTGTGGAACTGGAGTTATAGACAGCTGTCTGTGAGCTGCCATGGGGGTGTTGGGAATTGAACCTGGGTCCTTTGGAATAGCAGCCAGTGTGACTCTTGGGCCATCTCTCCAGCTCCATGTGGATCTTGTCTTAGAATTAGCCTTTAATACATTTTGGAGCTCAGGGATTCTCTTCAGTCTCCTGAAGCTACTACTGTTCTATCAGTTCTGACATTTGATCTCTTCTCTGGCACAGGAAAATAAAAGTGAATTTTATAGGTAATAAAGTAGAATTAACTTCAATTTTAAAAGTCTCTTTACTTTTTACAAATGCATACTACTGGTTAAAATTTTAAAAGGTTAAGTAGCACATATAATGCAAAGTGTCTGTGGAAGTCCTTTCCATGTCAAGTTCTTAGGGACAATCAATCTTACCAACTGTGCAGTCCTACATAGAATCCGTGACTCATGCATGGGGAAGGAAATCTGTGCACGTTTCCCTTCTCATCATGGAGGATGGTGTATCATGCCTACACTTTGTTTCATGCCTTCCTTTTCCAAAGGCCCTGTATCTATCTTCTAGAATCTCACCCACTATCACTGCTAGCACCCACTATGTCATCCATGACTCTATGTGCATTGTCTTGACTATCACTGCCAGCACCCACTAAGTCATCCATGGCTCTATGTGCATTGTCTTGGCTACGCTTGCTTGTTTACTGCCTACAAGGACTTAAAAATCATGCAATCACCTTCTCCAGTGTCTTCTCTTTCTTTTGAGAACAGGGTGAGGACAGCTGTTTTTTTGGTGGCTTAGTAAATTTCTTTGGCTTCTCCTTTTTCCCTGACAAACAAAGGACAGTGTTAGGAACAAGCGCTCCATACCTGCCGATGCTACCACTCCTTCTCAATAGGAGACACTTCACCAGTTCTATTTCTAAGAGAGAAGAGGAGGAGGGCCAGCGACATCTACACAAGCCCCGCATGCACAGGGAGCCAGGCTGAAGCTGCTGCACAGGGCTCACTCTAGCTTATCTCTTCTTTGTACTTGATGAAAGCTTTGGGGAATGAGGGCGGAATAAGCCCACTGCTTTGGGTGCTCATTCAAAATGTCAGGGAAAACTACATATTCAACTTCTTGGAAAAAATGAAATTTTAGAATAAGGGACATAGTGTCAATACACACACAAAAGGCTTCACATGAATTCTGTTCAGGAAGGAGGCAAGGCAGGAATGGTTTGGGAAGCAGCCTGGGACAAAGTATATTCTGGAAGGTAGTCTTCTGAAGTTACTATCCTAAGTCTCTTCTGGCCAGGAGAGAGGTGAATCTAGCGGGGAAGGGACAATACTCTTAAAAGCAAAGAATAAAGGCATGAGGAATGCACTGGGTTACCCTCCCAGATAGTTCTTTGTGTACTACTTCCACACTTTGCTCTTGTCACTGCTGTGTATGGGAAACCTACAGAGACATGATGCACATACAATGAGCCTGGGGATACTACAGTAAGAACAGGCAAGATAATAACAGATTGAGCTATATACATGGGCTAGAAGACATAATAGGACATATGGTGATGGTATGGGAGAGGGCATGGCAACACCTTCTAAATTAACTGATATGAAAACAACAAAAATACTATCAAAACTATCGGAAAGTACTGGAAAATAAGCAAAGCTAGGCACAGAGTTAAGCAATTCATACCTGAGAACTTTGTGAGATAAGAACTATGAATGTTGGGTCTTCTTGTCTAAAGACACTTCCCACAGGGAAGACCCACCCTGGACCAACCCAGGGACAAAATGACACAGTCCAAAGCAATAAATAAGCTGTCAATATGAGGAAATATGGGCATAACTCTTCATACTTAGCTGAGTGTTAAACTATGCCAGTGTGAGAAACCCCATCCCTAACCAACTACCTATGCTTGCAAAGAACTGCTGTTGCTGGTCAGATGGTAGGGTTTCTGTGACTCTGACTGAGTTCATTCTCCAAGATGCACATGTCTCAAGCTTCAGACTACTGGGTTAAAGTGTCAGAGGCAGATTTAGAGCTGGAAAAACAACTAAAAACCTATGGAGAACTTGTGAAGCAAGGAAACACTAAGAAGTGAGCCCTGACATGTGAATAAAAGCTGTTCAGATTCTTGGATGTGACAGCTCATCTTTCCGGTCAGCTTGACTGTGGATACAGAATGGCTTAGGCCCCACACTCCTCTGCCTCTCTGTCTGTGGGAGTAGAAAGACTTCACTGAGCAGGGAAGACCCACCCTCCTATGAAGGTGGGCAGCATCACACAAAGACTGGTTAGTCTCTACTGAGAAGAAAAGTGTTTTTTAGTAAACACAAAGTGAAAGACAGAAAGCAGAAAGCATAAGTAACATGGAGTCATTCTACATTAAGCTCAGAAAACATTTGGAACTAAATCAGTGAGTGTGCACAAAGAACATTAGAACTGACTAAACGTGTAACTTTAGTATCTAGAAAACCTGCAAGCATCTGGAAATCAAACAACATCCTTGTAAGTGGTGAAGAAAATTAGAAAAAGCCTGACTGAAGATAAACCAAGCTGGCCATGGTGGTGCACACCTATAATCCTAGCACGTTGGTGGGGAGGTGAGACTGCCTTGGGCTTACACTTCAAGTACAGGCCAGCAACCATTACATACAAGACCCCGTCTCAAAAAGGAAAACAACAACACAGGCTTAGGGTGGAGCTCAGGCAGTAGGCTGCTTGCCTACCAGGCACAGGGAAGTAGAAAGGGAGGGTCAGAAGTTTAAGGGCTTTGGGTACATGGCCAAATTATAAACTGGCTGGGGAGTTATGAGACCTTATCTCAAAGCACAACACACACACACACACACACACATACACACACACACACACAAATATTCCAATCCCTGTGTATGTATGAAAAAAAAGTCAAAATTTGTGAAGTGTATAGCAGTAGTATTTAGGGTAAAACACTTTTTAAATATCTTCAGCCTTCTTTAAAAGTAAGAAGAAACTAACAATCTAGTTGGACATTCTGGCACACACCTGTGATCCCAGCAGTCCCAAGGCAGAGGCAGGGGACGAGGGTCGGGGCCACCCTGGCCTACTAGAGACATTGCCTGAAAACAGCAGAGACAGTAAGTGTGCTTGCCACCTCAACCACACCAACAGTCCAAGCTTGAGGAATGGAAAAATGCCCTTCTGGCAGTGTGACCCCCCTCATCCCTCTCCAGGAGAGGAGAAGCAGCACAAGAAGGCCACCTGCTGCCGAGCCCAAATTCCTGCCTCATGACTGGAATGGTCAGGGTGCTGTGAACCCCCCATCTTTACCCATGTACAAACTCAGCTCCAAGTAATTACAGAGAAGGAAATACTATGAGAGCAAATGTAAAGCAAACTATAGAGATATATATGACATGCAAATCTGGTTCTTTGAAATTGTTAGTAGTAAAACTAAACTAACCAAGGAAAGAAGACAAATTACTAATACCACAACCAGAGAAGCCAGCATTAGATGTCCTTCAGATGCAGAAGGAAGAACAACTTTATGCCAGTGAATTAGGTGAGATAGATACAAATTTTCAACAATATGCATTAATAAAACATAAAAAACTGAAAACTTGAGCAATATTGCAATAAAGAAATCAAATTCATAATTTAAAACTGTCTATGCAAAAACTTCCAGGGCCAGACATCTTCACTGCTGAATTTTATTATGACACATGAGAGAAAATCTGAAACATGCTACTATGGAACGGAGCTAACCGGACTGGGTTGCGCTCCGTGAGAGCACTGCACAGCAGCCTGAGCCCTCTATGTCAGCCCCTAGCCCCATCTCCCACCCCTACCAAAGTGTAAACAACACACTTTCTCACTTAGGAAGTTAGGACTATGTGATATCAAAACAGAAAAAGAGTCCTAAGACTGCTGGAAATATTCCAATGGACATCAACAGAACTCTCTTAGTCATTTATTAGCATGTCAAATGGTATAAAACATAAACATAATATCTCCTTGACAAATGGAGTTTAACACTTGAAAAGCCAATCAGTATTAGGCTGACATAAAGGGAAAATCTGTATGATCTTAAAGTAAAAAGCATTTGCTAAATCACAACACTCCTTCACTACACAGTCTGGCAATGCAGAAGTAGATATGATCTTTCTTAACTGAGGAGTGTACTCATAGGACCCACTAGTTAGCAGTAACATTTCGTGGCTGAGCCTGGAAGTGATAAGCCACTGGATGTGGGTAGTGGGGCTGCAGCAAGACCTCCTCACTGCTCAGTCACGCCCCCCACATCCCAGAGTAAAGACTGTACACACGGAGAGCATGTGAGCACCATGGCACCCGTGGAAGCCAGAGTGCCAACTTGTAAGGAGAGCTGGTTCTGCCACCACGTGGGTTCTAGGTGTGGCTTGGCAGCAAGTGCCTTCACCCGATGAGCCGTCAGGCCAGCCTGGGGTAGGGAATATTAATGGACCTTCCTTGTCGTTCCTTTTTCTTATGTAACCTTACTAGATATATAAAGCCAATGTTTGCATTAGAAGATTCAGAATATAGCTTTCCATACTGTGAGGGTTGATTATAATTACTTTGTTTCTTGGCAATTTCTTCTTCATCTCCGACTTCATCTTCAGTGACCTCAGACCCAGTGGTATACTCTTCCTCTTCTGAGAACAACGACTGCTGTTTCTAAGTGTAGAGAAAGATTCATCTCTTACAAATCCCACAGATTCCTAAGAAGACATTTAATACATCGGGGCTGGAGACATGGCTCAGCAGTTATGCATGTGCACTACCCCCTGAAGGACACTGGTGGATCCCAGGATCCACATCAGGTGCCTCAGTGACAGCCACCCCTAACCTGAGCTCCACAGTATCCAAGGCCTCTGGCCTCTGGGCAATCAGACATGCATGTGCACACACAGACACTCAGACAAAGGGAAATAAATACTTATAAGTGGACCAATAACATACTGAGTTTGGTAATGTCAACACTTGGGAGGCCAAAACAGACGTATGGTAAACTTGAGGCTAGTCTGTTCTATACACTGGAGAATATGCCTCAGGGAAAACTGAACAAATGTACACAATCCAGTTCTACATGCCAGTGGTCCCAGCACTGGGAAGGTAGAGGCAGGAGAATCAGGAGTTCAGAGTCATTCTCAGTTACATACACGTTCCAGGCCAGCCTAGGCAATATGAAATGATCTGAGAAGCCAAAAGCAAAAAAAAAACACCCCACCAAAGGAACTTATTATTAGACTCCAGTGTGATTTAGTCACAGCACATGCTTGATTATTTAGTGTGCAGACACAGGTGAGAAGAGCTCCGAGAGCCAGTCCTCTCCTCCACCTGTGTGTCCCAGGGACTGCACTCAGGCCTTCAGGCTTGGGGCACCCACCCTTAACTGCTCTGCCGTCTCACAGCCCCTAAAAGTGACTTATCAGTGACTTTAAAGAGCCTTTAAACCAGGGCCTAGAACAATGGCAGTGAATAAGACCATTTTCTGCTCTTGCAAAAGGACTATAGTTCATGTTCCAGGACTCGGGGACTCACTGTGGATCACAAAGGCTGGCAACCACAGCTTCAAGGGCACCCTGACACTGGTGGCACATACATATCCGTCTTTTTCTTTAACAAGAATCTTGCTTCAGCCTTCCAAATTGTGGAAATACAGGCCTGAGTCACCATACCAGGATGTATGTTTTTCTTAAATAATCTATGGCATTTTCTTCATAAGTACAAAACTGGACAGGCTGACAGGAAGACAAACATTTAACCACTGTTTCTAAAATAAGATGCTAAGATTTCACTATCAAACTTCAATGTAGAAGCAAGAAGTCCATGGAAACTGAACCAGTGGCTGGCTCACTTACCAACTGCAGAGTCCAGTTTTTCAGTGACAAGAACTGTAAGGCAGAGGAACAGTAGGTTAACAATCCTGCGTGGTAGCTCTGCATTTTACATGGTTACAAGTTACATTTTCAGGTTTAACTAATTTAAAACTTGGGCTGAAAATAATAACTTAGTCTAATATGTCAGTCTTAAAATCCCTGCCTAAAATTGTTAGCATCAGGAAAACAAATACCAATGCCAGAGAGTCTATAGAAAAAGAAGCCCGACGGCCAGGTGTGGTGGCACACGCCTGTAATCCCAGCACTTGGGAGGCAGAGGCAGGAGGATTTCTGAGTTCGAGGCCAGCCTGGTCTACAGAGTGAGTTCCAGGACAGTTAGGACTACACAGAGAAACCCTGTCTCAACAAAAGAAAAGAAAAGAAAAGAGAAGAGAAGAGAAGAGAAGAGAAGAGAAGAGAAGAGAAGAGAAAAGAAAAGAAAAGAAAAGAAAAGAAAAGAAAAGAAAAGAAAAAAGAAAAAGAAGCCCGTATTCACGCTGGCAGGAGCATACACTGGTGCAGCCATATGGAACTCAGTATGGAGGTTCCTCAACAAACTGAAACTAGAACATGACCCAGCAGAAGCATGTTCACGCCCAGCCAGCTCCCGACTCACACGTTACAAGATAGTCTCATATTCGAGCTTACTGTTGTACTATTCACAAGAGCTAGGAAACAGATCCACACTGGTTATTTACCAACACAGGACTGGGTCAATAACACCTGGCACAGGCACATGGACTGTTATGGAGCCTTAGGGAAATGGCGCCTGCAGGAGAGTGGATGTGACCGGAAATCCCTATGCTAAAGTGAAATAAATCAAGCTTAGACAAATATTACGTTTTATTGTATATGTAGAACCTAGGCTTCAAATTATCCATATGTGTATGTGCATAAGTGTATAAAATGAATGTACTGCATGGGTGTGAGTGTGTGAAGCCTCTCGCTTCCGCCCTCTGCCTCTGCTCCCCACTCTGGCTCCTCGCTGCCCCCCTCCCCTCTCAACAGGCTCTTCTCTTTTCTTCCCGACCTCTCCCTCCTTCCTGCGGTGTCTCCTGTGTCTTCACTGCTCTCTGTGCTTTCTCTCCTCCTCTGTGGTCCCCTCTCCCCCACCTCTCCTCTTTCCT
This sequence comes from Apodemus agrarius, assembly GCA_964023405.1. NCBI lineage: Eukaryota > Metazoa > Chordata > Mammalia > Rodentia > Muridae > Apodemus > Apodemus agrarius. Next base: position 95,835,747 of record OZ030016.1, read on the forward strand.
GTTTCTCTCTCTCTCTCTCTCTCTCTCTCTCTCTCTCTCTCTCTCTCTCCCCCTCCCTCCCTCCCTCTCTCCCTCCCTCCCCCTCTCTCTGTCTCTCTCTGCTTGTTCTCTCCATCCTCTCTCCTACCATGCTTCCCTCTCTGTCCTCTCCACCTCTCCCCTACTGTCTGCTGTCTCTCCGTCTCCGACCTTTCTCACACCCCACTTCCCCTCACTCTCTGCTGCAGGCAGGCGTCTCTCCACCCGGCTCTCTTCTTTAGCTTACTTCTCTCACTCTCTGGGACCAGCAGGAATGCATCCTGCCTGAGAACAACCCTGCTCCTCTAGTGGGCTCTGTGCTCCGGTAGCTGTGTATGAAATGGAGGACCAGCTTCTTCCCTTCCGGGGGTCCCACCTCTGTCTCTCCTCACTCTCCTCTGGCCTTCCTAGTCTCCTTGTTCCCCCTCTCTCTTTTCTTTCTCTCCCTTCTCTCCCGTCCACCTTGCTTATCCTTCCTCCGCCATGTTGAGTTGAGAATGCACCAAGGGCAATCCTGTCTTTCAGCGGCATGACTGGGAAGCTGTTTCTGTGCTTACAGCTGTGCATAAGCACACTGACCACCACGCCTCCCTCCCTCCCTTCCTCCCTCTCCTCTCCCGCTCCTTCTCCTCCTCTGCTCTCTCTTCTGTCTCCTCTCCTCCCACTCTCTTTCTCTTCTTTCTCCATTAGTTCACCTCTCCCTCCCTCTCCCCTTCTGCCTCACTGAGAGTGCATCTTCCCAGAGATGCTCTGCTTCCCCTGTGCTCTTCCATTAGATATAAGATGCTTTCTCTCCCTTCCCTCCTGCCTCCCCCTTTATCCCAGCTGTCCCTCTTCTCTCTCCTCCTCCTCCCTCCACCGAGGCCCCTCTTTCTTACCTGTATCCTTTATTTCGGTAACACCTTCATGTTTGTATTTATAATAAATTATATAGTGCACGTGTGATTCCTGAATTACTACTCACCATCCAGCACTTGTGTAGCTGTCAGGGTTCCTCACTTTCTCATGTAAATCCTACCTCCTCCATCAGAGGCAGTGCTAATAAAAGGCAACTCAATCAAAAGGAAGCAAAGCTATTCTGATCACCCTTAATTTTTTTAAATTTTGAAGCTTTTGAAAAATGAAACACATTTTATACCAAAACATTACAGAATAAGAAAAGAACAAAAGATGGACTTGCATTTTCTCCATTTCTCAATTCATTATTTGTCCATAACAGAAAGCCTGATTTTTTTTAATATAAAACTTTGTCAGTTATCAATTCGTTGAAGTCATACATTACTTACTGCTCTTTATAGTCCTACTCTCTCAGCACACTATTGTGTTATGACTGGATAATCAGCTTGATTTCAAGTTACACATATCAGGTGCCTGCCAGAGAGAGAATGTCACCCACAGTTTCATGCACACACACACTGGAAGGTTACTCACGGCATTGAGCTCCCCAGCTTTGGCGCCCCACGGTGTACTTGGTTCCAGCAAAATTTCATATTCCAGGCCTTTCTCATCACAGGAGCCAACCCCAGGATCACTTAAATGAAGAAGAGTTTTCAGAGAGACATTCCGTTTCTTAACAATTTACAGGAGGGGCGAGAGCACTTGCTACTCTTGTGGAGGGAACACTGGGCCTCACAGCCACCTGTCACTCCCGCTGCAGGGAAACGCGACAGCCTTGCTGGCTTCCCTAGACACGCGGACTACTTTGTTATTGCAAATATTTCTTATAACTTGTTTTTTGTTTGCTTGTTTGTTTCTTGTTTTGTTTTGCTTTTTTTGAGAAGGGGTCTCTCTGTGTAGCCATAGATGTCCTGGAACTCACTGTGTAAAGCAGGCTGGCCCCAAACTCTGAGATGGTTGCTCTCATCTCTCCCCATAGATGGCAGTTTTTAGGCTTCTGTGTGTTCAGTGGTCACTTACCCCGGCGGGTCTCCCATGAGAGGCACACTGTTACAGTAGAAAAACCCTATCTGCCGGGCAGAAGGAGGAAAGAGGCTGCTGGGCTGGTATTGCTCTCTGAAGCCTCTTTAGAGTCCTCTAGCCCAGCTGACAAACCCACAAAAGTGATCGCAGAACGACTGAATTTAAGAGTTCTGAGTTACAGAACAGTGATCCAGGGGCCACCATCTTCCCCATTTGTGTCAATCAAGCACTTAACAAGATCTTGGCACTGGGACAGCTCACTGTTGGGGGGGGGTGTTCCACAGGCTTGAGGCCCGAGGGCTAACCCCAGGATGTGTTCGAGACCAAGCTGGGGTGGGGTATGGAAAGTGGGGAAAGAACTCAAAATTTTCAAAAATTGGGTTTAAGATCTCAACATTTTAGTTTCTAAGTTCTTTTTGTTAAGTTTTTCCACACCTTAGACTTCCTGTATTTTTATATTTTATCTGTCAGATAAATGTTTTGGGTGTAAAGCATCTTAATTTCAGTGAAACTTTCTTTGCCTCCCAAACTCACCCCCTGTGCTGATACTTTTATGTCAACTTAACACAAGCTACAGTCATCTGAGAGGAGGGAACCTCAACTTAAAAAATGCCTCCAAGAGATAGAGATCTACTGCACCAAGCCCTTAGGGCATTTTCTTAGTTAGTGACTGAGGTAGAGGGCCCGGCCCACTGTGTGGGAACCACCCCTGGGCTGGCGGCCCTGGTTCTGTGAGACAGCGGGCTGAGCAAGCCATGAAGGAGCCAGCGAGCAGCGCTCCTCCACGGCCTCTACGTCAGCTCCTGACTGCAGTTCCTGCCCTGTTGAGTTCCTGTCCTGGCTTTCTTCAGTGATGGACTACAATGTGGAAGTGTGAGCCAAAGAAATTAAGTCTCTCCTCCCAAACTTGTTTTTGGTTATGCTGTTTCATCACAGAAATAGAAACCCTAATTAATGCTGGGGTCAAACCAGGTCCTTGTACATGATAAACAGCTGTTGCACCACCAAGACAGGTCCCCAGCCCTTTTGCCCGGCACTCTGAAATCGCAACTCTCTGAGGAGTGCCAATATTGATATGGAAACACTTGGAGACAGCAGATTATGAGATGGAAACCACTGAATAAAGTTGAAAAAAAATAGTGTTCTTTTTTCCTCACCTAACTGCATCTTTTAAAAAAGGTACAACAATGACATCTTTGTGCTTGTGCAGATCATCCAGTATTCTAGCAGTCGGACAAGAAAGCAAATCATCATTTTCTCCTTGATCATGAAGAAGAACCATGTGATCCCTCACTTTACAGCCCTGTCAGACATAAGAGACAGTCAGAGGTAGGTTCGTTATAAAAACAATCTTTCAACAGATGCAGTGGTCACCCATACATGGTACACCTACGTTAATGTCACATATGCACACCAAAGCTCAGGGAACAGTCTAGAAAAGGAGGGAAAGACATCAGACAGAGAGAAGCAGCACTGTGAGGTGCTGTTTTGTGGGCATGGCATGACTTCTGCACTCGGGAACTCAGTCGAAGCGCCTACCTGTGTGGGGGTGAGTTAAGAATGGCCCCCATAGGCTCATAGGTTTGAATGACGTTATCAGGAAATGGCACTGCATGGGAAGGGTCAGGAGGCGTGGCCCTGTTAAAGAAGGTGTGTCACTAGGGGTGGGCTTTGAGGTTTCAAAAGCCCAAGCTAGGCTCTGTCAGTTAGGTAGGCAGGCAGGCTGTCTGTCTGTGTTCCCCCACCCCGACCCCTGCCTACAGATCCAGATGTAGAACTCTCAGCTCCTTCTCCAGCGCCATGTTCCTGCTATGACAATGGACTAAACCTCTGAAACTGTAAGCAAGCTCAATTAAATGCTTTCTTTCATAAGAGTTGCTTTGGCCATGGTGTCTGTCCACAGCAGTAGAACATTGACAAAGACACTTTGTAAGAGCACACCAACCTAAATTATGGCACAGACAGGGTAGATGATCTCAGGTTCTGCCTCTTACTGAAGAGCTATTGGCTGTTGATAATTCCTAGGGAAGGGGAGTCACTCATCTTGAAGAATGTGGCCATTGGCACGAGTCCCATGCTCCACTGGGTGGTCATACACTGAGCGCGTATGGGGAACACTAACTGAACTGAGAGGCTTATCCAAAAAAGGAAGAAAAAAACCCCATGAACTTAGGAGGGGAACATGCTGACTGCATAAGAGGAGAGCTGGAGAGGAGAAGTGAAGGTTGAGATAATATTTCATATCTATATTAAATTCTTTTTTTATTGGATATTTAGCTTTTTAAAAAATTTTTTTATATTCTTTGTTTACATTCCAAATGATATTCCCTTTCCCAGTCCCTCTTTCCCCATAAGTCCCATAAGCCCTTGTTACTCCAACCATTTCCCAATCAACCCCTTCCTTCTTCTCTGTCCTGGTACTCCCCTACATTGCTGCATCAAGCCTTTCCACGACCAGGGCTCTCTCCTTCCTTCTTCTTGGGAATCATTTGATATGTGAATTATGTCTTGGGTATTCACAGCTTCTGGGCTAATATCCACTTATCAGTGACTGCATTCCATTGGGTTACCTCACTTAGGATGATATTTTCCAGTTTCAACCATTTGCCTAAGAACTTCATGAATTCATTGTTTTTAATTGCTGAGTAGTATTCCATTGTGTGAATATACCACATTTTCTGTTATACGCTCCTCCATTGAGGGACATCTGGGTTCTTTCCAGCTTCTGGCTATTATAAATAAGGCTGCTATGAACATAGTGGAGCATGTGTCCTTATTGCATGCCGGGGAATACTGGGTCCTCCAGAAGTGTCATGCCTAGTTTTCTGAGGAACCACCAGACTGATTTCCAGAGTGGGTGCACCAACTTGCATTCCCACCAGCAGTGGAGAAGTGTTCCTCTTTCTCCACATCCTTGCCAATATCTGTTCTCTCCTGCGTTTTTAATCTTAGCGATTCTGACTGGTGTGAGGTGAAATCTCAGGGTTATTTTGATTTGCATTTCCTTAATGACTAATGATGCTGAACAATTCTTAAGGTGCTTCTCAGCTATTCTTAAGAATAAAAACAGATCATATTTATCTCTTTTTAGTCAACATATTTTACACATTTTCCCTAAAGAAAAAATTACAGAAAAGAAGTTAAAATGTAAGTATACATCTGAACAAATACCTGGAGATGATCACCATTCACATTAAGAACCAACATTGGCTGGTCAGAGGCAGGTGGATTTCTGTTAGTCTGGGGCTAGCCTGGTCTACAGAGCCAGTTCCAGGAAAGGCAGGGCTACATGTGGGAACCCTGTCTCCAAACAAAACAACAGCAGCAAAAAGGAACAGCACTGGGGGTCTAGGTCCGCCGGCTGGTGCCTAAGGCACGGTGCTGCTCGGGCAGAATGCCCTAGGGTGTCACTGCTGTGAGCAGACGCCATGACCATGGTGACTCTCCTAAATGACAACATTTAACTGGGGCTGCCTTACGGTTTCAGAGGTTCAGTCCACTATCATGGCAGGAGGCATGGCAGTGTGCAGACATGGTGCCGGAGGAGCAGAGTTCTGCATCTTGATCTGCAGGCAGCAGAAGGGAAGTGTGTGTGCTCAGAGCTTGAGCATGCGTGGGAGAACTGAAAGCCCGCCTCCACAGTGACACACTTCATCCACAAGGCCACACCTGACAGTACCTCTCCTGGCCAAGCATTTCCGCACATGAGTCTATGGGGGCCACGCCTATTGAAACCACCACACCGAGGAATAGAATTCAAGAACCAACACACACATCAGGAAGCTCAGAACCACCCAGCACTCCAGCTCAGAGGATCCAACACCACTGGCCTCTGTCCCTGCACTCACATGCTCATATACAAACTCAGACACACGCCTGTCATTACAAGAAACAACACTGATGCGGAGAGTGCTCAGGCCACTGTCTGGTGACTTTGACCCCAGGGATCACCTGGTAGAAAGAGAACTCACTCCTGCAAGTTGTCCTCTGACCTCCACACACACTCTGTGGCACGCGTGTCCTCAAAAATGTAATAACCATTTAAAAAAGGAAACTATATGTCTGTAAGTCTTCCTGCTCTGATTCCTTCTTATATAACCATTTCCTTTCTCTCAAAAGACGGCCCTCTGTCCCATAGTCCAATTCTGATAGCCACCTCTTTCTTTTCTTTATCTTTTTGCTTCTTGTAGGTATATGCCTAGACACTAGAGCTTAGTTTTGCCTTGTTTTCTTTAACTTTATGTATTTATAATTAAACCATGTTACCACATGTAATTGTAATATTTGCTTTAATGTATATAGTATTCCACTGTATGGCTATCTTTTCTTCCCCTAGGATAGGCTCTTTCTATGCAGACCTAGCTGTCTTGGAATTCACTATGTAGACTAGGGTGGCCTCTCAAACTCAGAGATCTGAGAGCCTCTGCCTCCTGAGAGCTGGGATTAAGGGTGTGGCCCATCATGCCTGGTTTACTTGTGGACACTGAGGTGCAGCTTCAGGACAGACATGAAGCTGTGAGCAAGGAAGGGAAATGTGTTTAGTTAACCAGGTCATCTGCATCAACCATGGTGATCCATGAGCTGACACTTCATGGCCAGATGGCTCTCACATCTGTGCATGGCTTAATCTTAGTTCATATTAGATTCCTTTCATCCTCTCATGTAATTTAAAATTCCAATGTTCAAAACATTTAAAAAAATAGTGACTTGGCTGGTAAGATGATGTCTGTGTCAAACAGGTAAAGGTCCCTGCTGCCAAGCCTGATGACTGGAGTTTGTTTCCTGCAGCCACATGAAGAGAGGACTGTGGCCAAGTTGTCATATGAATAAACAAGAGTGCCATGGCACTAGTGCAGCCCCCACTAACATCTTAAAAATGTTAATGATCAAGGAGTCTAACATAGTAATATACGATACCACATCAAGATTTATATGCAAGGATGTTCATTGTGATACTATAGTAGCACCAATTTGGAAACAATGTAAGTTTCATCCCTAGGAGATTGATTAAATATATTATGATATGTGTTAAGTAAAATGTCACAAAAAGATAACCCAAGTAAGCTACTGCATGAAAAAGGAAAATTAAAGAACAGTGTAAGGGGTGAGAATACAGTTTAGTGGTAGAGTACTTGCATGTGTGAAGTTCTATGTCAAAACATAGTAATACAAAAAACAAATAAAAAAGCCCTTTGGACAGGGAATGTAGCTCAGTGGATAGAAAGCTTGTCTAGCATACACAGAAAACTTGGGTTCCTCCCTCAGAATTGTATAAACCAAGAGTGGTGGCACAGGCCTGTAATCCCAGCACTCTGGAAATAGAAACAAAAAGATCACACATTCAAGATTATTCTTGGTTACCTACCAAGTTGAAGGCAGCCTAAAATACACGAGAGCCTGTCTTTAAAAGGGGGCTGGAGAGATGGCTCAGCTGTTAAGAACACTTGTTTCTCTTGCAAAGATCCAAGTTCAGGAGTGGTAGAGCTGGGAGTACTATTCAGGGAGTACTATGGCCAATTTTCTGAGGAACCGCCAGACTGATTTCCAGAGTCGCTGTACCAGCTTGCAATCCCACCAACAACCAGAACCCACAGAGCTTCCAGGAACTAAACTACCAACCAAAGAGTGCACATGGAGGGACCCATGGCTCCAGCCGCATATGAGGCAGAGGATGGGCTTTCTGGACATCAATGGGAGGAGAGGCCCTTGGTACAGGGAAGGCTCAATGTCCCAGTGTAGGGGAATGCCAGGGTGGGGAGGCAGGAGTGGGTGGGCAGGTGGGTGAACACCTTCACAGAAGCAGGGGGAGAGAAGATGGGATAGGGGGATTCCAGAGGGGAAACCGGGAAAGGGGATAACAATTTGAAACGTAAATAGATAAAACATTCAATAAAAAGAAAGAAAAAAAGAAAAACAAAAAAGTCCAAGTTCAGTTCCAGGAACTCAAACCGTGGCTTAAGACCATCCACAACTCAGTTTCAGGAGATCTGACGTCCTCTTTTGACCTTCATGGGTACCAGGACACACATTGTACACAGGCATTTATGCAGGCAAAACATGCTTACACGTACATAAGTAAATCTTTAAAATAAAAAAGGGTAGTGTGGAGTATAACATCCAGTATCAAAGCCAACCAAGCCACCAAGCAAAAGCCTGACCAATAATTTGTGCCTAAAATGCATTTGTTTCTGAAGGCAGGTCCTGTTCTGTAGCCCAGGCTAGACTGAAATTCACTATGTAGTTCAGGTTAGCCTTGAACTCTTTGCAGCCTTCCCAAGTTAGCCTCCTGAGGGCTAGGATTACAGGTGTGAGCCAACAGGCCTGGCTCACATAATTCTCGAAAAGAAAGGGAAAGGAGAAAAGAAAAGTAGAGAAAAGAAAGAAACAACCAAAAACCAAAAACCAAGAAAAGAAACAAAGATCTGGAGCACATGGCCGCAGCGAGCATGGAAGCAGGGAGCAGGCTGCAGCCGGCTCAGCGCTAGGATGCCTCGAGCTCTGACCAACAGAGCCTCTCCTTGCAGCACACGGAGGTGAACGCAGAGGACACGTAACGCCCTGAGTTGGGAGAGCCATACTTTCAGAGCAAGGTCCAAGGACGGAATCATGTAAGGGGACTTCGGAGTGCTTGTTAGCAAGGCCAAGGGAACAAGACAAGAGCCTTGCGACCGACTCTGCGGAAGCACAGGAATGTTGTGGGATGTGCTTCCGTGCCCTCCCGGTGAGGCAGACGGGAGTGTCTGCCTTAAGACCCATTACCACAGCCTACGGTTACTCGTTTACACGCCTCGTTTTTTGCCCTGTGAAGCCTGGCCCTGTGATCATGTGCAACTTGAAATCATGACAACTGTACTCAGGTAGCCTTTTTTAACTTTGACAGTATAAACTGTCTGATGATTTAATAAATTTGGCGATTTTATGAAACTTGTCTGCCTCATTTTTAGGCTTCACTCTCTTAGGTACAACTACCCCTCGAGCAAAAAACATATACTCTCTCTCCTAAGGTTCAGGGAACATCAAGGACGAGGAGACAGAAGGAAGGTGAGCTGGAGGACACTGAGGAAGATCATGTCTTGTGGGTCTGACACCGTGGTGCTCATGAGCTCACAACTGCTGTGGTCCTGACAGGGCTGGCCCAAAACTAAACTTGTAGTAAATATTCAGTCATAGAGGGGAGGGACTAAGGGGGCCTGACCCGACACGGAGGAGCTAATGGCAGTTGCGAGATTCTGGAGGAGTGGAGAACGTTTTTAGTGATGTAGACACCTGTGAGTTATCCATGCTCCAGTGTATAGTTTAAAACAAAGTCTGTGTGAGTGAGCCTGGTTGTATCTAGTGTGTCACAAACAAAACCCGATACAACACAGAAAGACATGAAAGCGTGGCGGGGACTTCCTGGCAGGCAGGGTGGGAGACAGGAGAGACAGGAGAAGGTAAGAGAGTGCGGAGGGGTGAGTGCATTTACACATCTGTGCAATTATTAGAGTGATAAAAAAAAGCCAGAAAGAAAACTGTTAACCAGGTAGGAAGTGGTGGAAAGAGATTTCTCTGCCTCCTTTACTTCTGTGTGTGCCTTCTGTAGTTTCCTAGGTGGATTTAGTTATACTTAAAAGGAAAAAGATTTTACATGAAAGTGTTAGAGGCTGCTGAACTATAAAAGAGAATATTAAAAGTTACCTTTAGCCCCTCTGGCGGAAATAACTAGGTTCAGAGGGTTATTATTAACAATAAAAACCACGAAGGTGTGTGGGAGATGTTGGGTACTAGGAGGAGCTGAAGGGAGAGAGAGGTGAGTGGGGGTGACATATGGAACTTACAAAGAGTCAAAGATTAAAACAAACAAACACACAAACAAACGAACAAACAACTTACCTTTGTGAACTGAGTGGGATCAAATCGAAGAACCTTCTGGTTACAGCAGGGATAAGTTCCAGTGCCCACAGTGTTTAGTGAACTTACTGTGCTAGAGTAAACTACCACTTCTGAGTGATACTGACAATGTGAGAACTCAATACAGAGGAAAGCCTGTGTAAAAGAAATATATACAAATTAACAGTTATCCCCACAATGAAATACATCTTAAAATACTTTTCTGAGGAGTGTGTACTGCACATTTCATTCTATGAACTGTACAGAAACAGCTCTTTTTCGAGACAGGGTTTCTCTGTGTAGCTTCAGCTGTCCTGGAACTCACTCTGTAGACCAGGCTGGCCTCGAACTCAGAAATCCGCCTGTCTCTGCCTCCCAGAGTGCTGGGATTACAGGCGTGCGCCACCACCGCCCAGCCTAGAAACAGCTCTTCTATAGAGGCTCTAAGAAATGAGCACTTGCAGGGTCTGAGGCGAGAACACTGAGTGGGGGGCGCGAGCACATGAGGCTCTTTCTGAGGTGACAGGAAAATGCTAAAACTAGATGGTGTGCAGTAAGTGCTAACCGTGGGAATTCACTAAAATGAATGAACTATATAATAATGAATCTTATGGCATGGACTTATACCCTAAAAAGCTTCCAAAGAACAAAACCAAACCTGCTTTACTAAAAACCCAGATGAGTAAAACTGATCTTAGTATAAGCATCTAAATTAAAGCTGACCACTAATTTTAAGAATTCTGGTGAGATATAAAATAATTTCATTTCACTTGCTTATTTCTTGACTTTTGTGATGGTAAATATTTAGAATCAGTATAATTAAAAACTGTGGCCTAACAGTCACTAAAGACAATAGCTTGCCATGATATGGTTATGGGATAGGTTTTAAATACACATGTAAGTTCATAAAAACCTTAAAGGAAAACCAAAATTAACAATTAGTTTACCAACAAAGACAAATATCAAAGCATATTAACAGGACTTGAGATGACTGCAGTGCTCACACACAGGCAGCCGAGGAGCGCAACGGAGCCAGGGCCGGCACACAGTGGGGACGAGGGTCACACAGTGGGGACGAGGGTCACAGAGTGGGGACTGAGGGTCACAGAGTGGGGACGAGGGTCACAGAGTGGGGACCGAGGGTCACAGAGTGGGGACCGAGGGTCACAGAGTGGGAACGAGGGTCACAGAGTGGGGACTGAGGGTCACAGAGTGGGGACCGAGGGTCACACAGTGGGGATGAGGGTCACACAGTGGGGACCGAGGGTATTAGCCTGCTGTTCTAACTTAGACCTCACTCAAGAGGTCTAAGAGCTCATGCTTATGTGAAAACCTATATGGAAATATTTATAGCAATGGCTCCAGACTAGAATCACTACAAATGTCTGTCAGCTGGTGAACTGTTAAACATACCGTGTAACACATACAACAGAAGGCTTCTTAACAAATAAAGGAAACAAGTAGATTCATGCAACATGTTTAAATTTCACATTCATTCTAATGAATGAAAGACTATCCACTCAAGCAGTTAATACTGTATGACTCTATCTGTATGACTTTGTGGAAAGGGAGAAACTACAGACAGGTAGGTTTAACAGTGACTGTCAACCACTGAGAAGGAGCTGGTTTAAAAAGAACAGGTGACCAACATTGGAAATGTCCTATGCCCACATGGTAGTAACACACTGCATGCATCAACCTCACGAAATAGATTAATAGTCCTTTCCATAAGATGTACTTCAATAAATCCAGTGTTAAAAAATTTTGGAACACAAGGAACACAATGAGTAGGATTTGCACACAGTCTGGCATTCTGAACTCTGATGGTTTTGATAAACTGTTCTTCCTTCTCTCTACTGAAAATCAAGGGAGTAAAAAATCTAAAGGGACGGTGTTCATATGAGTTTTATGAAGAAAATTTTGGATTTATGTAAGATTAATTAGGAATGACTGTGAATCTGTAAAAAGTAATAAGTTCTTTCAAGAACTAACATACTTGTGCTTTTGCTAAAAATTCAAATTATTAAAACCATGAACAAGGCTGAGAATACAGGTCAGTGGTACAGCCTGGGGTCCGACTTTAGAGCCCATGCTAGTATGGGGGTCAGGGAGAGAACAAAGTATTTTAGGAAATGCACTTGTCACTAAGCAGCTAGGTGTGGTGATACACACCTGTAATAGCAGCACTAGGGACACTGACACAGAGGGTCATAAGTCAAGGCCAGCAGAGGCCATCAGGACACCTTGTCTTGAAAATCAAAACAGAAGGTCCAAAGGTGATCCTGAATTTCTAAAGGAATTTATGGCCTAACTGAGAAATAGTTTGGCTGGAAATAAGAGCAATAAAGATACACACACACACACACACACACACACACCCCACATATACATACACCATACATACATGTATACATATGTGTATATACATGTGTGTGTATATATATATATGTATTTATATATATATACACACACACATACATACATACCTTGAAAAAATGGATTAGAGAACAAAGACTCTGTTGTCTTCCTGAAAATACTTGTTTCAGCAATAAGCATAAGAAAGAAGAAAGGGAAAAATGGCAAAAGAAATAAAGGCAGATACAAACAATGCAGTACCACTCTCACCGCTAATTTCTTTAAAACCTCACCTGGTAACACCTTGAACAAGTCAGCCAGTTGATTGTGCCCCACAAACGCCAATAAACATCTCTCCAAGATTTCAATTCTTCAAAAAGACTATTCAAATATTCATGTACATCCCAGGTTTTATCTCTGGAGAAAAAGCCTCAAATATTACAAGTGAGAAATACAATCTGTTTTAACCAAATGTTTTGGCATTTGTGGCTCATTTCCAAGAATATTCTTCAAGTGATATGTGTGGTATAGACTACACAGAAAAACAGGTTCAATTTCATTTGGACATTAACTTTGTAAGCATCAAAAGAAAATATGAAAAGGTTGAATACATCCTTATTTTGTTGAACTGAAGTATTATTAATTAAGCAGTTTGAACGGGCCAGTAGTTAAGGATCGTGAGATGTTTGTTAAACAAGAGCTTTACAGCATTTCACTTTACTTTTAAAACTGTTCATTGTATATGAATATGAGTTTGCATGCATGCATGTGCCACACTGTGTGTGCGCACGCGCAGAAACACATACATGGGCCACAGGACAATCTGTGGGACTCAGTTTGCTCTTTCACCATTGACTCTCTTGCGCAATGGATGGTAGCATTATCTGCCAATAAAATGCTGTTGGCCTATTAGCTTAGGCAGAAAATAGGAGGTGGGAGTTCTGGCACAGAGACAGCATTTCTGGGATAGAAATGTATGAGTGCCCCGAACTCTAAGGAAGACGGTAGCTTAAAACTGAGGAGAAGCACTCATAAAATAGGACAAATAGGAAACAGAGTTAGGAGACAGCGGGCCTAGGCAATTGTTCATAGTAATTCACTCTCAGAGTCATTATTTCATGAACTTGGAAAAGGCCAGTTATACACTGTGGAGCTCCAGGTGTTAAATTCCAGTAACTAGGCTTAGTGACAGGCCTCTTTGCCTGATAAGTCATTTCATGAACGCTGAGACCTTTACTTTAGCTGTACATGTTATAGGTGTATTGTTGTTATTAGTGCTCCTAAATACTTCAATTATGTGGTGGCTTAATACATTCTTTTTAAACAGTGTTTTCTAGTACTTGAGCAATATAGTATTATTAAATACTGTATTTCTTTAATACTGTAGGTCTTCATTGTATACATTTTAACATTGAGCAAAGATATAAACCATATTTGACATGGTCATAATTGCAGGATTTATCTGAGTCAGATTATCTGTCTATAGCTATGTATGTTGTTTGTATGTATGTATGTATGTATGTATGTATGTCAGGCTCTTACTAGACAGCCTGGGCTGGCCTGGAACTTGCTGCATAGCTCAGTGGGCCCTCAAAAATAAGATCCCAACACCTGAGACTCTGGAATGCTAGAATCACCGGGGTGGACTACCACATCCAACTTCTAAGATTCCATTTGAAACTTTAAACTGTTATTTTTGTATAGTTCAGTAAATGATGTGTAAATATGTTCTCACAAGCTACATAGGCACATGTGTCCTAATTTTTAAAAGTTAAGGCAGGGCTGCACTCCCAGCTCACGTTAGCTTTGAACCTGCAGTAGCCTTCCTGTACTCCCTTCCCAATGCTGGGATTACAGGCACTGAGACACCATGCCTGGCTTTAAAAGCAACCTGTTTATTTAAAACATAGTGCTTCCTTTACTTTTTATTTTATGCATGAGTATTCTGTCTGCATGTATGTCTGAGCACCAGGTCTGTGCAGTGCCGGAAGAGGCCAGACGAAGGCATCACGTGTTCTAGAACTGGAGTTAACAGGGGGTTGCAAGCTGCCATGTATGGGCTAGGAATTGAACCTGGGTCCTCTGGAAGAGCAGTCAGTGCTCTTAACTGACTAAAAGACAGTTTCTAAAATGTCTGTATCAACGATTGCCTTGTAGAAGAATAAGTAGAACACCAAAAATAGATGTTGAAGTTAATGCCAATTTACTTTTTCACTTACTACTAATAACAGTTATTGCTGTCAAAATTGAGGTAATTTTCAAAAGGCAAATAAAGTCTTGACATATATATATGTATATATATATGTATATATATATACATATATATATCATATGATTCCATGTGCATATATGTATGTGTGAATGTGTGTATATATATGTATATATATACATACATATGATTTCATGTGCCTATAAGTAGTGAAAATTCTGCAATTACTTACTGAGAGAAATATGAAACATTTTAAAATTGACTATGGTATTAATACGTCAAATTAAGGGTTGTCTTGTATTTGTTTTTTAAGTTTATCTCTTAAAAAATGATTTATAAGGCCGGGCATGGTGGCGCACGCCTGTAATCCCAGCACTTGGGAGGCAGAGGCAGGCGGATTTCTGAGTTCGAGGCCAGCCTGGTCTACAGAGTGAGTTCCAGGACAGCCAGGACTACACAGAGAAACCCTGTCTCAAAAACAAAAACAAAAACAAAAACAAAAAACAAAAAATGATTTATTTCCCTTTTTTTTCCTACAGAGCCTGTATCTCTGTCTGTGCGAGAGTGTCATATTCCCTAGAACATGAGTTCCAGACAGTTGTGAGCTGCCATGTGAGAGCTGACGATTGAACCCCAGTACTCTGGAAAAGCAGCCAGTGCTCTAAATTTCTGAGCCATTTCTCCAGTCCCCCCACCCCTGCCCATATTTCTATTTTAATGTTTTAAATATAATGCTGGAAGATTCTTTTCTGTAAAAAGGTATATTTGTGTTATAGCTGACAATGACCTGAACTGACCCTTCTGTGTTCACTTCTCAAGTTCTTGAATTACACGTGTAGGCCACACTTGCTGAGGTCATATGTGTACGTGTGTATGTGTGTGTGCTGGATGTATGCATTTCTGTGGTTATGTGCGTGCACACAAGTGGGTTCTGGATTCTGAGAGCTGTTTTGTATGTGTGATATCCGGATATTTGTACATGTGGGAGCACTTGCCTATGTGCATGTGTGTCTAGGCCAGAGGACAACATCAGGGGTCTTTCTCTAAGTGTTTGGGAAAGGGAGCACTACTGAACCCAGAGCTCACTGGCTCACCATCACGCCTCACGGTTCCTTCACCCAGCAGCCTTAGTGTTACAAGCACATGCTGCCACAATCAGCTTTTTATATGGGTGCTGGGAATCCAAACTCAGGTCTTCACGCTTGTATAGCAAGCACTGTATGCACTGAGCCATCTTTGAAGTGAATTTATACATTTTTAATACAAAAAAATCATGTAGAAGCAATAGTTAATATTTTAGTGAATATGTTCTTTAAATGTTTTTTTACAAAAATATATCCCAGGCTGGTCCTGAACACTATGTAGCCAAGTATGACTTGGATTTTCTGTGATCATCCTGCTTCCACATCCAGAGTACTGAAATGACATCTTCAGGGCTCAGCCACTCTGCAAGTCCAGGACAACACGTTGGGACCTGGGCAGAGATACTTAAACCCCAATGATTCCAGAAAGAAATTTGTAAAGAAAAGGTGACATTGCAAGCCATGCAGACAAAGCAGAGTGTAGCTGGCTGCTGAGGAGGCCTAGCGTATCATCCCCAGTCTGGTCTGCAAACCATCTAGACAGACGCAGCAGGCCTGGCTCTCCCGACTACCTGAGATCCAGTTGTATTGGGTACAGGGCAACACGGCTGCCCTGCCAGTAAACATCGGACTCCGCCATGGGAAGGGGAGTGTGAACAGAAGAGGGGTGAAGGCCGAGGCAGATGCTGAGCCTGCAGGTTCACTAGGTGCAGCTGAGCAGTTCAGAGTGTGTACTGTTCTTGGGGAGGACCCAAGTTTGGTCCCTGGTACTCACGTTATGCCAGCTCCAGGGGATTTGATGTTTTTGGTCTTTGAGGGCACCCACACTCATGTACACATGAGTAGTTTTAAAAAAAGAACTAATTTTTTATATTTTGTATAGCTATATGGCTCTATCTTAGCTTGTTCAGTTATTTAAATTTCTTGGAAAGAGGGCAGCTAGTTCATATATTACTAAGTAATGAATGATCTTGTTAAACACTTTCATTGACTCAATAATACCTCTTTGTAAAAATTCCTAACAATAGGATGTTGTCAAAGAAGCTGTGCATCTTGAAAGTTTCTGTTCTTCTGAGAATATAGGCATATGTATTATGTACTGATAAAGTATAACAAATAGATGAAGGATAGATTATAAACTCCAACCTTAACATTTCAGTCACCAAGAATAAACTGAAAATAAATTTAGTTCTCTTATAAAATTCAATAGAATACTTAAATAGATAATAAAAATGTTAGTGATAAATCACTTTAATGGTACTGACCAGAATATTTTAAGACTTAATATATAGTAATTTGTAACATTTTGAAGTTTTAGGACATTATGAAGCTCACCTAGTAAATACAATGTAGGTTTTACAATAACTTTGTTTGGAAAGAACATTTTTCTAAGTCAAAGTTACAATTATGCTCAGGTGCTGTCCTATTGCTTATAGAAGTAATTAGTTATACAGGATGTATATGGTAGTGCCTGCATATAATTCTGACACTTGGAGGTAGGAAGACATTAAGTTCAAAGTTGCTATATAGTTTAGACTATATAGCAAACAAGATAGTCTCTATAAACCAGAAAATTAAGTTATCTTTTTTATAAGTACTCTTTTTTTTGTTTATTTTTGAGACAGGGTTTCTCTGTGTAGTCCTAGCTGTCCTGGAGCTCACTCTGTAGACCAGGTTGGCTTCAAACTCAGAAATCTGTCTGCCTCTGCCTCCCAAGTGCTGGGATTAAAGGCGGGCACTACTACTGCCCAGCTTGATAAGTACTCTTGAAATTCACACACAAAAACTATATTTAATCTTTACTGCACCTTATGTGGATGTAGATAATATTTCCATGTCGATCCACATTGATTTTTCCAGGGATGCAAGGAATTCTTCTTTCTGTTTCTCTGGTTAAAAGTTTCTTACACAAACAGCATCTATAACAAAAAAGGAAATGCTAAAAAAACACTGGAGAAAAGAATTTAATGTAGCACGTAATGTAACTCTATTATAGAGCATACCAAGAAAAGCATGTTACCGATAGAGTGTCGCTGCACTGTTTCCAGAATCCGGATTTAAGTATTCAGGATCAAACAGTCTTTCAATCTTCTTACAAAACAGTTTACTATTAAAAACAAATGACCGATAAATTACAGGTCTATATTTAGTATCTCAAAGTCAGTGGTCCACTCTCTTCTCCCCTCTCTTCCTGCTGTCCGTGTGTGTGTGTGTGTGTGTGTGTGTGTGTGTGTGTGTGTGTGAGAGAGAGAGAGAGAGAGAGAGAGAGACTCAGTGCCAGGTGCACCTACCTACTCTAATGGTACATCAAACTAAAATCAAATAGAAATAATGAAATATGGCTAATAATTATAAGCTATTAAGGTTTACATTGTGTTTTTAAACAATGCCAAGTACAGTATTAAGACTTAAATGGTAATCCTTATTAAGTATAATACACCTGAGCTCCCAGTCTCCTCCACATGTCCTTCCTGCCACTATTTCCCTTCGTAGAACTTTTGTTGGTCTTAAAGGCCACATATGAATTTTGAATTCCATTCCCATTTTCAAATATGTTCTTAGGTTAATTTCATTACATATCATTACTTTAAGGGCTGAATTCTTAGATAATCCTCTTCTTTATCATTTCTTTCTTTTAATGGACCATCCTGATTAGCACATTAAAAAAATCTAGTACCATCTTGACCTTATTTACCCCATCAAAGTGCCGATCTCTTTATTTTTCTAAGAAACCATTCAGAGCAAACATCTGGACACCTTCCACACCCAGGGAGCCTGACTCCTCCTCTGTGCCTCCTCCAAACCCATCTGTTCCCACCAAGCTTTGCCTCTTGACGCATCTCCTTGCTTCTCCTACCTATGCCTCATTTTTTCTACACAGCGACCTAAATCTCTTAAAAACAGATCTCAAAACAAACAAACAAACAAACAAACAAAAACAACTCTGCTCTGTTGAAACCTAGAATAAGGTATATTCTCCTTGTTCTGACCTCAATGGCCCCTGCAAACATGGCTATCGCAGGTCTCATATCATACCACTTTGCCCCCTTAAAATGACGCCTTAATCTTCACACAGCTCATTATTACCATATGTTCATGTGTTCATTATACAAAAGAGCTACCAAAAAGATTCAGCAGACAAAGGTAACTGCCACCAACCAGGATTACCTGAATTTGACCATAGGAATCCACATTGTGGAAGGAGAAAACTGTTTCTGCTAAGTGGTCTGACCTCAACATGTGCTCTGGTGCATGCACATGCACGCACGCACGCACGCACACACACACACACACACACACACACACACACACACAAATAAAATGTGATAAAACATTTTTTAATCATTAAGATGTACCATAAGCTTTTGGCTTTTTATTTAAAAGTAAAATAGAAATATATATGTGTTTATAGATTTTAAAATAGAAATGTCACTAAAATTAAGTAGAAACATACTTAATAAAATATAATAGGTTTAAAATTAAAGTTTAAAGACTTACCTCCTAAACTTATCCTTTTTGTCTTTTAAGTCATCAATTTCATTGTGTGTGAACAGATCAGCTATGCGTGTAAGAAGATTGGCATTGATGCAGTTCATGTTGCATGGAGCAGCTACTATGGCATTCATATTTTTATGGCAATATTGAATACATTGTTCAACCTGAAAACACAAAATAAAAAATTTATTTTGAAAATAGTAACACAAATGATATTGTCAGAGTAATACCTTCCAAACAAAAGTAATGAAAAGTATGACCCATATATACATAGCCAGTAACTGGGTTTTGCCAATTTTGTTGATGTATACTGCTAAATAGGTAAAATTTAAAAACACACATAGTTAAATTATTTCTAAGTCCTTAGACTTAAAACAATAATGTATTCTGAATGACTATAGCAGGTAGAAATCTTAATCTGTATACTACAGCTCACATTCAAATGACTTCTAT
The DNA here is from genome assembly GCA_964023405.1 of Apodemus agrarius. Lineage (NCBI taxonomy): Eukaryota > Metazoa > Chordata > Mammalia > Rodentia > Muridae > Apodemus > Apodemus agrarius. The sequence continues at coordinate 95,855,148 of OZ030016.1, forward strand.
TGTTTTACTTTATTTTTATTTTATATACATTGGTACTTTGCCTGTACATTTATCTGCAAGGATATCTTGTAATCATACAGTTGTGAGTGCTGTGACTTGAATTCAGGTCCTTGTAAGAGCAGTCAGTGCTCTTGACCATTGGGCTGTCTCTCCAGCCCCTCAAATGGCTTCTTATAGGCTAAACCTAGTTATTCAGTCTCATTCTTCTAGGTAAGAGAGTTAACATTTCAGCCAATTAAGTATTTTCTCGGTCTGTTCTACCTGATCTCTCACTTCTTTCTTTTCTAACCTGCGGTAGAGTTATTTAGAGTAAGACTAGAGAGGTTAGTCTCGTATTTTTCCAAATACTTTGCTGAGGGCATAACAGTAATCTTTTAGGGCTTAGGCTTCTAATCTTAAGGTTTAAGGGCTCTGGATTTTCCCTACTCCTTGCCTGAAGCCAATGTAAGCAGCTCCCTGAGGAGTACAAGGAATGCAGCACCCAGTACACTGCAAACAAACCAAGAGGCTCATCTGCCAGCACAGTAGTGTTCAGTTCTAGACAGTTTTATAAGGAACAAATCCCAAACATTTATTTAAAAGATAACTATAAAATATTAATCAAGAAAACATATGAAATCATTTGAATTCTAAAGATTTTTTAGTTTTGGTTTTGTGACATCAGGTTTGACCATGCATCCCATGCTAACCCAGATATTTATTAAATAAATAAAAATAAATATATTTAATATTATAGCTTAAAATAGATGTGTATATTCTATAGTTGTATATTTGATCAGCCATTCTTAAGCAATAGATATGAGCTATGATGTAAACACAAAACTATATTGTTTAGTAGCTGGATATTTGTTTTTTGTTTACTGAACTATAAATGAAAGACACAGAATAAAATGTGCCTAAAAGCCAGGCAGTGGTGGCACATAGCTTTAATCCCAGCTCTTGGGAGGCAGAGACAAGCAGATCTCTAGAGTGGAGGCCAGCCTGGTCTACAGAGTGAGTTCCAGGACAGCTAGTGCTACACAAATACACACAAAAAACTGTCTCAAAAAAACCAAAAACCAAAACCAAACAAATAACAACAACAAAAAGCCTAAAAATGATTTAAATAGTAAAATAATATATTACAATTAATTCTTCTTTTGTTAGTGATAGAACAAAAATCTTGGAATAAAACTTATTGTTTGGTCTCAAATTATACAAATGGTTGCTCCAATTATAGACATAACATACAAAATGATACCCAGTAATCTTTGCTCCAATTATAGACATAACATACAAAATGATACCCAGTAATCTTAATCCCTTCTCTCCAGAACAAAGTATTGTTACAAATTATACTCTTGAACTAACAATTATTTTGCTTTCTATACATTTAAAGGGGAGAAAGCATTAGGTCAGTAATGGGGGTAGGGCTTAGGTGTTTAAAATGAATACTTACTAATGAATCCATCTTCAAGAACTCTGAAGAAATAAGGATTGAAATGACATTTCCTGGCTCTAATAAAAAGAAAGAGCATGAAATTTCCTTTTGATATTTAACCCAGTCTCCCCTTTTCATCTTAAAAGAGTATGGTACTTTAATAAAAATTGATATTCCTTGTTTATATCAGTTAACTTGGTTACAAAAGAGAGAAGAGTTAGTGCTAACTCATAGGGTATAGAGAGACTCAGCAAACTTCTTCAATGAGATTCACATTAAGTACAAAGATTCTAGCTGAAGAGAATGACATGCAAAGGTCCCAGTGAGAAGTTAAGCAATGATCAGTGAGAGCATTAATTAGGAAAGTTATTTCAAAAAGGCATTCAGTGCTGGCAAATACTTAAATTTAAAAGACTCTGAAATGTAATAAAAATGTACTGACAAAAAGCTGAAGTTACACGTTACTGCCACACCACGTGGGTCTCCAGGCACACAGGCAAGGGAAGAAGGTAAATTTATCATCTCTATGAAATATATTTAAGAAGAAAAAAGCCCAGCCATTTTCCATCATTCTGGTACTGATAATCATTCTAAACCCTTTGTAGCACAACAATGGGTAAATAATTCCAATACTTTCCAAGTAACAGTTCTAGTTAAAGGTTCTTAAGCTGGTAGGAAAGCTTCTTGGGAAATCGTTCTTAAGGGTACACTATTCAACTAAGACCCAGGACTTAATTATAGGGGATTTAAGTAAGCATCCGCGTACCTTTCTTGGTTAAGATAAAGACTGCTTTTGGAAAAAATATATTTATAGCAGTGACTATTTCTTCTGACTTTTACTATATATACATGAATATGCTGCAGTAAACAAATTTTGGTGTGTGTGTGTGTGTATGTGTGTGTGTGTGTGTATGTGTGTGTGTGTGTGTATGTGTGTGTAATCTTACTTTTCTCACAACAGGCTACCTTCTACTACAAAAGAGGTATGTGTATATACACATATATGAATATATACACACACACATTCATGACTAGATGATCTGAATTCTGGTCTTTAGCATGAATTTTTTAAAAGACAATTTAAAAATGTTTAAAAACATTTATTTTTTGTATGTGGGTATTTTGCAGGTATATATGTCTGCACTGTGTACATGCAGCAACTGAGGAGTACAGAAAAGGGCACAGGAACTCCTAAAACTGGAGTTACAGATGGTTGTGAGCCACCATATTGGGACTCCAAACTATGTCCCCTGGAAGAGCAGACAATGCTCTTAATCACAGAATAATCTCTCCATCTTGGCTGAAAAATTGACTTAATCTTAGAATTAAAATTTTTATTTAAAACATTTTTATTTAGAAATCTTTCCCACTAGTTTTGTCATTATAACATAAAATTTTATGAATCTTTTCAATACAATAAGCATATTAATAGAAGTTTTTTGTTTGCTTGCAGTGCTAAGAATTGAATCTAAGTCCTCATGAATGCTAGGTGAATACTCTACCACTAAGCCATAGTCCCAACCTCTATTATATGTTTGAAAATATTCTGATATTGTCTAGTACATAGATTGTATTATTTCTTATATAAATCTATGCTCATTGAAAGATTACTTATTATTCTTTTTCAATTAATATTTTAACCTGTAAAATAATGGGTTTCATTGTGACATTTTCATATATACATGTCCCTTAACAGCTATCTTCTTATCATTATGAACACTGTTTCTCAAATTTTAGTTTCAGGATTTCTTTACAATCTTAAAAACAGAGACTCCTGAACAGCTTGCTTATGTATCAGTATCTACCATACTAAAAATTATGTAAGGAGAGAAATTTTTAGAAGTCAATTTTAAAATACAATAATCCTAATATTTGTAAACATATTTTTGTGAAAAATATCTTCAAAATAAAAAAGACACAGTGAGTGACACTGAAGACTTTCTGTGAATTTCTTCAATGTCTAACTCAACTGACTGCAGAATTCTCATATCTGTTTCTTTTTCCTTTCTGAGACAGACACTGTAGCCCGGGCTGGCCTTGAACTCATGGCAATACTCTTGTCCCAGCATCCCATGTGCTGGAATTATAAGCGTAAACCGCCATGTCTGGCTTCATATCAGCCTCTTCTGCATTCGATTTGTGTGTTGTTAAACTAAAATGTGACGAATAGTATTTTCTTGAAGGCTGAGTGACAGGATCTAGATCCTACCAATCAGCTTCTGCGTGCCTCAGTGACTCAGCTCTCACTGTGCGGGAGCCAGTAACCCTTTACACAATTTCTTTTTCAGACATTGCACAATTCTCATTTGGAATATTCTCATGTTCTGAATATTCAGACGCTTCATTGTAAAGAGGTATTTAAAAGTCAGCGTGTTAATAAGACTAACAGTATTTCAACAGAAAAGGCTCTGGGTATGGAGAAGCTGTCAGTAACACTGGAGCAGGTAAATTTTCCAAAACTCTAATTCTCACTTGAGAATTTGGCTCTTTATCATTAATAACACATACTATCAACTCTTTTTCTTTACATGACTAGCCTATTTATATAAAAAGTATCAAGCACCTGTCTGAATAATCATAATTTATGAAAGTTGGTTTCTCAAGTGAACATGGTTTTCTACTTTTAGATGTCAGCTGGTTTGGCTCATAACTGTACAAATGATTCCCCTCACGACAGCCATGCACTGGTATGCATCAGAAGTCCTGAGGACCACCACCAGAGTCCAAAAAGGATGAGCAGCGAAGGGCTGAGATTTAATAAAGTCGTTTTTACTGCTTCGTTAAGGACAAGTGAACCCACATTTTCCCTTTCCTGTTTTAACTCTGAGTGCATGGCATGGCGAGAACCAGAGCGCCATTTGCAGCTCTGATCTGGGCCGCAAGGCTCAGCAACCTTGCCCACCATCGCCTTTTCACGCTCCAAACAGGCCTGGTGTAAACTGTGTTAGCCTGATAGGCCTTTTTAAGAGTCTCTAGAATCCTTTCTAGGATGTATAAAACATCAGTTTCTGTAATATGAGCATAAATACTAATATTAAATAAACTCCTGCATCTTAGTTTGGACCTGAAACAGTCACCAGATGACGCACAAATTTCACCACAAAATAAGCAGCAAATTATTATTTTTTTTACCTAAAGTGGGAACCTCGCAATCTTTACTCTCCTTAGTATTCCTTTTAACATATTTTATCAACCAGTTGAAAATGTGAACATCGCAGTGAACGGAAATGTCCACCTCCTCCCAGCGCTGGGCGTCCATAGACAGATACTCAGCGAAGTACTTCATCTCTGATATCAGAAGATCCCGTGGGCAGACAAAGTCTTCCTTCAAGCTCTTTGCTTCATCACACACGTGGATCACCATGTTTGGCCTTCATGAGAGAACGTTGCACAGAAATGAGACTGTTAGAACCTGACAAGAGGCAAGAGCACTGACATTTAGTACAGGTTAGACCACAAAGGGATTTGAAGACTTGGGCCACAAAAGTCTATTTAACAGGGTTTGACATTCAGGATTTCTCCTTTCTTGTCTATCTGATTGATTATACCTCAGATTGTGGTTAATTTTAGCAAGCTATCTACTTAATAAATAAATTAAAAAATATTGTTACTAAAGGACTAATTGTTTAGACAGCTTAAATTTTATTGTTCAAGTTTTAATTCCCATAGAGTGGGTAAATAATAGACTTTGATTCTTGTGTAATGACTAACATCTTTACACCTTTGAAAAAGAAAAAAATATCTAAAATGATTCAAATTTAAATCAAAATCACTTAGCTACTTTTAGCATCAGAAAGTTTGGGTCAAGGCATTCATGAAATGTATATTAATGAGTACAGATTTAGTAAGTTTAGATAACACATCTGAAGGTTTGCTTCAAAAATTAGATGCTCCTTGAGTTTACCTTCTTTAAAAGTGATCTGTTTTTCTAGGCATGGCAACTCATGTGCATGGTCATAGGCATGGGAGTCTGAAGTGATAGATCCCATGAGCTGGAAGCCAGTCTGAATTATACAGTGAGTACCAGGCCAGTCTGGGGTACAGAGTGACACCCTGTGTCACAATGCAAAAGTCAACTAAAAGAGAAAAAAGTAGAGGCTGGGCTATAGCTCAGCTGGGAAAGTACATGGAACTCAATTCCTAGGGCCCACTTTAAAAAGCACAATGCGGGGCTGGAGAGATGGCTCAGTGGTAAAGAGCACTGACTGTTCTTCCAAAGATTATGAGTTCAAATCCCAGCAACCACATGGTGGCTCACAACCACCTGTAATGAGATCTGACACCCTCTTCTGGGGTGTCTGAAGACAGCTACAGCATAATTACATATAATAAATAAATCTTTTAAAAAAAAGCACAATGCGATGACACACTTTGTAACTCCAGAGCTAGGGAGATCAGGACCTGGCCACATCCAGACGAGACAACTTCTGGAAAGTTCCAGGCCACAGAAAACCTGTCTCAAAAACAAAAACAAACAAACAAACAAACAAAAAAACCAAAAAAAAAAAAAAACCACCAGGAAAATTAGGAATGACAACCAAGGGTGTCTTCTGGTTTTCACATGTGCACTGTCACACACATAAATAAAAACAAACAAACAACAAGAACCTGATCCGCTGTCTTCATGTTTACAAAAAGGAAATAGGAAGAAATAAGTACTACAAATGTCAATTATTCTGTGCTTAATTCAATTTTACAAATTCCAAATACAAAATCAGTGTTTTACATACAATTGGGATATGAGAAAAAATATTCTAATCAAAACCAGGCCACCAAGCTGGTGCAGTGGAAAGGGCGCCACGCCTGATGGCCTCCCTCATCCGAATCCCTGGGAGTCAGTGGTGTGGGAGAAACGGATTCCTACCACCCCTGACCGCCATATTCACTACTATGGGGCACATCTCACAATGGCTTGCTCGAGGCCAGCCTGGGGACCTGCTTGGACTCTGACTCAGGATGAATCTTAAAGGGCTGTAGACACCGCTCAGGGGCTCAGCGCTTCCCTAGCATGCACTTAGGTTCGAGCCTCCGCCCCAGGAAGACAGGGCGGATGGGGGGCGGGGGGGGGTAGGGAGGAAGAAGAGTAACTAGGTAGATGAATTTTTCCATATGTGAACTTTATATTAATAAAGCTGTTATTATAAATCTACCAAAACTAGAGGTACAGGAAGGCTATTTTAGAGATGAGAAAAATGTTTTGAACATTCATTAGCGGATAGTTATATGGCGTACTGTTTGCCAAAACAAATAATCATTTATAGTGCATGCAACTTGCTCTATAAGAAATATACAAAACAATTCAAAATATCAAAAGCTGAAGCATACTGAAATATATTCCAATTTTAAATATTTGTATAGCAATTATATTAAAATAGTTCTAAAATAAACATCTAATCTCATTAATAAACTTCAAGAACTAATTACTTAAAAGATTTTTCTTTGAGCATTGAAATTTACTTTCCAATGTTGTGTTACTAGATGTTATTTCTATTTTTTAAATGTTAATTAATTTATTGAAAACCCCCCAAAATATATAAATAACCCAAGCAAGTATTGTGTGAGGTATTATTTTTGTTGTTCACGCATAGATGATTCTGACTCCAGTGCTTCAGCAGCTGCGTAACGTGAACCCTACAGTCTGGTAACTGACATACATTAGCAGCAACCGCGGACTTGCACAGTTAGAGGGAATTATCAGTATTAAATCTCATCCAACAAACAACTAGCCTCCTACCCTTCAGATTCTCCAGTCTCTTCTCCAGCATTACGCACAGTACAGTTCTCACTTTCTGAAGAGCAATTCCTTGTGGTGGCTATATTATGTCTTCCTTAAATATAGAAAAGACACATGCAAAAAGGGGGGGTAGGTTAGCAGTTCTAGCCGAGAATGGGTTTGACTTATGGCAAGGTAACAAGGTAAATATAGTTTCCAAGGCAGTAAACAAGGCAGAAGAAACATCGAAAATGAATCATAAACTGCTAATGTTATAGTGAACATTTTCAAAAGATTGTGATGTAGTATTCCAAACTAAGTCGAGGGTTCAAAAGCACAGCACAGCTTCTTCCTCCCGCAGTAAATGTCTATTTCAATATTCTGACAGCTGCTGAACTGAAAATGACTCATTCTGTGGACTTCTAAAGCCTGTGGCTTCCAAACGTAATTCCAGAGAACACCTCTGCAACCTTGCTACCGTGACACTTGAATTCTGTTAAGTGCGTAAGACTGGTTGTAGGAGGAAGGTGATGGAAGAGATGAGCAGATTCTCCACTGGTTTTGCTTTGTTTTGAAGTGGTCTGGCCTGGTAGCATATTCCTATAATCCCAGCAGTTGGGAAGCAGTGGTAGGTGGAGCTCACTGAGTTCTAGACCAGCTTGATTTATATAGTAAGTTTGGGGACAGCTAAGGCTACATAGAGAGATCCTATCTCAAAACAAACAACAACCAACCAAACAAAATAAAATTTTAAAGCGGCTATGGTGGTACATGTTTTTATCCTAGCACTCAAGATTATCCTCAGCTACATAACAGGTTTGAGGTTAGCCTGGGCTACATGGAACTTTGTCTCACACACACACACACACACACACGTAAAAGTAAAAAACAGGTCTGAGTACAGCTGAACTTACAAACTGACTCTGATTTAGTTCTAGGAGAAGAAAAAGTCTACTATTCTTTTAGGTGGAAAAATACAAATAAACAATGAACAAGAAGGAATATAAATTTGCTACAAAACATGATGTTAAATTCATTTCAAATAAATGAAGACTAGGAATATAGTTCAGTGGTAAAGACTTATCTAGCATGAGTGAGGCTATCCCTAGCACTGTGTAAGCTGGGCGTGGGTGTGGTGATACAAGCACCTCTCAGTACTTGGGAGATAGGAGGCAAGAAACTCAGAAGTTCAAGGCCATTCTCAACTATGTTGTGAGTTCAAGTTCAGCCTGGGATACATGACAACCTTTCTCAAAAAACAAAATTACAGCAAATAAACATACGTGGAGAACTAGGATGACAAACTGAAGTAAATGATGTTGGTTATGGTTAAAATTTAGTTATGGAAATATCACTTAACCTATATACTTAAAGTTAAGGTTTTTGAACAACAACAAAGACAATGGGAATTTGTAACATTCACAAAGATAAAATACTGACAGATTTTTTTTTTTTTTTACACAAGTGTTTGAATAAGCCTCTAAATAAAGGAAGGAAGGTTGACTAGACCTTACAAAATGTGGACTTTTTATAAGGACAAGCACTGCATTGTATTTTATAACCTCACCTGCTTTAGAAACTGTGTCCTGATCAACAGGAGTCTCTTGAAAATCTCCTTGTGTGTCCAGAAGTGAAGACTTAATGTATGTGGCTAAGGTTTCAACAGGACCCTCTCCAGCAGCCATTAGAGGGTTATACTGGTTGTCAACAGGTGAACTTCCGCAGCTCTTCAGCTCATCAAACCTCTTCACACACTGCAATCATATAAGATGGCAAAAACGCAGGTGAGATAAGAACAACAACAGGGTTGGAGAGATGGCTCAGCGGTTAAGAGCACAGTCTGCTCTTCCGAAGGTCCTGAGTTCAAATCCCAGCAACAACATGGTGGCTCGCAACCATCTATAATGAGATCTGATGCCCTCTTCTGGTGTGTCTGAAGACAGCTACAGTGTACCTACACATAATAATAATAATAATAATAATAATAATAATAATAATAATAATGATGATGATGATGATGATGATAATAATAATAATAATATAAATCTTTAAAAAAAACAACAGCCGGGCGGTGGTGGCGCACCCCTGTAATCCCAGCACTTGGGAGGCAGAGGCAGGCAGATTTCTGAGTTCGAGGCCAGCCTGGTCTACAGAGTGAGTTCCAGGACAGCCGGAGCTACACAGAGAAACCCTGTCTCGAAAAACAAAAAAAAAAAAAAAAAAAAAAAACAAAACAAAAAACAAAAAAAACCAAAAAACAACAAAAAACAACAACCAAACAACCAAACAAAACCATTTTGTATATAAAAAAAAATGCATCATTGGTACTTCCTGTGCTAATCAAAAAATGTGAAAAGCACATAATGATTTTATACAAGCTCACTATCTTAATACATTTATTATCCTCGAGTAATATTATAGGAGCAACCACTGAGTAACCATGAATGACAATCTGTAGCCGTCTAGCAGCCATGGATAAACTGGGTACCTGAAAGGGGGGCTGGAAATGAAAAAGGACATGGGGTAGAGCGGGCGAGAGAAGGGTGAAGCCAGGACAAAGGGTTCTGATGGAGGCTCAAAGTCTAATATTCAGCACTGTATTTATACTGGGAGAGTCCACAGACCCACCCTTTGTCTCAGCTGGATTATGTTGCAAAGCAAGCTCAGCGGGCAGTCTGCTCCCGTAGGAAAGTGCAGGTGTGGCAAGGCCGAAGACTCCACACAGGTCTGCAGAAGACCAACTGTGGCAAACATTTAAAATCTATTTAGCCTACTCAAGGCTGGGGGAAGGGCACAATCTTCAGTCAATAAAATTTAATGATATATTGTTGAGTGACCTAACTAATAGTAGAGAAGATCTATTTATTCATAGTTTTGGATAATCAACTTCAATATCATTAAGGTTATATGACTATATAAGGCAAAGTAAAAATAATGGAAAAAGACATTTTTGACTTCTATTTTAACATACTTCATTTTTAAATTATTTTAGATTTATTTATTTTACTTAAAATCTGCAAGTGTTTTGCCTGATGTATGTAGTAAAAAAGTAAATGCCTGATGCCCACAGAAGCCAGGAGAAGGAAGGGGCTGCATCCCTGGCAGTGGGATAGTAGGTGGTTAGGAGCCTCTGTATGAGTGTTGTAACTGAGCCATGAAAGAGCTCTCCAGTACCTAAAGATACTCCTCTATATTTTTTTGTTGGGAGAACATGAACAAAATTTGTATATTTTAATATGTAAAATTCTTAATTTTTTTCTCAGAGTAGAAGTTGTTTTTAAAATGTGTTAACTCAGGGCTAGAGAGACAGCTAAGTGTCTAAGATCACTGGGTTCTCTTTCAAAAAACCCAGGTTCAATTCCCAGAGCCACAAAGCAGCTCACAACATGTCAATTCCAGTCCCTGCATATCTCAGGCTGTTGTTGTATATCTCAGTCCTTCTACTGCATATCTCAGGCTGTTGTTGTACTGAGGATTGATCCAGGGCCTCAGACAGACTAGGGAAGCACTCTACCTATGAAGATGCCAAAGTTGCCAAGGAGGCCACAGAAGGAAGCAAAACTGATGGAAATAAAACTATCTTGGACTAGACCATGCCTATTGGTGAAGGTATCATCACAGGTCTCAGGTGAGGCCACAGAGTTTTCCTAGAAGGCAGGAGTGACAGGTTACAAAGAAATAAGTCTGACTCCCCCCCCCCTTCTGTCCTTGTCTACCCTCTTTCATTTGAAACAAATGTTTTCACTGTCCCATTATCTAATGGCAGAGCGTCCTGAGGCCATTTCAAGACAGTGGTCCTGTGGCCTACTTGGAGTCCATCTAGGTAATATGCTAACACAGACCTACCCTGCTAGGTTTGACTTGATATTCATATACACTTTCTAAGGAGATAAATGATAGAGATGGCCTTTCTTGTTACATTTTAAGTTCATATTTGAATTCTTTCTGTTTTATCTCATGCACAAAAACCATTTTTTTTTACACAAATATTTTTTTGTTGGTTTTTGTCTGTGTCTGGACTGTAAAAGATGAAATGTTTTACCATGATTTTTTACTTCAGTGACATTAAGACAAATTAGAAGTCCTAAACTGAAGAAATAAAACAGAATAAGAAGCCAGGCGGTGGTGGTGCACACCTTTAATCCCAGCACTTGGGAGGCAGAGGCAGGTGAATCTCTGAGTTTGAGGCCAGCCTGGTCTACAGAGTGAGTTCCAGGACAGCCAGGGCTACACAGAGAAACCCTGTCTTGAAAAACCAAGAAACCAAAAAAAAAAAAAAAAAAAAAAAAGGAAACAAACAAACAAAAAAACCCAAAAACCAAAAACCAAAACAGAACAAGAAAACTCAACACTTAGAGTAAATAAGTAAAAATGAAACCATCAGTGGAATTATTGGATACTGTAATCCCAGTACTTCAGAGGCTGAGGCAGGAGGATCTTTATGAGTTCCAGGCCAGCCTGGACTACATAGTGAGTTTCAGGTATAGTGGAGTACTCCTATAATCCCAACATTTTGGCGGTTAAGGTAGAAGATACTGCACCCTGAGTTATGTTGTAAATTTCATATAAAAAAACCACAAAAATCAGGGGCTGGAGAGATGGCTTAGTGTTTAAAAGCACTGGCTGCTTTTCCATAGGATCCAGGTTCAATTCCTGACACCCACATGGCAACTCACCAATGTCTGTAACTCCAGTTCTAGGGGAGTCTGACACCCTCACACTAATGCATATAAAATAGAATTAAACAAATTATATGTTCATCACAACAGAATGATGGTGGTGCATGCCTTTAATCCCAGTGCTGGGGAGGCAGAGGCAAGATGATCTGAGTTCAAGGCCAGAGTATGTTCTTATATTATTTGTGTGTTTATTTATAAAAACATTTATTTATTTATTTATTTATTTATTTATTTATTCATTCATTCATTGACTGAGACAGTAAATTTACTGAGACTGTGTAGCCCTGGCTATCCTAGAATTTGCTCTGTACACCAGGCTGGCCTCAAACTCCTGAGTGTTAGGATTATATTAATGTTCCAGAGGATATAATGCCCTATTCTAGTCTACTTTAGCACTATATGAATGTGGTGCACAGAAATCAGTGAAATCAAAACACTCACACACAAAATAAGATATAATTTTTTCACTTAGATGTTTCAATCTCATGGGGGTGGGGTGGGGGTGGCGGGAGGGTCTGTTTTACTGTGCTATTGTTGCAGTATGTATTTTAGGAGGGATCAGGGATTGTTACTCACTTCTTTGGGTGTTAATCCAGGCACAAGCCTTGCCACAGTTTCCCAGTTGATGGTTTGAGGGATTCCAATCAATGGATAAAGGATCATATCCAATACCATTTGGTTATTATTATTCAGGAAATTATTGTTTTCTGGATATCCACGACTCATCTTTAGAGCTAGAAATAGGGAAAACACACAGTATTATTACGTCTGAAATTCAGATATTTTCAGAACATTGTGGACTAGTTATAGTCCATTCCTAAAAGTTACCTGTCACTATATAAAGAAAAAATAAAATTGACATAAAGCAAACACCAAATACTCATCTAAAATCTCTTCAAACATTAAAGCTTTGAATATTATGACTTGAGAGATAGGTAAATATAAGAATGGACAGATGAATTAAATATGCAGTAAAAAGGCAGAATCTTTTGTTTGTTTCAAGACAGGGTTTCTCTGTGTAGCCCTGGCTATCCTGGAACTCACTTTGTAGACCTGGCTGGCCTCAAACTCAGAGATTCACCTGCCTCTGCCTCCTGAGTGCTGGGATTAAAGGTGTGTACACCAGCACCATCTGGCTTGAAAGTCAGAATCTTAGTGATAAACTCCAGGTGACAGGCATTTGGGTTTTTATTACAAAAAAAACCAACCAAACAAAAAACAAAAAACCTTTGTCTCTGCCATATGTTAAATTTTTTCCAAGTGAAATGTTCAGGAAAAGTTGAGTATACTTTATTTTCCTAAAAAGTCACTAAGCATGCAGTTTATATACAGACTATTCATAGATAATATAATCAAACCATGAAGAAACCAAAATATGAAGCTTGCTGCAAGTATTATAATTTCTTTGTTTTTTCCTTGAGTGACTATTCATGGCACAAATAATGCAACATGGCTGAGCATACTGAACTTGCAGACATAATAAAATGAAATAGCCTAGCAACTTAACATAGCAGTTAATATAGCTGTGGTCATTATAATGATGTCGACCTATTATACTGCTGATATTTCTGTATGTTTGAAACAACTTCTCTCTGGAAAGTTCTTTTTCAACACTATCTTCTGAAGCAATAGGAAACTGACCCGGCTGGTGTGGCAGGAAAGGTAAAGGCCAAATGGAGGCAGCCGTGGAGAGGCAGAGAGCCTGTGATCACTATGAAGGCAGAGCTTGTCTGGATTTTACAACATAAGGACACAGGTTTGGAGGAGTCAAGTACTTTGCACAATGCCATAGATAAATGTCCACATTTCAATCTACTCTCTAAGGACAGGTAGAGAGGTGGGGACGGAAAGGACAGACTAAAAGACTACACAGCCAGCTATGTTTCAATGACACAACCCCGAAAGCTCTGGCCCGTGAGGTGGGCTGGGGAGATTATAAAAAGAAAGAAAAGAAAAACAAACTGCCTGCCCAAAGCTAAAATATTCCAGGAAGCTCTTGATATCAATGCATTAAGACACACTACTATACCCATACATTTACAAATATTGCATTATGTGTCAGGCTCTGCAGCTGAAGTTGGAACACAGAATTACAGAAGAAAACGCTGGTGAAAGTTTATGGCTACTTGTGTTTTTATAGAGTAGCTGTCATTAGTTTCTAGCTTAGGAATACCACTTGACACTATGAGCTGCTCTGTGGAAAAGTGTGGCATAATATAGGGCCAAGATGACTAACCAACCAAGAGCAGTGTGCCCAGAGTCGGGAGGGCCGGTATGAGTGTTAGCATCATCATAAGCCACATTAAAAGCCTATGTTAGACAGTACAGAGAGAACAAAAAGGATCACCTTGCGAAGGTTCTCCGAAGATAATAAAAGCACCTCCCAAATGAGATGGTATGTAAAGATAAAAGATACCTCCTAGGATTGTGACATTTGAAATAGCACAGTAGAAACGTAGAAGCAGTCATTAGCACTAGGTGGTTGTTTATATAAACACTGTCATAGGGCATCAAATAGTAGCTAAAACAACACAATCCTATGTGTTTGCATAAACATTAAAAACAACAGTTAAGAGCACTTGATGTTATCATGCAGGACCTGGGTTTGGGTCCCAGTAATCAAGTGGTTTCTTACAATTGTTTATAACTCCAGTTACAGGGCTATAATGCCCTCTTCTGGCCTTCATGGGCACTAGACATATATATATATTGGTGCATACAGATACATGCAAGCAAGCAAACACACAGGCACACATAAAATAAAAATGAATAAATCTAAAACACAAAAGAAACACAAAACACATTAAGCATTGTAAAATCATAGCTTTCTGAGATGTACCTTACTGAAGGCCCAGTACAGTGTACCAGTTACAAGTACAGATTCTGAAGTCAAACTGTCCAATTTTATATCTTGGTTCTACCTTTAAGATATTATCTAGTTCAGATAATCCGTGTCTCAGTTTCCTCATCTGCAAAACAAAGGTTAAACTGTAGGTGCTCTGTCTTTCTGTGCTCTTGGTGGGAAGAATCACCTGACCCAGTGCATTTCTGAGATCCTGAAAGAGATTCATAAAGATAACAAAACATGGCATGAAGTATGCTGCTGATAAAAGGAGTACAACAGGCCATGAACACTTACCATTTCTAGCAGTGCAATCTTAGGCTTGCTATGAGGAAAACAATAACTACTCTAAGATTACTGTGAGAATTAAACAATACCATAAAGTACCCAGCACAGTGTCTGCATACAAAATATGCACCATACTTTATTACGGCAATTGTTTTTCCTGATCCTATTTTGGCTGCTACTGACATGAATGCTCAAGAATACGTTGACTCCCTTAGGAAGCACTGCCCAGAATAGAATTTCAATTTTATCCACCCAGGGTAGGTCTTGCTTTGTAGCCCAGGCTGGCTTCTAACTCATGATCCTCCTGCCTCAGAACACAGGGATTACAGGTGTGTACCGGCATACTCAGCTCTTAGGCTGTGATTTTTGTCTTTGATTCCTCAAAAGAACAACCAGCAAAACAGATAGTGCCAAAAAAGTTTGTGAACTTAATAAAGTCTCAAAGCCTGAAAGAAACAATGTAGTTTTTGGAACCCACTCCAAGCTGAAGATTCATAATTTATAATGAATATTTAAGTACACGTTTTTTTTTTTCTTAAAAATAAATGTGGAATTTTCAGTGAACAAAATATTGTTCTCTACTTACATGGGTAATGTGTGCATGTCTTTTTCTTAAGGGCGATTTGGAAAGAGGTGTTTAACTATAACTTGTCGGGACTTTAGGAGACATTTAGGGTGGGAATGGAGATCTGAGGACCTGGCTTTGACAACTAGAACTGGAAAAGAGAAAAGGCAAGAACACAGTCTAAAGTAGAATTCAAGACAAAGACCCTTTGTGTGTTGCTTTTTGATTTTAACTTCCAGAAAATTTAATTAAAATTTCTTTTTTGGTGGTGGTGGTGGCACTGCGTACTCTACAAATGAGCTAAATCCCTAGCACTTAATTAAAATTACAAAAAAGTTGTCTCCATCAAATTCTTAAAAACTTGTATATTTCAAATACAATACTCATTTATTCATGATTATGGACGATTTAAATAATTTGGGTGTGAATTTATTTTCTGCTGACACAACTGAATCCTTCCAATTAAGGGAAAAAACTATTGTGTATTCTAGTTGAACTAATCTAAGAGAACGTTTTCTTTAGGGTCTGAATAACTTACAGTCTTAGAACAGCTGGCACATGCACCTCATTCTGGAGAATGGTATAAACATATAAAAAATCTATGACCAAAAGAAAATATCCAAAACTCAAAGTTATCCTCTCATGCATGATACCATATTTTAAAAGCGTTTGAGGCATAACATATTTGGTAAATAAATAACATTATTCACCAAAATCTAAAAATTCTATTGTTTAACATATTAATTAACACCTTTAAAGACCATAACCTATTTCCTTATTTTGGCTTATTCATGTGGACAAGCGCATGCTTTTCATTTTTCAATGAAAAGGGAGACGCTGATTTTTCCCTAGGCAGAGGCGGGAGTGGAAGGAGGGGGTCACTGGGACAGGTGGAAGGCCTCTGGCACAGCACAGGAGGCTGCTGCTCCCGATCTACGGCAGACGTCCCGACTCTCATCACACATGTGGCCCAGGCGGTTGGCTCTGACTCTGAAGGACGCGACATCAGTGCCCACCCGGGGAAGGAGCCCTTCCAAGCCCGGGTCCGAGGCTCCCTGCGCCGCGCGTCCTCGGGACCGGGGTTCCGCGGCGTGGGCGCCGACTCGAGGCGCGGGCTGGAGAGGAGCAGACAAAGGCGTCGGAAAGCAGCCTGGCGGGGACGGCGAGGGTCGGAGACTGGCGGCCGAAGCTGGGCTCCGTCACCAGGAGCGCAGGCGGAGCGGCGGCGGGACCGGGCGGCTGGCTGCGCCCGGGCGTCCCCGGGCTTCCGGGCAGCGGGGCCCCGCACGGCCCGCCCACCTGCTCACTCGCCTGCCGGCCGGCCCGCCGGAACGGGCAGCGGCGCTCCCGGCCCTCGCCCCACTTCCAGCTCCCGGTTGGATGCCCCAGCCTCTCAGCGGCGTTCTCACCTCCACAGGGCCGCGGCGGCCCTCACCGCGCCGGTGTCACCTGCAGCGGCCGGCACCGCCCGCGCTCGCGCCCAGAACGGCGCGACCCGGCGCACACGCCAGGCTGAGGTAGCCTCACCAGCCGCGGCCGCACCCGCCTGCGCCCGCTAGCTGGCCGCGCTGCAGGAGCGCCGAGGGGCGGGGCCCGGCCGACGCGGCCCGGCCAATCGTAAGCTAGCGTCGCAGCAGAGCGTCCAATGAGCGCCGAGCTCCTGCGGTGGGCGAGTGCGAGCGGAGCCAGAGGGCAGCCCACTGCTTCCCGGAGCCTGCTCTTCACCCTGCCCTCTCTGGCTTTTCCTCCCCCGCCTGTCGCAGTGCAGCGTCCCCACCCTCTCAGCGTCCTGTCTCTTAGCAACTGGATCCTCAGCGCACGATCTTGAACAGCTGAAGCGGAGTGCACAAGAAGGGATACGCGGGAGATACAGGGAGCTCGAATTAAAAGAATAAGTCTTTCCCTGCCACTCATTTTGCTATAAGCAGCTTAGGTACAACAGAAAAATTATATGCTCTGATGGGGCGTTGGCTGGCAGTTAGAAACACTGTAAACTGAAAAGCTGGTGACTTCTCAGATATAGTGTGGAAAACTTGGAAGGCTAGTTGATGTCCAGACTTAGAGCACCGATGGATGTGGATTAGAGGCCAGAATGTGAGTTTGCGATAGCAATCACTCCTTGATTCAACTAAAACAGTGTCCACTAATAAACCTGTCTGCAAGCACGCACACACACACGCACACACACACACACACACACACACAGAGAGAGAGAGAGAGAGAGAGAGAGAGAGAGAGAGCGAGAGAGCAGTTTATTCAGTATAAGCTGTATATCAAAAAGAATATAAGTAAGTCTCAAGGTTATGGTTTCAATCAAATCTTCATTTCTTTTTTGTTTCCCAGAGGAAGCTGGAAGGTTTTCTTCTCTTCGATCGCTTTATCTGCCAAGGCTTTCCTCCTTCCACTCAAATGTCTCTCCCCTCCCACTTTGGGGAGGTGATCTCAATGTGCAGGTAGAGTCCAAAGTGGGCCCAAGGAAAGAGGCTTCCACAGTTGGTAATGGGCCTCAGGCTTCAGCGAAGCTCTGAGCAGCACAGTAAGAGAAGCCCTGGGCTCATTTCGCAGACTCCGGCTTCCTGCAGGGAGCCAGTGGTCTCCATCTTGCACTTCGGAAAACACAGTGCTCATTTCAGCTTGAACGTCAGTGGCTGCACATCTAGCTTTCGACCTCCAAGTCATCTGCAGCAGGTAAGCCACAGTTGCTGATTTATGAACGCTTCATGACACCCAGGTCTTTGTAACCAGACTTGTGAAGGGCTCATTTGTCAAGTTAATGCATGAAGTAAAGGAAGCCTACCATCTATGGAACATTTAAAAATATATGCCAGGTATGCATCTATTATCTACCTTAATCAGCATGGCAATATACAGTTATTCTTTTTTAAATAATAAAATAAAACAAAAACTAACACACCAGAATTGGACAAACAGAAGAAAGAGTCAAGAGAAGGCACAAGAAACAGAGACCCCCTTGTCCACACACAGCAATCCCACAGAAACACCAGCTGGATGCCGTACGATGTGTGCAGAGGGCCTGGGCCGCCCTGTGCGCGCTGCTCCAGTCTCTGCCTGTGCCTGTGTGCTTTGGTCACGCTGGTTTAGAGGCCTTGTGTTCTGGGAGCCCTCCGTCCCCTCTTCCACTCTCCCCTCGCCCACGGCTGCCCTGCCTTCTGAGGGGGTTGATGGAGACATAGCATTTAGGGCTGAGTGTTCCAAGGCTGCGCTCTCCCTCTCCCTCTCCCCCTCTCCTCTCCTCCTTCTCCCCCTTCCCTCTCCTCCCTCCCTGTCTCTCCCTCCCCTTCTCCCCTCTTCCCCCTTCCCTTCCTTCTCCCCCTTCCCTCTCCTCCCTCCCTCCCTGTCTCTCCCTCCCCTTCTCCCCTCTTCCCCCTTCCCTTCCCCTCCCCCTCCCCCTGCACACTGTCTGGCTGTGGATCTCTGAATTTGTTCCCATCTGCTGCCGGGTCAAGCCTCTCTGATGGTTGAACAAGACACTCATCTATGAGTACATCAGAATGGCGTTAGAAGTCATTTGATTGTGACTTTCAAACTTTTCTTTTTATAAAGTAGCTCACTCTTTTCTCCTTCCCTTCTTTCCTTCCTTCCTTCCTTCCTCCCTCCCTCCCTCCCTCCCTCCCTCCCTCCCTCCCCCCCCCCTCTCTCTCTCTCTCTCTCTCTCTCTCCCTCTCTCTCTCTTGAACAGTAGTTAGTTTTGCCCTAGGTCCCTGGTCTCAGGATCTTGGTCAACTAAGCAGTGTGGGGTATGAGTTTTGTCTTGTAGAGTGGGTGTCAAGGCAAATCAGACCCTGGATGACTACTCCCACAAGCTTTGTGCCACCATTAAAATAGAAAATCTCTTGGGCAGGGCACCATTGTCAATCAGAGGGTTTGTGGCTGAGTTGGTGTTTATGATTCTCTTTTGGTAGCATGGAGAGTACCTTTCTGTACCAAAGAAACTAGCACATGGGGGTAAAGGCTCTACTCTGCAGGCACCAGCGTGACTTCTCCATCTTCAATGAGCGGTGTAGGTATTGTCTTCAATAGTAGGGCCTTGCAGTCAGTTTGTAGAGTCTTGACAACAGCCTGGGTTGTTTGGGGATTCTCATGGGACCCGTTTGTCCAACAACTCAATCCCAGGACTGGAAGCTTCTCTTGGTGACAGAGATGGTCGGTTGGGACTCTGCCTCCTATCACGTGGCAGTCTCATGTAGATCACCTTCATGTATGCGTGTATCTTAGGAAGTTCTATGCATGCGTGTATCTTAGGAAGTTCTATGCATGCGTGTATCTTAGGAAGTTCTATGCATGCGTGTATCTTAGGAAGTTCTATGCATGCGTGTATCTTAGGAAGTTCTATGCATGCGTGTATCTTAGGAAGTTCTATGTATGTGTGTATCTTAGGAAGTTCTATGCATGCATGTATCTTAGGAAGTTCTATGTATGTGTGTATCTTAGGAAATTCTATGTATGCGTATATCTTAGGAAGTTCTATGTATGCATATATCTTAGGAAGTTCTATGTATGTGTGTATCTTAGGAAGTTCTATGTATGTGTATATCTTAGGAAGTTCTATGTATGTGTGTATCTTAGGAAGTTCTATGCATGCATGTATCTTAGGAAGTTCTATGCATGCATGTATCTTAGGAAGTTCTATGCATGCGTGTATCTTAGGAAGTTCTATGCATGCGTGTATCTTAGGAAGTTCTATGTATGTGTGTATCTTAGGAAGTTCTATGCATGCGTGTATCTTAGGAAGTTCTATGTATGTGTGTATCTTAGGAAGTTCTATGCATGCATGTATCTTAGGAAGTTCTATGTATGCGTGTATCTTAGGAAGTTCTATGTATGCGTGTATCTTAGGAAGTTCTATGTATGCGTGTATCTTAGGAAGTTCTATGTATGTGTGTATCTTAGGAAGTTCTATGTATTAGGTGTCCTACTTCTCAAATGGCCCTTAATTTTGGCTGTCTCTCTTGGTGTTCCTTCCCCTGTCCCCTCTCCCCTTACCTTTCCCACCAGAGCCTCCTGTTCCAGCCCCCACTCATCCATCCATAACTATCTATTCTGTTTCCCTTTCCTAATAATCCATATGTCCCTCCCTTATTCTATACCTAACCTCTGTGACCTATGGATTCTAGCTGGGTTATCAATGACTTAACAGCTAATATCCACATATACATGAATACACTCTCCTGGCCTTTCTGGATAGCGGATACTCACCTGGGGTGATTTTTTTTAGTTGCACCCTTTTGCATGAACCTAGAAATTTATGATTTCATTTTTTAACGAGTAATATCTCATCACATAAATGTACAACACTTTCTTTATCCATTCTTCTGTTGGAGGACATCTAGGTTATTTCCAATTTTTTGCCTGTTATGAAGAGAGCAGCAATGAACATGTGATAGAATAAAGTGTACTTTGGGTATGTGCCAGTGCTGGCTAGTTGTATGTCAACTTGAGTCACTGGAGGAGAGGGATCCTCAATTGAGGAATGTCAGGTGCCATCATAGGGCAAACTAATAACTGGCAGGTGACCTTCCTGAGATGGTCTGCCTCAGATTCAAATAATCCACAACAGATTTGTTCCCATAGGCAAGACCCAGGGGAAAATCATTTTAGGAAAGATTCCTGCTATTAATATGCTTTTCCTATTATTATTAAACATATACAACAATTACTAGGTATTAGCCCACCCCTTTGAGCAGATCTCTGTGTGATGCTATGTAGACAAATAAATGACTTCTCAATTCTTTATGATGATCCTATAAGAACTCCTAAAATTATATCAGTATTTATTAAGCTGTTTATAGTGGGACTGCTGTCACAGTGGGGAGTATATAGTGGTGTATAGTGTTATAGCTGTTATTGTGTTATGTAATGGTATATAGTATTATAGCTGTTATAGTGGTATATAGTGTTATAGCTGTTATAGTGGTATATAGTGGTGTATAGTGGTATAGCTGTTATAGTGATATATAGTGGTATATTGAGAAGAACGCTGTGTGGTCGCTCTTTTCTGCTGGTCGGAGATAGTAGCGACAAGTGGTGACCCGTACGGGGAGTCGAACGTTCAGAACTCATTGCGGTCAGGGTGGCTAGCCGGTAAATTCCCAGGTAAGTGGGACAATTAAGGTTCTCGGTTTGAGACGATGAAGTTCTCAGTTTGAGACGATAAAGTTCTCGGTTTGAGACGATAAGGCTCCTGGTTTTGGGACAAATTGCACCAAGCACGATGCCAGGCCCTCGGTGATTTTTTGGGAGCGATAAAAGTCCTCAGGTAAGAGGTTATAAAGTCCTCGGTAAAGAGGCTAGAAAGGAAAAGTGAAAGTATGGGTAAGTCTACTTTGTATCCAATTTTTGTGGCTCTAAAGGAGCTATTAAAGTGAAAGAAATCAGAGTTGAGAAGGAGTAACTTGGAACGTTTCCTTATAGAGGTGGACCAAGTTGCTCAAGGGTTCAAGGGATGTTATAAAGCAGTTGAAAAGGGTCAAGAAGCCCTAGAACAAGATTTGTTAAGAAGAAAGGAACAGTGGAAAAATGAGAAAAGGAAAATGGATTTCAAAACTCTTCTGGGGACAAGGGGAAACATGGAGACGTCCTGTTTCCTCTATGGACCCCAATGGAGATAGTTTTAGTACTGGTATAAGTGTTCTTCCCTCTCTGTGTCTTGTTTGACTTTGGTGCACCAATTTGTCTACGTGTGTCTGTCTTGTTTTGTTGTCTGAATGACTGATGTTCTGTTTCATGTAAAAAAAAATGTTAAAAACTTTATTTGCTGGAGGGCCATCTCTTGATCCAGTGTCAGTTTACACAGCAGAGGCTGATTTAAGTTGCTCTGCATTTAGCTAGAAGTCAAGCACAGCTAAAGAAAAGTATCTTTTGAAAAGGGCCAGCAGTTGCTCAAGTTCTAGGACAAGTAGGCTGATGGTTATTTCTCCTTTTGGGTACAAAGTGCTTTTTCTCTTGAATTACAGCTAGAAAACAATTGTTTGGTTCAAATTTATAAGATTCATGTAGTTGTTTCATTTTTGGTTCTGATTGATCTTAAAGGTATAAATATGTTTTGCATGTTTTGACTATAGAGTATTGGCTTATAAGTTATTGGGCATGATTAAAAATTATTACATTGGTAACAAAAAGAAAGTTTAAAACTGGTAACTCAGGGTTGGAGTTATCTTAAACGATAACACTGGGCATGACCCAACCCAGGAAAAACAGGCCTTTAAAGATACTTCTAAATTGGCATAATGTTTTTTTTTTTTATTTTCTATATTCTATGTTTACATTCCAAAGGCTTTCCCCTTTCCCAGTTCCCACCCACCATAGTTCCCATAGTTCCTCTCCCCCCCAACTGTTCCCCAATCATTTGGCATAATGTTTTATGTAATTATCCTAGATATTAGACTTATAAGGGATGAGGTTTAAAACAATGTCTCTTTAATGAGGTATTATAAGTTGTATTGTCATGCATTCAAACATAAGAACTTGCAAACAAACTCTGTGGTGTGAAGTAATGGCACTTGAAAATTGGGTTTTGCTTTCCAAAGTTGTAGTTATGCTCTAATATTGCAAGAGAAAGAATTATGGTTAACAACTGCCAGTGTACCATTGACTGAATTGGAGTCTGATCTAAGGCTTACGATTCTTAACTCACTCATACTTTGTAATTAAGATTATTTCAAGAATGATAAAAGTTAAAAACAGCTGTGACCAGTATAAGCCTGTTGCCACTTTTCACAAGCTTTACTGGATATAATGGTAGAAGCAAAATTTAACTACCCAAGATTGAAAAGGAGATCTCAATGGGAATTTATTTGATATCAAACAGGTTCCTTTTGAACTGTTTCAAAAATTTGTTGATATGACTACTAAAAACAGCTAGTAGAATTTTTTCTGGGAACCTTCAAATTTCAGGTTCCTTTTATTATTCGACCCTCGTACAATGGGGTCCAGTTGTAGGCTACTGCCCTACAGAACAGGGAGATTGTATTAGCTTATACAATCAGGCGGCTGCATGGTTTGATCCAATAGTTGTTGGCCATTCTCCCAATAGCACTAATGCTACATGGATAACCGGAGGATGGCCCGTTGCGCCTGCTAGAGGGAATTATATTGTACCTCCTCAGCCAAAATGGTCTCCCTTTTGCAAGAGTCAGAGGTATCAGATCTTTCCCTCATGGACCGGGTGTCAATCACAGGGAGTGCGCTGGGCTGTGCGAGGATTCTTTACCTTTTCTCCCAATATGGGGAACCTATATAATGCAACCTTTCCAGGTTATAATTGGACATACCAAAATCCCACTCAAGCTGTTTTCCGCTAATCCCTTTGATATTTGGTTGTTATGCGGGGTAAATGGAAGCTGCACAGATATTTCCCCTTTAGCTATGTTGCAAGGGGGTAGTATAGGAAATGCATCTTTTGAATGGAATAGTAAATTACAAGCTTCAGGGAAGAATGTGTCATTTGCCCCTATTCTTGTGTGTGTGTGGCCACCATTTGTATTTGTGGTGTTTAATGATTCTGTAATTCCCCAGAATGGGACCCCACTTAATTGTGATCCTCACGTTTGTTTTTATGCTCTTTGTTGGAATGCCACTGAGCATCCCTTGGCCAGTGGAGGGTCCTTCTTCCTCATCCCTGGTTAGATATACCCTTGTTGCCATTGGGGCTACTACTGCTGCTGTTGCATTGAGCTCTAATGTGGCTATGTGCAGGCCAATGTGAATGCCCACCTAAAAGGTGGCATAATGATCCTTAATCAAAGAATTGATTTGGTGCAGGAACAAGTTGATACCCTTCGGCAGGTTGTTCAGTTAATGTATGAATAGCGATACACGAGGCTATGTATTACCTCAGTGCCCTATCAGAATTTTACCCATGCTGCTAATTTGTCAAAGAGCTTGTCTAGTCATCTTGCAGGGAACTGGTCCGGAGAATTTGATCATCCGCTACAAGAATTGAGGACTGCCATCGTCCATGTGAACTCTACCCAAGTAGATGTGTCCTTCGCTGCCGGATTGGGAACCTGGATTGTCAATGCTATGAATCACCTTAAGGAGTGGGCGGGAATTGGAGCTTTGGGAATTTTGCTCATTCTTGTCAGTATTGTTACGCTTTGCTGTATCTGTAAGATGTGCATGAAAGACGCCATGATCGTGCAAGCTTTTGTGGCGCTGGAGGCAGGGCAATCTCCTCAGGCTTGGTTGATGATCTTAAAAGAATAATCCCCAGGCCCAATACCCCTTGCTCTGCAGCTAGCACCCAGGATCCTTGCGGCTGCGGTGATCGCTCGATGACGGGATTATTGTGAGTCCTCTTACCAGAGGCCCACTGCCTTTTGGGGAATACCACCGGTAATCCAGTGCCCCAGGGTAGTGCTGGAGGGGATGCCACTCACATAGCCTAAGACAGAGGCACCGCCCCCATGAGAGAACTTCTTTGTTATGAAGGGGTTACCACTCTCATGGTGCAAGGTTTTATTATCGTCCCTGAGCGCTATTAGAGTGGCCTTCTCGAGGACGGGCAACTTCCCTTCCCCTGACCAACCTAAGACACGGAGCCTTGAGGACGACAAGGTAATCCAACGACGGGTAAGGAAGGGGCTTGAAGGGTCGATCCTAAGACAGAGATGGCTACCTATGCTGGAGAGATGGCTCAGTGGTTAAGAGTGCCAGCTGCTCTTCCAGAGGACCTGAATTCGATTCCCAGCACCCATGTAGTGGCTCACAACCACATGTAACTTCAGTCCCAGGAGCTCTGCTGTACCCTTCTGACTTTGGTGGGCACTAAGCATGCACATGGTGCAGACATACATGAAGGCAAAACACTCATGTAATAAAATGTCAAAAGTAAGACAGAAAGATAATGTTCAGTGCTTGGCGAGTAACATGAGCAGCCTTTAGTCTTTTCAACAACCCACACAGTATGATTTCTATACCACTTTATAGACGAGGAAAGTGGGATTCAGAGGGTAAATTCTACAAAAATGGCAAAGTTGGAGCTCAAATTCTGCTCTTGAAATATTCTTCTCTTGAAAATGTGATTAATAGACAAAGTAAACAAACAACAACCACAGACTCCTCGGCTGGATATTCATAACTTTTATTAATTTATCAAATATTTTAATCTTCTCATCTTCCATTCCCTCCCAAACCAAGATATTGGTCCATTTGAACATATGAAATGATATATAATTTCAAATTAAGGACTAGTTATTAGAAATTAAACATTTATAGTACTTAAAAACTCAGAAGGAATATTTGTTGGCTGTTTGTATTAGCAATGTACTATGCAGGCAAGGATGATCTTGAGCTTCTAATCCTTCTGCCTCTCACTTCTGCGTGTTGGGATTATAGACAGGTATGACAATCTACAATTTATACAGTGCTGCGGCACGTTGAGCCTGGGGCTTTGTGAGTGCTTGGTAAGATCTGACAACTGAGCTCCCTCTCCATCTCTGCTCTTTTCTTTCAAATGTGTGTGTGCACGTACACGTGTCTCTTTCTCTGTGTCTGAGTGCACACATGGCCCATGTATGGCTGTCAGGGGACAACCTATATAGGTTCTGGGGACTGAATAAGATCACACAGTTTGTATCAAAAGTGCCTTTACCTCTGAACTATCTCACTACCCCCAACTGCTTCTTGTGTTTTCAAAGTTTGTGTTTTCTCATACAAATGGAAAAACAAATACTATTTAATACAATGATAGAGGTGTGTCTTTCCAAGGAATTTGTGAGTTAGTTGCTATGTATCTATCACACATGGCTGACTAATTTTCAAGGATTTAAAAGAACATTACTATAGATTGTAAAATATACATGAACCACACATTATAAAAGTATTTTCCTTTCCTCTGATGAGTTACAAAAGACAAGATCTCCCAGGTCTTAAGGCACATGTTTTCAAATGCTAATTTCAGTTTAAGGCTATGTAAGATTCTTGACAAAAATGACAAAATGTTTGCCAATCCGATTTCCCTAGAATCACACCCCCTTCTGTTGTCTAGCATCAATAACTTTTAAGTACCCCTTTTTCCTCATATCCCATCAAGAGCATATTTCTCAGCTAATTTCTAATTTCTAATTAAGGACTAGTTTTTTAAAAATGAAAAATTTTTTTCTATTTAAAAACCCTAAGCAACCAACAGAAGCAAACCCACTATATATTATTTCCCATAAGGTAAAACTTATAAGTAATTTTATATTAGATCCTGGAAACTGGAAGGAATTTCTAGCTGGGGCTGAAGCACATTATCAACACTGTGGCCTTACGGGATATGGGGAGAGGAAGCACAGGCGATTAGAACGGGTGAGTGGAAGAGGTGGAACGAGACACTCGGAGTCTCATGTTAGACTCTCTGGTTGCGTAGCTTAGCCTGCTGATGCGTGGCTGAGCCTCATTTTTACATGTATTTGGTTTTCAGGATCATGTGCTGATCAACATCTTCGATCTCCCCTTCTCCATAGATGACTTGGGAACTCTCTTTCAGCTACTCCTAGCAGGTGCTGCAGAGAACTTACAAGTAGCAGATGTGGAGCTCTTGGCTCCTCCAGCGCCATGCCTGCCTGACGCTGCCATTCTTCCCAGCATGATGATACCGGACGGAACCTCTGAACCTGTAAGCCAGCACCACCTAAATGTTGTCCTTATAAGAGTTGCTGTGGTCATGGTGTCTGCTCGCAGCAGTGACACACTAAGACAGCAAGCATGGCATTTCATTGAGCAGCTTTAGACTTTCAGGTGGGAAGAGGTAAAAGGCCTGCTTGTTACAATTTCTTTTTGTTTTTTTGAGACAGGGTTTCTCTGTGTAGTCCTGGCTGTCCTGGAACTCACTCTGTAGACCAGGCTGGCCTCGAACTCAGAAATCCGCCTGCCTCTGCCTCCCAAGTGCTGGGATTACAGGCGTGCTCCACCACGTTCGGCGCTTGTTACAATTTCTATGAAACTGACTGACAAACCTCTCCATACCAATAAAAGGGAGCAAGAAGGATAAAAATTGAAGAGTAAATTATCAAGTCTTCTTAAATTCATCTACAAATTCAGTGCAATTCCAATAGGAATTGTATCCCTGTTTTAGGAAATAGATGAATTGATGTTAAAAACCTGCTCAGAAGAAATTTCACAAGTAGTTATTTCTAGCAGAGTAATAAGGATGTTATTTGTTAGACAAGAAGATGTGCTACAAAGTTAAGACAATTTTGTCTGCTGGGGAAATAGCTCAATGGGTAAAGAAGTGCTTGTTATGCAACTGCGAGAACCTAAGTTTGAATCCCCAGAACTCATGTGCAGTTCAATGTAGTAGAATATGTGTCTGTAATCCCAGCATTCCTTCAGGGAGATGGAGGGGGGAGGCAGGAGAATTCCCTGGGAGCTTGCAGGCTAACTAACCTAGATTATGCAGTGGAAAAAGACAAGAGACCCAAATAAGGTAAGAGCCCAAATAAGGCGGAAGCTGAGGTGAGGTTGTTTTCTGATGTCCACATACATACACGTCTCTGACCAAATAAGTGGGTTAATTCTTTGGTGGACTGAAAAATGACAGTATTAATGGGGGGGTCCCTGTCCTTTGTCTCCCTGCTTTCTGGGTGTGACCTGCTCTGCTCCCACGATCAACTGACATTTTTCAAACACTGAACCAAAATAAGTAAACCTGTAGAAGGCACAGCTTACAGAGAACATGAGAGCAGCTGAACTGTTGAACACACAGGGTTTTTCTAGGTATCCGTCCACCTGGAAGGCTGGCGTGGATGCTAACAGCCCGGTGGTCGTCTGCTAAAATTCTGAGCGAGCTTCTTCTCTCAGTGACTAGAACACATCCTCATGAGAGAGGGCCCATGTACTTTACATTTTCAATTGTAGACGCCATCCTTATGCTTACTATGACTCCTGCTCAGGCGTTTACTCTGAAAACTGTTCTCTGTGACTAAGAGCCCATGCCTATGGAAAAGGTCACAGGTGCCTCTAGAGCTTTGCTGTGATAACTATCGCATGGAAACCTCTTCCCAAGGTTTACTGTGTTTAAAGCTTGGTCAGACCCAGCACCTGCTTAAGTTGTACCGGATCAAGTGTCTTTCTTAACTTCATACCAGCTGGGATGCTTGCAGGCACCCCAACATGAGGCCGAGCTTTAGGGTGTTTCTGTCAGATGGTCACAGGGTGAGGAAGCTACCAAACACACATTCTCAGTAATCAGACAATGCAGACTAAGAAAAGACCGACTTACATGCATCAGGTTAACAGGGGGAAATGTAAAGGGAAGTGAGAAATGCTGGTGGGTGGGAAGACTGAACGGCCTCTCCAGAGAATGCAGGCTAGCTTCTAAATTACACATGCACACGCCAAACGCCTAAGGAGACAGACCTGCAGAAGCAGGAGATGGAAAAACAAGTATCCACCACTAGACAAAAGGGTGAACTACGCTATGTAGACACAATAGAGTTCTGTCTGCTAGCCAAAGCACACAAGTAGATTTTGAAAACCCAATTTTATAAAATAAGCAGAATAAAATATATATGCCAATAGTTTATATAAAACTTAAAAAGTTAAAAATGTTTATATAATTTTTAAGGAACTGTATTCAAAGTATGAAGATACCTAGGAAAGGCAATCCCTAAATACAGGTGGGAGTGAGAAGTAGGGGTGAAACTGTCACAATGATGAAGACTGTAGTTCATAAATTATAAGCAAAAATCACAATTTATTTTATGTAGGCAGAGATACCTTTAAGATTTAAATACTCTCTCTTGAAATGTGACATAATACAAAATATTCTTAAGTTGCCACATGACTTATAAGCAACTAACTGGCTTTAAATAAAACTTTATTCTTCCAAAAGATGAATTAAGAGGCTACACAATATAAAGACCTTTCAAGGTAACACTAAGAAAATTCCTGGAGTCTGATAACTATTCCACTTGTTTTCCTTTTTTGTTTTTTTATCTTTTTAGCCAGGGTCTATGTAGCCCTGGCTGTCCTGGAGCTCACCAAGTAGATCAGGCTGGCCTTGAACATAGAGACAGACGCACTTGCCTCTCTGGGACTAAAGGTGTATGCGACCATGCCCAGCTTCCACTTGTTAAAGAACATTTTGAATGACCGTGCCCAGCACTGATTTTAATGTACTATTGCGTATGTGCATGTGCTTGTATGAGTTTCTGTGTACCACATACATGTAGATGCTGTGGGGCGAGAAGAGAACCCTGGGTCCCTGGAGCGGAATCCCAGAAGGATGTGGGTGTGAGGAGCTGGGCCTAGGCTGTCTGCAGGAGCCAGAAGCAGGAGACTGCTGAGCCCTGAGCCATCTCTGTAGGCCCCAATTTTAAATCCTAAGTACATACATGTGAATTTTAGGATTAGGCTGATATATATAGGATTTAAGATGTTTAAGTGCATAAGGAAAAACATGAAATTAAGACATCATTTTACGCCGGGCGGTGGTGGCACATGCCTGTAATCCCAGCACTTGGGAGGCAGAGGCAGGCGGATTTCTGAGTTCAAGGCCAGCCTGGTCTACAGAGTGAGTTCCAGGACAACCAGGGCTATACAGAGAAACCCTGTCTCGAAAAAACCAAAACCAAAAAAAAAAAAAAAAAAAAGACATCATTTTACTTTTTAAAATCCTTTAAAAAAAAAAAAACTCTAATAAGAGGCAGATCTAGCAACTATCCTCAAAGTTATCAATGATGAAACAGAAAAATAATAAAACTTAGAACTTCAGTGGGTATAGTGTCCAATCTGAAATCCAGGTCTTGCAAATCAAATACATCTTTATTTACTGTGTGTGTGTCTGTGATACAGTGCAACTGTGGAGGCCAGAGGACAGCCTGCTCTGGGGACTGAACTCAGGAAGACAAGTTTAGGGGCAAGTATGCTTTACCCACTGAGATAGTTCACTGGACCAGGCCTCCTGAAATCTAAATTTGAGGTATTTTCATTTAATTCACTTGTAGACAATGTGTTTACATTTATTTTCTAATCAAAAAGAAATAACTGGGTGGTGGTGACAGTGCACACCTTTAATCTCAGCACTTGAGAGGCAGAGTTTGAGGCCAGCCTGGTCTATGGAGTGAGCTCCAGGACGGCCAGGGCTACACAGAGAAACCCTGTCTTAAGAAAGAAAGAGAATAAGACTCATTGGTTTGTAGTACCATACACACAATTTTCCAGGGGAAAAGTTAACTTTAAATTGCAAGTTAACATTTATCTTTAAAAAAAGAAATATTCAAATATTTTTAATTCTCTAGTAAAGTATTTTCACAATCTGTTAAAAATAAAAACTTAACTGTGTAACTTGCTCCTTTTCCATTAAAGAGCACAAAATAAAGTGCAGCTGCACGCAGGTAAACGAGTAATGCTAACTGGCCGAGACGTGAGGAGGAAGCAGAACATGAAAACGGTATTTATAGTCCTTTTATCTTTTTCTTTCCAAGCTGACAAAATACAATTAAAACTTTTGAGGTCTATTTTCTTACTGTATCTTATGAATTATTTAATTGAAAATGCAGTTTCCTGTGAAGTAATGCTACTTCAGGAAGCCCCTAAGATTATAATATTGGAGCTGAGACCAGTCCATTCATTTCCTCTAAACCACAAAACTTTCTACCATTCTAGTCCTACAACTGTTTTTCTGAGATTTTAACACAGAATGGACACAGGTAATTATCAGGTTAATACTATAATCTAGCATAGAGAGCCAAACAATAAAGACCCTAAAAGAAAGCTTTATCATTTATTTGTCTAAGCTCTCTTTCCTATACAACTGAAATATTAGTCACAAATCCTATTTTAAAGTTCATTTTCTAAAACAACACCCCCCAAAACCCAGACAGCGCTGACTCAGCATTTTATTTCTACTTTACTACTACTAGTATTTAATCTCGATGTCTAGAGTAACATGTAGACACAAGAACAGTTCAGACATCTCAAGTCACAAGTAAGTATTTGTTAAAAACTTGGTTTTGAGAGCCAGGGCCACGGCTCAGTGGGACAGCATTTAACTTATTTTCTCAACTGGGAGGTTACTACTGAATATCAGAAAGCCGGCCTAGAAGACAGTACTGTCCGTGCTTATCTCTATCTTAGGATGAAAGGATACATTACTTATTATATTGTCATCTTAAAGAAGGGCTTCCTACCAAGTCTTTAGCTCTTCTTTTCCGAGTATATCTTGGGTTAGACATGGTTTAGTATGAATTGCTCTAGAATTACTTATTTGATAAACATATCTGAATGAAAGAAACAAAACCAAATCACCTTTTATCAAAACCCACAGCTGTTAGGAGTGTCTATAAATTAATTCTGTGTCTATTTCTGACAGTAATAATCTGTAGTATATTCACAGCAAGTGTATAAAGCTTCCAATTCTATGGGGAAACATAAAATTCACTACTAAGCAAAAAAAAAAAAAAAAAAAAAAAGAAAAAAAAAGAAAAAAAAGGCAGTGTATTTGAAATAGCAAGCAAATTATAGTCTCAGTAGTGAAAACTACAAGAAATCTATCCATGTGACAGACATGTTTTCAATATTTAAAGTATAACCTGATTTTGGAATTTACAAAAGTAATTATGCAGAAGCAGAAAATTCAGGATTAAATATTATTACTGCCAGAACTATTATATCATTAAGTGTAATTTTTTAAAGATTTATTTATTTATTATATGTAAGTACACTATAGCTGTCTTTAGACACGCCAGAAGAGGGCGTCAGACCTCATTATGGATGGTTGTGAGCTGGAATTTGAACTCAGGACCTCCGGAAGAGCAGTCAGTGTTCTTATCTCTCCAGTCCATTAAGTGTAATCTTAAAGGACTTCCATCTTAATTGAAGAAAAGAACAAAAATCATATATTGTGATTCACTCAGGATGAGATCTAGTTATATATTGTGATTCACTCAGGATAAGATCCAGTTATATACTGTGATCTGCTCAGGATGAGATCTAGATATATTCTGTGATCCGTTCAGGATAAGATCTAGTTATAGACTGTAATTCGCTCAGGATGAGATCCAGTTATATACTGATTCTCTCAGGATGAGACCTTGTCATGTTGTAAAGAGGTTAAGAAGCTGTCATTCAGAACCATTTCCTTCACAGTGTTTCCAGTGACCTCTTAACAACATACTTTTATAAATACAGTAAAAGATAATAGTATCAATTATTTGCTGGTAAAAACACATCACCTAAAGTAAACTCAACACCGGACATAATATAGATCAGAAAATTTTTATTATTTAGTTTATTTATAAGGTTAAAAAAATTTAACCTTTTGTCTGTTCTTATAAGTAGATGTTATCACTCAATTTTTGAAGACTTCATGTCAACTAACTCAGAACTTTAAAAAGCATTAGTGATCCCTTCTGAGGCAACTTGTGTGTTCTACTGTTCATCAAATTTACTGTTCCAATAAGCCCAGGGATTGAGATAAGATGGAGCTGACAACTATCTCCATAGTCTTAAAGCTAGGTAAAACAAATGTCCTCATGGTCCACGAGACAGTCAAGTGTAGCCAAGTCACTCGACCAGCAACTAGCGTGTGACTACATAACTTCTAGCAGCAGAACGCCTGGCACAGCCATGAGCAAATGCTTTCATTCAACTGCAAATTCATTTCTCTGTAAGAAATAATTTTTAAAAATACTCTAAAATATTGTTCGCCTGCCCACAAACATAGAACACATCAAAGATCTTGTTTGTCTCCATTTTTCCCTGTAGAATCAGGTGCACCAGAAACTTTGTTAGTTTCAACAAAAACAGATTCAAAGGCAGCTTCCTGTTCATCCAAAGAATTGGTGGTAGTGACGCCTTTAGTTAATGTTGGGTTGGTAAAAGACTGTTGTTGCTTGGGCATGGTACTCGATTCTATTGTTTTTCTGCCTCTTCTTTTACCAAGAATTTTGACATAATTTGCAGGTATAAGTCCTGTTGTTTGACCGTCAAGACTAGCCAGAAGCCAACCACGCACTTTGGGTTGTTGTTCTGAAGAAAGAGAAAGAGAGCTTTTAAGTACACTTTGGAATCCAACAGCATATTAATGATAATGGATGCTAAGCAGAATCAGTCTTCAGTGAGATATGTAAATGAATAGTATATGCACACACTAGCACACTTTTCTTTTAAAGTAAAGAGATGGACTCTCAGTTACCCAAGCTGGCAATCCTCCTGCTTTAGCCTCCTAAGTAGTAGGGACAATAGATGTGTCTAGCTTCAGTTCCATATAGTAAGTAGTAAAAATTAAGTATTATAAGTATATGTTATATACTTACTAAATAGTCCTGCCTTGAAATGCCTTTCAGATTTTAAATTAGAATCTGAGAAAATACTTTAAGTATTGTATACTGTATAGGGATTAACAGAGTTTGGAGCTCAAGGGTTTTGACTTTAGAAGAGAATATACAGGGAAGTGTTGTTCCAACACTAGAGTGTTTTCTCTGACTTTACTGTGTTCAGACATAAGGTCTCATGTACATAACAGTGGGAAGAGCGAGGGGGTCAGCAGGGGTGGGAGGGGACAAGAGGGTAGTGGGTGACAGTGGAGGCTAACACTTGTGATCCTAGCACTTAGAAGTCTAAGGGAGGGCAGCCTAGGCTACACAGTGGGAGACCCTGTCTCAATGTCTTCCTTAAAAAAAAAAAAAAATCAACCAACCAACCAAAACACAAACAGAAAAACAGACAAAAGCAAAACTGGCAACGACTGGCAAGTTAGCCAGTGAGCAAGATCCTTTGTTTCAGTTTCAACTATTACCTTTACAATGATTAAAAACTCAAGATAATTACAACTGTGATTTGTTACCTTTGAGGGCTAAATTTAGCATATCACCAGCACGGAAAGAAATCTCCTCATCAGACACGGCAACAAAGTCGTACTCTGCTCTCGCAACTACGTGGTCGTCCTCGCCACTCGCCCAGTTTGTGTTGTCTGTAAATGAAGTCAGTGGCAGGTTAGGAAAGCGTGCAGAATGAGAGCATGAGACCAGCTGCCCAGTGGACAGGCCTCCCTTCCTGAGTAACTTCCTTACGAGGAACACTGTGAATGGCAAGGTTGCTATCGTATGAACTATCACACTATCATATCCCTGACAAACTTTTCTTACTCTCTCTTACTTTCAATCAGGGGCTGATAATTTTTTTCCTTTTCCCTATAAAGGGTAAGTCATGTACATCTTATATATTGAAGGCCAGGAGAAAGTTTCCTACATATTATAGGCTTATTTATGTAACAAGAAAAATAAATTTCATGTTTTTTGTTTTTGACAAAATTCAAAATAGCAGTTTGTTTTTTTTTTGAGTAGTAGTACATGTCTACCCAGGAGAAAAGAATACTTGGGGGAAGAATAATATTTCATTTATTTTGGGTTCAATGGCAAAGACTCATTCATGAATACTAATTGATAGTAAGGTCTGAGGTACAATTCATGGACATCCGAGTTTGACTAAGCACAGTCATTACTGGGGAGAGTGACAGACTAGAATAGAATTCTGTCCACATCTCTGACTGTGCTATGTACCATGTTATCACACTGCTGAATAATCACTTCCAAATGATAGGTCAGCGGAAGCTCGTCAGTTACACAGTTTATGAAAGATCTGAAATCCTGATGTTTACTTTGCAATTGGAAGTCCAAAAACTGCTCCTGGGATTCAGTTTGAACTTGGAAACCTATATGGGAGTAGAAATCTCAGTGATTTTAGCATTTTATTAGCATATATTAATCATACATAATGATGGATTTCATGATGACATTTTTCATAAGTGAATACAATGCATTTGAACAAATTCACCCCATTCTCTCAACCCCTCGCTCCTGTTGACCCCTGTTCTTCCCAAGGAATCAGTCTTCATTTTCAATGTGCATGAGACCCTGTCAGATACTAAAACAAAAAAGACAAACACAATATCTCCAACTTCTATTAAGAAAATCCTTTTAAAAGATTTTTAATAATATGTATGTGTATCTGTCTGTGTCTGTCACATGTCTGTAGTGCAGGCAGAGGCAGAAGAGATCCCCGGTAAGCCGCCCTGTGGGTGCTGGAGGTGAATTCAGTCTTGTAACTGCTGCACCATCTCTGCACTCCCCACTTGGACATTTGACACAACTTCATGGAACAGACAACAGTTATGCTTACCTTTGAAACTACTGGTTCAATAATATCTAGTAAATATTCTCTCTTGCTGAATAGAACAATGAATAATCATAAACGTAGAAAATGTATTTTTAAAGATTTATAAATTTTGTTCTAAACCCTTTTAGACTTCACATATATTTTGATCATCCCCTGCAATACTGCTAAGTAGATTCTACTTCAGGCTATAATAAAGTAGTGCTTTCTATTTTAACATTAGTCATACAGTGTAGGTATTCACAGTGGTAAAGTATATCATTACCTTTAATTTACCACCGCCTCCTCAAGCAACTGAAAAGCATCAGGATCTACTGGGTTATTATGAGCCAGAGAAAGCTACTCAAATAATTTGCCCCTTTGTCTTCTTTTGGGGGAGGTGAGGTGTGACACCAGTCCTTGTGTATGCTCGGCACTCTCTGATAGCAAAGTATAGCCGTCACCCTTTACTTATCTTCAGTTGATGATGCATTCTTAAGAAACCGTTCTCATTGATAGTCTCAAAGATACATTTTTTGGGCTGTTGAAGATTTCCTTCAATGGCTAGCAAATGAAACTTTGGTTGTAGTTTCTATTTCCTTTATTTTTGTGGGCTCGATCTTTAGTTTTCTAAGTGTTGATTCTGCGACTACTGTTCAGTCTGGCAGCTGTGATCATGTAACACGGCTACTGTGCCATGCAGAATGAACATACATACTTTACCAAAATTCACCGTACTGTGTCTTCACTGTCTAACTCTCCTTTTCAGTTCTAGTGTGCTACATATAACATCCGTATGAAACTGACTGTGGTGGTCTGAATATGCTGGGCCCTTAGGCAGTGACAATGTTAGGGGGTGTGGCCTTGTTGGAGGAAGTGTGTCACTGTGGGAGTGGGCTTTGGAGGTCTCCACACACTGCACAAGAGAGCTTCTTAGCTGCCCGAGGATGTGAATCTTCTGGTTGCCTTCAGATGGAGATGTAGAACGCTCAGCTCCTCCAGCCCCATGATTGCTTGGATACTGCCGTGCTTCCCAGCATGATGATAATGGACGGAACCTCTGAACCTGTAAGCCAGCTCCAATTAAAGAGCTGTCTTGGTGTTTCTTCACAGCAATGAAACACTAACTAGGTCAGTGTCTTTGCTCAGAAAGAGAGCACTAGCCTAGTATGCTCAAGGGTAGTCTAGGTTTAATTCCCAGCACAACCACCACCACCAAAAAAAATTCTTAGTCAGTGTTCTACTGCTGTGAAGAGACACCACGACCACAGCAACTCTTATAAAGGAAAGCGTTTCACAGGCTGGCTTAGTTTCAGTTCATTCCATTATTCTCATGGTGGAGAGCATGGCAGCCTGCGGGCAGACCTGGTAGTTCAGAATTCTACATCCAGATCCAAAGGCAGCAGAAGGGGGAGCCACTGGGACTGGGTTGGGCTTTTGAAACCTCAAAGTCAACTCCCAATGACATACTTCCTTCAACAAGCTACTTTGCTGTTTCAATACAAAATCAGCCAAAGCAATGTGTAAGTATGGCTATGTTTGATTATATCTGAATTTCCTATAATCTCCACACGTCAAAAATCTGATTTTTAAAAAAAATGTGTTCATAAAAATGTGCATGTATGCGTGTAGGTCATAGGCTGATGCTGAGTATTTTCCTCTATCACCATTTTTTAAATTTATTTTATGTATGTGAGTACACCATTGCTGTCTTCAGGCACACTAGAAGAGGGCATCAGATCCCATTACAGACGGTTGTGTGCAGCATGTGGTTGTTGGGAACTGAACTTAGGACCTCGGGAAGAGAAGTCGGTATCATTTATCCACACCAACTATTTTGTTTTAGACACACAAAGTTTCTTTTTTTTTTTTTTTTTTTTTTTTTGGTTTTACAAGAAAGGGTTTCTCTATGTAGTCCTGGCTGTCCTGAACTCTCTCTGTAGACCAGGCTGGTCTCGAACTCAGAAATCCGCCTGCCTCTGCCTTCCAAGTGCTGGGATTAAAGGCGTGTACCACCATCGCCTGGCCTGACACACAAAGTTTCTTACTGAATGTGGAGCTAACCGACCGGATAGGCTGCTGGGATTAGATCCGGGACCTAGCTGAATGTGGAGCTAACCACTGGCTAGGCTGCTGGGATTAGATCCGGGCCCCAGCTGTCTTCTCGGGTCACACACACAAGGCTCTGCTCTTACGTGGGTGCTGGGGATCCGAACCCAAGCACGTCCTCCTGTTTCTGCGGCAGGCGCTCTACTGACTGAGCCATCTCTCCAGCCAATCTTCTTATTTTAAAGCTATCCTTTTTTCTGATTACTGAAAAGCATAAACAGTTTCAATCTGCAGGCCATCAGCAGCCAGAACTGTAGGTTTAGCACACACCTGTCTAAGCAGCAGAGAACTGAGCTATAGGAACCAAATTTCCTCCATGTTACTTCTCAGAAATATTTCTATTGCCCAACTCCTCCTTTATTTATTCCTTTATTCTCACACCGCAGATAAAAAATCCCCTTCTTTTGACTTAGTTCTGTGTGTCACCTTTTCTCCTCTTTACTAGAAAAGGCTCTGTTACTGAATCCCCAAACCAATCTCTAATCTGTCTACCGACTCCTTCCTTTTTTGTCCTTTTTCTTTACTGTTCTTTTGAGACTGGATCTTACTCTGCAGCTCTAGCTGGTGTGGAACTTGCTGTGTATGTCCAGCTGGCCTTGAACTTCCATCAGCCCTCCACTTCCACCCCTCAATGCTGAGATGATGTGGCAGTGTATCACCATGCTGTTTTACTCTTTCTTTTGGCCTAAAAACACCACAGGATCTAATGTCCTTTTTCTTTTTTCTTTTCTCCTCTCCTTCTCCTCCTCCTCCTCTTTTTTAAAGATTTATTTTATTTATCTGAGTACACTGTAGCTGTCTTCAGACACACCAGAAGAGGGCGTCAGATCTCTTTACAGATGGTTGTGAGCCACTAACTATGTGGTTGCTGGGAATTGAACTCAGGACCTTTAGAAGAGCAGTCAGTGCTCTTAACCACTGAGCCATCTCTCCAGCCCCTCTTCTTCTTCTTCTTCTCCTTCTCCTTCTTCTCTTCCTCCTCCTCCTCCTTCTCTTCTCCTTCTTCTTCTTCTTTTTTTTTTTTTTTTTTTGAGACAGGATCAAAATATATATCCCTGGCTGATCCAGAACTAGCTACATAGATATTTCTGTCTCTAACTCCAGAGTACTGGAATTAAAGGTGTGTGCCACCACGAGCCCAGAGATCTAATTTCTTAAAAGACAAAGCTGCTAAGAATGCAGCTCAGTGGCAGAGGGCTGTAAGATATCAAGGCCTGCACTCAGCCAGCATGTACCTGAAAACCAAGGGCAACTACACTGACCCATCCCATTTTCCCCTCTCCTATTTGTTGCTTACCCTACCTACTCACACGCATATTTTCTGACTTAATTTACCCTTTACATCCCAATGGTAGGTGCCACTGAAATACCTTTGAAGTTTTACAGTTTCAAACAGTAGCCTGGAGGGCTTTACTCCTCTTTCAGGAAGCCTTCCTTGAATACCTGTGGCACTATAACAAGTTTCTCTTCCTCTTCTTTCCTCTGGGACTCCCCAACATCCCAACTGCATATTTTGTTTATTGTCCCTCAGCAGACTGCCACAAAGCTGTGCTTTATATCCCTGTCTTCTAGAACTGTAACTGATCT
This sequence comes from Apodemus agrarius, assembly GCA_964023405.1. Taxonomy (NCBI): domain Eukaryota; kingdom Metazoa; phylum Chordata; class Mammalia; order Rodentia; family Muridae; genus Apodemus; species Apodemus agrarius. Next base: position 95,894,451 of record OZ030016.1, read on the forward strand.
GTATTAGGCATTCAGTTAATACTTGTTTACTTAATAAAATATCTATAGTAACTTGTTTAAGAGCCTATGGCACTTTCCTTCTTTGCTTTTCTAAACCACATCTAATCAGCAACTGAATCTACTGTTTATCCTTTTTCACACACCCTGATTTAATCTTCAATCTCTTTCATCAAGTTTAGTTGAACTCTTCAAATCAGTATTAAGCCTTTTTTTTTTTTTTTAAATGTGCCAAACAGGTTCCTAGATACTCAACATAGCCCAACCCTTGACTGCACTCCCTCCCCCGCCCCGCCCCCATAGGCTAGGCGGCAGACACAGTCGTACAGACACGGGAAGCAAGCGAGCACTCTACCCAGGGCCTACACCTCTAGTTCCCAGTCTGAACTCTTTAGAAAACTATTCATGTTACAAACGTTCAACACAAAAACTACCAATAAAAAATCATTTCCTTTACTAGATGAAAATTAAGTTTCACAACAGCAGTTAAGCTCTCTCTCACACACCATTAGCTTTCAGTCTAATTCTCACTATCCTCTATTCTGTGTACAAAGATAACTGTTGGCCAAGTCTCATTTTCTGCCCATATATTTCTGTTCAAGCTGTTCGACCTGCTGCTTGTATTTTCCTGATGGTTCCTTTTCCCCCTTTTTCTTTTCTTTTTTGATGGTAATAGAGCTTGAACCCTAGGCTTCATGTATACCAGTGAGCTACATCCGTACAATAATAAAAAGCTATCAAAAAAAAAAGCTAACTCAGATGCCATCTCTTCCTAGTTAACATGGACAAAAATAGTGGCTTCACTATTCTAGAATAGCTAGCCCCAGATTTACTTCTGGTTCTGCCTTACTATACCATTTTTGCCTTATTAAAATGGCCTATATATTGTTGTAATTACTCTTTCAATATTTTAGAAAAATAGAGATTATGCTCTTTGGATCTTTAGATATTCTATAGCACCAAGTTCAGTAATCTGTAAATGAGTTAGGTTAATAATGTGTACTATTAAACTGAATACATCAATCAGCAAGCCTAACTTTGTTACATAAATACTTTTTCTAGTTTTGAAGCTCTTAACTAAAAGGATAATTTTATTAAATTAGTAAATGCAAATGAATATAAGGAATGCTAATTTAACAAATCCATTCTTGAAGTTTTCTATTGTTACATGGTTTTGAAGCTGTTTTTTTATTATTCTTACCTGTTACTTCATCATTGTGTGTAGATAGAAGTTTCCAGATGAGATAAGGACCACCAAGGATAACAGCAAAGAACAGGAATATTGGCCAAGATTTTGCTGAGTTGGACGCCTGGTCCTCGGCACTAAGGCAGGCCACGGTTCCTTCGCTTTCGGCCCACAGGTCCTCGTTCTCAGAGCCTCTTCTTAAGCCCATCATCCACTGTAACCGTCTATAAAGATATCTTATAGTCCTAACTAATGCAAAGGCCGAAAAAACCTTTGTAAAGTGTATTTTTAGCCGGGAAAAGTGATTTGCTACATCCAATACAGCCCTGAAACTGTTATAAACGGCTGAAAAAGTAGCATCCATCATCATGCTGACAGAGGCAAAGGCATGCACAATACTTTCAATGGACTGAAATGCACCTCTGCTGCTTTCTTCAGCTTGCTGAACAAACCTACTGGGAGGAAGATCATCTACACGGAGGCGGTTAAAGCCCAAACCATTGTATCCATAACTATAAGGGCTATAGCTTCCATAAAATGAATTTCCGTAGGCTCCGTATCCAGAAGAAAATGAACTGTAAGCAGGTCTGAAAGTGTTTACATTGTTGCTCCCTGTCTGCTGGGATGGCCTGGGAAGAATGGGTGGGGGCACTCTGGTAAGTGTTGGTTGTCCAGGTCTTGTCAATAAAGTAGGGCCCAAATCAGCAGATCTAAAACACACATACAAAAAAAACCCCAAGTTAATTATGCACAAAATCTTTTGTCCAATAAATCAATTTTAATTATGGCTACATATTTTTTTAAAGGGTTTCCATTTCTCTTTAATTGACTTTAGAGGTCGGTGTGGTAGGTGCTGGAGAGATGGCACTGGATGCTTTTCCAGGACCGGGATTTGCTTCCCAACACCCACAGGGCAGCTCACAGCTGCCTACAACTCCAGCACGGAGTTACAGGGAATCAGTGGCCCTCTCCTGACCTCCATGGGCACCTCAAGGGTTTAATGCTTTTCTATTGGGTCATGCTTACGTGTATCTAGTTTTCCAGAGCATATTTCTTGCTTGCTATTACAACCAGCATAGTAAAGAAGACTAAGCAAGCCCATGACAGAAGGCCAGATGATATCTCCTCAATGCTGTGTTAGTTTCTTCCACTTGGCTTTTAAAAAAATTTAAACAGAAAAAAAATTGGCAGAATACATACATTTTTTTTTAAATGTAGATTCAATAATTACCATGATCTTACCATATTTTTTTCTCTCACTTTGGTCCACAAATTCTTGAAACATCTGAAATTAATTTCTAAACTTGATTCATGACCCCCTAAGTATCTCAGCATTTCCCAAGAAAAAAACATTTGTTACTACCTGTCACTGAAAGCTAAAAAGTTTCATACAATCAATAATGCAATTAATATAAAAAAAACTAATCCATGTCCCAGAAACGTTAAATAGCTTTGAAGTAAAATTCAGTTATCACCAGTTTACCCATTTACTATAAAATTCAATTGTTTTTATTTTCCTAGTTGGAACACTTTCATTCCTCCTGAAGGCACACGGAGTTCACACACAGGGAGGCAATGAGAGTTAGGGTAAATCCTAACGGCATAAGGACATACATGAGGGCACCGTAAGGAAACAAACTGCTAGTCACACTATGTTGTGGGTTAAAAATACCCTGTATTCACTAGCAGTCACTTCCGGTTCCTTCCCACTGCCAACCTTTGGTAAACACAAACTTACTTTATCTCTATGACCTTATCTAGTCCAGATATTTCATATATAGTTGATTTTAGTTGTTGACGTATTCTTAAAACATCTATGAAGGTTACCAACACCTACTCATTACTCCTGGGAGTAACACAGTTAGGTTCCTGAGTGCTTTAGATCATGCACGTTGTTTCAGACAGACTACTCTGGCCTATAACTTACTACTGTGTAGCTGGTCTCTCTAGTACAGGGATTAAATGCACCTGCCACTATGTCTGTCTTTCAAGTCACATTTCATCAACCAGTTAGTACATATACTTGCTTACTGTGCATTGCTATTAAGGATATATTGTTAATGTATTAATAACGTGTCAGTACAGTAACTCATGCTCAAACAAATCTGAAACTTACACCCTTTCCTTAGTAAGGCTTCACAGTCACCTTGTCTTTGGATTATTAGAATTAACTTGGGAGCCCTTTTAAATGGTGAGATCAGTTTGTTAATGTGAAAAACTGAGATCTAAACAGACTATATAATGGACATGAGTTCATAGTTGTTAGGATTGAAATACGCTTGAACACTGCTTTGTTCAACTTCAGCTGAGATCCCAGCCTTCTCCTGTCCTATACAAGCACACAAATGACAAAGTACTGATTTTGAGTTATAAATAAAACTTTGGTGGGCAGGCAAATCTGTGAATATGAGACCTATAAAGAGAGAAGGTCCACGGTAGAGTGGCACAGCATGTGTAATTTGCAGCTTGTTTCTCTCACTTCAGCATATCTCTAAGGCTCACCCGACTGGAGCATGGATCAGTTCATGTGAGCACCTCTCCCCCAAATGCCTCAAAGCAGAAGTGTCTCAGATGTGAGATTCAGGAACGTGGTGTACATATAATGAAGTATAATAGGGATAGCATTCAAGTGAAACATGAATTACACTTGTGTTTTGTACACTTTTACACACATAACCTGATGGTGGTTGCATACAAAGCTTTAGTATGCCTGTAATTCTTGTCTGTCTCTGGGGAGTCTGGGCCTGGCCTTGAGCTCAGTGGCGCTCCTGTCACGGGAGCATACCTATTTAATTTTCCATTCTTTTTATTTATTTATTTATTTATTTATTTATTTATTTATTTATTTTTGAGATAAGATCTATTTACCACAGGCTGTTTTAGGACTATGTAGTCTGGGCTAGCTTCCAGTTTATGAACCCTGTGTTTCACCTCCCAAGTACTTGAATTACAGGTATGTTTACATTTTAACCTCAACTTATTACCTAATGTCAGATGTAAACTTTTACCTGTGTGGCATTATGTCAGTACTCAAGAAGCTGACATACTAAACATTACATTTAATCTTCGCAGAAACTGTCAGACTAGTTTCCAAAGCAACCATACCACTTTACGAATGTTCCCATGGGCCGAGTATGAAGATTACAGCTTGCCCACGTTCTTTTTCTTTCTTCCTTTCCTTTCCTTTCCTTTCCTTTCCTTTCCTTTCCTTTTCTTTCTTTTTTCCTTTCCTTTCCCTTTCTTTCTTTCCCTTCCTTCCTTCCTTCCTTTTTTTTTTTTTTTTCTCTTTTCTCTGTATAGCCCTGGCTGTCCTGGAACTCAATCTGTAGACCAGGCTGGCCTCGAACTCAGAAATCTGCCTGCCTCTGCCTCCCAAGTTCTGGGATTAAACGCATGCTCCACCACTGTTTGGCGCCCACATTCTTTCTTGTTAGTGGCATTTAAACAATAGTCAATTTAATGGCTAGGAAGTTGCATCTCACTGTGGTTCTTTTAAGACAGGGTCTCATGTAGCCCAGACTGGCCTCAGACTTTTTACAAAACCAAGTATGACTTTGAACTTCTGGTCTTCTTGCCTCCACCTCCTAAGTGCTGGGATCACGGGTGTTGGCCACCTGGTCCAGTTTTGCTCTGGTCTTGATTTGCACTTCTCTGAAGCGTAATAATATGAAGTACTTTTTAAAGTCCTGTTGGCCCGTACAGTCTTACCACAAGGAACAGCTTTACACTCCCCCCAATTACTGTTTGGTGCATGCATATAGGGAACAGGCACATGCCATGGAATGCAATATGGTGGTCGGAGGACACTCGAGGGACCCACGTCGGGTCCCAGGGTGTGGCTGTAGTCATCAACGCTTGTTGCTAGGCATTTTTACCCACAAAGCTACCTCACCAGCTCACTTTCCTCACAACTAAATGGGATTCTTATTATGGTCTTTTTAGTATTTATCTTCATTACTGAATTGGAAGAGTCAAAATTTCTTTTTTAAAAAAACATTTATTTTTACTTTATGTGGATAAATATTTTTGCCTCCATGTATGTATGTGAATTACTTGCATTTGGTACCTGTGGAGGTCAGAAGAGGGTGTTGGATCCCTTGAAACTAGAGTTACAGAGGGCTCTGGCCTGCCATGTGGGTACTGGGCACCAAGCCTAAGGCCCTCTGCAGAAGTAGCAAGGATTACGGACCCATCTGTCCAACTCCCTCAAAGGAGCTTTTAAAACTGGTTTTTGAATAAAAAAAATTATATATTAGGTTTATATATCGCATTTGACTTTTTCTTCCCATTATATTCTAAAGTAGGATAACCAGGGCTGGCGAGAGCTCAGTACATAAAACTTGTTGTTGCCTTGGAAGTCTGGTGATGTCTGATCCCAAGAACCACAATGGAAGAAGAAAACTGACCCCCAAAAGTAGTTCTGATCTCCACACAGGTGGTGTGGATGCATGTCTCCTCACTTTCACTTGATAATTGTTTATATCATGTATGTCATGTCTAATTGTAAAATGGTAATATCTGATGTCAGGGAAATCTTTAACTTAACTTTATAAACAAGCTACAGAACCTTTAGTTAAAAAAAAAAAAGCTAAACTAAGTCTGATATTTAAAAAAGGAAGAAAACTTGAAAAGGGCTAACAATAGCACATTCAGGCTCTGACAAAGGAGTTCTGCTACAAAGTAAACGCATAGGAGAAAAGCTGATATATTTAGATTTGATACAAGATAAATACACTTACAAACACAACACACAAAAAGCATACTTTGATGAAGGCTGATGTTACAGGTTCATTCATTTCTGTGTCAGGAAGCACAAAGTGAGTCAGGAAACTAGAAATAACAAGAATAAAGGTGCTACTCAAATGACCTCAACTGCTCACTGAGGCTGAGAGTCAGGACCTTGGTGCCTATTACAAAGTATGCTGTAAACCTTTTTTTTTTTTTTTTTTTTTTTTTTTTAAAAAAGCAAGTTACAGACCATCCCAAAACAACACGTTCTTGCTATTATTCTTGGTTGTATTCCAGAACTAGATAGTAAAATCCTCTTTCTTTCTTTCTTTCTTTCTTTCTTTCTTTTTCTTCTTCTTCTTCTTCTTCTTCTTCTTCTTCTTCTTCTTCTTCTTCTTTTTTTTTTGGTTTTTCAAGACAGGGTTTCTCTGTGTAGCCCTGGCTGTCCTGGAACTCAAACTGAACTCAGAAATTCGCCTGCCTCTGCCTCCCAAGTGCTGGGATTAAAGGCGTGCGCCACCACTGCCCGGCAAAATCCTATTTAGAGCAGCACACTTTGGTTGTAGAGTATATAGAAATCAAGCTGAAATTGACTTTAAAACTTCCTCCCTGCTGGCTAGCTAGCTTCTGTGTCAGAAGGTGTTATGCAGGCAGCAGTGGGAAAAAAGTCATCATGGTGTTTGCCAGCAGTGAACCTTACATGCTACAACACTATCCTGCCAGGCAAGGTACACCCAATGATGAATAATGGGGAAGAGTAACTACTTTTAGATTGAATCTGAGGCCTGTTCTACAGGAAGGAATTCATGTCTGGTACTATAAATCTGGTTCAAAACTTCATGATTAGTCAGATCAAAGGCCCTGGGGGTGGGAGTTGGGACAAGGAGTCATATCTGATACTCAGGACAGTATATTAAAAAAGGAATCTAAGTAGATTCATTTAAAAATGCAAGATAAGTTCAACATTAATGGAATAACCCATAACTGCATACTATTAGTAAAACAAATATAGACAGGTACAGAAAACAGTCATAAAATTTAAGACACATACAACAAAACAACAACAAACCCAGAAGGCTAAGTAAAGTTCAGAAAAGTTTAACAGGATAGCAAGGAACACTCTTAGAAACATTCTAATGGAAATATCAGCATAAGTGTTGATTTAACATGCAAAATACAGTTTATCACTCTATTTGTGTCTATTAGTTACTGTGCCCAAGTGTTTTAGTACTTTTAAAAGAGCACCAGATTTCCCACAGCAGAGAAGAGCTCCAATATACTGAGATTTTTATGCGCCAGGAAAACGTACAGTCTTGCTCTGGAATCATGTCGCCTGGATTAAGGTATCTATTTACCCAAAGAAAACACACAGGTTTGTAGAACTAATTCTGTTTTAAACTTTTAAAAGTTGCAGACCCATTCGTTACTGAATTAAATCAAAGCAAATAAAAAGGTTATAGGCCTTAGACGACAGTAGCGCGCACACACAATTTTGTACACAAAGGCCACCCACAGACTTCGAATTCCTGTTTTAGAATTGTTCTTTCAACCCTCAACCTGTCACGTTAAGCTAAGTTATGCTGGAAAAGAAAGCCGAGGGTAAGAGCTTGCATTCCAGGTTGCGTAAATGTGACCTTTGGGGCCTTCAACCAACTTCTGGAGAGGCTGTAAATAGCTTTTCCATGACTTTTGCTCCCATACTGTCCCGGCTGGGCCAACGTCGCGCTCGGCAGCAGACCCAAGCTCGCCGCTTAGAAGAGGGTCAGGCTGTCCTGCCCACCGTGTCCAGCAGATACGAAAAGGACAGGAAGCGCCGGTACCCGTGGGGCCGGCGGGGCGCCCCAGGAAGAACGCACGGCCGTCCGGCCGGCAGACCCCGGACGTGGAGACCCGCTCTGCACTCGCCCCAGGCCGGCAGCGGGAAGCGACGCCTCCCCCCAATAACGGCTTCAACCGCCCCTTGCCAAGTCCCCGCTCCGGCCTCCAAATTCGCGGCCCAAACACCTCGCACTCACTGGAAAGTGGGGCCGGGGCCCGGCCCTGGGCCGGCCCCGGGAATCCGGCGAGTCTCCCAGGGTTTGGGGGGCGGCGGCGGCTGGGAGGCCATCTCTCCGCCTGCTCCGCTCCGGCTCAGGCCAGTGACTGCGACGGCTAGGTGAAGGAGCGCCTCGCTGGCCAGGCACGACGGGCAGAGCACCGAGCCCTCCGCCCCGCCCACGCCTGACGTCAGGCCAAGGCGTGTGGTCGGTGGAAGCCGGAGGAAAGAGAAAGGGAACAGCTAGTTCGCTGGGGTGGTGGGGGTGGGGAGAGCGGAGCGATCCTCCTTCTTTTCCCTAGTTTGGATCTCAAATTTGAGTAGGGGCTCATCGACATTTCTGGCAGCAGCTACTACGACCTAAGTGGCGCGTCCATCGGGGGTTCCTTTGCCTTTAAGGCTCGCAGTAAAGCCCCTCGCAGTCGCGCGTTCGCAGAGCTAGTCGGAGTACAAGGCTGCTAGCCGGACAGCCTTACAGATCACCGTGCAACAAGACGCGGTTCATGCATTCCTCCCGTGAGGGGCCTGGTACTTCCGTTGTAAAGCTCTGGTTTCCTTGGGGAACGCAACGGCTGGGCGCAGTACGTGCTCTCTCTTTACTCTTCCCCATTCCCACCCAGGGCGGAAAAGGGTTAAGTCTCGGCTGCCGCCGCTCGGGAGCAGGTAAGGCCTCGGAAGTAGGAGGTGAGGGGTTGGGGACTGGGTGTCGAAGAGGCGTGGCTGCTGTCCTTTCTGTTTGTTAGCCAGGTGGAGTGAGTGGGAAGTTTTCAGAACCTTAGCAAATAGAGTTAAGGACTTGTTTGGTCAGAACAGAGGTTTTCCTTACCTTTCCCCTACCCCACGCCAGAGGACGGATTATGCCTGTGCCTGGGGAAATGCATTTAAAAAGATCTTAGTGGTGTGAAACTCAAGACTGTTTCAGCTATACTCCCTCTCCCCGGTGCTTTCTTTTCTATATATATTGTAATTGTAAAAAAGGAAAAAGGAAAAAAAAAAAAGCGCAATCCTTCCTCTCGGTTTGATGAGACTGGTCTAGGTATGTGACACGTGGAGAAGGGAGTCAATCCCTTTAGATTCTGACACCTGGGAGGGACTTCTGTTGCTACTTTTCAGTTCTTTCAAACAGCAAAACTTAACGGAGATCCCCATTGAAACACAGTGTAAGAGGTATTTCTCAGGGCTTGTTTTCAAAGATAAATCCAATATCAGATCACAACCCATTTCTTTTTATGAAATCCTACCATCTTCGAGGTAGCTTGAGTCAGGATTATTGGCGGGTGAAAAGGGTTTACAGCTTTTTACTTTTATCATATTCTCTCTCTCTCTCTCTCTCTCTCTCTCTCTCTCTCTCTCTTTCAGAACAGGTTTGGCAATTCTTATCAGAGCCTGGAGATGGTGGTGGTTGTTTATTGGCTTTGTATGATACCTTTATTCTAGTGAACTAAGGAGAAAGAGCATTCAGTCCTTATGCCAAAAGGAAGAGCCTAAATTTGAGTGTTGTTAAATCTAGAGAGAAGGTTTCACTATTAAGTATCCTTTTAAAGAGCTTACAGATTCGTGGAGGCTTTTTTTGTTTTGTTTTGTTTTGTTTTGTTTTTGTTTTGTTTTGTTTGTTTTTTTTTAAAGAGGAAGAAGTATTTGCTTCTCTTTTTTTACTTAAAAGTTAATTCTGTATTGAGTCAAATATTTAATGTTAACTAACAGAGACACGAAAAAATAACTAGTCAAGTTTCTCTGTTAGGGGACTATGACGATCCCTCCCCACTCCCCTTCTTTCTCTCTAAAGTCTCTGTATGTAGCCAAGGCTGGCTTTGACTCTTTGTTTAGCCCAGGTTAGCTTTGAACTCATGGAGATCCTCTTGCTTCAGCCTCTTGTGTACTGAAATGATAAGCATGAGCACTTACTCCTGGCAAGAAGATGCATTCTCACATCATCATCTCAGCTCCTCAGAGACTCTTTACTTGAGATTAAACTAATTGGTTAAGTGAGCTGATAGAAGGGATTCCGGAACTGAAACACATACTTCACCTCACACTTTCTTGATTTTTTTTTAAATAGCGTATATCCCCATATTGTAAGTACTTACACTTTAAAAGTGAAAGGTTTACACAGGCAACCCTGAGTGGTCCCAAGTCCTGGTATCTGAAAGTTTTTAAAGTCATGTCCAGAGCAAGCTTGGCTTGCTTCGATTCTCTCCCTGCAGCCCACACACTCACATAGTCAAGTTCTTATTTATTTATTTATTTATTTATTTAGGTTTTTCAAGACAGGGTTTCTCTGTGCAGCTCTGGCTGTCCTGGAACTCACTCTGTAGACCAGGCTGGCCTTGAACTCAGAAATCCGCCTGCCTCTGCCTCCCAAGTGCTGGGATTAAAGACGTGCGCCACCACCGCCTGGCCAAGTTCATATTTTAGAATCTAGATATGACAAGCAGTGTTTGAAGAGTACAAAATAGAACGTTTCAAATGAAAGCTTTTCTTTTGTAGGGACATATTGGTATGTAGCTGTAAAATACTGAAACTGCCCGCTTTGTCCCTCTCTGTAGTTGTGGCGCTTCGCGATGTTTCCGCTGACTGAGGGGAGCAAGCATGTGGCGCAGCTGTTGTTCAGATCCGGCACCTGTCCAAGGTGCATCTTCAGATTCTGTGGTGTGGATCTTCCTGCACCTTACAAACACCCATCCAAGGTATATTCTTTTTAAATTAAAGGATTTCTTTTTTAAAAATTGGAACAAATGTCACTAGCTTTGAGTACTGTGAGTAGCCTATAACTCCACTAAAGAAGGAAGACTAATAAAATTATTCCCACAAATGTAATTTTGAAACTGCAGTTACATTAAAAACTTGATGTAGGAATATAACTGGTTTTCAAGTGACTATTGTTTAACAGTTAGTGTAGAGAGAGATCTTTGGTGGTATTTTTTTGCTACATTTAATATTTGTGTAGACATTTTATAAAGAGCATCTAAACATCTTGTGGTAACAAGAAATTGCTTCTCATATACATTAATGCAAAGCAACAGGCCAGGCCAGGTCATAGTCCTGATTTCTTCTTTTAAATAGAAAATTAGTTTGGTTATGTTTTTTTAAAATTAAAATTTTCTCTATTATTTTTATGAGTGTATATATGTATATATATGAGTATGATGCGAGTGCTCATATAATTTATGCATATGTTGTGAGTGCTTGTGTGTGTGTGGGTAATAAGTTCTCTCCTTCCACCATAGACTCTGGGAAATCAAACAGGTTGTTAGACTTGTGTGACAAGTGCAGTTACCGAACAGGCTGTGTTGCTTGCCTGGTTACCAGTCCCGTGCTGTGTGTTACCATTTATCTGTATGTGCGTATTCTTCTGGTGCTGGGATAGAGCCCAGGGTTTCACGCTGACAGTGTTCTGTCATTGATCCATGGCCCCAGCCTGCCACTTGATTCACTCAGTGGAGGGGATCCGTTCTGAGAAATGTGTCCTTAGATGACTTTTTGCTTGTGAGAACTCGATGGAGTGTACTTAAGATGACTGCAGATATTAGGCAGTGGAATCTTAAGCACCCACTGTTCACAGCTGTGTAGTCTTGTTGTCAGGAGCATTGTGTGTTACCTGGCTCTGTGGGAAGCCTGTAAAAACAAGTGCTTATTGAATCATTATTCCTGATACTCGTAACATAAGAAACATTAGCTACAGTCTTTCTCACTTACGGTCATACATAGGGAGCTGTGCAGTTGAGTACAATAACATACTTGCGACTACAATAACATACTTGCGAAATATGATTGATACTAATAGTGACATTTTTTAAGGCAAATACTTGTATACATGTGTAAATATATACACTCATACACACTCAGTTTTTTATTTTAAAAGTTGCTAATAAACTATGTGGCAGTCACTATCGTTTTTCTGTCATTGTGTAGTTTCTACTGTTAGAAATAAACATAGTGCCTCGAGTGCGCCTAGTGTTGCTGCTTGCCAAGCTCTCATTTAGTCCTTTGTAAGTACATGCTGTGATTGTCTCTATTTTCAGATGAAGCGACTGAAACACAGAGAGGTTAAGCAGCCTGCCCAAAGTTAAACAGCTTTTAAATGAGGAAGCTAGGAATTGAAACAGTGTGTTTGAATCCAAAGCCTAGAATTTGGAGCTAGAAGACGTGGATTTGAATCTCAGTTCTACCACTGAGCTTCAGTTTGCTACTCTGTACATGGGAATGGTGACACCTTCTACCTCACGGGACTTGAAGGACGTTATCAATGATTAAGCAGTCAGAAACCAGGAATGGTTCATAGGCAGTGAGAGCTGCCTATGTGTGTGTGTAAATGCTCGGTTTATATCCCACGTTGTGTAACCTTTCTTACATTCTCTTTGCACACATGTCTCTCTTTCTCTCTCTCACACATACACACTATATATATATACTGGATTCAAAATATAGTTTATGTAAAACTGGCAGCAATTTTGACTTGTTATATTCTTTGTGAATAAATATTCAAAGGCTTTTTGAAATATTTTAAGCTTTGTTTTGTTCCCGTCATATAGCTATACATGAGCACACACATGTACAAACATGAGCACATGCATATACATACTATCTTATATAGCTATACATGAGCACACACATGTACATACATGAGCACATACATATACATACTCTCTTATATAGCTATACATGAGCCCACATATGTACATACTATCATATGTACATGCACATGTACATAATATACATATTAGTATATACTATACTAATGTTACAGATGTTAGGTAGCAATCAACATTTGTGTGGGTAGGAATATACTGGTATGTGTACATGCGTGACGCTTTGAGAATTGGAGTACTAATGCATCAACAGTGAATTTAATGTTTGACTGAAAGAGTGTTCTTGAGTTAGTATAGCCTAACTAAATTTGAATGATCTATTCAAGGTCAAAGTCAAGCCAGCCTGATGTAGTGGAAGCACGAGGAATGCAGTGTTTGGATGGGTGGAGTCGCAAAAGCAGCCACCTTTGAAAGTAGAGGCTTGTTCTTACATTCAGATACACAGGATGACAGAAATTAGACAAAATGTAGATCAGGACTTCCTTTGCTTAACGCATATAAATGGATGTATTTATAGCCCCAAATTTAAATACTAACAAAGCTATGTATAGTAAATTGTTTCAAAAATTATCTTAGCTTACTCAACCTCTAAATGATAAGATTTCACATTAACTCATACTATGTGTATGAGATTATTAGATAACTTAGCAAGAATAAAAATCAGCTTGTACTACCCCAAGATATAAGATAGTATAAGATAGTATGTACGAGCTGGGCGGTGGTGGCTCATGCCTGTAATCCCAGCACTCTGGGAGGCAGAGGCAGGCGGATTTCTGAGTTCGAGGCCAGCCTGGTCTACAGAGTAAGTTCCAGGACAGCCAGGGCTATACAGAGAAACTCTGTCTCGGAAAAAAAACCAAATCCCCCCCCCAAAAAAAAGATAGTATGTACATGTTTGTGCTCATGTAGCTATATAAGATAGTATGTACATGTATGTACCATTGTATGTATGTGTGTGCTCGTGTGTAGCTATATAAGATAGTATGTACATGTGTGCTCATGTATGTACATGTGTGTGCTCGTGTGTAGCTATATAAGATAGTATGTACATGTGTGTGCTCATGTGTAGCTATATAAGATAGTATGTACATGTGTGTGCTCGTGTGTAGCTATATAAGATAGTATGTACATGTGTGTGCTCGTGTGTAGCTATATAAGATAGTATGTACATGTATGTGCTCGTGTGTAGCTATATCACTGGAGCAAAACAAAGCTTAAAACATTTTAGAAAGCCCTTGAATATTTTGTTTGTATTTATTTGCAAAGAATATTACAAGTCAATAGTGTGTATGTGTGTGTGTGTGTGTGTGTGTGTGTGTGTGTCTGTCTGTGTTTTGCTTCTTTGCTGTTTGAGAAGGAACCCGAAGCTTCATGTGTGCTAAGCAGGATTCTGCCACTGAGCCATATCTCCATGCCAGTTTATATTTTTATGTTTTCATAATTAGAATTAAATCTTTTTTTGAAGTTAGTAGTTTAATGGCCTTCCCAATAGAACTACAAACCAGATTTGTAAATCTGTCGATGGAGACTTTCTCCTTAAGATTAGGAGTTTTAACTTCACTGATTTGTGAAATTCTGGAAAAACATTCACATATGTAATAGGCATTTGATCAGCATGAGGATTAAATGCACTAATAAAAAATTCAGAGTCACCAGTAATGTGCTGGTGTTGCATTAAGGACAGAAATCAAGGAGACTTGATGTCATTTAACCAAGAGGGAGCCAGATTCAAATTCTCTACTTTGTTCTCACTGTATTGCCTGCCATTCTCTGTCTCTCTGATGTGGGAGTTGGAATCTGCCCACCTGAAGGCTATCTTCTAAAATTATCCCTGTGTTGGTCGGTCTGTCCCTGACAAAGGTCTTGTTCTCATTTATTTTTTATGTATTTTTAAATTTTATCTTGGTAATCATCTGTATGTGACGTGTGCCACGTGAGTGGGCACCTACAGAGGCCATAGGTGTGGGAACCGCTGGAGCTGGAGTTACAGACTGTTGTGAGCTACCTGGTGTGGTCTTCTGGAAGGGCAGTCCATGCTCTAACCACTGAGCCATCTCTCCAGCCCAATCTCTTTTATTGGACAGCAGAGAAATCATCACATGGACAAGGAATGAGGAATACTTAACAGAAATAGTTAATAATTTTACAAGAGTTAAGTATGACTCCAACTGACCCAGATAGCAACCCCTATCAGGCAATAGCTGAATGCTGCTTTTAGCATTTATGGTGGATATTTATAAGACTAAGATATAAGATAGCAAATGAGTGTATTTGCTGTTTCCAGCTTATACTCCCCCCTCCCCCTGCCCTGTGTGTGTGTGTGTGTGTGTGTGTGTGTGTGTGTCTGTCTGTCTGTCTGTCTGTCTGTCTGTTTGTTTTATTTCTTTGCTGTTTGAGATGGAATCCAAGACTTCATGCATTGGGCAAGTTTGTATTTAAGAATTCCTAGAAAAAAAGCTATAGTGACTTGGTTACTCCTGAATTGCTATAAACCAGTGGCACATGAGTCCCTGCTGTTAGTCTTCTCCATATCTTGTTCTGAGACGTGTATTATCCTAATACACATGCATTACCCTTCGGTCATGGGTTTGGTAGAGTATACAATTTAAGATTGTAGTTATACATTAATTCCAAGGCAAGCAAGGTTGGTTGTTACATTGCTCTCTTAAAGGCAGGTTAAACAGGCTGAGTTCACAGTCTTAAGTGACTTCGAGATGTATTGTTAACTTTGGCTGTGAGGACCAGCAAAGGTTCTAGTCTCTTAGAATTTAAGAGGTGTTTCTATCACAATGCATTGCCACAAGTTCATATCTCAGAGTTCCTAGAAAGCCAATGCTGTAGTTACTTGATTATCCCTGAATTGATATAAACCAGTGACATGAGTTCCTGCTACTGGTTTTCTCTTGTTTTGAGACAATGCCTTATTATGTAGCCCTAGATGTATTGAACTCATAAGCTGTCTGCTGCCTCTGCCCGAGCCTGCTCTGTGGGATCTAGAGGGTTGGGACCAGGACATGCAAGGCAGGGCAGTAAATGCTTTAATCCCAGTGCTCAGAGGCAGGAAGGTCTCTTGTGCAATACCAGTTCTTGGTGACCCTGAATTTATTATTAATATACTTAATCCATGTACCAATGAAATGCCTATTACATATGTGAAAATTTTTCCAAAAGAATTTCATAAATCAGTGAAGCTAAAATCCTGACCTTAAGGAGAAAGGCTCCTCAACAAAATTACAAATCTGGCTCTTAGTTCTATTAGTTCTATTGGGAAAGGCGTTCACTACTAGTTAAAACAAGCAAACAAAAGTCATCACACTTGGCTGACTTTCACGCTTCATTGTAAGACTTTCAATGCCACTTTAAAATGTTATTGCTTTTTCTCTTACTAACTTTTTAGGAACTGCTCAATGATCTACAAAAGTTTCTAGAACCAGAAAAACATGAATTAATTTTGGAAGCTTCAAAGCCGCCATTGAAGAAAATTCGTTTACATGAAGATGGGGCTGATAATCTGAGTGAAGATGGAAAGGAGGGGGTCTCTGGTACTGAAGACGAAAGCAGGGCTGCGGGGCCTTCCAGGATGAGCGTGTGCAACGTCTGCTTAGGAGTTCTTCAGGGGTTCTGTGAGAAGGCGTTTATCACAGAGGTGAGCACCCACGCCTCAGCAGGGCCGTGCCGGTAGAGGGGGCCAGCAGTGAGGCCTCTGACACAGCACTCCTGAACACCAGCCTTCATGCCTGCTCGACACAGCACTCCTGAACACCAACATTCACGCCTGCTCGACACACCCACTCCTGAACACCAACATTCACGCCTGCTCGACATAGCACTCCTGAACACCAACATTCATTCATGCCTGCTCGACACACCACTCCTGAACACCAACATTGACACACCCACTCCTGAACACCAACATTCAGGCCTGCTCAACACAGCACTCCTGAACACCAACATTGACACACCCACTCCTGAACACCAACGTTGACACACCCACTCCTGAACACCAGCATTCACGCCTGCTTGCTTTATTCCAGGTGGTCACTAACATCTCTTAATTAAAACAGGCCAACTATTCTGAAATTGTCGTATGAACATACTGCAAAATTATTAAAAACTGACACCCAGCTGGGCAGTGGTGGCGCATGTCTGTAATCCCAGCACTCTGGGAGGCAGAGGCAGGCGGATTTCTGAGTTCGAGGTCAGCCTGGTCTACAGAGTGAGTTCCAGAACAGCCAGGACTACACAGAGAAACCCTGTCTCGAAAAAGCCAAATCCAAAAAACAAAACAAAACAAATAAACAAACAAACAAACAAACAAAAACCCAAAACAAAACTGACACCCAGTGTGTTGTCTTGAACCTGCTGGATGTGCAGGGTCAGAGTCAACAAATACTTAATCTCATGATGTTTATGACGAGCTTGATACTCAAATGTGGATTTTGGTTGTTTTTGTTTTGGGGAGAGCTAGAGACTGGCTTGGCCCGCGCTAGGCCAGCGCGGGACCACTGAGCCTCAGCTCCCAGCTCCTCACTGAAGAATGATGGGAAGCTGGGTCGTGTCCTGGGAGAAATTTTATTATTAGAGCTACATTTTCAGGAGTTCTTAGGAGTTTACCTATTTGTAATACTCTTTTAGGTGTGCCAAAAAGTTGAAGCCTCTGGGTTTGAATTCAGCAGCGTGGTTTTATCTGTCTCCTTCCCGCCGCAGCTGTCTGTGAGAGAGGTAAGGCCCTTGGCCCACTTCAGAGCGTGTGCAAAACGCGTGCTAGACATTTCTAATTTCTAAAACACAAGCAAACAAAAAACGGGAATGTAAACTCGGCACAGAGGCTCACACTTTTAACCTGAGCACAGGGTGTGGAAGCAGGGTGGTCAGGAGTTCGAGGCCATCCTGGACATGTTGCTGCAGTGTTGCATGGCGGGGCCTGAGCACAGGTGCCCAGACAGGTCTCAGACTCAGTGCACAGGTGGCTCTGAAGGAATTTTGGGTGTTGCATGTTCAGAGACCTTTTACCATTGTTAGTTTTTCTCGTGACCCCTCCACATTCTGCTTTGTGACACCAGGTGTGGTTGTTACCCACAGTCTAAAAGGCTACATTCATAAAAATCACATTGAGCTGAAAGGACATAATTTGAGAACTTTTTATTTGAAGTGTCTTCTTCTAGATACTGGTCCCTAAACTTTGAACACATCTAAGGTTTATTCACAGATAGGCATGCTGGCTCCTGCCTGCAATCCCAGTATTCAGGAGCTGGGGTAGAAGGATTGCCAGGTGTTTGAGCCCAGCCTGAAGAGTTTCCCAAGCACTGTCTCAGAGATTTGTATGTATTTGGTCAGGTAAGGCTTAGGAATTTGCATTCTAAACAGCAAACTCACTAGTGCTATTATTACAAAGACTACATTTTGAGGAATTAATACTCTTAAGAATTTTTTTTGCATTTTTATTTTGTTTAATTTGTGTGTGTGTGTATGTATGTATGTGTGTGTATATATATATATATATATATATATATATATATATATATATATATATAAGATCTGTGAGTATGAGCATGTGTGGTACCTGTGTAGACGTCAGGACAACCTGCAGTAACGGATTCTGTCTTTCTGCCATGTGCATCTGAGGCATTGAACTCAGGTTATCTTCCTTAGCAACACGTTCCTTTACCTGCTAAACCATCTTGCCAGCTCAAAATTAAGAATTGAAGAAATATATATCTATACATATTCTTGAGAGTGGGGAGAAGGGCTGTAAACTTTGGACAGGTGAATTTCAAACAATGCAAGAAAAACTGGCATAAGCCTCTGCCTAAAA
The DNA here is from genome assembly GCA_964023405.1 of Apodemus agrarius. Lineage (NCBI taxonomy): Eukaryota > Metazoa > Chordata > Mammalia > Rodentia > Muridae > Apodemus > Apodemus agrarius. The sequence goes on from OZ030016.1 coordinate 95,912,801, forward strand.
GGTATGTTAATAAGTTTTAGGAAGTTCATGGAAAACAAATTTAATTCAATACCAATAAAAGAAAGTTATTGTTTATTATTATAAGCAATAAAAGCTTAGAGAAAAATCCCCATAAAGATTGGGAAGCATTGGGGCCTTTCGGTGGTAGTGCATAACTTTAATCTCAGCACTTGGGAAGCAGAGGCAGGAGGATCTCTGTTAGTTTAGATCTTTGTAGATTAGGCCAGCCTGATCTTCAGAGTGAGTCTAGGACAGCCAGGACTACACAGAGAAACCCTGTCTCGAAACCTCCCCCCGCCCCCTCGCCCCTTCCCCATTGGGAAGCCAGCTATGGTGATTTGCACCTGTAAGCTCAGCACTTGGGGAACTGGATGGGGTGATTGCTGTGAGCCTGAGGCCAGCCTGGACTACACAGGAAAGCCTATCTCGGAAAATAGTTCTAAAAGAGTGAAAATGAGGAATGAAGTCTATGCTTAAGACAAGAAGATCCTGAATTCATCTTAGGTTAGAGAGAGGGGGTGGGGAGAGGAGTATGCATTTTAAATTTTCTATTTTGAAGCACTGAAAGTATTATGAGTAGCCTGCTGAGCTCCTTGGTAAGTGTTGCCCAAACTGAACAATCAAGATTTGTTTTGCAAAGTTAAGATTAATTATAAAAACAATAAAATCAAAATAGAGTCATAGTACTGCAAATGTAAGAGGGAGGCTCAGCCCTGTTAGAATTGCAGCCAGAAACCTAGACTCTCAGTGGACTGCAAGCGGAGTGAAGACTTGCTAAGGGAGATTGGCGTTGTTCGGACCGGAGGCAGATGAAGCGGAGCCAGCCTCTGTGGGATGGCGTGCACTGCTGATAGACCTCTGAAAACCTTGCTTTGCCTTTGGCCTTTCTGTCAGGGAAAATGTGATCTTCCTCAAGAAGAAAAAAAAGAAAAAAACCAAAATCCAAACCAACCAACCAACCAACCAACCAAACAAACAAACAAACAAACAAAAAACGTAGAGTTCTGTCTCTGCAAAGTGAGGCTTTGCTGCATGGGCTCAAGTCTTCTGGTGTGTCTGCAGCGCTTGGTGAGCTGGTAGTGTGTGTGTGCAGCGCGTGGTGAGCTGGTAGAACGTGTGTGCAGCATGTGCTGAGCTGGTAGAACATGTGTGCAGTGCGTGCTGGGCTGGTAGAACATGTGTGCAGTGTGTGGTGAGCTGGTAGAACATGTGTGCAGTGTGTGGTGAGCTGGTAGAACATGTGTGCAGTGTGTGGTGAGCTGGTAGGACATGTGTGCAGTGTGTGGTGAGCTGGTAGAGCATGTGTGCAGTGTGTGGTGAGCTGGTAGAGCATGTGTGCAGCACGTGGTGAGCTGGTAGAGCGTGTGTGCAGCATGTGCTGAGCTGGTAGAGCGTGTGTGCAGCATGTGCTGAGCTGGTAGAGCGTGTGTGCAGTGCGTGCTGAGCTGGTAGAACATATGTGAAGTGCGTGCTGAGCTGGTGGAGCGTGTGTGCAGTGCGTGCTGAGCTGGTAGAACATGTGTGCAGCATGTGCTGAGCTGGTGGAACATGTGTGCAGTGCGTGCTGAGCTGGTAGAACATGTGTGCAGCATGTGCTGAGCTGGTAGAACATGTGTGCAGTGCATGGTGAGCTGGTAGAACATGTGTGCAGTGCGTGGTGAGCTGGTAGAGCGTGTGTGCAGCATGTGCTGAGCTGGTAGAGCGTGTGTGCAGTGCGTGCTGAGCTGGTAGAGCATGTGTGCAGTGCGTGCTGAGCTGGTAGAACATATGTGAAGTGCGTGCTGAGCTGGTGGAGCGTGTGTGCAGTGCGTGCTGAGCTGGTAGAACATGTGTGCAGCATGTGCTGAGCTGGTGGAACATGTGTGCAGTGCGTGCTGAGCTGGTAGAACATGTGTGCAGCATGTGCTGAGCTGGTAGAACATGTGTGCAGTGCATGGTGAGCTGGTAGAACATGTGTGCAGTGAGTGGTGAGCTGGTGGAACATGTGTGCAGCACGTGCTGAGCTGGTAGAGCATGTGTGCAGTGCGTGGTGAGCTGATAGAGCATGTGTGCAGTGCGTGCTGAGCTGGTAGAACATGTGTGCAGTGCGTGGTGAGCTGATAGAGCATGTGTGCAGTGCGTGCTGAGCTGGTAGAGCATGTGTGCAGCATGTGCTGAGCTGGTAGAGCGTGTGTGCAGCGCCTGGTGAGCTGGTAGAGCATGTGTGCAGTGCGTGCTGAGCTGGTAGAGCATTGTGCGGTGCGTGTTGAGTTGGTAGAGCATGTGTGCAGTGCCTGGTGAGCTGATAGAGCATGTGTGCAGTGCGTGCTGAGCTGGTAGAGCATGTGTGCAGTGCGTGCTGAGCTGGTAGAGCATGTGTGCAGTGCCTGGTGAGCTGGTAGAGCATGTGTGCAGTGCCTGGTGAGCTGGTAGAGCATGTGTGCAGCGCCTGGTGAGCTGGTAGAGCATGTGTGCAGTGCGTGCTGAGCTGGTAGAGCATGTGTGCAGTGCCTGGTGAGCTGGTAGAGCATGTGTGCAGTGCCTGGTGAGCTGGTAGAGCATGTGTGCAGCGCCTGGTGAGCTGGTAGAGCATGTGTGCTAGTGAAGAGGCAGGAGAGCCTCCCTGTGGGCTACAGGACACAGGGGTGGGAGTGCAGCAGGCGTGTGGGATGGCACAGTCAAGTCACAGAAGAGCTTGTGAACAAGAATGGTCTAAAAGCACGAACTAGTAAGAATAAACATGAGTTCTTATGCTTGAGTTTAAAAAGCAGTTGCCAAGTAAAGGAATGATGTAATGTGTTTGCAGAGATGCCTCCCGAGTGTCAGATAGAGTTGCTTAAAGAGACAGTAAGGCAGTCAGATGACATGGGGCAGGATTCAGCGTAGCTGATGTCTGGCTCTCGGCCCACAGGGATGAAAAGGTGGCAGTTGTCTCCCACTAGTGCGCCTGTTCTTGGAATCCCATGCTTACCAGGAGGCTTGTGCTTTAGAAGGAACAAAGACAAGTGGGAAGGCGTTCTGGTTAGTGTGTTCAGAAGGTAGGCTCAGGATGGACAGAATTCTCATTCCGAAGCATTTACCAGAATGCATATATTTTTTGACACAGATTAAACCAAGGACAGGCAGCTGCCAAGCTGAGGTACATGAAAGGATGATCATCTTCTTTTCCATTTATTTATTCACTCACTCACTCACTCACTTCTGCATCCTACTCACTGCCCCCTGGCTGACCCCCACAATCCTCCCCTATCCCCACTCCCTTTCTCCTCTGAGAGGGTGGCGTCCTGCCTGCAGGGCTTCTCTCCCATTGAGACCACATAAGCAGCCCAGCTAGAAGAACATATCCCACAGACAGGCAACAGCTTTTGGGGCGGCCCTGCTCCAGTTGTTCAGGACCCACATGAGGACCAAGCTGCACATCTACTACATATGTGTGGGGAGGCCCAGGGCCAGCCCGTGTGTGCTCTGTGGTTGGTGGTTCAGGCTCTGAGAGCCCCAAAGGGTCCAGGTTAGTTGACTCTTTTGGCATTCCTGTGGGGTTCCTTGTCCCCTTTGGGGCCCCAATCCTTCCTCCTATTCTTCTATAGGAGTCCCCAAGCTCCATCCACTGCTGGGCTGTGGGTGTCTGCATCTGTCTGAGTCAGCTGCTGGGCGGAGCCTCTCAGAGGACGGCTGTGCTGGGCTTCTGTCCGCAGACAGAACAGTGTCATTAACAGTGTCAGGGTTGGTGCTTCCCCCAAAGTCTCTCCACATCCCCCGTCCCTGCATTTCTTGCAGACAGAATAAATTCAGGGTTGAAAATTTTGTGGTGGCTTGGTGTCCCTGTTGCTTCACTGGGGTTCCTGCCTGGCTACAGGAGGTGGCCTCTTAGGGCTCCATGTCCCCAGTGCTGTGATCACAGTTAAGCTCACCCAAATTGCTTCTCGGGTGCCTCCCTCTTCCCAGGTTGTTGTCAGATCCTGGAACTGACCCCACCTCCTCACCCCCATCATTCATTCTCATGGCCATTTGGCCACCCCCCACAACGTCCCTCCCTTACCTGATCCCATTCCCTTTATCCCCTCTCCCACCCAGGTCCTCCCTCCATCTGCCTCTTAGGACTGTTTTATTCCCTCTTCTAAGTGAGATTCAAGCATTCTCCCTTGGTAGATCTTAAAACCCCTTTAGCTCTAAGTCCAGCATAGTGCTAAGAGGCCCTTCTGTTTTAATGCCTTCACCTGGGAGTCTGCATTCTTCACTTCAGAGAAAGAGGACAGTGGCAAATTCATGATTCCAGCCAGTGAGCTTGGTAAGCCCGGAAGTTTATTGGGATTACTTACTGGATTGTAAGTGACTCAGGCAGCTATGTTCCTGAAAAGCCACCTCAGCAAACAGAGTGAGCTGAGAGAGGAGCTCCGGGGAATCCCGTGCAGCTGTGCCCGGCGTCTCTACCTAAGAGCCTCTTCTCTGCCTAGCTTGTCCGCTCTCTGGTGGGGACCTCATGAATCTTGTAACTTTTATAAGCTTTCTGAAGTCCTGTGAAGTGACTGTTTCTTTTAAATATTTAGTGTGTGTGTGTGTGTGTGTGTGTGTGTGTGTGTGTGTATGCACGCGCACACCATGTCAGGGTGTGCCTGTGGAAGTCAGAGAACAGCTCACAGTACTTGGTTCTTCCCTTAAAATATGTGATCACTAGAGATCAATGATGGCTGTCTGGCTTGGCCCCAGATCCCGTCAGCTGCTGAGACGTTCGCCAGCTCTCCTGTCAGTTCCGTGAGCCTCCTAAGTGCCCTGCCCTGTTTATGAGAGGATACTTCAACCCAGAGGGAATGGCTACACAGTGTGCTTCCCAGTCTGCTGGCCCCTGCACTCTCCTGCCCCTTCTTCTGTGATGGTCATGGGGCACTGGGGGGGAGGGGCAATGTAAATGCGTGGTTTCTATCCTCTGGGCCCGGCTGAGCCTCGGGTACTGTGCTCCACAATAGACACTTATTCTCAGTTAATGCGATAACCACCTCCCATTGCAAAAGGGACATTTCCTCCCATTAGTGAGGCTGAGAGCAGCAGTCTGGGCATAAACACACATGTTTGGAAATCAGTTTGAGACACCTGTCTGTTTAATGAAACAGTGTAGCCTGTGACCTCCTCAGTCATGACTGTGTCCTGGGCCTGCAGCTCTGTTCCGGGTTCCTTCCTGTGATGGGAGCCTTATACAGGTGGACTTTGCTGCCGCAACCACTGCTCTGCACTCGGATTGGCTTCTGTAAAGCCACACCACAGCGTGACAAGGTGAGGATGCCCCAGACTGACCTGGGAAGTCTGGTCATTCTTTAAGGGGCTCTTTACCAGCTGAGTCCAGCAGAGGGCGGTATTGTACCATCAGTTTGGTCATTTCTGCCTTCAGCTAGTGGATGCTGACCCCTTTGCTCACTGTAGGGACCTTAAATGAGTTATGTTGAGCAATAAATGTTACTCTGAGCATATGAAATACCCTGTTTCTCAATGTGCAGTATGATATGGTTGGAGTTTTGTGTGTCAGATCAAAATATTTTTCTTGTATCCATGCTTTACTTTAAATACTCTGAATTAGTTAAGAATGAAAGTACTGATACTGCAGCAGGACTTTTTTTTATTTAAGAAATTATCCTTTCTTAAATTTTCATAAATTAATATTTTCTTTTGCTTTTGTTTTTTGAGACAGGGTTTCTCTGTGTAGCCCTGGCTGTCCTGGAACTCAGTTTGTAGACCAGGCTGGCCTCGAACTTAGAAATCCGCCTGCCTCTGCCTCCCAAGTGCTGGGATTAAAGGCGTGTGCCACTACGCCCGGCATAAATTAATATTTTTAAAAATTCGTTCTATTTAAATTTGTGGTCTCCTTAACAGTTTGGATCTGTTACTCTCATTTAGGATCTGAAGAAAATAATGAATCTCGTTTAGGATCTGAAGAAAATAGTGAACTCATTTGTTCTAAGAGAGCATAGCCTCACTTGGCGTGGGTAACTCTTGTAATCCAGCACTCAGGAGGCTGCGAGGGTGTGAGTTTAAGGCTGCCCAGGCCATGCAGAGATACCCTCTACTGAAGCAAGCGAAGAACGGAGAACCAGAAGTGCACACTCGAAGTGCAGCATGTATTTGCAGATATTGGATTTATTTGAATTAGACTCTTTGGTAAAATCTCCCTCTCTGCTAGTGTCCTTACTTATTTATTCTAAAGGATGGTGGTTTCTGTGCTGTTAGTCCACAGATCAAGTGTGTGTTTGCTGTGTATGTGTAGGCCTGAGCTGGCTGTCTTAGCATTTAGCAGTTATATTTTCTCCTTTCTCTTTACTTTGCATGCTTTTTCAACTTAAAATTTGTATAGCAGACACCCCTCATAGATATATAACACACCAAAGGTCTACTTTATTCTGCTGCCCTTTCTGAACTTAGAAAGGCAGGTTTAAAGATTGCCTTAGCATCGATGGCCCCTGATAAGTTGGTTATAACTTTGTTCAGTCTCTATGAGGTCCTTGGTCCAGGGGTTTTAGGTATGCAGGCTATGTGCCTGCGTTTAGTGCGTGCGTGTGTGTGTGTGTGTGTGTGTGTGTGTGTGTGCATGCGCGTGCACGCGCGCAGAAACCAGAGGTCAACCATGGAGTTCTTCTGGAGCTTGAGACAAGTCTCTCACTGACCTGGGGCTTGCCCATTTGGCTGGCCAGCCAGCGCCCCAGGAGCCCACTCGTCAGCACTGTAGGCCAGCAGGCCTGAAGTTTTTCATGACTTCTGGGGATCAAACTCACATCCTCCTGCTTTTGGTGGCAAGCATTTTACTGACAGGCACTTTTTCAGCCTTACGGGCTGCAACTGTGTCTGTGTGGTGTGTAGTTGCCCACAGCCTGTTAGTGCACTCCAGAGGAGGAGTTGGGGTGTCCTGCCATTAACTCCCTGCCCTATTGCTTTGAGACAGCCTCTCATTGAATCCAAAGCTGGATAGCAGCCAGCGAGCACCAGCAAGCCTCCTGTCTACCCCTCCCCACAGGACTGGGGTTACTCAGTCACATGCTGCACAATTGGCCTCTTTCTTAGGTGCAGGGGATTTGACCTCTTTACTGCTTGAACAGCAAGTGCTCTTGCCCACTGGACCATCTTTCCAGTCCCCAGGCTACAACTTTAAAATCCTTCATAGCACACAAGTATGTTTATGCAGCCATCCAAATCCATCTTTCTGTAAGATGTAAAACCCACCCCCCCCCCAAGAGGTTACCAGCACATACAGTATTGCACTTTTGAGAGGCGTGGAGAAGCCAGTGAAGTGACTCAGCAAGTTAACACTGGTCTCCAGGGCCAACGCTCCGAGTTCAGTGCCTTGGACCCACTTGGTGGAAGAGAGAAGCAGTGCTCACAGACTGTCCTCTGACTCCAGCATGCACACCATGGTGTGCACAGATGCCCGTGTGCAGACACGTGGACACACAAATAAGAATGCAGTGAGAGTAAGTCGTGGACTCAGAGGGCTTTAGACAGCTTGCTAGTCACGTAGAGCAGGGCTCCGTGGCTTTTCATGGCATTTAATCTAAAAGATGATACTTCCGTGCGCATGGTTGGGATTTATTGCAGCCCTGGTGAGCGCCTCTCCAGATGTAAACCCACTCTCACCCTCTGAGGATGTCTGCCAGAAAGTCTGAGTTCCTGATCTTCGCGCATGGGGCGGCCACGTTTTAAACAGTTTGAAAGTTCTCAGTGTTACTGTGTATGTGTGTGTTCTGTGTTGGGGGAGGAGCCCAGGTCACAGTGTGTGGAGGTCGGAGGACAACTGGACAACTGTCACAGCAGTTTTCTCCCACCTCTACATCGCTCCAGGGAGCCATCTCACTTTGCCAGCCCTTGCCCGCCAACTGTTTTAAAATTAGTATGACATTTATTTATCTATCATATATGAATGTACACGTGTGCAAGTGTACATGTGTGTATGACATGGTGCATATGTGCTGGTCAGAAGACAGCTGTGGCAGCTGGCTCTCCTATGGGCCCTGGGGATTGAATTCTGGTCATCATGTTTAGAGACAAGTGCCTTTACCTGTTGAACTGTTTCAGTGGCCCTCTTCAAGTTTAATGTAGCCTTGGTGTGTGGATTGGCGAAAGGTAATTTTTCCATCCTTAAGGATGGCGACCACTTGTCTAGCCATCACATCTTCATTTGACAAAGAAAGCCCAGAGCTCAGAGAGGCCCAACGATGGCCCACCTCGTGTTTATTGGAATTTGAATGTGTTTTCCTGCTCTTTTCAAAACACCGTAAAGCCCTGGTATCTCTTCCTTCCTGTAAATTTATGTGCTTTTGACTTTACCTGATTGCTTTGGCTGCATGAGAATCACCTTTTCTTAAGTACTTACATTGTTTTTATAATCCATTTTAAGTATACAAAGCCTTAAGCTTCACTAGGGTGTTTCCTTCCATGTGTATTATACTTTGTACTAATTCCAGCAGTGCTCAAGTAGGGCTGGACCACTATGGAGATGTGCTATATATGGGACCCAGGAGTGCAGCTGAAAGCATAGCCAAGCCTGTGTTTTAAGTGCTTCAAGACTTACATTTACTTTCTAGCTTTGCCTTGTTACTGGCCTATCTCCAGCTGGCAGAGGTGGAGAATGAGCACGAGGGGAGAGCTTGGTTGCTCTGGGTTGTCACCATGTGGAGGTATCCGCAGGCTGCATTAGGAACAGTGAGGTCTGCTGCTTGGATTTGCATGTTTCTATACCTGTGAATTATCACACGGCATCTTTAGAACAGAGTCGGAATCAGTGGTGTCTAGAACTTAAGGCAAGGACGCCTGAGCAGACCCCTTCAGCGTGTCTCTGTTGGAGGTGCCACGTTAGCACACGGCCACTTGACAACTGTGGAGGTCCTTATGACATGGTTTCCTGGTACATTAACTTTTAGGACTGTGGCCTAGTGTGCTAAGTTTCAGAAAAAAGGAACTTCTAATTTAGGCTCTTCCTATTTCTGATTTGAATGACAGAAGTCATGTCAACCATCTTTTAAATTCTTTTTTATTTTGTTTTGACTGATATAATCACTTTGCTTTAGATTTAGTAATTCTGTCATGATTGTGTCTGAAAGTCATGTATAATGACTGTAAAGCATAAGTCACATATAAAACAGCTATATAAGTACTATGTTTTTTAGGAGATAAACTATTTTTTTTTTTTTTTAGCAAGATAAAACCCTTTTCTTATGACAGTAAGACACTGCCATTTATTGAGTATTTGTATATGCACTCACTCAGACATCACAGCCCTCGAAGAAGGCTGGGCTTCCTCCCCTCCCCCCCCCCAAGACAGGGTTTCTCTGTGTAGCCCTGGCTGTCCTGGAACTCACTCTGTAGACCAGGCTGGCCTCGAACTCAGAAATCCACCTGCCTCTGCCTCCCAAGTGCTGGGATTACAGGTGTGCACTACCACCGCCCAGCTTAAATTATTATTATTATTATTATTTTTTTTTTAGCAAGATAAAACTCTTTTCTTATGACAGTAAGACACTGCCATTTATTGAGTATTTGTATAGGCACTCACTCACTCAGACATCACAGCCCTCGAAGAAGGCTGGGCTTTTATCTCCATTTTTCTGTGATGAAATTGAAACTGAAGGTTGCATAACTGATGAATAGTAGAGTCAGGACTTGAACTCTGAATTAGCCTACCCCAAAGAGAATACTTGTGACTGTCGCTGCCATGTTGCCCGCATTGTGACGTGGTGATACTCTAAACACAGGTTGTGCCTTGTGTCTCAGGACACACACACCTTCTGTGGTACTTTCCCCAAATACTGTGATATCTTCAAGTTAGGGAAAGAATCCTTGGCTTTCTGTTTGTTTTTAAACAGGGCTCTTATAATAATTTAATAAAAATAATTTAAAAGTATCAGGAGATGACACAGTCAGTAAAGTGCTTGCCACAAAAGCTTGTCCTGAGTTCGATCCCCATGCCCATGTAGAAAGATCTCTAGTACCCAAACCCCAAGTCCGGGCGCTGGATGAAGATGCCGGCACTAGGAGGTGGAGGACACATGAGCATGCCCAGAGCTCGCTGGCCAGTCGGCTTAGTCTAATTACTGAGTCCCAGGTCCTCAATGAGAGTGTGACTCAGAGAAACAAGGGGAGCTTCTGAGGAGCAGTCCGCAGGCTGACCTCTGACCTCCATGTGCACACACACACCTTTGCAGCACCAACACACACAGATACGAGTGATGATTGCCAGGTTTTTTGTTTTTTGTTTTTTTTTTTAAAAAGGAAGTAAAATCATTTTATGATAAAATTGAAGATTTACATGGAAAATATTTCTGATAAAATAGAGCTATATAGAAAAACACGTTAAAATTGACAATTTTCATGGAAAATTAAAGAGTAAAGTGGTAGACATAAAAACTTTGCTAAATTAATTGAAAAAAGGAAGTAGAAACATTTTATGATAGAATTGAAGATTTACGTGGAAGATATTTCTGATAAAATCATAGAAAAATGTAGAAAAACATGTTAAAATTGAAGATTATCATGGAAAATTTTATATAGATATAATAATGGTAGGCATAAAAGTATTCCTGTTGATTGAAAGTGGAATTATAAACATTTTCTGATAAAGTTGAAGATTTACATGAAAAATATTTCTGATAAAATCGAATAAATATATAGAAAAACATGTTAAAACTCACTATTTCATGGAAAATTATACAGATAAAATGGTAGATATAAAAAACCTTTCTAAATTAATTGAAGATGGAATTAAAAACAATTTGTGATAAAATCAGAGATTTACATGGAAAACATTTCTGATAAAATAAAAGAAATATATAGAAAAACATGTTAAAATTGAAGATTATCATGAAAAATAATGCAGATAAAATGGTAGACATAAAAAAGCATTACTAAATTAACTGAAAGAGGAATTACAAACATTTTCTGATAAAACTGAAGATTTACATGAAAAATATTTCTGTTAGTCTATGTTTTTTTTATTGGGGAATTGAGTCCATTGAATTTAAGAGATATTAAGGAAAAGTGATTATTGTCTCCTGTTATTTTTGATGTTATTTTTATGTTTGTGTGGGTATCTTCTTTTGGGTTTGTTGGAAGATTACTTTCTTGCTTTTTCTAGGGTGTAGTTTCCCTCCTTGTATTCCAGTTTTCCATCTATTATCCTTTGTAGGGCTGGATTTGTGGGAAGATATTGTGCAAATTTGGTTTTATCATGGAATATCTTGGTTTCTCCATCTATGGTGATTGAGAGTTTTTGTTTGTTTGTTTGTTTTTTCGAGACAGGGTTTCTCTGTATAGCCTTGGCTGTCCTGGAATTCACTTTGTAGACCAGGCTGGCCAAGAACTCAGAAATCTGCCTGCCTCTGCCTCCCAAGTGCTGGGATTAAAGGCATGCGCCACCACTGCCTGGCTTGGTGATTGAGAGTTTTGCTGGGTATAGTAGTCTGGGCTGGCATTTATGTTCTCATAGGGTCTGTTTTAGGTCTGCCCAGGATCTTCTAGCTTTCATTGTCTCTGGTGAGAAGTCTGGTGTGATTCTGATAGGTCTGCCTTTATAAGTTACTCCCTTTTTCCCTTACTGCTTTTAATATTCTTTCTTTGTTTAGTGCATCTGGTGTTTTGATTATTATGTGCTGGGAAGACTTTCTGATCTGGTCCAGTCTGTTTGGAGTTCTGTAGGCTTCTTGTATGTCCATGGGCATCGCTTTCTTTAGGTTAGGGAAGTTTTCTTCTATAATTTTGTTGAAGATATTTACTGGCCCTTTAAGTTGTAAATCTTCGCTCTCATCTATACCTATAATCCTTAGGTTTGGTCTTCTCATTGTGTCCTGGATTTCCTGGATGTTTTGGGTTGCAGGCTTTATGCATTTTGCATTTTCTTTGACAGTTTAGTCAATGTTTTCTATGGTATCTTCACTACCTGAGATTCTTTCTTCTATCTTTTGTATTCTTTGGTTGATGCTTGCATCTATGACTCCTGAATTCTTTTTTAGGGGTGGGGGGGGAGTGAGGAAAGGTTACATTTCCACATTGCTGTTCATCAGCAAAGGAAGTCAGACTCCTGAATTCTTTCCAAGGTTTATCTCCAGAGATGTCTCACTTTGTGATTTCTTTATTGTTTCTACTTCGACTTTTAGATCCTGGATGGTTTTGTTCAGTTCCTTCACTTGATTGTTTGTGTTTTCCTGTAATTCTTTAAGGGATTTTTGTGTTTCCTCTTTAAGGGCTTCTGCCTGTTGACCCATGTTCTCCTATATTTCTTCAAGAGATTTTTGTGTTTCCTCTTTAAGGGCTTTTACCTGTTGACCCATTTTTTCCCTGTATTTCTTTAAGGGAGTTATTTAAGTCCTTCTTGAAGCCCTCTGTCAGCAGCTTGAGATATGATTTTAAACCTTGCTTTTCCAGTGTTGAGCTATCCAGGATTTGCTGTGGTGAGAGAACTGGGTTCTGATGTTGCCAAGTAGCCTTGGTTTCTGTTGGTAGGGTTCTTGTGCTTGCCTTTCACCATCTGGTTATCTCTGGTATTAGTTGGTCTTGTTGTCTCTGGCTGGAGCTTGTCCCTCCTGTGGGCCTGTAAGCCTGTGTCTGTACTCCTGGGAGACCAACTCTCTTTTGGAAGGGTCTGTGCACAGAAGGCTGTGGAGCCGCCCGGCTCCCTGGTGCAAATGGCAGCAGGAAGACTTCCGTTCCAGCTGCTCCACTGATCTTATGCCCTGTGTGTTCCTAGCTGTTCCCCTCCAGAGAGAAAGAAGGTGGAGATCTCACCTCCATGCTCAGAAGTGAAAGCGGAGTTGCCAGTTTTTATGTTCTTAATAACTAGAGTTTTGTAAATTGATGAGAAAAAAAATTAAAAGCTCAAGCTTTGTTAATTGAATTCTTACAAAATAATTTTCACATAAAATGTATTAAATTCTTTATTATTGCTGTGTGTGTGCATGGTGTCTACCTGTGTGTATGTATGTGTGTGTCCACATGCACCATGCCGTGGTGTGCCTATGGAAGTCATAGGGACTGGAGTTGTGAGCTGGAATCGGAACACAGGTCCTCTGGAAGAGCAGCCATACTCTTGACCACTGAGCTGTTTGTCCAGCCCCTTTCTCACATCTTAAAGCTATTTATTTATTTATTTATTTATTTATTTATTTATTTATTTGGCTTGATGCAAAGTCTTACTGTGTAGCCCTTGTTGGCCCAGAACTCAGCACCCCAGCACTCTCTACCTCTTGAGTGTTGGGATTAAAGACCTGTGCCACCATGACCGGCTCTGTTCTTATTGTGTTAATCATGCATACGTGTGTGCCGGTTTCTGTAGAGGCTGGAGGTCAGATCCCCTGAAGCCGCAGTTATAAGCAGCTGTAACCTGCCCGAGGTGGGAGCTGGGAACCGAGAGACAGAGTGAACGCTCTGCAGAGAGTCCGTGCCCTTAGGCACTGAGCCATCCCATGTTCTTCCACTTTAGTGATTGCCTTATAGGAAGAAAACAGGGATTGCTTGATGGGAATTGGTTTGTTGGAATCTGCCGCAGAAATGCTTTCTTCCATTTTTGAATAAGTCTTTGGTTGTACCTGCAGTAGCAACTTCCTGTGCTGTCCCTCCGGATGCATGAGGAGACGGCTGTTAGGGTCAGCATTTGCAGCTTGGTCAAAGCCTTATATAAAACAGCCATAATGCCACATATGCCATGCCTTTTGCTTAACATAATTTAAGAGACTTTTTAAAATAGATAATGCTTAAAAGGTTTTTTTTTTCCATTTTCTAGTTTTTGCCGCCCTTTGAGTGTGTGTATTTTAGAAAAATATGACTGTGCTCTTGTTTGACAAATAAAATCTTTTCTCTTTCTGAGAATATTGATATTTAGTTGCTGTGGTTATAATTTTCTTCTTTTCAACTTATTTTGATTTGACACATGCTCGTTTATACTTATAGGGCAGATGTGATGTTTTTATTTATGTCTACATTGTATATAGTAATCAAATCAGGATAATTAATACATTGTTTTAAATATTTATCACTTCTTTCTGGTACAAACATTTTTTTAAAATGTCCCTTTCTAGCTATTCTGAAATATATATTATTTCTTACCATATTCATCCTGACGCCAGAGAGTTGAGAATCCATTACTCCTGACAGGCGACCTGCCTCCCCGGCTCCCTGCTGCTCGACCTTCTCTGCCTCTGTCAGTCACTGCTTTCCTTTTCCCTCCATCTATGCTGTCAATGCTAGCTGGTGCGTCTGTCTGTCCTTCCTTCCTTTCTTTCTTTCTTTCTTTCTTTCTTTCTTTCTTCCTTCCTTCCTTCCTTCCTTCCTTCCTTCCTTCCTTCTTTCCTTCCTTCCTTCCTTTCTTTTTTTTATTTGTTTGCTGTTGTTTTGCAAGTGTTTTACAAATTAATTTTATGAGTAATATGGAGAAAAATGTGATAACTGAGTTTCTATTATTTTGGGAGTTAATAGAATTTATATACAATCTAGACACTTAGAATGTTAGTATGTTATAAGGTTATATGATGGAAAAGTGCTAGGTAGAAGAGAAGTGTGAGGAAAATTTGTTATTAATTAAACTCATTTAAATATTTAATCATCTTTTTTTGGAGACAGTTCCATGTAGCCCAAGCTGGCTTCAAACTGTGTCTATAGGTGAGGATGACCTTCAACTTCTGATCTTCCTGCTTCTACCTCCTGAGTGCTTCATGTGCGAGGCAAGCGCTCTCCACTCAGGCCCCTCGATGACCCCCTGAACCAGAAGAGCAGGCAGTTCTACTCGGCCCGCGCAGAGAGGCGGCCATGGTCACACACGTCCTTGTGTTCTGGTCAGCTTTGCCTTTGTTACTCTTTCTCCCACCCTCTCCTCCCCTTTAAAACTAAGTTTTTTTTTTTTTTTTTTTTAACATTTTATTTATTTTGTATGTGAGAGAGCAGATGTAGGAGCATGGGCTGTGGCGTGCGTGTGGGGTGATGGGAGTCAGCAGGGCTGGCTCGCACTTTCCAGCGCTGTGGGTTTCAAGGCCTGAGCTCAGGCACCCGCCTCGCATGGCAGAGGAAGGCCCATTTCACCAGTCCTAACATTATAAAGACTGTCAGAAAGTATGTGTTTCTATTATGTGTATGTGCCCAAGGGATATGGATATGCAGCACAGAGGTTGGTCAGAAGAGGGTGTCAGGGCCCTGGAACTGGAGTCGGAGTCACAGGGTTGTGAACCAACGTGTGGGTGCTGGGACCTCAACTCATGTTCTTTGCAAGAAGAGCAAAACCTCTTACCCTCTGACTCAGCTTTCCTAAATGTCTTTGTTTAATTATTTTGCTTTCTGTTCTTCAGAAATGTGATTGACGTTTCCCATACGGCCAGCCTCTGTCATTAGACCTAGCCTTTAGACAGTCTGCACAAAATTATTCTTAGGAATCTGGGGGTTTCTTCCCTCACTTGCCTTTAAGCTGTCGGGTTCTCCCTTCCCTGCCTCCTGTTACCTTCTCTGCACATGTCAAGGTGTTCTAATAAAGATGTTGGCAGGTTCTGCACTGAACAGACAGAGTTCTGCCTTTTCTCCCCAGGATTTTTTAAAAAGGCATTGTTGTTGAGAATTTCATACATTTGTATAGTATTTCTGCTGTCTCTGGCCTTTCTTCTACCCCTCAGCGTCTTCTCTGTCCCCGTTTTACATTCATGACCTCTTCCTGTAATTATTATGACACACATGCTTGCATTCATGTGTGATTTCCCAGAGTCTATGGTGGAAGGAAAGAACTAACTTTCATATGTACACCTGTGTGCACACACAGGGAAAGGAGGTGGGGGGAGAGCTACTGACCCCATTAATAACGTTCTAATGTGCACGTGTCTGGGGCTGATCACTGAAGTTAAATAACCTATGGGGGCTCGTCCCAGAGAGACTGGTTGTCCCTCTCAGCCATTGTTTACTTGCAGCTCTTCATATTATGGCCAGTAATCCTGTGCTGCATTAGCATGTGGAGGGAGGGTCCCTCTGCGGGCTTTGTTTAGGCAATCCTAGTGTTGAGCTTTCGTCAGGTCTAGTGGACATTATCTAGCAGCAGGAACCCTGGTTCTTGGGCCCTTAAAATTTTCCACCCCCTTCAGTGATGTCCCCTGAACTGAGGTGTAGGGTCATATTGTCAGGGTACAGCAGGGGCTGGGCCCTTCATGGCCACTCCTGCATTTTGACCTGTGTGGGTCACTTGTGGTGCCACTGGTTCGCACCACCAGAGATCTCTTGCTGGGTTTGTCACTGTTGTGGTTCATAGGTTTAGAACTATGAAGGACTATTGATTGCTGTTGCCCTGGGCACCTTACATGGAGCCTTTGGACACTATGAAAGCTGGTCTTCAGGGATCTTCCAGGTCAGTTCCAGCTTCACTCCTCCACATCCTCCTTCCAAACTGTGCGGTGTCTTCACAATAGGGTCTTCACGTTCTGGAAGGTGGCCAAAGGCGAGGCCGCAGCCTCTCTTGTTTGGGAGGAGCCTCTTAGGCTCCACTGACCAACAGCTTGGAGGGGTTTCCCATGCCTAGCATGTGGGCATTTGTTAGAGAGTCTGACATGTGTAGGGGAACCTCAACCTCAAACTGTTTACCCATTTATATGCATGCATGTACGTAAGTATACACGCATGTGTATGTACATAAGTATTTAAACACATAAGCTAGTGTTCAGTGTTTAAACACCCACCGTGTTGTTGATCACTGTCTTCTCCTTTTCCGTCTGTTTCACCCTCGCTCTGCCCTCCCCTGTTGAGAGCTCCTCCGCTGCCCCCGGAGCTGGCGTGTCCTGCAGCGACGCTTTGCTGACAGGTGTGATTCCATTTGCCTTGCTCGGTTGCCTTTTCTGACCCGCACATCTGCTGCCAAGCATTAATAGTTTGAAGCCAGCCCACTGCAGACTGTTCCGTTCATATATACATTTTCTTACTTGCCTTAAAGTTTTTGCCTAAAATTAGAATTAAACATTTGGAAGAGACAAGGAAGGCTACACGAATTCTTCTTTGTTAAAACAATGTTCCAAAGCTGCTCGGAAGGCGGGCGCCTTGGCACACGCGGGGATCCCAGCTCTCAGCTGAGGCCTCAGCGCCGCAAGGCTGCAATGCGATGCCAGCCAGGGCTGCCATACCGGAGTGTAATCTTAGCTACTTAGGAAGCCGAGGCAGGAAAATTGTGAGTTCAAAACCAGCCTGAGTAAGTCAGTGAGACCCTGACTCGGGTCCAGAAAGAACAGGGAGTGTGGAGTGCTTGGCCTAGTTGGTGCTAGGCCCCAGATTCAGTTTAGTATCACAAGAAGAGGAGGAAGTAGAAGAAGAGGAAGAGGAAGAAGAAGAGGAAGAGGTAGAAGAAGAAAAATAAGCATCTCTATTTTTAAACCATTGTGCAGAGCTTCAGGCAATTGTGTTATAAAAACAATGATCATTTTTGTTGATTATTTCATTTTAATTTTTCAGATCTACAAGGGGCACTTTTGGTGCTTAATTTGTCTGTGTCATTTGCTGTAAAATAGGAAAGAGAACTTGAACCCAGTTCCACTTCTAAGACAGTTCCAGCTGTCTTAGAATCTGGTGTTTCCCAGAATACTTTCCGGCCTTCTCCTGGTTCAGGTGCTGGGCCTGCCCAGGCAAACCCAGAAAGCCAGGGGCTGGCTGGTGCAGTGAACCTCAGTGCACAGGGAAAGCCTTCTGTGTCCGTAGGACACTTTGTGAGACTTGGGAGTGTGTTCCCTTAATAAGTTTGGAAAATGCAGATATCTGTAACTTGACATGTAACCTAACTTTTACATTATAATAGTGGATTCCACTAATTTGGAGAACTATCTCTCTTTAATAACGAGATTGCTGCGTGGGAGGCTCTGGTGCATTTTATATTTTATAGGTGGGTCTGTTATCGCAGCTCTTGAGTCCCTAGTGCAGGCGGAGATGACGCTTACAGAGGACTGGGGGACTGTTCTCCTTTGAACTGAAGAAAGTAAGACAGATTATTTTAAAATAGTAGCACTTACTGTCTTTAAGTACATGGAAGAAGTATGTAACTGATGTACTCCAGTTATTCAGATTCTAGCCTGGGAGTGCCATTGGACAGTGTCTTTTAATGAACAGATAAAAACAGATTTGTACTTAACATGTTAATTACATGGTCTTTAAAAGTGTCTTGAGAGCCTGTTGGCTTTAGGGTCCTTTAAAGCTGTTATCTCTTTATTTAGATACAGGCTGACCTTGAGTGTGCCAAGCTGCAGAGGATGGCCTGGGACCACTAGTACTCCGCTTCCGCCCACCTCCCAAGCCCTGGGATCGCAGGTGCATAGACCAGCGCTGCGGGGTGTAACCGGGCTGTGTGCTGCAGGACGTAACCCAGGGGTTTCCCGCCCGCCCGCCAGGTTAACATTTACAGAATCCCTCTGCGTCTCTGTTTCTTGAAGAGAAGATATGCCAAAGAAAGCCAGACTTCTTTGGAAGAGCATAGAAGGGATCTGAAAGGGCCAGCTTGGCTCACATAACAACCGAGCCATGACTGCCTAGAGAGACCCTATAAATAAATAAGTAACTAAAACATGGATGAATAAATAAAAGATGGATAGATAGGTGGATAAGTAAATAAACATTCTTCCAATAGTTGAACAAAACTTATAAAATATTTTGTACAGTGAATATACACTAATAAAAGTTTAAAAAGAAAAATAAGGCAAATAGTCTTTCTGCTGTAGTCAGTAACAGAGTTCTAGTAGTTTTCAAGCAAATATGCTGCATAGCATTTAGTGTCTGACCTGTCACTTACCCAGAAGTTATATTGAATATGAAGTTAATATTCCTCTTTCCTACCTCCAATTTTTTAGAGCAGCATTTTAGTGTATTTTCTACCCTTTTTGCTACACGCATAAAACACATATGTATGCTGTATTGTAGTTTGGGCCTTAATGGAGTATTTATGCTCTATAAAATTGCAACAACATGTGATGGACTCTTCAATACATGGTTCACATATGGTTCAATTATTGCCTTAAGTAGTTCATTTAACCAATTAACCAGCACTTAGGTCTCCTGCAGGTTTTATGACAGGTGAAATCTGCAGTGAGGGTCACTGCACCAGCAGCTATGTATCCGTCCTTGTCAGAAAGATGTTCACAGGGAGAAATGCTGGACCAAAGGAAGCAGACATTAAATGTGGTAAATGCTTAGGAGCAGATCTAAAGGGGCGGTTCACAGGGCTGTGTGCAGCCTCATGCCGTCACCAGCCTAGGACTGGTGTAATTCAAAATATGTGCTGACTTGCAGAAGTTATCTTGTTTTAACTTATTCTTATTTGATTTCTAACCATTTTTTTAATTTTTACTAAGTATTTTATTTCATTTTTAGCTTTGCTTTCTTTTTTCTTTTTTCTTTAGTTTACACTCCAGATTTTATTCCTCCGCCCCACCCATCCCCACCAACACCCTCCCATTGTTCCACATCCCATACCTCCTCCCCACCCCCTGTCTCCACTAGGATGTCCCACCTCCCAACCCCCAGCCCACCTGACCTCTGACCTCCCTGGGGCCTCCAGTGTCTTGAGGGTTAGGTGCATCCTCTCTGGATGAGCACAGACCCGGCAGTCCTCTGCTGTGTATGTGTTGGGGGCCTCATATCAGCTGGTGTATGCTATCTGTTTGGTGGTCTAGTGCTTGAGAGATCTCGCAGGGGGCTGGGAGTCCAGAGTAATTGAGACTGCTGGTCCTCCTACAGGGTTTTCCTTCTCCTCAGCTTCTTCCAGCCTTTCCTTAATTTCTACCACAGGGGTCAGCAGCTTCTGTCCAGTGGTTGGGTGCAGATATCTGTGTCTGACTCTGCTGGGTCTGCTTGCTGGGTCTTCCAGAGTGCCGTCATGCTGGGTCCCCTTTTGTGAGCGCTCCATAGCCTCAGTAACAGTGTCAGGCTTGGGGCCTCCCCTTGAGCTGGATCCCACTTTGGGCCTGTCGGTGGACCTTCTTTTCCTCAGGCTCCTCTCCATTTCCATCCCTGTAATTCTTTCAGACAGGAACAGTTATGGGTCAGAGTTGTGCCTGTGGGATGTCCTCCCTCCCTCATTTCTGCTGGAGGTGGGTTCTATAAGTTCCCTCTCCCCACTGTCGGGCATTCCATCTAAGGACCTTTGAGTCCTGAGAGTCTTTCACCTCCCAGGTCTCTGGTGCATTCTGGAGGGTTCCTCCCTACCCAACTTCTTACCTCCCGAGGTTGCCTGTTTGCATTCTATCTTCTGGCCCTCAGGGCTTCAGTCCTTTTCCCTCACCCAATTCCAGATCAGGGTCCCCCTCTTCCCCACAATCCATTTTCCCTCCCAGGTCCCTCCCTCCCTCTCCCCTTGTGACTGCTTTCTTCTCCCTCCCAAGTGGGCCTGAGGCGTCCTCACTTGGGCCCTTCAGCTTGGTGACTGAATTGAGCTCTGGACTGTATCTTGGGTATTGTGTACTTTCTTTCCTTTTTTTTTTTTTTTTTTTTTGCTAATATCCACTTATTAGTGAATACATACCATGCATGTCCTTTTGGGTCTGAGTTACCTCACTCAGGATAATATTTTCTAATTTCGTCCATTTACTTGCAAAACCCAGGATGTTTTTAATAGCTGAGTAGTATTCTATTGTGTAAGTGAACCACATTTTCTGTATCAATTCTTCTTTCGTGGGACATCTGGGTTGTTTCCAGCTTCTGGCTATCATAAATAAGGTTTCTATGAACTTAGTGGAACACGTGTCCCAGTGGCATGATGGGGCATCTTTTGGATATATTCCCAGGAGTGGTATTGCTGGGTCTTCATATAGATCTGTTTCCAGTTTTCTGAGGAACCTCTAGATTCATTTCCAGAGTGGTTGTACCAGTCTGCAATCCCACCAGCAGTGGA
Organism: Apodemus agrarius; assembly: GCA_964023405.1. NCBI lineage: Eukaryota > Metazoa > Chordata > Mammalia > Rodentia > Muridae > Apodemus > Apodemus agrarius. The sequence continues at coordinate 95,933,631 of OZ030016.1, forward strand.
GGAGTGTTCCTCTTTCTCCACATCCTCGCCAACATGTGTTCTCACCTGAGGTTTTGATCTTAGCCATTCTGATTGGTATACGGTAGAATCTCAGGGTCGTTTTGGTTTGCATTTCTCTGATCACTAAGGACTTTGAACATTTCTTTTAGGTGCTTCTCAGCCATTCAAGACTCTCCTGTTGTGAATTCTTGGTTTAGGTTTAGTTTTATACCCCATTTTTTTTTATTGTGTTGTTTGTTTGATTGATTGTTTTTTGTGGTTAGCTTCTTGACTTAGATATTTTGGATATTAGCCCTCTACCGGATGAGGGGTTAGTGAAGATTTTTTTTCCCAATCTGTGAGTTGCCAATTTGTCTTATTGACCCTGTCTTTTGCCTTATAGAAGCTTTCCAGTTTCATGAGGTCTCATTTATCAATTCTTGATCTTAGAGCATGATCTGTTCTAAGTTCTGTCTAGGAAATTTCCCCCTGTGCCAACGAGTTCAAGGCTCTTTCCCACTTTCTCTTCTATTAGATTCAGTGTATCTGGTTTTATGTTGAGGTCCTTGATCCACTTGGACTTGAGCTTTGTGTAAGGTGATATATATGGGTCTATTTTCATTTTTCTACATACAGACAGTCAGTTGGACCAGCACCATTTATTGAAGATGCTTTCTTTTTCCGTTGTATATTTTTGGTGTCTTTGTCAAAATCAAGTGTCCATAAGTTTGTGGTTTTATTTCTGGGTCTTAATTTCTATTCCATTGATCAACATGTCTACTTCTGTACCAATACCATGCAGTTTTTATCACTATTGGTCTGTAGTAAAGCTTGAGGTCAGGGATGGTGATTCTCCCAGCTGTTCTTTGATGGTTAAGAATTGTTCTTGCTATTCTGGTTTTTTTTTTTTTTTTTTTTTTTTTGCCTTTCTAGATGAATTTGAGAATTGCTCTTTCCATGTCTTTGAAGAATTGTGTTGAGATTTTGATGGACATTGCATTGAATATATAGATTGCCTTTGGTAGGATGGCCATTTTTACTATATTAATTCTGCCAATCCATGAGCATGGGAGATCTCTCCATTTTCTGATTTGATTTTATTTTAAAATTTTTATTTGTTTTAGTATCTTATGTGTTTTGCCTACATGTGTGTTTGTGCATCAAATGTGTACCCACACCTGAGAAGGTTAGGCAGGGGTTTGGGTTCCTTAGGAGTGGAGTTTCTAAGGATCGTGACCTCCTATGCAGTCTCTGTGAGTTGAACTTCTCCAAGGACAATCATTTGCTCTTACCGCTGAACCAGTTTTGCTGTTTGACAGGGTCTCATGCAATCTAGGCTGTCCTTCTGCTGCTTTGAGCCGGGGCCTTGGCCGTGAACTCCTGACTCTCCTGACTCCCTGCCAAGCACTGGGAACTAGTTGGGTTTCTTTTCCCACATTTTAATCTTTGCTTCTGATTTTTTTTTTTTTTTTACAAATTGAGCAGTAAGAGCTGCCGGGGTGAGCCTGTGGTTGTTAGGTTTTGCCTGTCCTGTTTCTTCCAGCCTATTATTCGTCATTTACTTTTGTTTATTAATTACTTAATTAATAGTTTCTCTGTGTAGCCCTGGCTGTCCTTGAACTGGCTCTGTAGACTAGACTGGCCAGAACTCACAGAGATCCACCTGCCTCTGCTTCCCAAGTGCTGGGGTTAAAGGTTGTGGTACCACTAAAGGTTGGGCTCTGCTGGGTCTTTCCCAACCAATGCTCTGCTGAGGCATTTTCTCAACCAAGCTTCCCTCCTCTCAGACGACTCTTGCTATGTCAAGTTGACATGACACTAGCCAGGACAGTGTAACAACTTACTTTTTTGCAAGTTCATGTATTCATCTTCTGTACTGCAAATGCAGTCATCTCTGTTTGTACTCCTTTATCGCGTTTCCATGGACGTCCTGTTTCCTTGGCTGTCTTGAGCCGAGCTGCAGCTGCAGCCCTCCTGGCTGCTCGCTTTGTTTCGTTGGGGCTGGTTTGGTCCTGTTTGCACAGGTGCTCAAGACGAGCTAGTGCTCCTTTGGAATCCATTCTATCATTTTCTCTTCCTCTTATGCTAATAAGCTTCCCACACGCCTCCTCCCGTGCCTCTCTCACACTCTTAGCCTCTGGCCTCTTTCCTCTAACTGCTGCTCCCGAGTGTGTAGAATGGCTTGTATGATTAGAGTGGGTCACTTGGTATGACATAGCCATGTGTGTGGGGGGGTTCTTCCTTCTGCTTACAGCATTTCTTAGTAACCTGTAGCTCTTTGTCTAGGGTTGAGGCCCCATGAGAATTCTCCTTCCATTGCAGTCAGCCTGTGTGTTGGTGGTGTTCTTGTCTGTGTCTTTTGATGATGGCCTGGAGGAAGGCATGGAATCTCCTAGCTATGGGCTGGAAGAGTTAGGGACTTTTCCAAGGAAGTTGCTGCCTGTCTTGTCTTATGTTGGTCGAATGAATTCTTGGAACAGTGCTGTGCCTGAGGCAGGGGCTCGGAAGCCTCTAGGACAAGGGTTTAGTCACCGAGTTTTGTTAGGGTAGGCATCCTAACACTAAGCTCAAAGGAAAATATATTTGCAAATCCCAGCTCTACCCCGTTGGCAATAGATGGTCCTCACTTCCCTAATGTTTTTAACTCCAGAATTCCCTGGATTTGGTTGCTAAGTTGTAGGTCATGAGTAGTTTTCTTCACAGGCATTCTGCCTGTTTGGATCACCTCCCTACCTTTTCTTCACCCCACTCATGGATTTTCCTAGTTTCCAGTTAAATAAATCTCGTAGAGCTAAGAAAACAACAGTTTTGGAAGGCACTCTAGAAAGTCTTAAAGCTCACAGTGTAGCCGTTCTAGGACTGGTAAATAGACCTGCACCCTAATGGGCCTGTCTGTGCTGATCTGCCTGACTCTCCCGCCCTTCCTAGCTGACAAAGCTTTTAACACTCGCCAGCTTTACTGCAGCCTAGTGGGACCTGGAGCAAAGGAAGGCGCAGTGTCTTGTTCATTTTCTTTTTCTCAGTCCCTTAGAGAAAAACAACAGGATTTCTGCATCTCTCTGTCTGTCTCTGTCTCTGTCTCTGTCTCTCTCTCTCTCTCTCTCTGTCTCTGTGTGTGTGTTGTGACATTAGCTATGAGAAGAATGTGTTTTGATGCCCCTAGCTGCCCACATAACTGTTAGCCTTCCCTACTGAGAGAAGTCCATATGTGTACTGTCTTTGTTGTAAATAAATTGAAGAGACACGTGGGCTTCAGGGTTTCAATGACAGTGGTCGTATTTAGAAACTTCCAAATGCCTGCTGGTGTGCTAGTCCTGCTAGTCTGTTCCTTTCTTACCTCTAACATTTTTTTTTGTGCATGTGTGTGTTTTACATATGTGTATGTATGTGCTCTGTGTGCATGCAGTGCCCACAACCAACCAGAGGAGGACATTGGACCCCAGGAACTGGAGTTCCAGAGGGTTGTAAACTCTGGGTGTTGGGATTGAACATGGGTCCTCTAGAAGAGCATTCAGTGCTCCTAGCTGCTGAACCGTCTTTCCAGCCCCTTTCCTCACTTCTCAAAGTCACCTCCACTCCATCTCCAGCAGCTGGGCTGTAACCCATCATTCCTCCGCTCCATCTCAGCAGCTGGGCTGTAACCCATCATTCCTCCACTCCATCTCCAGCAGCTGGGCTGTAACACATCATTCCTCCGCTCCATCTCAGCAGCTGGGCTGTAACCCATCATTCCTCCACTCCATCTCCAGCAGCTGGGCTGTAACACATCATTCCTCCGCTCCATCTCCAGCAGCTGGGCTGTAATGCATCATTCCTCCGCTCCGTCTCCAGCAGCAGCTGGGCTGTAACCCATCATTCCTCCGCTCCATCTCAGCAGCTGGGCTGTAACCCATCATTCCTCCGCTCCATCTCCAGCAGCTGGGCTGTAACCCATCATTCCTCCGCTCCATCTCCAGCAGCTGGGCTGTAACCCATCATTCCTCCGCTCCATCTCCAGCAGCTGGGCGCTAACACATCATTCCTCCACTCCATCTCAGCAGCTGGGCTGTAACCCATCATTCCTCCGCTCCATCTCCAGCAGCTGGGCGCTAACACATCATTCCTCCACTCCATCTCCAGCAGCTGGGCTGTAACACATCATTCCTCCGCTCCATCTCAGCAGCTGGGCTGTAACCCATCATTCCTCCGCTCCATCTCCAGCAGCTGGGCTGTAACCCATCATTCCTCCGCTCCATCTCAGCAGCTGGGCGCTAACACATCATTCCTCCACTCCATCTCCAGCAGCTGGGCGCTAACACATCATTCCTCCACTCCATCTCAGCAGCTGGGCTGTAACCCATCATTCCTCCGCTCCATCTCAGCAGCTGGGCTGTAACCCATCATTCCTCCACTCCATCTCCAGCAGCTGGGCTGTAACCCATCATTCCTCCGCTCCATCTCAGCAGCTGGGCTGTAACCCATCATTCCTCCACTCCATCTCCAGCAGCTGGGCTGTAATCCATCATTCCTCCGCTCCATCTCAGCAGCTGGGCTGTAACCCATCATTCCTCCGCTCCATCTCCAGCAGCTGGGCTGTAACCCATCATTCCTCCGCTCCATCTCCAGCAGCTGGGCTGTAACGCATCATTCCTCCGCTCCATCTCAGCAGCTGGGCTGTAACCCATCATTCCTCCACTCCATCTCAGCAGCTGGGCGCTAACACATCATTCCTCCACTCCATCTCAGCAGCTGGGCTGTAACACATCATTCCTCCACTCCATCTCAGCAGCTGGGCTGTAACACATCATTCCTCCGCTCCATCTCAGCAGCTGGGCTGTAACACATCATTCCTCCACTCCATCTCAGCAGCTGGGCTGTAACACATCATTCCTCCGCTCCATCTCCAGCAGCTGGGCTGTAACCCATCATTCCTCCGCTCCATCTCAGCAGCTGGGCTGTAACACATCATTCCTCCGCTCCATCTCAGCAGCTGGGCTGTAACCCATCATTCCTCCACTCCATCTCCAGCAGCTGGGCTGTAACCCATCATTCCTCCGCTCCATCTCCAGCAGCTGGGCTGTAACGCATCATTCCTCCGCTCCATCTCCAGCAGCTGGGCGCTAACACATCATTCCTCTGCTCCATCTCCAGCAGCTGGGCTGTAACCCATCATTCCTCCACTCCATCTCCAGCAGCTGGGCTGTAACCCATCATTCCTCCGCTCCATCTCAGCAGCTGGGCTGTAACCCATCATTCCTCTGCTCCATCTCCAGCAGCTGGGCTGTAACCCATCATTCCTCCGCTCCATCTCCAGCAGCTGGGCTGTAACCCATCATTCCTCCGCTCCATCTCCAGCAGCTGGGCTGTAACCCATCATTCCTCCGCTCCATCTCAGCAGCTGGGCTGTAACACATCATTCCTCCGCTCCATCTCAGCAGCTGGGCTGTAACCCATCATTCCTCCACTCCATCTCCAGCAGCTGGGCTGTAACCCATCATTCCTCCGCTCCATCTCCAGCAGCTGGGCTGTAACCCATCATTCCTCCGCTCCATCTCCAGCAGCTGGGCACTAACACATCATTCCTTGCTTGACTCACTTCGGTTTGCTGAGTTCATGTCTTCCTTCATCCTTCAATCACAGTGGCTGTTTCTGGGCACAGATATGCTCATCCCACTCCATTACATGAAATGCTGTTGAGTTTGCCTTAGTGTGGAATCTTACTGTGTCCCTGTGCGTGGGGACAGTGGTCCTGTGAACTAAGTTCCCGTCTCTTCCTTTGCCTCCCTTGCCACCCAGCCTTAGCATGGTTAGAGCTCTCAGAGCCTCCCTGCGCCCTCTGGCTTTGCACCATAGTGTTCTCTCTTTGGAGTATACTTTCTCCATTTCACCCAGGCGGTTCTCGGAACCAGTTCCCCTCAAAACAACCGAGCGATGTTATCACCCCACCCTCATCCCCATGCTACTAATGCGTCTTGGCATTTCACTGCCTTTTCCTTTTATTTTATGGGTTTGCTCATAGACAGAAACTTGTCTTTCTGCGTGTCAGTGAGATCTTGCTATACAGGAGGTTCCCCCACAAATGACAAAGCGTTGAGTCCTTTCACCGTATGGCTAAGATATGCAGAGCCAGTGTGCAAGTGCTTGCTCAGACAGCGCCGACCTCTGCAAGCCTTTGTTCCCTCCCGGACGTCCTGGTTACAGACCTAGATGTCTGTAAGGACCAGAGAGGAGATAAGGAATAAGGAGGGGGCTGGTCAGTCTCTCTTCACGTTTATGGGATACATGACTACCTTTTTATTTTATTTTATTTTATTTTATTTTATTTTATTTTATTTTATTTTATTTTATTTTATTTTATTTTTATGTTATTTTTATGTTATTTTTTGGTGTTTTTCGAGACACGGTTTCTCAGTATAGCCCTGGCTGTCCTGGAACTTACTCTGTAGGCCAGGCTGGCCTCGAACTCAGAAATCCACCTGCCTCTGCCTCCCAAGAGCTGGGATTAAAGGTGTGTGCCAGCACCGCCGGGCTATGACTACATTTTTAAATAATATTTTTCATGTATTCTTTGAAATTTCATACATGTATATGGTGTATCTTGATTATTTCCAAGCCAGACCTTCCCTCCGACCCTGAAACTCAGGACTTTGTTGTGCTAAATCTCCCCATGTGTGATGAATGTCAGCACAAGTGGTTCTCCACTGTCTTCCTACACCAGCACATTAGGAAGGTGGCGATGCCGTATGATGCTGGTGAGTTGTGTAGACTCGAGGACCAAGGGCTGCTTCTGTACACCGCTGTGAGGTGCTGGATGCCTGTGAACTTGGCCAGTCCTAGGTTCTGGTTTTAGTCTTTGGGTTCATGTCCTGATTTGACACTCAAAAGATTCTGACTTTTCCAGTTTTGTTTGTCTTAATTACTAGTCTGAGACAAGGGTGTGAGGAGGGTTATTTTGGCTCAGAGTTCCCAGAGGTTCATGGCCAGGAAGATGTGGGAGCACGCACAGCAGGTGGCTGGCTGGTCATGCTGCCTTAGTCCCCAGTGAGCACAGCACCTGAGCGAGCAGAGCAGCGGGTCAACTGCCCCGGGATCTGCCTAGCTGAATGACGGCTCAGCTAGTGTTAGGTACAGCTAGGATTAAACTTTGGGCCTTCTGAACTTTGGGGAGTTGACATATTGCCTCTGGTATCAAACTTAATTAAACTTGTTAACTTTAATGCCATTTGATTCTGTTGGGGCAGAAGAATTTATTGATTACTCTAGAGAATGGAATTTTCCCCCAGCTGTCTAAAGAATAGAACATTTATTAAAGTTTTCTTGGTGACCTGAAAAGGAGAGACATGCTTCTTTTTCCTAGGCAGAAATAGGTCTGGGGCATAACTAGCATGTGGTAAAAAATTGAATATTTGAGCAATACTGACTTCTTGGGGATTCAGCCTTTTATCTACTGCTGTGTGATTAGTTTTGCCCAACCTGCAGCTTGCTTGAGCAGGCAGCCTGCAGAGGATCAGGAAGGGAAAACTTGTAGCAAAGTACTGAAGGCTTTTGGCTTAGTTGTGTACTGCACCTGGTTATCTGGCTTCCCTCAGCAGCCTCCAGTTTTCTGCCATGTTATAATCATGATGTGGTAAGATACTTCATACACTGATGTCTTCATGAGGAAGTAGCTCAAAAGAAGAGACAGAAAGGTCACTAAAAAGTACAGAGGAGCCAGGCGTGGTGGTGCACACATCTAGTCCAAACAGTTTGGAGGCAGTGCAGGCAGAACTCTTGAGTTCAAGGCTAGCATAGTCTACATGGTGAGTTCCAGGCCAGCTAGGACTACACAGTGAGAACCTGTCTCAAAACAACAAATGTGCAGAGAAAGGAGTATGAGATTGTGCCCAACGAGTTTTCTATAGCTCATATTGACCAGTGAGGGAGACTCTGGAATTACCATAGCAGTATGGGGGTGCAAAGGAGTGGATTGAATCCTACAGCCATAAGGGGGCACCTGATTTGTGTTCTAACAACCACAACCTCTCCTTGGTGGTCTAGTTAGAGCTCAGCACGCAGCATAGCTGTAAGAGCTGATGCGGATTAAGTGTGTGCGGACTGAGTCGTAACCTGCCTGTATGTGTTGCACACCTGGCACCCATGGGGCCAGAGAGGAGTGAGGGAGGCTGTGAGCGCCTGCGTGGATGCGGGGAGTCATACTCCGGTCCTCGGAAGGGTAGCCCGTGTTTACAGTCTCTGAGCTGCCTCTTCAGCCTCCAGAAGTTTACAAGTTTTAATTATTTTTTCCAAGAATAAGTGAATCCTAACACTGTAGATTTTTTAAATGCATGAAAAAAGTTGAAAGACACATTAGATTCTATAATTATTACCATTTTACTATATTTATTTTATTATATATTTTATTGCATATCTATTCTTTCATTTGGATACATTTGTCTTGGTTTTTGTTTTGTATTTCAGAGAGTTGCGGGCATAAGTACTGCATTAACTCCTGACCATATAAATATATCATAAGCCAGATAGAGTTATAAAAAAAAAATTAAAACCAGATTCTTCAGTTCTGTGTTTTAGAAGTAGTGTGTGTGCTCAAACACTTTGGGCTGTTGGTTTTTGAGAGGGGGTCTTATGTCGCTCAGGTTGGCCTCAAACTTGCTAGATAGGCAGGGCTGGCCTTGAACTTCTGACCTTCCTGACTCAAGTGTTAGGTTTGTTGGTGTATACCACGAGGCCTTGCTACTTTCAATTCCTGGACCACGGCGTGTCAGCACTGCAAAGTGGAATCTTACATGTTTTTATTTGAACAGAGCCTGAAGTCACCGCAGTAAATACTGGCTCATCATCTAATCAGAGGACGCTCACTTAGCCAGTTGCTTAAGCCCTTTGCTAAAGATGTTGGAGCTTCATTTTTACTGAACACTTTCCCTTTTCTCTTCTTTCTGGGTGTGACTAACTTGCCTACAGCATGCTGCGTGGTTGCTGGTAAAACAGGAAATGGGGTAAGTAGTTTAAGTTGGGAGATTTTACTGTCATTTAAACACAAGCCAGTTAGAGTGGACTCTGTAGCTATAGAGACATTTGCACAGGAGATACTCTATGTGCCATGACCAGTTTGCTTCCTTACACAATAAGGACAAACTGCCTCAGTTAATGTGACTGTAGATACATAGTTACAAGCATTAGGCACTTTTTGAATGTAGTTTGGGAGGCCATCTTAAGATAGTAAATTTTAGATTTGTACTTGAAGCTAAGTTATAAATAAAACTAGATGATAAACCGTGAAAAGTAAAATTCTGCTTAAGTCAGAGCAACTGTGAGTTTATAGATAACATCTATTAGCAATCTCTCAGAAGACAAACAGGCTTTGGAATTTAGATCTTTGAATGTAAGGAATGTAATATGGTGTTAAATACAATATATAGTGTATACCTTTCTCAGGGTGGTACTATGTAGTTAAACGAACCATTTCTATAGTGAAGAAAACCACACATGTCAAGTTATGGAAACAGAATCTTATAGGTTCACAGCAGGATTTGGTTGCCAGCTACATTTAAAAAAATAAAAAAGACCTGTTAATTCTTCAGAGGTTTTTTTGTTTTTTGTTTTGTTTTTTTGTTTTTTTTTTTAACTAAACATTCTGTGACTTAAAGAGGGGCTGTGTGATTATTGGAGGTTCCTATGTACTTCAGTGAGAAAAACCCAGAAGAAAACAGAGCTTTCTATATTAGAAGCTTATCTATGGTTTTGAGATTTATAGAAAAAGAATAATTAACCTGTTTTTTGTTGTTGTTTGTTTGTTTTACATTTTATGTCTGAATCTTTCCTTTTTTTTTCCTTTTTTTGTTTGTTTGTTTTTTTCAAGACAGGGTTTCTCTGTGTAGCCCTGGCTGTCCTGGAACTCACTCTGTAGACCAGGCTGGCCTCGAACTCAGAAATCCACCTGCCCCTGCCTCCCAAGTGCTGGGATTAAAGGCATGCGCCACCACCTCCCAGCAATCTTTCCTTTTTAAAGGAGAAATAACCACATATTTATCAAAGATTGAGGGCTTAATGAGGTTTTAAATTTCTAAGTTTCAAAGCCCTAAAATTTAGGTATAACAATTTTTTTTAAGTGTGTAAAGAACATTTTAACAGGATTAGCTTTTGCTGTAGCTCTTCAGATTCTCGGGTTTATAAATAATTTTGAAATACTTTATTTTTCTGTTTCTACTTTTTATCTTTTTTTTTTTTTGAGACAGGGTTTCTCTGTGTGGTCCTGGTTGTCCTGGAACTCACTCTGTAGACCAGGCTGGCCTCAAACTCAGAAATCCTCCTGCCTCTGCCTCCCGAGTGCTGGGATTACAGGCGTGCATCACCACGCCCGGCTCTTTTGATCCTTTAAAGTATATTTTCTTGGGGCTGGAGAAACGGCTCCACAGTCGATAGCACTTGCTTCTACTCTTCCAGAGGCTCCTAGTTTGATTCCTAGTACCCACACAGTCTCTCCCAGATCAAGTCATTGTAACTAATACCTAACTGACTGTCTCTGGTCTGCAGTGAGTAGTTTCTGCTGGTCTTGCAGATTGTAAGGGTTATTGTTTTAGGTAATAACTCTTATCAGTGAAGATTAGACAGTAGTATGCGTGAGTTCGAGGTCAGCCTGGTCTACCTGAGTTCCAGGACAGCCAGGGCTATATAAAGAAATCCTGTATAAAGGAAGAAAACAAACAACAACAACAAAAACAAACAAACAAAAGAGATTACTCATAATTGGACTCCTCCCTATCTGTTGTTACAAGAAGTCATGTTTGTTATTTCTGTTACTTGAATGATATAAGCTTGTTAGTTCAGTAATAATAACGAGGCAGTAGACTGGTTTTAGTAATTCTATACTCTTCCTCACTTCCTTTTTATTAACAATTGTAGGTTGTATACTAAAGCTAGCTCTCATAATGGGCATTTATCCAAACTGATGTATTGGTTCATGAATAGATTTTAGGGGAATGTGAGATCTTTATTTAACTCATATCATACTGGTGAACATTTCAGAATGTTGATACTTGAGGATTTAATGCTTCTCAAGGCAGTGGGGATTAGGGAGACTGCAGCTTTTACTTTGATTCCCATAAATAAGCCCCATTGTCATCAAGGGGAAGATACAAATGTTCGTAGTGTGGATAACATTTGTATTAGTTTTGTAATCCCAAGCAGTAAACATTCACCTTATTTGCCCTTTCTGGAATGTATAAATCTTGGAATTCCAACCCAGGAAAAGAAAATTAGTGTGCTTTTTTTCATTGAATCTTCAAAAACAGGTTCACATGTCACTAAAAATGCCAATTCTTTGCTGTCTCTAAAATACAGGTCTATGAAGTGAGGAATTTTTGTTGGGTTTATTTAATTTTCTATCTACTGTATAAAACAGTGCCTGACACATAGTAGGCACTCATTATTTTAAAACAATCACATGTATTTTCCTCCTTAACATGGACAATAAAGTTTTTCATGTAAGCGAATTAATTCTTATGTTATTCAGAAAGCAGAGTCTGTCCCTGGGAAGAAATGATGTAGTTCAGCTGAAAGAAGCCTACAAGTGGATAGCTCACCCCCTGTTTTCAGAGGAGCTGGGAGTTCCCACCGATGGAAAGGTACCGGACAATGGCCAGTGGCACTAGTGACCTCTGGGTCACTGCTTCACCTCCTTAATGCTGGATACCTGGTTTGCCAGCAGCTTATATAACTCTGTGAAGGTCTCTGAAGGTTTTAAAAGTTCATTTAGAACTCTAAATTTATATTAAGGCCCTTATTTGTTTTTTCTGTTTGTAATCCAGGACACTTAGGAAGATAACAAATACCAGGAACACATTGACCTTAAGAGTCTAGAACTGAACCTTTCCCTGACATGTGTCTGTGGTTCAGCTGGAAGGCCTGACTCACTGATACAAAGCAGTCCATTAAAGCTGAGCCAGGGCCCAGTGAGATGGCTCAGGGGGGAAAGGTGCTGGCCGTGAAGCCTCATGGCCTGAGGTCAGTACACACACACACACACACACACACACACAAAATACAGTCATCATGCATACATACACACACGCACAAGCATGTGCACACATGTTGTACACACACAACATCTAAGCAAGTGTTGAATTAATTCCAGACTATTTAATTTTGGTTTATCTGTGTTTAACTTACTTTCAAATATATCTACATTAGGTTTTCAACTACAGCAAAATGGGTTCATCTCATAATACCTGAGTTCCTTCAAGTCTCTCTGTTTCTAGGCCTTTGAATCTGCAACACTGGCCACTGCTCCAGTTCTAGAGATAGTCTGGCCTCAGTGCTGGCAGCTCACCAGGTTCACCCTGTGTAAAGCAGGGCAGGTGCCCAGCTCAGGAGACTGTAGGCTTCCCCAGCCCAGGGTCACTGCTCGTTTTTGCATGAAGGGGATCCCCCCAAGTATTAGATATATCCCTACTCAAGTAAAGTCACACCACCATCTTTCTAAAGCTAACCAGGTTTTTGAATACCATTCTAAATGGTATGCTCTATATCATTGTAAAAATAATCCCTTTAATTTATTTTGCTGTTTGAGGACTCCTGACCCTTTTGCCTCTCCCCCTCAAGTGCTGCAGCCAGCAGAGTCAGCTCTTTAAACAGAATCCTGAAAGAATAGAGTAAAACGACCTCACAGATGGTCTAAGAGGGGACAAAGTAACGAAAGGACTGTGGAAATTAGAGACGTCATTAATAAACTGTTCTCATCTCAAACTTCAGCTTTGAAGCAGATAATTTTAAAATTTACATACCGAGTCAAAGAACAGAAAGTGGGAGACAAAAGACCTAATAATGTGCGAGTATGTTCCTCCGGTTTTCTGTAATAGAAAAGACTTGGTTTGTTTTATTTTATAATGTAGATTAGGATGCAGAACAAACCAGAAGCCATTTGACAGTGTGATCCTAGAGTCTAGGCTTGGAAAGACTGTAGAGCCCAGTGTCAGGAGAACTCAATACAGACACTTGGCTGGGACATTGGTAGCTTTTGCTTCAGTATCACAGTTTGAATAGTCTCTGCAGAGGTAAGATGTATATAGCAAGCTGGGCAGTGGTGGCGCACGCCTGTAATCCCAGCACGTGGGAGGCAGAGGCAGGCGGATTTCTGAGTTCGAGGCCAGCCTGGTCTACAGAGTGAGTTCCAGGACAGCCAGGGCTACCCAGAGAAACCCTGTCTCGAAAAAACCAAATCCAAAAAACCAAAAAATAAAAAATAAAGATGTATATAGCATGAAATTATTCACATACAAAAAGTCTTGCTGCAGCAATTTTTTAAATATCATGAGAATTTTCTATAACTTAATGTCTCACAGTCCTTATAACTGACTATACTTCCTTATCCAAGAAGTGAGATTAATAAGACAGCTTTCCCAAACATCCGGTAGAAGTGGCTGGTGAAGAACAAACCAGACAATTCATGGTTTCACCTCGGTGGGATGGGATTGGAAGGCCATCTTGTATTTGATTATTTTATAATGGGGAAAATATCACTTTTGAAAAAACAAAAACTAACCCCCCCCTTTAAAAAAAAAAAAACAAATTCTTTTTTAAAAGTCAGACTTGAATCGTTAAGAATAAGCTAAGAGCCGGGGGAGGTGACTCTGCTGGTGTTTGCCACACAGACTGTTGGACCAGAGTGAGAACTGCCAAGACTGCATAAAAGCCCAGCTGAGCTGGATTCCTAGAGTGTGCTGGCTAGCCTGGTCTAACTCCCCATCTCAGAAGATAAGGTTAGCCTCTAGCTTTCACATACACATGTACATGTGCACGCACACACACAGACACACAGAGACGTGCACATACACACATAGAGACACACATACAGGTGTACACACACACACACACACACACACACACACACGCTTCATCCTTTGAACAAAGTGTTTTTGTCCTGCTAGTACTTGTTTTGTAGGAACCTGGAAGGTCTCTTTGATTTGTAGCTGTCTCCTTCCAGCTCCTGAATTCTTATCTTCTTTCTAATGTATGTATTTGTCCAACACTGACACAAGTTGATTTGACTTAAAAATTTATTTGGGAGGAGTATTTGGGCAGGTTTGGGTGGAGGGAAGGGAAGACAGAAATGTTGGAATTATATTACAATCTCAAAAGATGACAGACCAAGCACCAGCCTTCTTTTCAGCAGTTGTGGTAGTCTCCCAGTTACTGCGTTTAGAAGCAGTGCCCCCTTCTAAAGCAAGCAAGCAGGTGTGAGGGTTCTAGTATTTTAGGTTCCTTGTAGCTTTTCTGAGCCAACCTTTGGAGTTGATTTATATTTACATTCGTAAGTTGGTAGCTGTTAGTTTCCTTTTTCTCATTTAAAAACTGTCTTTTTGCCAGGCAGTGGTGGCGTACACCGTTAATCCCAGCACTTGGGAGGCAGAGGCAGGTGGAGTTCTGAGTTCGAGGCCAGCCTGGTCTACAGAGTGAGTTCCAGGTCAGCCAGGGCTACACAGAGAAACCCTGTCTCGAAAAACAAAAACCAACCAATCAACCAACCAACCAGCCAACCATTTGTCATTTCAGAGCCTGTTTGAAGTGAGTGTCGTCTTTGCTCACCCCGAAACAGCTGGGGATTGTCGTTTCCTGTAAGTTGCTCTGTAACAAAAAAAAGCGTCAATGAGGTAAAATTGTTAGTGTTTTTCTTTGTCATGGAGATAGTATTGTTTTTCTTTCTTCTGAATATTTTAGAACTTGTCATGTCTCAGATTTAAAATGTGCCCCTTTGTAGAGATTCCTCGGAGAAACCAGTACAACTCACAAATATATGCATATATTTATGTAATATATAACTGTAGGTATATAAGATGTATTTAAGTATGTCCACTTACAATTTCATTAAATGTTTTTTTCTTCTTCTTCCTCCTCTACCTCTTCTTCTGCCTCCTTCTTCTTTTCCACCTCTTCCTTCCTTCCTTCCTTCCTTCCTTCCTTCCTTCCTTCTTTCTTTCTTTCTTTCTTTCTTTCTTTTTTTCTTTCTTTCTTTCTTTTTTCTTTCTATCTTTCCCTTCCTTCCTTCCTTCCTTCCTTTCTTTCCTTCTTTCCTTCCTTCTTTCCTTCCTTCTCTCCTCCTCCTCTTCCTCCTTCTTCCTCTTCCACCTCCTCCTTTTTTTCTTCTTTTTGAGATAGTGTCTCACTATGGAGCTATGGTTGTCTTGAACTCACTATGTAGACTAGGCTGACCTCAACTTCCATGCATAACCTCTGAAATTTTTATCTTAACTTGAATTTTATTTCAGAGGTGAAGTTTGCCCAGATTGTTTCAAACCAGCCAAAAACAAACAGGTAAGTATTTTTACTTGTTATATTACCAGTAAAGTGAATATGCATTGGGTATGTGGCAAGAATAGGCCTTTAACTATTTCCATTTGGTCAATGTATTTTTACCTTATGAATTTATTTTCTTTGGATTTTTTTGAGCTAGCCCTAGGCAGGGTCACCTAGAACTCTCTGTATAAGCCTGTTTGGCCTGGAACTCGTAGCTACGGCCTTTTTGCAGAACTCCAATCATGCCACACATTCCCCAGCCTCAGCTCTTCTCTACGCCACACAGCAGGGCTCCATAACCCACCAAATCTTGCATCTTCTGTCCCTAAAATATAGTGCCCCGTGGATGTGCTGGCAGCTCAGGATGTCACTCCTTTAGCCCACAGTTGTCGCTTCTGCGCGCTGACCCCGGGGAAACACGTCCATTGTCATTTACTTTCAAGGAGCCAAGAACCCCTTTGGTTTAGGCTTACTTCCTTCAAATGAATTTGACTCTTCACAAGATGGAACCTTCTGGGTGTGCAGATTGCCCTCAGGACACCTTCCCTGTGGTCCCCGTGCTGGGCGGGGGGGTTTCTCTTTGTCTCTTTAATAGCTGTCCCACGAGCAGCCCCTAGTCGCCCTCACAGTAGCTGTGTTCCACCTGACACTTCAGGAATCAGGCCTGTCCTTCCGAGTTCTCCTCAGCGTTCTTACTTGCCAGCTTCGGGGGGGAATGGCCACTAGGCTCTGCCTGGATCATCCAAGAGCTCCTCTCCCTCAGGCCTCCTCACTCTTCCCCATTCCTCCCACAAGTCAGTTCTGACTTGTGGCTTAGGCCACACGGCAGGCTCGTCACATGGGCTGGCCTCAGCAGTGATCCTACCTTTGTTACTTTCCCACTGCTACGGAAAACGCCCTGACAGAACATTGGAGATCTTGGCTCACAGCACTGTACAAAAAGGACAGTGAGCAGGTCTCTCCTGAAGCCTTGGTCAGCCCTGGCTGCTTGTGTTAAGGGCGTGGACTGAAGAAGAAGCCTGGAGAAGCCTTCAGGCGCAGACTAACAGACTTAAGTTGGGCTTGCTTTCTTGGGATGCTTAAGTATTTCTTGATTTTGAATATGTAGGATGATATAATTCCTCTAGTCGGTTGTATTTCAGCTGTTGTTTAGTTGATGTCTGTTTTCATTTCACCCTTTATAGTCAGTGTTCACCAGAATGGCAGTTTCGAAAGCTTTGAATAAGATAACGGAAGAAGACTTCCTCACGTAAGTATAGAAATAAGGAACATCGTACACGTTCAGGAACAATGGGGACACCAGCCTGGCTGTCACTCAGGCTGTGTGCATCTCAGGCCTTCTCATGGCCTGTCCCTCATAGAGCACCGACATGCGCAGCACTTAGTAACTGTTCATGAATTACATGTGAGTCGTATGACTTCCGTGTCGTACAGAAGAGGAGCCACAGTGTCGCTCCGAGTACGGGAGAGCCTTGCAGAGTGGAGCCTGGCCTACTCCCTGGGACCAAAACCCAAACTTTTGATTTTGAGAGGGCATTGATTTACAAAGCAGGAGTTGTGTTGCCTAAGTTTTCAACTGAGTAATTTACTGGCCCATAGGCCTAGTGCTATTCCTGTGCCATTCCCAAATCAGATGCTTTGTAGTGTGGCCACCTCTAAAGAGAGAGGAAGAGGCTGGGGCGTGAGCACACTGGGCACTGGGACAGAAGCCGGCTGGAGAGCTGGAGATGCAGGGGGCGTGACTGCAGCCCCGCTCCGTGTTCCCTCCACACTTGGAATCTTAGGTCTCACCTGCTTCTTTTGGCATCAATGCCCTTTTCAAAAATACAAATTTTTAACATTGTAGAAATGCAATAAACTATATTTTAATTATCAGTGCTTTGAAAAAATGAATTACTGTAGCCTTCCTTCTAGAAGATTCTTGAATAAATATCAAGCAAAAATTAGATGGGGCTCCTTACTATTTATGAAGTAAAGAATGTGTCTCACAGTGGGATACTCTCATTAAATTTAAAAGTAAAGGCACTTTTAGAGGCTGGGCTTGGTCCAGTCCCAGCACCCACATGACAGCTCACAACTATAGCAGGTTCCAGGGAATCTGATGCTCTCTTCTGGCCTCCGAGGTCACTAGGCCAGATATATGTGATGCATGGACATACACACAGGCAAAACAAACAGTCATACACAGAAAATTAAAACTAAAAAAGATATATAAATACCAATTTTTGGTTTCTAAATGATTTTATTGTTAAGGTACCGTGGGAAATCATAGAAAAGTTGTAAGCCCCCAGTTTGAGGTTAAATCAGAATTTAATTATTAACAGGTAGCCTCTAGTTGGTGCTTTGGCAATTTCTAAATGATGGACAGAGGATAAATTGTTACTTCTTCTTCTTCTCAGCTTGACATCCGCCCACTAGCTTAGAGAATAGTACCCCAGCTTGTTCCTTTAGAGACTCTGGTGTGACTGCTGGAGTCACAGTTGAAATGCGATGGAAGAGGAGAGAACGTGGAGGAGGACTCCCCGCAGGAAGGGCGGGCCCCCCACAAGTGGGAGCGAGCCCTCACCTGCCGCAGGCCGGCTTCACCCAGGCAGTGAAGCCAGCAGCAGGTGCCCAGACAGAACAAAATGGTTGAAGAGCCCCAAGGGGCTTCTGTGTTGTATATGTGAGTTTCCCCAGAAATCTGCAGGCTGTTAGGAATTACCACTGGGGAAGGTAGGATCCCCTGACTGTGTAGGGCAACATAAAAGCCCCAGTTTGCTTGGTGCCATTGCTGTGCTAGAAGTGGTGCTCTAAGGCTGGAATATTGTCTCAGTAGTAAGAGTACTTGTTGCAAAGAACATGGGTTTTATTCTCAGCACCCACATGGGAGTTCACTGCCTCCTTAGGCACCAGGCACACATGGGGTACATAGATGTACATGCAGGCGAAAGAGTTATATACATAAAATAGTAAAAATAAATCTTAAAAGAAGTGGTACCCAGTACTGATATCATAGCTTATGCCTGTAATCTAGTCCTCAGGAGGCTAGGTTAATATGGCCATACTGTGCAACATAGTGAGTTCCAGACCAACCTGGTGAGGCCCTCTCTCAACAGAAACAGACACGGGGACTGGAAGATCACTCCGAGACTAAGCATACTTGCTGTTCTTTCAGAGGATCTGGGTTCAATTTCTAGGATCCAGCGACCATTTCTGGCCTCCATAAGCCTTCTATACATGTGGTACACAGACACATATGCAGGCAAAATATCTATGTACATAAAATAAAAATAAATCTTTAAAACAAGACAGTTAAATTTAAAAAGTAGTAAAGAACCCTTTTTGCTCCAAAACTCTAAGGTAGGGAAAGGTTCCGTCCTTGAGTTCCAGGTTTCTCAGCCCAGGCTAAAGCAGCTTGGTTTTGTGACTTGTGTCTCAAATATTAGTGTCCATAAAATTTATTGTGTTTTTCAGGCAGTTTCCTTGTCCTCCAAACTCACCAAAGACTGTATGCACTGTTCTTGAAGTTGAATGCACGCACGGTGCTGTTTTTGTTGCTGGTAAGTACTTCATCTGGAATACACGCCCTTTGAGCCTCCTTCCTGAACATGGCCACGGACTGCTCCTCCACTCTGCTTTTATGGTCTAGAGAGGCCTGGAACTGAGCAAGAGAAACCTAGGAAGGCAGAGGGCAGTTAGTAACACGGAAAACAACCTTAACAAAACTAACTTTACTATCCTCCCTATGTCTAAAAACTTGGCTTTATCTAGAGGAAAAGAAAATGTATTGACTTTCCTAGTTGGTATACAGCAAATAGGTTTTTGCTTTGTTTCCAAAGTTATAGTTGCTGTGTAATAAGAGCTTAAATGAATTGCTTTTTATTTTTGATTGCCTCTGGTTGCTGCTTTTCTTTTCTTTTCTCTTGTTTTCTTTTCTCTTGTTTTCTTTTCTTTTCTTTTTTTTTTTTTTTTTTGGTAGCTTTATTCATAAGGCAGTGAGTCACAATTTGGGGAGTTTTTGTTTTTTTAGAAATTCTTAAAGTTTTCACAAAATTAATTCTCTGTAATACATCATCAACAGTGACCATGATATTTAAATGATTGCCAGTTATCTGGAAAGGCAAGTCTTTTTATGATCATAGTGTTTCACAGTATCATGTAACTCTTTCAGTCCGTGAGTCACATTAGTAAGTTATTTCAGTCATTTGATACACTGTCTCTCTGTTTCTATGCCGGCTATTCTGTTGTTACTTTAAACATGCTTATGTGATGGCTTCCCGAGTTAGACTGTTTCTTAGTTAAGGGCCTCCTTTTATATCCTAGCATCCCCAATAGGAAACTTACTAAATGTTACTTCCCATTTTATCCTTATACATTAATCACAGCATTCTATCCAACTCCCTGATATTTCTTTGGCAGGCAGGTATAATAAATACTCCAGGAATCTACCACAAACTCCTTGGATAATCGATGGAGAAAGGAAAATGGAAACTTCGGTAGAAGAATTAATCTCAGATCATCTGCTGACAGTGTTCAAAGCTGAGAGTAAGTGCTAAGATGCTCCTGTTTAAACCTTGTTACTCAGAAAGACGCAGCAAAGGCTGCAGGAAAGACGTCTCCGGCTGATAGTCACGCCAGCCTGGGCTCCTTGGCTCCAGGCGTCCCCAGAACAGCCACTGTTCAAAGGGCTTTCCAGCTACGCTAGGTTTTAGTCCAGATAGCCAAGGATAGCTGTCCTTTCTCAGTGACTGCTCTCTCCTGGAAAGCTTCTTTGGGGGAACATGAAGACATTCCACCTCTCGTCCAGTGCTTGCTCAGGAGTACTTAGCACCGTGGCCTACAGAGTAACTTTGGAGGAAGTTCAGGACTGGAGAAAATAGACCAAGAGCAGCCATTTTACAGAGGTTAAATGGAGTGCATTGTGTTTAATTTCCTAGGTATTAATGAGCCAGGTTTGTGGGATGAGTCAGATCTGGGAAAACTTATGTTTTCCTGTCTCAACAGGCCTGTAAGTCAAAGGCAGCTTCAAGTCTTGTGATTTTATGTAGCAGGAATAGATAAGAAGGAAAGGTTGAAGACTTCAATTGTAAAAATAAACTGCAGGCAGTAGGCAATGTCAGTCCTTGGATCAGCTAGGCCCTGCCTTTCTCTCTGAGAAACACCTAGGAACATGCCTTCAAGTCCAGCGGAGCTCTAGCGAGCAGTGGCCATCCTCCCGTTTAGCCGTCTGCCTGGTTAGGAACAAACACTTTAGACCGCATCTCTCATGCGGTCTAAAAGCATGTGTGGGAAGGAAAGCGTTTATCCAGACCACAGGCCACCATCAGAGGAAGGCAGGACACAAATCAATCTCTCATCTTACTCATCTGTCATATGAGTAAGCTCCCTTTTATTATTTACTTTATTATTTTTACTCTTATGCATTGGCACTTACACCTGAGTCTTGAGTGGTACTGGATCCCCTGGAGCTGCAGTTAGGGAGCTGTGAGGTGTATCACGTGGGTGCTGAGAACTGGGCTCAGGTCCTTTGCAAGAGCAGTGCACGTTCCTAACCGCTGAGCCATCTCTTCTGTACCCCACAGTTATAAAGGTTTATGTGCATTGCTTCCTTTGTGTGTGTGTGTATGTGTGTGTGCGCGTGCGTGCATGTATGGATGTGCATGTAGAAGCCAGTGGTCAGTGTTGGCTGTTGTCTTGATAGGGTTTCTATTTCTGTGATGAAAACACCATGACCAAAAAGCATGTGTGGGAAGGAAAGCGTTTATCCAGACCACAGGCCACCATCAGAGGAAGGCAGGACACGAATCAAGTGGGGCTGGACCATGGGGCAGGAGCTGATGCAGAGGCCATGGGAGGTGCTGCTCACTGGCTTGCTTCCCATGGCTTGCTCAGCCTGCTTTCTTTTAGAACCCAGAACCACCAGCCCAGGGATGGCACCACCCACAATGGGCTGAGCCCTCCCCCATTGATCACTAATTGAGAAAATGTCCTATAGCCAGATCTCACAGAGACATTTTCTCAACTGAGGCTTCTTCCTCTGTGATGACTCTAGCTTGTGTCGAGTTGACACACAACGGCCAGTACATCTAGATGTCTTCCTCAGTCGCTTTCCACCCCGCTCTAGGAGACAAGGTGGAGCCTGGAGCGTACCAAGGGGGCTAGCCAGGCCAGCCAGTGAGCTCCAGGGGCTTGCTCATGTTCACGGCGCCCACCAAGTACCAGGGTTACAGATGCATGTTGTTACCCTTCGCGGCTTTAAATATGTGTGTGTGCGTGGGGGGAAATGTACATGAGTGCTGTGTCCAGGTTTAGGAGCAGTGGGTCTTCTGGAGCTGGAGCTCTGGGTGTTTGTGAGCTACTTATGTGGGTGCTAGGAACTAAACTCAGGTCGTGCTCAAGAGCGGCGAGTGCTCTTAGTCATCTCTCCACAAAAGCCATCTCTCCAGCTCGGGCTCCCGGTGCTAACGTGGCTGCTGGGTCTGTGTGCTAAGGTCCTCAAGCTTCTGCAGGAGGCACTTCTGTGGCCCAGCTGTTTCCCTAGCTGCCATGCATTATTTTCTGAATGGAGAAAAGTGACCTAGAAGACTAATATTTTCCAAATTTTTAGGAAAAAGACTTTGGCATTGCTCTGAACTTTTACTTAATATTTACAAACTGCTATGTTTTTCATAAGATATAAGTTATGAAGACTTGAAAATAAGCCCACTAGAGTCTGGCTTTGGTTGCATGCATCAAAAAGAAAAAGTAAAGAAGTCTTGCTCACATTTTGTGGGGGGGCGGACTGCCTCACTTCCTTTCTATAAAGGATTCTGGGATCTTCAGTTTGGACTGCTTAGGTCCAGAGAAACCCCTAGCTTCGTCAGGGCTCCAGAGTTGCTGTGACTCTGAAACTCCCCTTGCAGGTTCTCATAAAGGTAATGACTTTTAATTTTCCACCTGAAGAGGGAAATATTGTTCCCTAACTAAAAGTAGATGGAGCCATGAGGTTGAGGATGGAGTTCCGTTGCACCTGGGATTGATTCTCGGTGGTGCAGCCTAGAGTCCCGGCACTTGGAAGACCAAGGCAGGAGACCTAGAAGGTTAAGGTCATCCTTGCTAAATAGTGAGACCAGTTTAGGGTCTCTGAGACACTATCTCCAAGAACAAACAAGAAAACAGGCCAGGCATGGTGGCACACGCCCTTCACCCCAACACTCAGGAGGCAGAGTCAGTCTGGTCTCTATGGGTTCCAGGACTGCCAGAACTATACAGTGGGACCCCATCTCAACAGCAACGAAAACCTCATCAAAACCAAAGACAAAAACAGGCTGGGTGTTTGTGGCATACATCTTTAATCCCAGTGCTCTGCGAGGCAGAGGCAGGTGGATGTCTGTGAGTTTGAGGCCAGCCTGGCCTACATAGTGAGTTCCAGGACAACCAGAGATATACAAACACAGTCTCAAAAGACAAACAAAAAAACCAAACATATAAACAAAAAAACAAACAGACATACAAACAAAACTAGATTGTATGTGCAGTGTGTTCACCGAAAAGCTGATGCGAGTGCAGTCCTGTGGGCCTGGACGCTGACGGCTCCCATGTGTGTGGTCATGGTGGGCACTTAGAAGCTTGCTCAGAATCCCCGATTGATAACAGCCATTTGCCAGCCTTGTTTCTCAGCTGGGTGACTTGTAACTTCCGATCAGTGGTTCATATCTGAGGGCTCTAGGAAGATGAGCTTTAACGGTTACTTCCTTGAGTTTGACAGCACATGAAGCAAACCAGTGTTAGATGGAACAGCCTTGTTCATACACAGCCATCTGTCTCCTAAGGAGGACAGACGAACTTTTCTCTAGTTGCTTTGAACTAGCCCATCCTGTTATGTACCTGCTAATTCTGTAGGTAATAAGTATTAAGTGTTGACACATTCTCAAAGTCAATGAATCTAGCAAGTTTTTCCCTATTACTACATTTACTACGTTATTTGCTTAATAAAATGGTTGTTGGCCAGTTCCCTGTGGTCTAAGCTCTGTGTCTTGTCTTCCTGGGGCCTTCAAGCCTTCAGCCATCTGCCCTGGCTCTGAAAGCCACCACATAGCTGGACGACCACTTAGTGGGCCCTGGCAATCCTTGCTCTTCACTTTACTTTTGACATGATCTTTCCTTTGAGGAGATGCCTTAAAAACATGTAGAGTTAGAGGGGCAAGGCAAGGCACAATTCAAGTTTAGAAAAGTAAATTTTAAGCATATATTCTCTAGTACCAAAGACTTTCCCCTAGCTGTTCCTCATTACACACTTAACAGGGTCTTGAGGTTTTCCCCATAAATGGCTTCTAGGTTCTATCTAGGATTCAATCTGTTTTCTTAGATTTCGAGTCTGAAACCTTTTCTAAAGGGAGCTGGCGGCACAGCTCAGCGGCTGCAGGCATGTGCTGCTAAGGTTGACGGTGGGTCTGGCTCCACATGGAGACCCTGACCTCCATGTGAACACGGTGGCACATGCCCGTGCCCACAGCACATCGCACAGACATATGTACATGGAGCACAACAGTAAGCATTCACAGGGTGGACAGTGGGACTGTGCTCGCAGGAGCACGCGCAGGGCGGGCTTGCCTCTGTCTCTTGCCCTGTGTCTACATGTCACAGGAGCACGCGCAGGGCGGGCTTGCCTCTGTCTCTTGCCCTGTGTCTACATGGCACGTCATTGTCTGCACCAGTGGTAACTGTGTGAGGGTGCAGCCGGGCCCACTGGTTTGCCTTTGTCTCTCTGAAGCACAGTCCTGTGTTGCCACGGCAGGTGTCCTGAGGGAACGCAGCAGTGTCTTTGTGAGTCAGGACTCTGGTGGTCCCCCACGTCTGTCATTGTGCTTGTAGAGACTGCTCCCAATGCCTCCCAGCCCTCTCAGTCCTTACTCCAGTCCTCAGCTGTCTTGCTGGTTCCAGTGTGACCCGGTGGCTAATTGGTTCTAGTATTGGAATGCCAGGTCCACCAGCCTAGCTAGCAGGTCTGCATTTGCTATTCTGATGTGACTTTTGGCCTTTCCTCCTGGCTTCACCTTCCTTAGAAGGAGAATGACCACCCGCGGCCGTATGGTTGAAGTGTCTGGAGTAATGGCTGTAGTGGTGGTGAAGTCTCCCATTTGATCTGTATCTATGAGCTTTGTTATGTAGAGCTTGGCCTGTGATGATAAATTCATCTTGGATTGTGCACTGGTTTTAATATGGCTCCATGGTGGGTCTGGTTGTATAATTAATTTGCTATTTAAAAGTCAGACCTTTCTCTTAATTTCTTTCCATAGAGTTTAATTTTAGCATGATTGGTCTTGTTGTTGGGCTTGTTTACTTGAAAGAAAAAAAAGACAAGGTTTTTGCCAGTGGTCAGGGAGGTGGGCCTTCCTCGCAGCCTTGGCTTTGCATGAGATGGTGTGGGTGCTAGCTGGACTTGGGCTCTGACGTCAGAGGCACGCCGCTCTGACAGCCGGGGGCTGTCTGTGGAGCTTGACGTTCACTCCTTCAGCTCTCTGTGAAGTTAGAGTGAGAATTAAGTGATGTGTGTAGATTTACCCAGCACGCGGCGTGTGATGAGTAGCATTTATTATTACCATTACTACTTAATAAGATTGAGATTAGAGATGAGGTGGTCATTAATCCCATGGATTGCTGGGATGATTTCTACTTCTGTGTCTCATCTTTTTTCTCTTACAGGTTTTAATTTCTCATCCTCTGGACGAGAAGACGTAGACGTGAGAACGTTAGGAAACGGTAAGATGGCATCAGCACTGGTTAGAACCCACCTGCTTACCGCAGCCACTTAAAGCCAAGGGAAGAGCAGGCTCCTCCCACCGGGAGCCTCGAGCACTCAGTGTGCAGCTAGCTGCCTCTGCGGGCTGGTCCATTGTCTGAGCAGAGTCATTTCCTCGAGGGCAAGGTGTAATGACTGTATGTGCCTTAAGAAGGTAGTTGATTAGTTATTCCATTAAGAACTTCTCAGGCACGCACTTTTAATCCCAGCATGTGGGAGGCAGAGGCAGGCAGATCTAGTTTGAGGATAGTCAGGGCTACCTAGAGAAAACCTGTCTCAAATTAGGGAGAAAGACGGAGACAGAGCTGCAGGGACGGGCATGGGGTGTACTTGTGAGGCAGAGACGGGACAGCCATGGCTATACTGATAGAGCATGCCTCAGAAAACAGACTATCTCAGAATGACCAGTTTTCAAAATGTCTATCTGTATTTACAGATGACTGTTGCAGCTTTTTTATTTCTTTCCTGTTTTATCGTGGTGGGTTATAAGAAAGATGGCGAGGGGTCCTTCTGAGCTGTTAGGCGTTTGCTGTCCCTTCTCACAGGGTCACAGTTGTTGTGTGTCACTAGAAGAGTGGCTGGGAGAATGGATCGCACCTCTGTGCATCTGGGCGGTGCTCTCTGTGACAATGCTAGGTGTCTAATTTAATTGGTGGCTAATGAAGTCTCGTTTGTAATTAGCACAAGCCTATGTGAGGAGCATCTCTGGGGAAGGCGGCCATTTTCACGTGCTGCCTGGTTGGGGTTAGCAGCCTCCTTGCCCAGCCCCAGAAGCCCCGCTACTCTTTCTCTCGTACTTCAGTCCCTCCACTGCACTAACCTCTCAGTTCTCGAGCTCAGCCTGCTTCTCACACCTCCGAATTTGCCCAATGGTAACTTGTCAACATGCTTCTGTTCCCGGCCGGGGCGTGTGCTGCCAGGGAGGCCCTTTGCAGTTGAGCTGCTGAATCCTCATCGAGTCCATTTCACTTTGCAAGAAATTAAGGAGCTGCAGCAGGTAAGGGCTGCGTGGTCCCACCAGGCCAGTGCTTGTGCGGCTCTCTGACTGAGCGGGGCAGACTCAGTAATTGTTCTTCTTTTCTCCACTGCTGCAGAAAATTAATAAATCATCTGACAAAATCCAAGTCCGTGACTTGCAGCTTGTCACCAGGTAAGGATGGATGTGCCAGAGAGTTCAAAGGAGACTTTTTCAAAGTTTCCAAAGATCATGTTCGTAAGGGAATTACATATAGAGTTTATTAAGGAAAACAAAAATCTAACAACCCAATTAAATGGGAAAATGATTAAGTAGACCTTTTTCAAAGGAAGATGTCTGAGTAGTCCATGATCATGAAACAATGCCTAGCATCTTGTACAAGGGTTGTGCATGTCAGAGCCATACCCAGGAAGATGGCTGTCACCGAAAATGACTGGCAAGGACATAGAGGAGCTGCCTTGTGCGTGGCTAATGGGGTTGAAAATGTGGCCACTTTGACAGTCTCTCATAGGCTCAAACACAATGATCATTTGACCTAGCTGCTCCACTTCTAGATAGAAAGTGAAAGTATGTCTCAATCAAAGGCCATACGCTGATGGGTATAGTAGTGTCTTTACAAAGCAGAGCAGTAGCCACTGGTAACAGACCTGTAATTCTACTAATTGCTAGGTTAAGGCAGGAAGGCTAGAATTCAGGGCTATCCTTAGCCAAGTAGTGAATATGAGGCCAGCCTGGGTTATAGAATACTCTTATGTTTAAAAAAAAAAAAGGTAGTAGTAGATACTCTTTGTCTATCTATTGAAAAACACAACGTGAAATAGTCTCTTCTGATCCTTGGAAGTCCCAAGACTTGTGGACACCTGAGACTGTAGATAGTACTGAATCTATAAATGGTGTGTTTTTCCTGTACACAATTGATGAAAAGGGTTGACTAAAAAAAAAAAAAATGAGCGCAAGTCAGAGGCAGAGAGAGTACTTGTTTCCCTGGCAGAGGACTTGGGTTCAGTTCCCGGCACATGCACGTGTGTACACACACACACACACACACACACACACATATACACACATGGTAACTCCAGTTCTGCCTCACAGGACACCAGGCATTCATGTGGCATAGCATGCACACATACATGTAAAATAAAAATAAATTGTTTAAAAGGTAAAGCATAAAAAATAACAGCTAATAATAAAACAGGACAATTATAGCAGTATACAGTAAAAATGTTAAGCATCGATCGCCGCATTTTAAATTTTTTAATGCAATACTTTTGGCCTGGGGTTGACAGCCGGCAGAGGTCCCACAGTAAGCGGAGTCTACATGCCCACCCAGTGCAGTGTGGCAGGGAGATGGGGAGTGCCCGTTCATACTGCGCCACAGCATTAGTAAGTGACGGAATCCAGTCACCAGATGGCACACGCGCTGTGGTGTGCCTGACAAGAAACATGTAGGGAAATGGTAAAGATGGAAAGTCAGGTGGTGATCCATGGTCTTGGGCTCAGGGAAAGGAATGGGAAGAAGGTGCTCATGGGAATGGAGGGCCTTTCTGGGGCAGTGGGACTGTGTGTCATAGGTGAGACTATGCTAGCTGCACAGCTCTACAAGCAGCGAGGCCCATGGGAAGTGTCCTTTAAACACATGGAGGACGCGTGCAAGTCAGACTTCAGCCAAGCTGGTGTAAGGAGACAGATTTGGGACCGTCTGTGTGTGTTTGTGTTGACACAAACATTCCTTTGTTGTTTTGTTTAGAGAGGCAATAGGGCGTATGAAGGAAGGTGAGGAAGAGAAAACTAAGACCTACAGTGCCTTGATATGGACGAATGAAGCCATCCAGAAGAAGGACATTGGGTTCCTGGATGACTTGAAGGTATGGCACGCGGCTCTGTGCGTACCCTCCTCTGCATATGAGCAATCTCACTGGCTTCCGGGTCTCTCCAGCACACCAGGCCTTGGGATCCGCACGGCCTGCCTTTCCCACTCACTGGCCCAGGGGTTAGATGGTGGTCTGACTCTTTGGAGTCAGTGTTGCTGACTCTGAAGACAGACTCCTGGGCACATTCTTTTCTTTTTTTCTTTATTAATTAATTTTTTCCTTAATAATTATTTATTATTCAGACAAACCAGAAGAGGGCATTTGATCCCATTACAGATGGTTGTGAGCCACCATGTGGTTGCTGGGAATTGAACTCAGGACCTCTGGAAGAGCAGTTGGTGCTCTTAACCACTGAGCCATCTCTTTAGCTCCTCCTGGGCACATTCTTTTTTTTGGGGGGTGGAAGTGGGGTTCGAGACAGGGTTTCTCTGTGTAGCTCTGGCTGTCCTGAAACTCACTCTGTAGACCAGGATGGCCTTGAACTCAGAAATCCGCGTGCCTCTGCCTCCCAAGTGCTGGGATTAAAGGCATGCGCCACTACTGCCTGGCTGCTGGCCACATTCTTAATTGTGCAACTTTAGACAAATTCCTTAACCTCTGTATGCTGTAAAATTAGTTTAGAAAAATTAAATTAGTTCAGTTATACAAAGCATTTCAAATGGTACATACTACATAGAAAATAGTAATGCTATTATATTTGGCTGTCTATAAAAGTTAAATATAAAACAAACTGTGTTACTAGATATTGATCCTAGAGTCAGATCTGAATGAGTCCATGCAAGAACTGTGAGGCACGTGTCTTCTGGGCATGGCACTGTGAAGGTCCAGCAGGCAGCCATAGTGGCTGAGAGTACTTTACCGTGTAAGTGTAAGAGCCTGAGGCTGGACCTCAGCGCCTGTGTTCAAGCCGGCCATGGCCATGCATGCCTGGAACCCCAGGGCTGTGGGAGGCAGAGGCAGGAGGATCACCGGCACTTGCTGACTCAGAGAGAGACCCCATCTGAGAGGAGAAGTGAAAAGTGACAGAGTGCGTAGGGGAGGGGGAGGGGGGAAAAGTCTAACACAAGCGCTGATTGAGCATGAATGAGCAGTTATCTGAGATTATTTAAGTGGGCAGTATTTTGTAGCAATCTAGATGACCTACTAAATGAATGACACTGTTTCATACATAAATATGTGTGACACTTGTTTCATATATAAATATGTGTATACTTACACACACACATACATAGACACACACACACACACACACACACACACACACATACACACATATGTCTGGACCCTCGGGACTCAGTTATTCGTGGGTCCAAGGGGGGTCCAGCCTGAAAAATTAGAATGAGCGAAATAGGAGAGCAAGACCAAGCAAAATCGTTGTCAAGGTCTGTTTATTGTAAAGAGGGTGGTGGTGGTGTTTAAGCAGTAAGGAGAGGGTACGGAGGAAGGTAATAAATCTGAAGCAGTCAGGTGAAATATCCTCAGAATGCAAGGATGAGGACGGTTGGGTAAAGGTCAGTTTGTTGATTAGCTAGTTCCCGTATAAGGGTCTGGTAACCAAATATTTAGTCAGTTTATTGATTAGCTAACTCCTGGAACAGCAGATGAGGGAGGGTGATGAATCAGCTGTGTATGTGACTTAGGAGTACTTGTAAGATAGTTGCACTTCAGCCCCTTTATTTAGGCATTAGTCTCCAACACACACACACACACACACACACACACACACACACACGCAAAGTTTATCTGCATAATGGAGTTTTACTACCCAGATCTTTAAAATCATTTGGTAGAGTTGGGTATGGTGGCTCAGAAGATCAAGGCAAGATCACAAGTGTGAGCCAGCCTGGGCTATCCAGCTAGACCCTACCTAAAAGAACCAAATTATTTAAAGTGGTAGAGAGTGCTATCCTAAATGCTAGGGGAAAGCTGTAAGGATACCTAGAGGGTGGGGCCTTGTGATTCCAGCACACCCCAGTATGCCATGTGCACACATGGATGGCTATGGAGAGCACAAGATGGCAGAAGTTTCCAAAAATAGGATTTATCATTAGTCACGCAGAGTAAGGTACCCAAGAGGTAAAACAAAAGGACAAAGGATCTGAACAGATGGTTGAAAAAGGAGAAACTCAAGTGAGCAGGAATCATTTGGAACGCTGCTCCACCTCCAGGACAGAGTAATACATGACTTCACGTTGTCCCCTTAAACCAGTCAGCAGACAGTGAGTTTGGTGGGGAGGGAGGGGCTGTGCACTGAGGCAGAGACAGGAGGTGTCAGATGTGGGAGGCAGCATGGCTGTGACCGTAGGAGAAAAGCCGCACTGATACACCCAGCGCACCCTCTGTCGACAACCTCACTGCAGGAACATGACTCTTTTGTAAGGGTGGGCATGACAGGTGGCTTCCTGACGCAACAGGATCAAACTGGAAAGATAATGACATTGCCTGGATGAAGTGGCCCAGCACATAAAGGGTGCGAGTTCAGGACCGACCTGGGCTGCAGAGACCAAGCCAACAAGCCAAGGTCTCTGAATGAGTTGTGGTTGGATAGCAAGCATCTTGTAGCCATTAAAAAACAAGACCAGAAGCAGGCTCGCTTTCCCTTAACCTGGCTTAGCGTTCATCTGCACATAACCTGCCTGAGTCTGACTCAGGAGGCCAGAGCAGAGCAACGGCTGGCCGTGGGCTGCAGGGACCGCCCACACTGCTGTCCACCAGAACTGAACCGCTCGCCCCTCCACAGGCGCTCTGCTTGGCCCTGCTGCCCTGGGCCTTTAAGAACATTGGGGTTTTTGTTTTTATTTGTTTTGTTTTAATTAAGGGCTGAGTTGAGGTTATTGAGGTTTAAATGAGGTTTTCATGAGGCCCAGACCGAGCTCAGGATGTAGCCAGCCAAGGATGCTGCTGAACTCCCCGGTCTCCTGAGTCCACATGAGCGCGGGTTACAGGAGGTGACACCATGCCTGTTGTTTATACTGTGCTAGGGATTGAACCAGGGACATAACACATGCTGTTGAAGCACTGTCCCAGATAAGCCATAGCCAACCTCAGATGAGAAGATACAACACAGACAGATTCACTCGGTAAATTGTGTGCATCTTTAATCCCAGCACTCGGGAGTCACAGGCAGACGGATCTCTGGGTTCAGGGCCAGCCTAGTCTACAGTCAGTTCCTGTCTATAAGAACAACCAACCAACCAAACAAGCCAAAAACCCACCAATAGTCACAGATGTAAGAATCACTTAGAATGATGTTTTAAAAAAATGTCATTGCAAACAATAGGTTAGGGGCTGGCGTCAAGGCTCAGTGAAAAGTAAGCCCAGTGAAAGCAGGGTCAAGGGCTGGGGTGAGCCCAGTGTCGGGCGGGCGGGCGGGCGGGCGGGCGGGCGGCCTGCTGCAAGGCTTGGAGCGATTCCCAGCACTGCAACAACAAAGCGTATTTGGGGGTTACCATAGGTCTAGTTAGAAAAATAACACAGAAAGGTGGGTTTATAGAGTACAGAAATCAGAGGTCACGCCCAGGCACACTGTCAGGGCTAGGTGGTTTCTAGCAACACTTTTATAGTTTTACAAAATTCCCATTGCTGTAACGATAAAGCTGAGTTAGTTCTCTATTCTGAGAAAAGCACCACTGTGGGTTCACTGCTGCTCTCCTCCTTTTAAAGGGCAGCCTTCTTCTAAGGAAGAAACTGTGTGTGTGTGTGTGTGTGTGTGTGTGTGTGTGTGTGTGTGTGTGAGAGAGAGAGAGAGAGAGAGAGAGAGAGAGAGAGAGAGAGGGAGGGAGGGAGGGAGGGAGGGAGGGAGGGAGGGAGGGAGGTTGGGGGCGGCGGAGAAGTCTGTGTGGGAGAGCAGTGCTAAGAGTGGGTGTAATGGTTTCCTTTTGTGGCCTGAAAAGCAGAGCAGAAAGGACACAGGGCCCGGGAGCTGAGGAGCTGTGCTGGGATTGGTTCTGGGACTGGCTCGTAGTCACTCCTGAGAGGAGGGACAGAAGCAGGAGAGGAGCTCATTAGATAGTATTAATTTTTGTTATTATTTTTAGACAGGGACTCATTATGCAGCTCTGGCTATCCTAATGTAGACCAGGTTGTCCTCAAACTCACAGAGATCCATCTGTCTCTACCTCCAGAGTGCTGGGGTTAAGGGGTGTACCACCATGCCAGATAGTAGTAGCTAACTCAAAGGCCGACTGTTTCTGCTCTTTGAACATCCATATATCCATCATTATAACTGCTCACTCGGTTCAGTCTTGAGCATAATTGTCTTTTTGGCTAGAGAAAAGTCAAGCCTCTAGAGACAAGTCATCCCATAAGAACTGTGACCACCAGCATCTCAGCAGGGCGGCTGCTGACTCTGCCCGTGGGATCTCCACGCCCTTCAAGTGTGCTCTTTGTTGGAACTGCTCTCACGGCAGTATCTGGGGGGTGGGGGCGGGGGGGGTTAGACTTTCCTTTCTTAGCAGAGCAGTGGCTGCACACAGTCATGCAAATCAGGAGGAGCTGTTCCAGCAAGAAATCGCACAGAATTCAGAGTTCTGAAGAACCAACTTTTCTGGTTTACCTAAAACCTATTTTTAAAAGCTTGAAGTAGTTGATCGTTTATAGTACGAATCCCTGTTTGATAATTTATATCATTTAACATGAAGGGAAATCTCTAATTTGACGTAATTATAAGAAAAGGCACCCTGTATTGCTGAAAAGCATCTGAATTGTTAAAATATATGTGGGTATTTGTAAGTCTGAGCTGAGAATCCTGGGACAGGGTGAGTCACTGTGCAGACTTAGCCCCTACTGAACAGAGACATTCTGACAAACACCGATGCACCTTTCCACATACAGTCTGTGTACAACAAACCCCACAATAGTATACTGTTCGTAAATTGTGCACACTTCCCATACGCACAGGTGACACTCAGGTCCCACCATTTCCCTGCCACTTCTCCAGCTGGAAGTCCTCTTTGTGGCATTAAAAGACAAAGGTAACAATGTTTTCTCCTAGCAAAGTCCTATGCCAGAATTCCGAGTGATTCATTAAGTTTCAAGGCAGGAGAGCCCTGGGGATCATTCCCCTCTGAGCCCCCTCCAATAGTATGGTTATAGTAATGTTCAGAAGGGAGTAATTGGGACCTAGGCTTTGAGAAGGGCCCTTGAGTTAGAGCCTAAGGAGGCCCAGCTAACTCTGAGGTTAGCCGTCCGCACTGACCCCAGCAACAGCAGGGACTCCTGTGCTGAGCTTGGGAGGCAAAGGCAGCACTCAGGGCTGACTCTGATGCATTGTGTCCTCCTCTAGGACTTAAAAATTGACCAGAAAACACCTCTCCGGGTCCTTCACCGAAGGCCTTTGGCTGTGAGAAGGCGGGCCATTCACTCTATGGAGACACACTACGTGGATGAGCACCATTTCCGCCTGCGTTTGAAGACCCAAGCTGGAACGTATCCTTCTGCCTCTGCAGAGACCTAACCAGATGGTCAGGTGGTCAGCGCCGCCCTAACAGGACGGGCCGTTGATCTGGGGGGCTTTGTTTGTTTGTTTGTTTGTAATGTGTTTAGTACACCCCAGATTTCCTGGAGTCCCGGCTGGCGGTGAGCTCTGCTCCTCCTGCCTCTACCTTCTAAGGACTGGGGTTGCAGGCCAATGCCACCTCGGGTGGTCTGCGATATTTTGAAAAGGACTGGAGTGTATTAATTCAATATTTTGGAATAGAATCAACACTTTGTTTGATGTCTGTTTTCCTATTTATGCTTCAAAACAGAGTTAAACCATGGAATAGCCATCAATTCAATGTCAGCTTTAGAGTATACACTTGTGTTACAGTGTCTTACCATTGTGTAACATATGATAGACTCAGGAAGTGCTTTTGATTCATTTGCTGTCCTTACATGTTTTACAAGTCACATGTTCATAGCCCTATTTGGTCCTCTTAAGTATTCCAGTGTTTGCCCAACTGGTTAGACAGGTGATTGACGGGAACTGCTGTTTGACCTTCTTGAAAGTTGAGACAAGCTCTCACGGGGTTGCCTGGGCAGGCTCATTATAAAAACTTAAGATATTCTCTGTTTCCGCCTCCCAGGAATACAACAGGAATACAGACAGACAAATGGCCGTGTCCGGTACTTCCTGACATAATGGTCATAGCTCATATACTGGCCTTGTGAGAAAAAGGAAAAGAAACTCTACATATTGCTTACTTAAGCAATAATATATTGGTGTTAGTGTTTCAACTTTTGACTATGTTTTAAGTAGAAAAGATTGGCACTTGGAGTTCTAAATAGCTACAGGTCAAAGCTGGTATTTATGTATAACATATTCTGATGTGTGGTATTGGGATCAGAACTGAGTCTTAAATTGGAGAATGTCAGTATTTTAGGCTTAGTTTAATATTTACTTTCTTACAAGACTATATCTCACTGTGAATCCTAGGCTGTCCTCCGTCTCAAAATTCTGCCTCTGCCTTCCAAGTGCTGGGATAACGGGCATGTCTCACCATGCCTGGTTTTGGTATGTATGACAGAGGGGGCGGGAGAGAGAGGGAGAGAGAGGAGGAAGAAGCAGAGGGGAGAGAAGAGAGAGCTCCAGTAACGTGAAATGCTAAGTGTCCGCTCACTGGTATGAAGGGAGTGCCAGTTCTGTGCACGACAGGAACCTCTCCGAGTGGGAGGAGTCAAGTCCTCGCTCTGGCCTCTCCTCCTCACACACCCCTTCCCTCTTCCTTTGGAGGCTGGCTTGACCCAGCTCCTGGAGGAAGAGCTTACCTACTCCAAATAGCTTCTAAATCTTGTGGTTTGAATCCAGGGTGGTTTGTGCAGACTCTGGTGGGCAGCAAGCTTTATCTTTATTGTCTGGAGCACATTTGGCTATTGCAGATGGGATTCAAAGAACTCACAAGTTAAAATTTATTCCACTTTGGTATTGGGGAGTGAACCCCGGGCTCATTCATAACAAGTATATCTCCTACCACTGAGTGTCACAGCCTACCTCAGAGCATAAACGCAGAGTCTAACAGATCCTGCCTCTAATTTTACATACCAAGAAGAAATGCTGTGCCTCTTAGAGAAACTAATACCTTTTCAAGCCTGTTAAGACATTTTGGAAAGAGCTATATTCATGTACTTAATATATTAGCCCAGAAAAACTGGTAAAACTCTAGCTAGCTTGTAGCGCTCCCTTTGGAGTATGCGGGTCTTGATGCACGAAGCTCCTTTGGCTGCTGGTCTCGTGGGGCTCAGTGCAGGTCCGTTTGCCCCCTGTCGGGCGCCTCCGGCGTGGACCAGGCCCAGGCCTTTCAGCTGCTTTCTCTGGGGCTTTGCAGCCACTGCTTCATTGTTACTGGCTTTCTCTGAAGAACACCAGAGAAAAGGACTGGCAATTGAAGAGAAATTATGAATTAAGGAAAAGCCGAGTCACTAGCTAATTGTCTGAGTAGAGCAGACAGTGGGCAGCAGTGAGCTAGCCCGCGCTGCCGCTCCTCAGCGCCGCTCCTCAGCGCCCTGGAGGATGCCACCATCTTCCTGCAGACTCTATTGGCTGCTTTCTACTCCGTTGTGCTTTTACTAATGCAGCTTTTTTGTTACTGTTGTTTTGTTTTGTTTTGTTAGTGAACAATGGAGAAAAGTATTTTTCAGATAGCATTAGGGCTACAGTGCAGTCCTGTACAGTGCTAATCTTAATAACAAACTCCACATTTAACCATTGCCTTCGGAATGTAAAGACCTATATGAGGAAAACACAGTTGCTAAAACCAGTCTCCCAAAAGAATTTAGTCAGGCTCTGATGCTCCGCACTGCAACCCTTGCACTCAGGCTGCTGTATGTTCGAGACAGCCTCAACCTTGCTCAGCAGTTCCAAGGCGGGAACACCCAGAAGTGTAAACACAGGAAGAACAAAAAGCAAAACAAACAAACACTGCCTGTAGCTCCAGCCTGACTCCCACTCGTTTCTGGCCTGTGACACCACCCACACGTGGATGCCAGACCCTCACAAGACACACTTGCATCCTAAATAATAAGCATTAGTCTTTTTAGACAGGTGGTGGTGGTGTGAGCCTTTAATCCCAGCACTCCAGAGGCAGAAACAGTCCAGTCTCTGTAAGTTCAAGGCTAGCCTGGTCAAAAAAAAAAAAAAAAAAAAAAGCTAAAAAAGGTTAAATTACTACTTTAATTTTCTCTTCCACCTTAATACTAATGTATTCCAGGGTTATCTCGTCACCGAGGGTACTTTCTGTCTGGTCCTGTGGCGACATCATTTGGTAGATACCAATTACCATTATTGACAAATGGGACAGATAACAATAGAAATGGTGAAAACAAACACACACACACACAAGTTTAGAAAGAAAGGCATTGGGCTGGGCACGGTGGCATGAGCCTTTAACCCCCAGCACTCAGGAGGCAGAGGCAGGCAAAGCTTTGTGAGGTTAAGGACAGCCTGGTCTACACAGTGAGTTCCAGGCTAGGTCTACACGATGAGATGCTGTCTCAAAAACAAACAAAAAATGGAATTATAGCTGATTTAATGTATACTCAAATCTTGACATTTTAAGATGAGCTAATTAGAAAAATCTCGGAGCCCGGAGCTGAAGGTGGGGTGGCAGTGTTTCCAGTCCCTCACGTGGACAGCAGAGCGGGAGGGTGGAGGCCGAGTTTAGTAGTCTGGGCTGCAAGACACCTTGACTCAAACAGTCAAAGCCCTGGCCTTGGTGAGTTGGATGTAGACAGGTCTGGCTGTCCGATGGCATCCAGGCTGGGGGGCACCATACACAGCTCGAGTCAGAGCTTAGAGATGGCCTCCCTTTTGTAACACTTTTAGACTCTATTTCCTTTCCCCTTCTACTTGCCATAGTAGTTGGTGCTGCATAATGTTTTCCTTAAGGAGACCTAGCTACATCAAAGAGTTTGTACATGGAGACTTTGGGAGAACCAAGCCGAACATTGGCTCCTTGATGAACGTGACCGCAGACATCCTTGAGCTAGATGTGGAGGTAAAGTATTACGGGGAAATGCACATCTTTGAGTCACACTCTGCTACATTAGGTCTCCTGACAATAAACCTGTCTTCATGGGTGTTTTTACACAAAGGGTGTTTTGCGTGCTAGACTTACTTTCTTTTTGTCTGTGAGTATTTTGTCTGCATGTGTCTGTGCCCCAAATGTGTACCTGGTGCTCCCAGAGTGAGAAGCAAGTGCTGGGTCCCCTAGAAGCAGAGTTACAGGTGGTCACGAGCCGCCATGTGGGTGCTGGGAATGGAACTCAGGCACTCGGAAGGAGCATCTGATACTCTTAATCATTGTGCATTTCTCCAGCCCTGTACTAGAAAGAACCAACTTTGGAATTCTTATTAAAACAAACATCAACGATTTGCCATACTTGTGGATGATATAGGGGAAGGGGTACACACCTCTAAACCCAGCACTTTGGGAGCAGAGGCTGGTGGATCTCTGAGCTCAAGACCACCCTGGTCTACACAGTTCTAGGACAGCCAGGGCAATTTAGAGATAGTTGCTCTCAAAAACTGAGTTGGATGGAGGATTTTAGGGCTGAGCTCATCTTAGTAATGGCAGGTGTGTGTGTGTGTGTGTGTGTGTGTGTGTACACACACACACACACACACACACACATACATCTTGGGACTTATGAAACTTTGTCCTGTGTATACCTGTGCAGTGATTCTTTGGCTTTCCTGTTGTTAGGGAATCTGGAGTGTGAAGTGACCCATGAACATTAGAATGCATGAGGTTCAGTAAGCCATTTCAAGCTTTTGCCTTTGTTTGATCTTAATGCGGCCCAAGCTGGCTTGGAACTTGCCAAATGGTTCAGGCTAGCGTCTGCTGATCTGTCCTCACGCGGGCTCCCTGGTGCTGTGAGTACAGATGTTCACCACTGCACCCAGCAAAGCCTTCTCTTTTAATATTATCTATATTTTAAGACTTATATATTGATTATATATAAGTACACTATAGCTGTCTTCAGACAACTCAGAAGAAGGCATCAGATCTCATTACAGATGGTTGTGAGCCACCATGTGGTTGCTGGAATTTGAACTCAGGACCTCTGGAAGAGCAGTCAGTGCTCTTAACCGCTGAGCCATCTCCCCAGCCCAGGAAGCTTTCTCTTAAGGTCCCACAGAAAAACCAAGAAAGGGTATGTTTGGCCTTCCCAGAATGTGAGTCTGTATTTTTGTTTTTCTGGAATTGATTATGTGGGCTGGAATAGATTGCTTGCTAGGACTTTTATCTACAAGAACAAAGTAAGGGTGAGTAGCAGTGGAGACTAATTGGATTTATTTAGTTATTTTTATGTTGTGGGACAGGGTCTTATGGAGCCCAAGTAGGCTGTGAACTCTTGATCCTCCTGCCTCTGTCTCTGAAGTACTAAGATTCCAGGCACATTTCATGACACCTAGCTTGAAGAATTCTGAGATGAGAAGACACTTGATGCTTGTCTGGTTCTGCTGATTTTCTGTATTCATCTGCCTTCCATTTAATCACAGACTGCTCTAGCCACGTGCCATTCTGGCCAACAGTGGCCCCCCTAGGTGCCACCCAGTGACATCATTCTGTAGTTTAAATAAGTACACCATGGTGTTTGCCCAGTGATGGAGTCACCTACTGACACATTTCTCAGCATGTGGCCCTACAGTTTTGCTATGCTAAATAGGAGGGTGGTGGAATGAAGGACAGTCAGAGCCACCGTTGTTGAGACTTCTGAGGAAAAACAGTGTGGCAACCCAACTTTGAATTTGTTTATACTTTACTCATAACTGACATTACAATGTTTCAGTTTCTTCTCTTAGGAGTTGAAAGGTGTAATAGTAATTGTGCCTCTGTTAGTTCAGAAATGGTGGTCAGTGTTGCCGCTCTTAGCAAATGTAATTCTCTTGCATCACGGTAGAACTGCCCCAGAAACTTTGCCAGCATTTGTGTTTTGACGACTCTTTCCCTCCTGTCAGTCTGTAGACGCCGACTGGCCGCCTGCGCTGGATGACTAGCTTTCACGCTGGAATGCAGAGGACGTTCCTGGCACGGTGTGGACATCCAGGCGGCATATCCGGGAAAATGGCTGCTTACCTGCCATAGCAGTGTCTTCAGAACCACTTGGATCATGTTGATCTATTCCTAAAGTTCACTGTAACATCTCAGGATCTATATGTATGCATATTTTGTGTTGTGTTGTTCTAAGAATGTCTTATGTTTTCTCATTCTCATGACCACAAAACCAAAACAGGAGGAATCAAACCATTTTCCTTCTGAAGTTACTTAGATATGTAATGGGAGGTACTGTCAATCAGGAGAGCTGGGACTTTTAGCATGGTCTCCTACAGGAGATGATACCTTTAAAGTAATTTGCTAAAGCAAATTTCTGAATAAATGTTACAGCTAGACACATGTAGAAGTGTCCTATAATATTCCAGTATGTCAAATGCAAATCTGCTTCTAATATGTTTCCACTTACCCTCAGGCAAGCTTCTATTATCAATAGAAGTACTTTAAGGAATGATTTGTCATAGTCCTTATGACCCCAAGTTATTATTTTGACAAGCAGAAATTGTCAGTATGTGTCTCCTGCAAAGGCCAAGTGACACCTTACCACTGGAGGCTACTCTAGACACTGCCTACTCTTTTGTCTTTTACTTAAAGAGAAACAAGTGCCTTCAGTAACTTTTGTCCCAGAGTTACAAATTTGAAAATTCAATAATGCTAAACAGTGTTTCGATTATTCTCTAATTTCAAATGTTTTCTAATTTCAGATGTATATCTAACATATCTATACATAAACAAGGAGACAAAAGTTAAATGGCAGTTACTCTTGTAGCCAGGTCTGCACTCCAGGGTCCTTTCTGTAAACCGGGTCAGGGGCACCTGCCACTCCTGTGGGTGACAGTGCCTCCAAGAATGCCAGGAGGTTGGCTTCTGGAACTTAGAGATCGAGTGGCACCCCCAAGAAATGGCTAATGAATGTCTTATCTGATCTCATAATTGTCACTTATAATGGCATAGTGAAGAGAAATCTTAAGCATATTGAACCAGAAGAAGATGAATTTATCATTAAAAATACCAGAAGGGAAGCTCAATAAAATGATTTAAGTGAAATTGTCATCAGCTCGTCTAACTTCTTGAGTTTCACCAGCTTGTCTAACTTCTTGAGTTTTTTTTTTTTTTGATGTATTGATTTGACTAGCATTTGATTATTCACATTTCTCATCTTTGCACATAATTCACACTGATCCTTAAGATGCATTATATCAGGAAGATGTTTTTGATTGAGAAGAAAGGTCAGCCTGCTCTTTGAAACCATGTTTCATCATGTGTGGATAATAGCAAAGGGTTTTTCATTGTCAGAAAATTGCAAAGGGGATAACAGAACCTAATTGATAAAAAGTGAAAAGTTAGACTTCTATGGAATATTTCTTGCTTCTGATGAAATTTTGCTAAAACATTTAAATAATTTGGGAAAAGTCTTTGAGCATGCTTTTTTTTTTTTTAGTTCATTTTTGAATGCAATGGACCCAAAATATGAAGGTCAGGGACTTCCAGCAAAGCATTCCTTGAATTATTTCCTGCTGAGAGACAAACTGTGGGTGTGGATGCTTCCCCCCCCCCCCCCCCCGCTGTCCTGAGGGCCGAGGGCGGGTGGGGAGGCCGGGGCGGGGAGGCCGGGGTCTGCCTCACCTTCTCACCTTGCTCACACTGTTCTTTTACTTTGGCTCCTCTTCTATATGGTTTGTTTACATTTGAAGCAATGTTTATGTTATTTGCAGAATGAGTTCTCTGTTCTTATCTTTGTTGCAGATGTAATCTGTAGCTTATTTTTAGAAAAAAAAATTAAAAATCAACTCTGAAGAGCTAGAGAGAGAAGAAAAAGAAAAGGGTTGATAAAGGAGACTCTTCCAAGTGAGATAACTGGTTACCTTTGCAAGTTAGATTTCCATTTCCTGAGAGACAGCCAGCATTTTCTTTCTCTTGGGGCTCTTTGTTTCTAAGTTTATTTTTGCCAGTTTTATATACGAATATGACACAGTAGTCGCACTTAGTCTGTTTTCTGTACTGTTTCTGAGACAGGGTTTCTCTCAGTAACCTGGTTGTGCTACAGTTCCCAGGTTTCTGCCTGCATCTTCCTCCAAGGCGCTGTGATTCATGGCCTGTGCCAGCACGCTGACCCCCACTTTATCCCCCTACCATTCCCAACAAAAGTCCTCCCTACACGACCCCTTTCCACGGTCGTGTCTTTGTTTTGTGACCACTGAGATTAACTACCTTTGTGGGTATGGATGTAAAACATAGTGAACTCACAAACAGAAGCAACAGTTAAGACGGTGCCCCTTCAAGCATCTGTCAACAGCTAGTAGTTCTTGGGGGAGAGACAGGCCCCTGTGACCCACTCCCTACCCACGTGAACATCGTAGTACCGTGAGGTCATGATTGCTACAGTCGTCTCGTAGAAGGCTATGTCTTAGCAGTCCTCCTCAGCCAGCTCATCGACTCTACTCCTGAGTCCAATCTACACTTGAGAATGAACGAGGGAAGTAAGCTTTGTGAGGGAGGGCACTGGAGATAGGGTTTCACTTTGTAGCTTGGACTGGACTTGAGGTTAGGATTCTCCTTCCGCTGCCTCTCAACATGTGTGGATTATATTCATGAGCCACAACCCCCAGTCCAGATACAAGCGTTTCTGGCTGGTTTTAAAATGGTACGTACTTAGTTAGGTTTTCTACTGCTGTGATGATACACCAAGACCAAAAGCAACCTGGGGCAGAAAGGGTTTATTCCTTTATACTTCCATTATCGACAGAAGTCAGGGCAGGAACTCAAGCAGAGGCCGAGGAGGAATGCTGCTTACTGGCTTGCTCTGTGTGGCCTGCTCAGTCTGCTCTGGTATAGCAGCACCTGGGCCCATGAGCTCAGAGTGGCTCCGCCCACAGAGGGCTGGGCCCTCCCACATCAATCATTAATCAAGATTGTACTGCAGGCTGATACTTTGGAAGAATTTTCTCAATTGAGATTTCCTCTTCCCAGAGAGCCTAGCCTGTACAAAGTTAACAAAAACTAGCTGGCAGAGTCTCTGCCTTATTATTATGAAAAAGAATTACTTTCATATCTTATTTTTTTTTCCTTTCAAAATGATTCAAAACTTAAAAGTACAAAGGAACGTTCCCACAGAGTTGCTGAGTCAGCCCCACCTCATCATCTTAAATACATACATAGTGTGTAATTCCTAGAAGACATCTTGTAAATTACAGGCCACCCACCATACCAGGAAGTGAGCTTCGATAGACCACCATTACCTAGCCCAAATGTATCACTCAGGTTGTCTATCTGTCTGTCCGTCACAGGCTTCATGAGCGAGCTCTCCCACTTTGTAGTCAGTGTACGCTGACATTCATGAAGCAGTTGTACAACTTCAGACCAGTTATTTAGTGGCTCCGGTTTGCCTGGTACTAGATTTAAGCACATGAGCGCACCACAGAGGAGATGCTTCCTCCTTGCATCTTACCAGGCTGGCCTCGAACTCAGAATCTGCCTGCCTCTGCCTCCCAAGTGCTGGGATTAAAAGCACTGCCCGGCTGAGCATAGTCTTATAAAACAAAGATATCCCATGCTTTGTATTTTCTCTGCACTAGCCACAGAATAAGCAGTTTCTCTAAAAAGATCAGGTTCCATTTGTGGAAAATGGTATTTTTTTTTCTAGAATAAATTTTTTAAATTCATCATTTGCATGTCCATATGTGATACAGCATTCATGTGGAAGTCAGGATAATTTGTGGGAGTCAGTTTAGTTCTTGGTTACCATGTGGATTCTGGGGATGGAACTTGGGCCATCAGGCTTGGCAGCAAGTCTTCTAAAGCAAGCAAAGAGGAAACACTCCCAAATTCTGATGGCAGAATCCAACCAAGACGTCACTAAGATGAAACTCAGGCCAATACCCCTGATGAATATACATGAAAAAAATTAAGATGCTAGCAAGGGAAACTCAGCAGCACACCCAAAAGGTGGCTCATTGTGACCATGTGGGGTTACCTCAAGGGTTCAAGGATGGTTTACTGTGCCAAAGGCAATTTTAATTCCATTGTTATTGTTAGCAGACCCATCTAAGATATGTATCTCACAAGAGATACCAAGCCATTGAAGTGAGCTTAGGCCATCTGAAGTTGGAGAGAGGCAGGGATGGTGACTCCACCTGAAATCCTAGGACTCAGATGGCAGGGTGGGAAGACCATGAATTTGAGGTATACAACAAGATCTAGGCCAGCCGGACCCCATTCCAAAATAATAAAGATCAAGGCCTGCAAGGACTGAAGACGTAGCTCAGGCCGCAGAATGCCGGTGCTCAGTACCTTGTTAAAACAGCATGATGGTCCATTCCCAGAACCCGAGTACTTGCAAGGTAGAGAAGGAGGAGAATCAATCAGCTCATGCGTTGACATGCAGCCGATCACTGACAGAAATGTCGAGAACACATCATGTTCAAAAGAACAGCAGAAGGTGTTGGGAAACTGAGTCTACTTGCACATGTACACAGTAAGTTCCTTAAATCACATATTAAAGGTCACATGAAAATCCCCTCACATTTTCAAAGCTGAAACTAAAACTAGAGAAAAATAATATGGGGGGCGGGAAGCACCCTGACTGTGCTCTAGACAATTGTTTTCGTATTTGCCACCAAAAGTAAAAGTAGATAAACAGGACTACTAAAACAAAAAAAAGGCTTTTCTGGGACATCGAAGAAAAGAATAAAATGGAAAGAAGCCTGTAAAATAGGAGAAAATATTTGAAAGTATACATCTGGTAACAGGTTGCTATCCAAAACTCACTCCAATAGCAAGAAAACAGGATGCATTGGCCACCCCTTAATCCCAGCACTCTCGAAGCAGCAGCAGGCAGAGCTCTGAGGTGGAGGCCAGCTTGATCCACTCAGTGAGTATAAGACCACATGTTTAAGAAAGAAGTTTGTAGTTGGCAAAATGGATCAAGAACCACTACTACCTATGTTAAGACAAAGGGCCAACAAGCCTAAGAAAACCTCAATCATCAGGGACATACAGTTAAGACGGAGATGTCACTTATTAGAATAGCTGTTGTCCAAGAGAGGGGAGGGCTCAACAGTAAGGACACGTGCTGACCGTGCAGAGGACAGTTCCGTCCCGGCACCCACACAGACAGATACTAAGCTAGAGTGGGCACATGGAGGAAGAGGAGGCCCTGCGGTGAGGCTGTGCATGGACACTGCTTCAGCTGTGGCAGGCGTTCCGCAAAGCCATCTCAGCACTGGGTCTGTGTCTGTATCCTAAGGGGAAGAAAGCAGATGCTGATGCCTATGCTCCTGTGTCCATGGCATTGTGACAACCCAAAGAAGCCAATCAGTGTCTGTTAGTAGAGGAATATACACAACATACATACAGTGAAATAGTATCCAGCCATTAAAAAAGGAAATCCTATCAGTTGCAACAATTCAGATAAACATAGAACAAGTGAGGCACAGACAAATATAGAATTTACACATGAAATTTAAAAATGCTGACGTCAGAGAATGGGATGTGGGAAGGCTGGGATGCACGTGAGAGAAACTGGGAAAATGACTAGTCAAAGAACACAAGTTGGGGGTGGGGAGCTCATCTTCACAGAAGTAACACTGGGACTGGTGAGATGGCTCAGTGGGTAAAGGCGACTGCCCCAAAGAACCCAGGGACCTTGATTGCTTCGAGGAGCCCACATGATGCAGAGAACCAGCCCTTGCAGCTGTCCTCGGGTCTCCACAAGTAGATGAGTAAAATCTAATGAAGAAATGTAAAGCTGTGAGAGCCACAGTGCTCCATCTCGGCACCTGCTCTCTCGCTCTCTTCCTCCTTACCCCACAGAGGGCATGGAAGCCCAACCATCTGCAAGCCAGGAAGAGAAGTCTCAGCCTGTGCACACTGCCATGCAGGGAAACTGTGCCTCAGTCTGTGGAAATGAGTTTGTAGGGGCAGGGAAGGG
Source organism: Apodemus agrarius (assembly GCA_964023405.1). Classification (NCBI taxonomy): domain Eukaryota; kingdom Metazoa; phylum Chordata; class Mammalia; order Rodentia; family Muridae; genus Apodemus; species Apodemus agrarius. The sequence continues at coordinate 95,978,449 of OZ030016.1, forward strand.
GGACGGGTGTGGTGGCATGTGTCTGGAACCCCAGAAATCAGGAAACAAAACACTGGTATCCATGATTCTGAGGGCAGCCTGAGCCCATTGTGAGTTCCAGGTCAGCTTGGGCCATATGGTGAAACCCTGTCTCACAAACAAACAAACAAACAAACAAACCCAAGAAAGGGCATTTCAGTTACTTCTTGAGACCACTATTTCAAAGAGTAGTTACAGACAGATGTGGATCATGAGAACATTTTATAAAAATGCCTAATGTTCCTAAACATAATAAAAATGTTAAAAAAAATAAAGAAATTTCATTGACATTTTGTAAGCAAAATTTTAACAAGCATTTTTAGGAAATGGTTTATTACATTTCATTTATTTTATTTATTTATTTTATTACAAAAAATCACAGTATACAAAGATATTACAATAGTAACACAATATGCTATATAGTAAAAGGCATCTTGACATTAAAAATATATTTCATCTTGATACAAAGCTTAACTAAGGTACTAGTATATGAGAACTTAAAAAAATTATTTCATCAGAGCCTTGAAATTCATTCATCATTGAACACGTACGCCATCTCCAATGCCGACAACTTAGTGGTAGGGCACTAACACTAACCCTGACTTGTACAAGACCCGGGGTTCAATCCCAGCATGATGCTCCCTTCTCTCCGAAATCTAACCCTAGTACTCGGGAGAGGCCAGTCAATATTCAACTTAAGGTCAGAACAACAGCAAGGATTCCACTGTTTTGTTGGGGTCTATTAACCTTGGCCAACAGTGTTTTAAAGTTCTCTGACTGATGGCTGAGGTCTCCAGTGTTACCCACGCTGATCCCGGGTTCCTACCCTCAAGCATCTCTCCTGCCTCAGCCTTCCCAGTGTTGGGGCTACAGAATGTATCACTATGGCTGCTTCACTAAGAGCAGTGAAGTCATAGTTATCCCAAGGTACCCCAGCCTTCTCTTACTCCATCTCATGGGAAGTTACATTTTGGTTAAAGAAGCTTAGAAAGCAATTACCCTAGATAAATTTGGTATTTTACCAAAAAATACGTATCTGCTAGAAACTCAATTTGTTGGAGCCAACATTTCTTTCTATTTTGTTTGTGATTTGTTGTTGTTGGTTTGGTTTGGGTTTGGGTTTGTTGTTGTTTCCTGAGACAGGTTTCTCTGTGTATCCCCAGCTGGCCTGACACTTACTCTGTAGCCCAGGCTGGCCTCAAACTAATAGAAATCTGCCTGCCTCTGCCCCTGGGGGCTGGGATTAAAGGAATGCATTACTGCCACCTGGCTTGTTTGTGATTCTTTAAAGTTCTGAAAGCTAAAATAAAAGTGAAAATAAAAACAACAAAATTCCTGAAGTTGTTTGGAAGGGTTCCAGGACAGTCAGGGCAACACAGAGAAACCCTGTTTGGAAACAAAACAAAACAAAACCAACCTCCTCAAAAACATGACAAAAGGACAAAAGATAGGAAGGACAGGCATGGGTTTGGGTCTTTCTGCACACCTTTCAGTCAGATCTGATTACTTTTGAGATTTGATCTCATCCACTGTTGACCTTGAGGTTTAAATTCTGCCATGATGTTCGGTTTAAATATTGAAGGGATGAAATTGGACAGACAGGGGTGTCACCTTCATGCCTATGGGCCACTGCTGGGCTTACAAGAATAGCACGGCTTTCCATTCATAGATACAAAGGCATTCTATCCTCTTTGCATATCCGACCTCCAAACAAAGCTGAAAACATGCAGTGGCAGCGACACAAGAATCAAAATACTCCCAAAGCCTCTCAATTTCTGCAAAGACATGACGTCACAAAATTCCAAAGGCAAAGCCAGTAACTGGCTTCCCTCGATAAGGTCCATATGCGGCTTAGACCTTAAAGAGGAGCCTGCATCACAGCTTTCCCAGTGTTTATCCACCCACCGTGTGATTTTTCTCTCTGGGTATTGAGTGGCTGGGGATGTTTAGATAATACACTAATCAGGGCCCATGAGAAACACAGCTCTTAGTTTGTTATCTTTAACCCGGTGTTTCTTTTCAGACATTACTTAGCACAAACACAGCCTGGAAAGCAGGCAGGCAGGCTTGTACTCCTCTGGGTTTTGTC